>CM040126.1:357085400-357685400 GCA_022559845.1 Amorphophallus konjac
AGTTTCCAGATGAGGAACTAATGTCCATCAACCAATCGGATGAGCCAATGTGGACATTATATTTTGATGGAGCTCTGAATTCTCAAGGGAGAGGAATCGGCGTCGCCCTCCTGTCGCCGGAAGGCCTCACATTCCCATTGGCATACCAGCTCAAATTTCCAGTCACCAACAATATAGCCGAATATGAAGCTCTTCTAGCTGGCCTAGGACTCGCTCATTCTTTTCGTATCACTGAGTTGCGAGTCGTAGGTGATAGTCAACTCATCCTTCGCCAGGTACTCACTAACTATCGCACTCGCGATCCCAAACTCAAGCCATACCAAGAACTCACTGCTGCCTTTGCCAAACTGTTCACAAAACTGATCTTTGTTCATATCCCTCGTCATCAGAATATTCTCGCCGATGCCCTCGCCTCATTGGCATCATCCATAAGGTTCCCTCTAGGAAGATGGTTTAAGTCCATTTCCATCTACAAACTTCACGCCCCTGCAGTCGATGATGCTTCCTACGTAAACATCAAAGACATGATAGCAAGGAAGATCCTGCAGGAAGATATCCTTGAGAAGAGGGAGCTCATGTTGGCAGAGGCCGAAGAAGAACTGGCTGATGAAGAGAAACCATGGTTCTGTGAAATTGTCAAATATTGCCAAAATCAGTCTTATCCTGAAGGGGCCACCACAGAGGACAAGAAAGCCATAAGAAGGGTGGCTCAGAAATACACATTGATTGGAGGTCTACTCTATAGGAGGAGCCTTACTGGTATTCTGTTAAGATGTCTTGGTGACGATGAGGTTTAGAAATGTGTAGAAGAGACGCACTCGGGTGTGTGCGGTGGCCACGTGAATAGTCAGATGCTCGCCAAGAAGATCATTCGTCAAGGCTTTTATTGGCCCACCATGGAAGAAGATTGTGCTGTCTACGTCCGTAGGTGTGTCAAGTGTCAACTTCACGCCGATAAAATCCATTCACCATCTTCCTCACTTCATCCAATATCCTCCCCATGGCCTTTCTCCATATGGGCATTCGACATCATTGGTCCCTTAGGTGATCCCAATTCCCTCACCAAGTAGAAATCTTTCATCCTTACTGCGACGGAATACTTCACCAAATGGGCCGAAGCCGAAGCTTACACGGAAATCAAGGCATCAACAGTCTGCAAGTTCATCATGAAGAACATCCTCGCCAGATTCGGCGTCCCAAGCACGATCGTCACCGACAATGGGCCACAATTCATTTCTCAGGACCTACAGGACCTCTGCAAAAGGTACGCAATTGCGTTGCATCATTCATCGCCTTATTACCCACAAGGTAACGGTCAAGCGGAGGCCACCAATAAAACATTGCTCAAAATCATCAAAAAAACCTGCGAGTCTAGTAAGTTTTCAGACTGGCCAGAAAAGCTTATCGAAGCCCTATGGGCCTATCGCACCTCAATCCGTACCCCCACCGGGCAGACTCCATTTGCCCTCACTTATGGTATGGAAGCGGTAGTCCCGTACAAGACTCTGATCCCTTCTCTCAGGGTACAATTGGATGAGGAATTTCCCCTCGACGATCGTCGTAATTCACTCCTCGCCCAGTTGGAACTCTTGGATGAGAAACGGCTGGCCGCCGCCGAACACGCGCGTGTGTATCAAAATAGACTCGCTCGCTTTTACCAAAAGAAAGTCGTTGAGAGAAAATTCAAAGTCGGTGAGATGGTCGTAAAAAGAATTTTTGTCAAACCTGGAGGGCCGCGTTCTAAGCTCCAACCCAATTGGGAAGGACCATTTGTAATTCAAGCCGTGTACCCTGGCAACGCCTACAAGGTAGTCAACGCCGAAGGGACCGAGTTATCCCACCCTTGGAATGGGCTTTATCTTAAGAAATATTACCCTTAGCACAAAACAAAAAAAAATGAATGATGAAAAGATAAAAAACATCAAAAAACAAGGAAATATTGAAAACCACTAAAAATATGGAAAATTCAAAATGCCGATGCCTGGCAGGCACCATGTAGTTAAGTCCCTGCATCTAACCTTCATGTTAGGATAGGGCCCATTAAGACTTGGTAGGCACCGGGTCTTGGTTTGCCAGAACCGTGGAGACCCCTGTCCGGCCACGTCGGCCTATGCTCGCTCGAAGGAAGCTAACATGTGTTCACTTATGTATTTTATTCAAAAAAGTTGGTAGCATCACCTACGGTAGGGCCACACCTAGAAGATCTCCGGAAGCTGTAATCTTTATTCTTTTCTCTTCGACCAAATGAGACAGTCGGCGCCCTTAAAACTCTGAGCATGAGAAATCGAAACTCAAACCCCAAAAGCAAAAGTAGGACCCATTTCCTCGAGCATCGATCAGAGCACGAGAAGAGGGCAGTGTCCCCGCAGGCATACGAAGAGGGAGCCCACCAACGTCAAACGACTATATCTCCCTCACAGAAAGAAATACAAAATCAAAATCAAGAGAAAAGCCTGGTCGTGACCGTGCCTGGTACGATAAACGGAACCCCTCAAAGCAAAAGTCTGAATCCACAAAGGGGGCCGTGGAATGTAAATGCTCGAGATTTGGTCCGAAGTTGTCCGAAAGGAAAGAGTTAATGGGCCCTTATTCACTCGCCGGGTTAACGGCTTTGCCGGTCCTCTCAGGAGGTTTATCCCCTACGCTCTTCCTTCTCCCTCTAAAGATGAAGGTTCGATGGAGTTTCTGAAAGGTGAAAACTGCCCAGGGTCTGCGACCTTATTTTAATATACACATTTTGGTTGCCTACTTTGAAAAGCAAAAGCTATCGCTGCGAAGGAGTCTCCGTGTTTCTGGCTGGTCAAGACCCCTGTTTACCACCTTGATGTCTTCTTGTTTAACCTCGGGCTTAGGCCAATGCAAGCGCGTCACCTATGGGTGCGACGGCGTCTGATTCCGGGTCAGCGTCGCGCGGTTGGTCGTTAGGGTTCCAGGGTGTTCCATCTTATACCATCTAGAGTTGTGAGGAAACAGACCCGGGTCGGGCAAATCATCTACCTCAAACACCTTTTGGGTGAATCCCTGTGGTCGGAAGCAACTGGGAGCCTAAGCATGGCATGACGGTATTGTCATCAGGGTAAGTCTTAGCCGGCGGGATCGTCATTCGAGGGGTCTAGAGGCCCAAATCAACCTAGATGTGCACTTAAGATACCTGGGAGGTTAGTAAGAAACCCCTGTCTCACGTAGGTTAGGTGCCATTTGGGTGCTTGCCGGGCGTTAGCAATAAAAAAAATTGAAATGATAAAAGCACAAAAAAATGGAAAAGAGAAATGTACATATTTGCAAACAAAAAAATCTTTTTATGATAAAACAAAAAAAAATGTCAAATATTTTGCATTTGCGTGCAGCATCTCTCTTTTAAATACCGCTTGCATTCGTGTGCTTGCCTGTCGCATTTATCATCACCGTATCTTTCCCTTGCCTTCGTTAAATAAAGGCTTGGCCCCTTGACCAGTTATCAAGGACAGTCACAGTGACCATTTGCTTATTGAGCAAGGGGCCAAGTCAGAACAGAAATTCTGATTTGTTTGTTTCAGTGATATGTGCAGGGATTCAGGTAACTGAAGCAAAGGTGAAAAACAAACAAACCAAACCTTGTGTTTTATTCCAAAAACTAAAAAATTTACATCAAGTTCCGCCCTCTCTCTCTGCATTACTCGTCCCACTACTCTCCGGGCAAAACACTCTCAAAGGTGCTACCCAACTACGAAAAGCGGTACTCCTGCCGCTCTGTACTCCTCTTCCTATTCCCACATCCCGGCGTTGATCCACGGAAGCAGCAGAGAAGCTACCAACACGAAAGCCACGCTCTCGTGCTTTTCGGTAGCGCTCCTCACCATCTCTCAGCCACTGTTCAGCAAGACCAAGGCCGATTCGGAGTTCGAATAGTTGGGCCTCCATGGCCCTTCGCTCCTCCCTTTCAGCCAAACTGTTGGCTCTTTCTCTCTCTGCGTCTCTTTCTCTCTCTGTCCGTTCTCTCTCACGGTCTTCCCTCTCCAACTGGAGAGTGATCCTCAGTTCCATAGCATCCCTGGATGAGTCGTCATCAGGATGGCGCCGCAGTTCCCTCTCCAGTTCTGCTATCCTAGCCTCCTTCTGCGCAGCTTGGGCAAGCGCTTCTTCCGTCTCCTTTTCCTGCCGAGTGTACCATCTCAGATACGCGATAAGGCGTAAACAAAGAGAACTCAACGCTGAAACTTTTACCTGTATACGGAGCATTCCTTCTGCCTCCGCAGCACGCTGCGTGGCGTGAGCAAGTTGCTCATGAAGCAAGTCAAGTTCTGAGGTGGGAATCCACAAGCTGGAAGAGGCACCACCTACTCCCATCGCTGGGGAGGCTGCGCCAATCTGGGCATGCTGCGACCATGTGAATTAGCAGCCAACATCTAGAATCTGGGATTTTAACTAGGAACGTACTGTACACCTACCAAGGCGCTCGTAGCTCCGCGGGCATCGCCCAACTGTTGTTCCATCTCTGCCAAGCGAGTTCGTAAATTCGCTATCATGGCATCCCGGACATCCTGCAGCCTTACAAGTCAGCATTTTCACCAGAAAAACCAAGAAAAGGAGAAAGAAGAGAAGAGAAAAGGGGGAAACCTACCTCCACAAGTCCCCTGGGTTGGAACCGTTCTGCGTACTTTGTCCTATATAGACGCAAGTAGTCCTCGCTGTCCCGCGCCTGTGATTCTACAATCGTGCCACCCCGTTGCCAGTCCTCATACTGTTCGGGGAATCGCACGCGCCAGTCAATGCAAGTCGCCGGTCCCCGCGTCTTTCTCCCGACACGAGGTGGCGCAGCTGAATCCACCCATTCTTGAGCCAGTCCTAAAGTCCTCATAACTAATCGTAGCCGAAGCGGCTCAATTTCATTCAGGCAGTGCATCCATAGTTCCCGTCCGAACCGGGCACGACTTGCTAGAACCCACGGCTGGTTGGCATCGACCATGTCTGAGTAGGGTCTCCAGTTTACCATCGCTGTAGGGAACTCCTGTAGCTCCCGCCTTAACACCATCAGTTGGTAGGTTAGGGGTGCCGCACTCATGACGGGTTCCCACCGCCTGGCTAGCGGCACCATCACGGGTCGCCAATGTCGAGCTCTCCCCATAGGGAGGTAATAATAGCTCCATAACTGCTCGGCGCAGGTCATCAGCACCTTGCGAAAACCACACAAAAAAATACAAAACAAGCAAAACCAAAAAAATACCTGGATGAATGGTGTGAAACCACTCACAGTCATCTCACGATCCGTTTCTTGGAATAGGCCTGCAAACAAGTGTGCCAGCATGGCGGCTCCCCAGGCATAATACCCTACTCTTTCAAGGTCTGACAGCAGCTCCAAGAAGCAACATTGGATACCATCCCCTTTCGAGCTCAGTACCAATCTCCCCAAAAGGAAGAGGAGAAATCTCCTCAAATCTATGTTACATCTTTCCCAGTTGCCGAAATCTGTGCAGTACACGGCACGGCATCCTATTTCCATCCTTTCCATGAACTCTTCTGAGGATTCGTTGTCCCGCCGACGAGTGTCGGTGAGCCCTAATGCATCCATGAGGGACGCCCTAGCTACCGACCTGTTCTTCCGACCATCTAGGTCCAAACCCAGTAACTTCTGGGCACCTTCTCTGTAGTCCGCGTAAGTGACTCCGGTCACTGCCTCGCCTTCTACCTTCAGGCTTGTGATCCGGACCACATCCTCCAAGCTGGGCACCATGTGCCCCCAGGGCATCAGGAATGCCCGGCTCACTGGGTCCCATCTCTCACACAAGGCTTGGATCAGGACTAGGTCAAGCTGGATCGGCTCGATCCGAAGGAAGGTACCAAATCCCATCACGTCTAGCCTCGCCTTCTGAAAATCTGGGAGGCCCCTGTACGCTGCTACTACCAACTCCCATAAGATTTGTGATTTCATCACAACCTACACATACAAGGAATGGGGGTGAGGTTTGGTCAGAAGAAAGGAAGAAAAAATGAGAAAAGGGCAAGAAAACTTGGCTTACGAGTTGTGATTGGGCCCTTTCGCTGAAGTGCCCTTCAAAGTCTGAAAGCCTCCTGGAACTACTACCACTGGACCTGCTTCTCTTCGAGGAATGGGAAGATTCGCCCTCCATCCAACTCTCAGAATTTTGAACTCCTCCTCTCCCGTAAGGACTTGTGCTCCTCGAGTTATTCCTCGATATACCTGGGAAGATAAAAGGGACAAGAATTTATAGAAATGGAAGGAGTGCGGGCCAAGATTACCTCCATCACCTGTCGATGATAGCCCTCGCCATAAGACACCGGCCAAGCGGCCCCATGTGTCGCTTCACCGCTCGCACAGGGTGATTGACTGGACGAAGAATAGGACGAATAGCCCCTATGTTGTCTAGGGATACCCTATCATGTTTTGGAGGACGCCCGCAAAATTTGGCACAACATCCGGGAAAAGGAACTAGGGCCGTCAGTATTGACTTCGACGGCAGATTCCCGTGGAAAATGGTCACAACAAGACGTGATTCTCCGCTCGAGGCGGAGTCTCGACAGATCCGTCACATGGGAACAGTGCAAAGGAGAAGAAGTGTAGGGAAGAAGGAACGCACAAGAGGACAAACAAGCATCAGAAAATCAAATCACTCCATTCATAATTCTACATAAGCTGTCAAAAACATCATAAACATAAAGAGGTGACGGGTCCACTAGCCCGCCAATCCTCACCATCACTCATCTCTCCGGGCACTCTCCTCCTCTCCCCCGAGGTGAGGGTCCCTCAGAAGCCTCCGGGATCCCCGTGCAGTAGCACCTGCCTCGCCTCTGGGCGCCTGCTCCGCAGCAGTGACTCGCTGCTCCTCCCCTGGCGTGGCGAAGAAGCCACTGGCGGCAAAGCGACCGGACTGGCGGAGTCGCTCCCCGAACTCTCGCGCTCTCTCGTAGCGCGTCTCCATCCCTCCTAGCCTCTGTACGACGGCCTGAAGGCCCAGCTGGAGCTCCCTCACTTGGGCCTCCAAGGCCCTCCTCTCGGTCAGATCCCGCTGTCGCTCGGACCTTCTCTCGGCTTTCTCTCTCTCTGCCTCTCTCCTCATCATCTGCAGAAGAACCCTTAACTCCATGATGTCTGGAGAAGGTCTCTCCTCACCACGATGCCGCAGCTCCGCTACAGTCGCCACCCAGGCGTCACGCTCCTCTTCCGCCCGGGTCGCACGGGCCACCGCACCAGCAAGTTGCTCCCGGAGGGAAGCAATCTCGAGAAAAGGGGCCGAGGAGCTAGAAGATCCGCCAGCCACTCCCACCGTCGTTGTCTGCTGGGCACGCTGGAACAAAATAAACAACGGCCGTCAGTGAAACTCCAAAATCTGAAGTTAAAAGTGCGGCACGTAACTTACCAGGAGCGACAGCTCATGTTGAGCGACGGCCAGTTGCCGCCTAGTCTCTGACAGCTGGGCGCGCGAGCCGCCGATGCCACGCGTGTCCCCAGCTTGGGGAAGCCCCGCGTAACTCTCTCTCTGCCGCCGCAGGAAGTCGGCACTGTCCTGCACCAGTACACCCCCTTGCTGTCCAGGGAGACGTACGGGCCAGTCCTCGAGCCTCGCCTTGCCGCGACTCTCCTTCCTGACGCGGCTCGGCTCGTCCGCACTCGCCCACTCATCGGCCAGGCCCAGGGTCCTTGCCATGTCCTGCACCAAGAAAGGGGTCCCATATCAGTCAAAAGGAACGCGTCCCCTGTCTAGGACGCGTCCATCATTTGAGTGCAACACTCTCCGAAACCTTTCCTCCTCGCCCGACTCGCTTCAAAACCCAAAATGAATTAAAAGAGGAAGAGATCGGAGGACCTACCGGACCGTGTTCACCTCCTCCCACGCCATCGGGCCCCTCGGGTCCCTCGGGGGCCCGAAGCGGCCCTTCCTCCTCCATAGACGCCGTTCCGTGCTCGGGCGCGTCCCTCCTTGGGCGAGGAGTTCCTCGTCCCTCTCCACCTTCACCACGGTCGGGCCCACCGAACTCCATCGATCAAAAGAGGAGGAAGACAAAAAAGGGGCGAGCGAGTTTCGGCGGAAGGCTGGCTCGTTTGCGGGTAAGGCACGGGAGAAGAAGGACCACCCGTCGCTTTAAATTTGAAATCAAGGATTAAGACGCGTCCTCGCGCCTGGACGCGCCCAAAAGGGGAAAAAAAGGAAATAAAATCCCCCCGTGTATAGCGTAATTCCCCGCTGTTCAGGGCAAGGTCTCGCGAAGCACGCCTCAAAGGACAACTCAGTGCAAAGAAGAAAGTGTGGGAGAGAGAAAAGTACACACAACACAAAAAAGCCATTTCCATTTCATATAATAGCCGAAAGTACATCATACAGTGAGAAGGGTGACGTGTACAAGCAACTCTCTAACTCTCACCACCACCCTCCTGGTCATCTCTCTCCTCCCTCCTCCGCCGGGGATCCCTAGGGGGTCTCTGCGAACCCTGAGAAGCCGTGCTCGCCTCACCCTGCGGTGGCACTCCAGCCTCGAAGGCGCGACGACGCTCCTCGGCCGAAGAGACCAGATAGCTGCCCATGGAAAAAGAACCAGACTGACGAAGTCGCGCCCCGCGTTCCTTCGCCCTCTGGTACCGCTCCTCACTCTCCCGAAGTCTCCCCTCCGCCGTGCCAAGACTCAATCGGAGCTCCAGCAGCTGGGCCTCTAGAGCCCTCCTCTCGGTCTGATCCCGCTGTCGCTCCTCCCTCTCTCTATCCCTATCCCTCTCCCTCTCTCTCTCCACGTTCTCCCTATCCCTCTCCCTCTCCTCTCTCTCCCTCATCGCCTCTCTCCTCGACAGCTCGAGGGCGATCCGCAGATCCACTACGTCGCGAGGAAGCTCCTCAGCCTCCCGTCGCCGCTCCTCCTCTAGCTCCGCAATCCGGGCGTCACGCTCTGCCACCCGGGCATCGCGCTCCTGCTCAGCACGAACAGCACGCGCCAGGGCCTCTCGGATCTCGGCCACCTGTCAAGGCACGCATGCACCGTAAGAGAACAGTGATAGAAGGAAAGTAGCTAGAAAAGGGTCGCGGCCAAGCAAGCACTCACTCGAGCCTCGCGGTCACGCTCGGCCTCCTCAGCCCGAGCCACCGCGTACGCCAGCTGCTCCTGGAGGGCAGAAACCTCCGGAGGAGGGCCCCGCGAACTGGAACCCGCTCCACCAGCCATCGCGGCTGCCGCTGTCTGGTGGGCCCGCTGAAACACGGGACAAACGTCAGTCAAAGGCTAAGCATCAAAAATCCAGGTCACAAAAGAATGCATTGCATAAACTCACCAGGATATCCAACTCCTGTCGGATGGCCACCAACTGTCGCCTGGCGTCCGCCAACTGGGCCCGCAGGTCGGCGATCATGGTATCACGAGCATCCTACATTACACATAAGTTAGTATCCCATGCATATACATATAGAAAGGTGGAGCAGTTTCATTTCACTTACCCCTGCCATACCACCCAAGGAGAGGCGGTCCCCGTACGTAGCTCGGTACCGTCTCATGTAGTCTGTGCTGTCCTGTACGTGGGACACTACTGGGACCCCGCCCTGCTGCCAGTCCTGGTACTGTGCTGGGAAGCGCGTACGCCAGTCCACGATCTTCGCCTTCCCCTTGGTCTTCCGCCCAATGCGGGCCGGCGCATCTACGTCAACCCACTCCTGGGCCAGCCCCAATGTCCTCATGACCAGTCTAAGCCGCAGCGGCTCAATCTCGTTCAGGCAATGGACCCACACGTCCCGCCTGAAGCGAGGAAGACCCGCTACAACCCAGGGCTGGCCAGCATCGCCCATGCCCAGGTAGGGCCTCCACACCACCTGCATCACCATACATACATCATGTTAGTTACCATTCAGTCACATGCATAAACAAAAAAAATCATACGCATCATACCATGGCCTCGGGATACTCGCTCAACTCCCGACGAAGTGACACCAGCTGGTAGCCGTGGGGTGCTGCAACCACGACCGGCCTCCACTGCCGTGCCAGAGGCACGGCCCTCCTGTTCCCATGCCTAGCCCTCCCCATAGGGAAATAGTAATAGCTCCACACCTGCATCCATCATACATCATTAGTACAACAATTGCATATTTAACTGTGGGAATGCATAAATAAAATGTTTACCTGGAGGAAAGGTGCGAAGCCGCTGACTGTCGTCTCCTTCTCCGAAGTCTAAGAGAGATCGGCAATCAGATGGGCAAGCAGAGCCGCTCCCCACGCATAGTGCCCCACTCTGTCCAGATCCGCCAAGATCCCGAGGAAACGGCAGTGGATGCCATCCCCCTTCGTCCCCAGCAGAAGGCGGCCCAGGAAGAAGAAAAGAAACCTCCGAAGGTCTAGATCCACCAGCTCCCGCTCGTTCGGGTCCTGGGTGAAAGCAGCACGAGCATCCCCCTCCAGTCGAGCCAAGAACTCTGCTCCAGTCTCGCTAACCCGTTGACGCGGGTCGACGAATCCGAGCGCCTCCATGATCTCCACTCGGCCGACTACCCTGCTGTCTCTATCAGTCACGCTCGTCTCTAACCACAGCAGGTCCAGGGCACTCTCTCGGTAGTCGGGGTAGGTGACCCCGCTGACTGCCTCTCCGTCAACTCGTAGCCCGGTGATCCGAGCCACGTCCTCCAGTGACGGCACCATGTGCCCCCAGGGCATCAGAAACGCCCGGCTCGGTGCGTGCCACCGCTCCCTCAGTGCTTGGATAAGAGGAAGGTCGAGCCGGAAGGGCTCGATCCTAAGGAAAGCTCCAAAGCCCATGGCGTCCACACGCGCCCTCTGAAAATCCGGCAGCCCACGGTATGCTGCCACCACCAAGGACCAGCTGATCCGGCCCTTCATCACACCCTGCAAGCCACAAAACCAACAAAGAACACATCAGCATCATGAACAGTAATCAACAATAACACTGTATATACTATTTTATTTTATTTTTTAAAAAAAATACATATATTTTTTTTGGAGGCGTCCAGGCCCCTGGACGCCTCCTTCCTATTTTCTTTATTTCTTTTTTCGAAAAAAAATCCAAGAACCAAAAATAAAAAAATATATATAATATATATATTATAATGGAGGCGTCCTAGGCCTTGGACGCCTCCTTATTTTTTAAATTTATTTATTTTATTATTTACGTAAATAAATAAATAAACAAAAAGAAAAAGAAAAAGTGGGCGCGTCCAGGCCCCTGGACGCCTCCTTCTCTCACTACCCGGCCTTCTCTCACAGCCTCTCGCACGCCCGTTCTAGCCTATTAAACCACAGAGTGAGGATTCCGAAGTACTTACCGGGTCGTGATCGTCCTCTCCCGCGTCACCAGCATCCGCAGCAGCCTCCGCGGCCAGGAGAGGCACCTCCATCCCCTCCTCCGCAGCAATCTCCTCTGCTGCAGCCTCCTCGGCATCATCCCTCAACCTCCTCGCACGACGAGCCAGTCGTTTTCACTTCCATAGACCCTGGCTCGATCCTCCTCGCTCCATGGGGACTAAGAATAGGTCGTCTAGGGTGACTGGGTCGTCAGTTTGAACAGTAGATGAGCAAAAGGGGGGGGGCAACCCTTATAAATAGGAATTAGCTTATTTGGGGCGTCCAGGCGCCTGGACGCCCCCCTTAATTTTTATTTATTTATAAATTCAAAAAATTTGGGGCGTCCAGGCGCCTGGACGCCCCCAAAACAAAAAATCAAACAAAATAAAAAAAATTAAGTTGGGGCGTCCAGGACCCTGGACGCCCCCAAAACAAAAAATAAAATAAAAATAAAATAAAAATTTTGGGGCGTCCAGGACCCTGGACGCCCCCAAAACAAAAAATCAAATAAAATAAAAAAAATAAAAGTTGGGGCGTCCAGGACCGTGGACGCCCCCAAAACAAAAACTCGAATGAAAATAAAATAAAAATTAGGGGCGTCCAGGCCCCTGGACGCCCCCATAATAAAATTTTTTTTTTCAAAAAAAATATATTTATATATAATAAAAGTAAAAAAAAGACAAGAATATGTATATAATCCAAACAAAATAAAAAAAACATAAAGAGAAAGAAAAACCATAAAAAATATAATAATTAAGGGGACGGGGGTCCAAAACATCCAAATGCCAAATTTTATTCCATCAGAAAAGCAGAGTGAACTACATCAGGGGTTTAGGCACCTTAGGCCTTAACTTCCCCAGTTCGGTTACATAAGCCCTCCACGGCTCGCATTCCTCCACCACGTGCGCTAAGGCCTTTCCCGCAACACTTGTCTTCCAGGGAGCTTTAATGGCCTTCGCTTCCTTCGCGTCCGCTTCAGTGCCCAACTCCCTTTTCTTCAAAGGAACAATGTCAGTCGGTGGCGGGAACGAATGGCGTGGGATGCCAATCTGGAGGCAGCACCGATGCGCGTTGTAAAGAACAAACTCGGTCGCGCCGATCAGTTGAAGATCAACTTCGGGAGAAGGCCTCATGAGGAGATCAAGCGAAAGCAAACATGTCGGTGCGCAAGTGAAGAAGCCTTGTGTCACGGTGCGGAAGTGAGACCGCCAGTCTTCACGTTTCTTCAGCCACGGAACGCGGTTCACTACAGTACCACCAAAGCCTAACACGTCGGCTATGTGGTGAAGCGGGCTTTGTTGGAAGAGCTTCGAAGCGGTTGGCATTCCCTCGCGGTGGTCGAATTTGAAATGCAAATCCAGCCAGCAATTCAAGACAAGTGCACAACCAAATGGAGGCTTACCCAGGCTCGAGGCAGTAAGACCGCTGTAAAGATAGGCGAGGACGGCGGGTCCCACCCTCTTTCCACGCCAGATCCCGCAGATAGCACCCAGTTGGTCTTCCTCCACCATGTTGTCGGTATAAGGGAACAAGAGAGCACCCGCCAGACAAATGGTGAACCCCTTCATGATTCCCTCCAAATAGTCATCGTCTGGTGACCCTCTCAGGGCGTTCATGACCCACTCCGCAAGCTTTTGGAGATCGATCCCCTTCTGAGTACGGACCTTTCTAGCTGCGTCGGGCGGCATGAAGCTTCCAAGGACGCTTTCAGAAGTCCCCCGTGTCAGCATCCGCATAGCCTTCACCTTCCCGTCACTCTTGAATTTCTTCAATCCAAGCAGAAGTTCCACCTCCTCGAGGAGGATGGTCACCTCGAAGGTCGGGAAGATAAAAGTGTGGGTCTGGGGATGCCAGACCTCCACTAGCGCGCCCATAGCCGCCCAGTCCATACGAATCTTCTCGTAATGCTTGGCGTGAATAAGGAGCCCCTGCAGATGCCACTTCGAGAGTATGGCCCTCATGCCAATGGAGATATTGGAAGTCAGCTTTGAAAGCCATGGCAGCTTGGAAAACTTCCTCGGGCCTGGGAAGAGTGGATATGGCTGGGAGAGGAAAGAAGAAAAAATGAAGGAAGTAAGAAGAAGGTTCACGTGCAGAAATTTGAAAAGAGTCGGCTTACCATATGCGACATGATCGTCCCACTCAGATGACCCTCGAGGTCGGAAAGTCGCCTAATCTCGCTGCTAGGCTTGCTCCTCTTCATAACGCGGGAAGACTCTCCTTCCATCCTGAAATCTCTAAATTTTCCTCTCCTTCCTCTCCTGAGCTTCCAAAACCCACCTTGTTGCATTTGAATGAGCTAGCCTAAGGGGAGTTCTTATAGGAAGGGGAGGGTGCTTCAAGACAGAACATGTCACATCAGTGGTCATTGTCAAGATTTTGTCTAGATCTCCTTTGAACTGTGGTGCGATTCTGCTACCTTTTGATGTTGCTAACCTTTGCTGGCCTGTGCAGGTTTTACTAACGGACGTCTTTGTCCTATCTCCTGTACCACCTTTCATTGGTTGATCCCACCATGTCATGCATCATAGTATATGATACCTACGCTACTAGAACATGTCAAGGACCTTGCGGCCCGAACGAATCTGGGATTGGAGTTCCCCTTCAACAAAAACGGTGATGATCCCGGAAGAGTTTGGGTTGTACGGATAGGCCGTCAATTTGTGATAGAATGGGGACGACGGTTCCATTCAGTGAGTTGGTACGCGGATAAACGGGCCCCAGCCCAGTATCAGCTCACCGGGTCGGTATCCTGACCCGTTCTTCACAAGTTGACAATACTATCCTTGGCTATTTTCTATTTTAGTTTGTTTTAAATTTTTCTTTGAACCCAGCATGCATTCATATAGGACTTTGATTTATTGCGGAAGATCATTCAAGTGATTCGATTGTGAAAGCCATTGTGTTTCAATTCCCACAAATATGAGATATTCCACTCCGAATGAAATACCAAGTTTCCTAGAGACGGCCCCGACGCTGCTCTTCCAAAGGAGACCCTTGTTTGAACAGACCCTCAGATATTCCTTTACCCTTTTTTGACCCACCTTGGCCGCAGCACTTCCACATTGGCTGGTAACCGCTCCCCAAAGGTGAAACCTCCGGTTTTATGACCCAGGTACTTCCACACCGAGAAGTTGGTCCCCTTTTGTTTCATGCCTGAGCACACATCTCACCCTCCCTTATTTGATCTCCGTCCAAGCAATCGTCAATATTTGAAAGACCTTCTTCAAGGTCGCCTCATTGAAACTCCAGGAAAGATTCCAAACAGTAACGTCAAAAGCGTGTCTCATCACACCTTGGCATCAACTTATCAGTCCGCTCCCACTTCACTCTACTCCATTTCCACTACGTGTCGCTCCCTTGCAAAGCAGACGCCAAGGCGGGGCAGCTGTAGACACGCCATTCCTGACGTCTCCTGAGGAAGTCTCATATTACTATACGACGCCCCGCGACGGCTTACGCATTTCGAATCACTTGAGTACTTCCTTTTCTTGAGTCTTCTTCCGCCCTTTTTCAGCATTCGGACGGCATCAATACCAGTCAGACGCATCAAAAGGTTTCGGAACCAAGAAGGGTGTCTACCGGGCGGCTGCCGACGCCTAATCCGAGGACCCGGGTGGGTCTTAATGGGGGCGTCCAGGCCCCTGGACGCCCCCATAATTTTAATTTATTTTATTATTTTCTCAGGGCCCAAAATTAAATTAAATATATATATATTAATGGAGGCGTCCAGGCCCCTGGACGCCTCCATAAAAAACAAAAATAAAAAATGTGTAAAATGCCAGTTGGCATAGAAAAAAATAATAAAAATAAATAAAAATAAAAATAATTAATGGAGGCGTCCAGGCCCCTGGACGCCTCCATAAAAACAAAATATAAAAAAAGTATAAAATGCCAGTTGGCATACAAAAACAAAAAAAATAAATATATATATATATATATATATATTAATAGAGGCGTCCAGGCCTCTGGACGCCTCTATAAAAAACAAATAAAAATTAAAAATGCCAGCCCTATCATAAAACGACAAGAAAACCAATAAAATAACATATTTTTAGAGGCGTCCTGGCCTCTGGACGCCTCCATCAACTCCCTCACGGGCGCCGGCCACCGAACGACGGTTTGTCGTGTGTGAAAAAAGCCAAATATAGAGACGTCCGGTCAGCTGGACGCGCCCATTTCTGGATCACGAGGCGCCGCTCACAAAACCACGCGTTGTGCCGAACCGCGTGCGGCCGTCGTCGGTTTTCGGTGGACCTGCTTGAGGCGTCCGGGACCCTGGACGCCTCCACAAAAGTATTCCAAAAAAAATCAATAAAAATAGAATAAAATATTATTTCGGCCCTGATGGAGGTGTCCAGGGTCCTGGACGCCTCCACCTTCCGGAGCTCTATAAATAGAGGCCCACCCCCTCAGTTCTAGGGGAGCTAAGCAGTGATCCGATAGGCTGCCGGAGCCCAGAGGCTACGGAGTCTTTTTTTTAACCCGTGGGGTCTTTTGTAGGTGGAGGTTCCGCCGGCTTCTCGGGTGTTCACGCTCGCGAAAGGAAGGCCGTCTTCATCCACCGCGCTTCCCCGTCGTCCCCACGCTGCCGGAGCTCCGCCGGATTTCACCCTCGGCTCATCCAATAAGCCTTTTCTTCCCCTTTTTCTCCATAGTTCTTTACATTCATCATATTGCATCCTCTATCCCCCTTCACAAGGGCGCCTCTTCTCTTATACTTCTTGCATCCATCATCTCATTTTCCTCCTACTCGAGTCCGAGAGGGGTTTAAAAGATAACACCAACCATGTGTGTGTCTTGCCATCATTTCGTTATTTTTACCGCGAGGATTTGAATACTACACCTCCATCTTTCTAATCCATTTGTCATTTATTTGTCGTTGTTTTGCAAGGGTACCCGAGGAAAGCCCTCTCCGTCGGCCGGCCGGAAGGAGAGGAAGAAGCAACCCGCCATGTCCCGCTCTTGAGGTAGGCGCGATCACTTTCTTATTTTGGGGTCTTTCGGCCCCTGGCGATCACATCTTTTCATCGAGGCCGCGGCGAGTCACTTCCCCAATGGCCGTTTAAATTTCTGTTTCCTATATTCTCTTTATATTTTGTTAAATTCTGCTTATATCATCGAGGCCGCGGCGAGTCACTTCCCCAATGGCCGTTTAAATTTTCGTTCCTATATTCTTTCTATATTCTATTATATTTTGCTCATATCATCGAGGTCGCGGCGAGTCACTTCCCCAATGGCCGTTTAAATTTCCGTTCTTATATTCTCTCTATAATCTGTTATATTCTGCTCATATCATCGAGGCCGCGGCGAGTCACTTCCCCAATGGCCGTTTAAATCTCTGTTCTTATATTCTCTTTTATATTCTGCTATATTCTGCTCATATTCTCGAGGCCGCGGCGAGTCACTTCCCCAATGGCCGTTTCAATTCTTGTTATTTAATTTCTGCACCATTCCCGTCCCCCCGAGGCCGCGGCGAGTCACTTCCCGCTATGGCCGTTTGAACCCCATATCTTGCTATATTATACTTGTCCCGCTCGCCCCACCGGAGCAATCTCCCGTGGTGGCCCCTTCTCTCTTCTCTATCATTTCTGTGTTGCAGCAAAACAACAAAACAAACAAAAAAGAGGAGCCCGCGCGCTCTCCGCATCCTCTTCCCCGCACCATCGAATTCCGAACCGCGTGACGTCGCTCACAATCCCTGAAATAGGGTATCGAAAAAAACACTGAAATCTCAGCGACCACACACAGAACTCCGAAGAAGAGTTTCACAAGAAAAACATAAATCGAAACAAGAAAACCAAATGTAGCTTCAGATCGAAACCTAGAAGCTGTAACTAGTAGATCTGGGATCAGATATGAGACTACTCCAACTCTCTCCACGCAGTAGCCTGTGAAAGACGATTCTCTCAAATGCCTCTCAAGTTTCTCATCTCAGAATTGGAAATGCTCAATCTTCTTTTCAAATTCTCTTCGAAATGCTCAGGAGGCTCTCTTTTCTTCTCTCTCTCAGATGTTCTTCAGAAGGCTCAGGGCGGCTCACAGCTTCTCACCTTTTCTCGCAGCCTCTACTTCATCTCCACGTGAGAGATTATATTTATAACAGGAAGATAATAGATAATTTCTATTTCCAAACTATTTTCTGATTGGTCCATGATAAAAGTATAATATTCTATCCTAGGACCTTTCTAGAAACTGAGGCACGTGACCTGGGAGCGTGTGCCAATGATTGGAGAAAGAAATCACGTGACTACTTAAAAACTCACGTGTTTGTACGGCTGAGCTCAAGTCAGTCAACTGAGTTGACAATTCAGTCAACTTGATCTTCCATGCCTGCTGACTTGGTGCGTCGACCTGGTTGGCTTGGTAGGTCAACTCAGTGTCTCCTTGCATGAGCATCAGTTCAGTCGGGCTGAGGCAACCTCTGTCGAATGAGTTTTACATATGTTGACTGATTTTATCTTTCTTCTGTCGACTCACACTCTGTCCGTCTTCGTCCATATCTGTTGACTCTTATGTTGCAGGTAAGTCACTATATTTTACATTCTACCCATCTTCATTCAATCTTACTGACACACAAAATTGCAACTTGAGCTTCTTTGATGCGGGACGGACACGGGGACCGACTCTAAGTGATATGGACCTCGGACTCTAAATGCATACACGACCAGCAACATACGATGGGAGAGACATTAGGCCCGACACTATGAGCTCCTATGGGCTATACATCGCTAACAGAAATGTAAGCTCACTCGTCGTCCCCAAGCGAGGGAAACGCGGATCGTGCACGGTTGAGGAACCGGCAGAGTTAAGGGTAGTCCGACTCACTTCCGTGCTCGGATCGAGCCACGGGACGGGTCACTCTCTTACTCACAGCGGTGACATGGACTCACGGGCTAGAATCCTACGCTCTCACAGTGGCATATGACCAAATACTAACTAAGCAAAGTAATGCCAAGAAGTTACGATCGTACCTCCACGCACCCGGCGTGAGGAAGACAACCCCGGTCATAACTGGATTCCCGGTTAACAAAGTTTTACTGTGGTACAACAATTTGACCCACTCCACGCAGGGAGGTAAAAGGTCACATGTGGGGCCCGGGAGTCACGCGAATTGGGTTGACGGGCATCATCTTGATGTCGCTCCGTCGGTGCCGAATCCGCGTTTTCGTGCTGTCCAGACTGCGCGATCTACATGTTCATGGGGCCCACGGACCGCTCTGTCCTCCGGGTCTTCTGGGGTGGGTCCCGCTGTGATGGAGACCCCTGGTGGCGCGCCTCCCTGGAAGGTGGTCGAGCGGGAACGCCGGTCGGAGGCCGATCGGCTCTGATCTCAAAGATTTGGAGTTGCTGCCCACGGACTGGTTGCTTCTGTTTTCAGACGCGCGATCCGGCGATATCGGTTGCTGCAATCACTCCCGACATCGGATCGAAGTCCTTCGACCCTGTGGGACTCAGAAAAATTCACAGGAGCTGTGCTTCTGTTGGGCGATTTTAGAGCCGGCCTGCTCTCAATTTCAGATCTAACTGGGCAGAAACTGAATTTCCTGAGAGTTGGCATTGACTGCGGGGTAGCCTTCCGATTCAGATTTCAAGCCCTTCATGAAAGTTTTATAGGGGAGAGAGAGGGAAATGGCAATAATTTTTATGACTTATTTTATGGAGGTTGGGGTAGGGAAAAGTATTTTATACTGGAAGGTGGTCGGATCTGGGTAGGGGCAGACAGAACTAAAATGTATCTGAAAGTGATTTTTAGAAAATAGGTGTAGGCCTTTTGAAATTCCACGAAAATTATTGGGTGGAGGGGATGGTGGACAGAACCTCTAGTAAAACTAGGGGCTCCAGGAAAAATCAAAAAGTGGCTCGAAGTTGGGAAGATCAGGGTTGTTGTCATAGTAGATAGAAACCTGGCAGATCTGGAAGGAAAAGTTGGACGAATGGAAAAATAGAAATCGGACTCTAAAGGCCAAACCAAATTTTCTGGAACGTGGGGGGGGGGACCTCTGGAACTCGCCCTGAAAGTTTGAGCTCAAGAAGATCTCAGATCCGAGAGTTAAAATTCGTGGAAGGGGCTGTTGTTGGATGAAGACAGAACTTCGATAAGGTGGCGATGGCGGTGCGACGGCGGCTCGATGGCGGCGGCGGTGATAGATCTGAGGTTCCCACTCAGAAGAGGCTTCAAGGAGAGGCTTCACACCTCTGGAAGCATCCCTCACAGCTGCAAGAAGGGGGAGGAGAGAGGAGGGGTGTGCACCACTCAAGGAGGCTCCAAGGAAATTCTCAATTTTTTTGGCATTAATTCCCATCAAATGAAAATACAAGGAATATATATGAAATACAAAAAGACTTCAACTAACCCAAGATCTAGGGTTGGGGAGGGTAAAAGAGGGAGTCCACAAACTATTTCTCCTATGTGATTTGGAATCAAATAAAATAACAATTCAAATCCTATTAAACTATAATAGAATGGGGTGCCCCCTTGACTTTGGTGCCCATTTTTTTGAATTTTAATCCCCTTTGTCCCCCACTTGGCTCACCCTTCTAGAAGCCCACCATTGGAAGGTTGACTGACCCCACATAGGCCCTAGGGATGAGGTGGATCAATGGGAAAGGGATAGGGGGGCCCGCGGGACCCGGGTGGTCCCAAATTACACATAAACCCTTGTTACAATCCGAATTACCATCCGAATAAAACACACAATACACAAAAATAAAGTCCCAATAAACTATAAATATCGAGACTCAAGGTGGAGTCTCCAAGCTGTCTCTGAGCCAGATGGAAGCTGCTGTAGCTCGGGTGGTGCTCCGCGTACGGTACCGGTGGCTCGCCGACTCGTGCCGCTCGTGTGCTCTGGTGTCCGCACCAATTCTCCCCGGGTGGGAGAAACTCGACCCTGTCGAGTAAGGGTCTACATCTCTGGTACCGCTCCAGTAGGTCCGAATCTATCCACTGCAACTCGGCCCGTGTGATCCAAGTATCCTCGGTGGCAGGTCACCCTCTCCAATGCACTAGGTAGCGCATGTAAGATCCACTCCTGGTAACTGTCACCTACCCATCCAGTATATGATCGATATGCTCTCGCTGCTGTGGAAAAGGGGCTGGAGGTGGACACTCAGGTGTGGGATCACTCTCAATGGGAGGGGATGGCTCAAAAGGCTCACTAGGGATCACCGCTGGGTCCCTATAGGCAACTAGATCCGATACATTGAAAGTTGAGCTTATACCATATTCCTCGGGCAGGTCCACAACATACGCATTGGATCCAACACGTTTCAACACTCTAAATGGACCGGCTCCGCGAGTTTGCAATTTCTTTACGGTTCCAGAGGGAAACCGTTCAGGTCTTACCCTGATCATGACACATTCACCCTCTTGGAACTCTCGGTGGTGTCGATGGGCATCGGCTAACTCCTTATACCGTGCATTGTTGGCCTCAATGTGACGACGGATGTCATCATGCAAACTCCTAACATGCCTAGCAAACGACTCGGCAGACTCCGACACTCGTGCATGGATGGGCATGGGAACAAGATCCACTGGCTTCCTAGGCCTACGACCTGTGACAATCTCGAATGGACTCATATCGGTAGACCTGTTAACCAAATCATTATATGCAAATTCTGCCAATGGTAATATGAGATCCCAATCCCCTAGACGATCCCTGACTAGACACCTCAAAAGGTCACCCAGACTCCTATTGACCACCTCGGTCTGACCATCTGTCTGGGGATGATATGCAGTGGAAAACTTGAGGTGAGTACCCAACATATGCCACAGTGTCTTCCAAAAATAACTGGTGAATCTAACATCGCGGTTAGACACTATGATACGAGGCAACCCAAACTTGCACACCACATGAGTAAAGAATAGGCGGGCTACCCTCGAAGCATCCAAAGTCTTCGAGCAGGGAATAAAAAAGGCCATCTTCAAGAATCGGTCAACAACCACATAGACCGAATCATGCTTCCTGGAGATACGTTGCAATCCCAAAACAAAGTCCATGCTAACATCATGCCACGGAGCATCAGGCACGGGAAGAGGTGTATAAAGGCCCGAGCTTTGCTTCTTCATCTTGGCCGTAGCACATGTACGGCACTGAGCCACAATATGAGCAACATCACGCTTCAAGCTCGGCCAATAAAATCTATGCTCAACAGCCTCGATAGTCTTGTTCCGACCAAAGTGGCCGGCTAGACCTCCCGCATGTAGCTCCCAGGCTAAGAAGTCTCGAACCGAAGTTTGGAGAACACAAAGCCTACCTCCTCGAAAGAGGTAACCCTCCTGAAGCACATAATCATCAAGGTCTCTCGAGGGTCCGGCCTGGAGAGTGGTATAAATCTGACCGAAGTTAGGACAGTCAACATATGCCTCTCCCATCTTCTCTAACCCTATGACCTCGGCACTCATGATGGTAAGCAAACACGCTCGCCGACTCAAGGCATCGGCCACTTTGTTCTCCACTCCAGCCTTATGTTTTAGCACAAATGTGAACTGCTGGAGATACTCAACCCAACGGCTGTGACGCGCATTAAGCTTCTTTTGGGAATGTGACGCGGCGGCGACGTGGAAGTGGATCGACGGCACTCCGATGTCACGAACAGGACGGGAACGGATAGGTTGCTACCTCACGTAACTCGACCTCACGCCGGACGGTCTCACACCGGGCGACACTCAAACTCACAAAATGAGAAAGAGGGAAGGGGGAAAACACAAAGGCAAAACACCTTGGGTTTTCAAGTTTTCATTCACTTCATTCATATCATATCTCGTAACACATCCCTTGGCCTCCTTATATAGGAAAGAAAGCCATAACATAGATACCATCTAACTTCCACTAATTGTGTTTATACCCTAGCCTAACAAAACAAAATCCACCCACCTAACTTTGACTAATGGGTTTAACAAAATTAAAATACAAATAACTTTTGACCAGTCTTGCCTAATAAAACAAAAGTAAATACATGTAGTAAAACATGTATTTTACACACGTACAAATACTCAATACTCAAAGACATATAAATACACACAAGTATATATACTCAGTATGCCGGGTCTTCAATCGAGTCTCTGAGCCATAAGCTCGGTGCAGTCGGGGCGGTGCGGCGTCGGCTCCGAGTAGTGGGCCCGGTAGTGGACCCGGTGTCCCCACCAACCCTCTCGGGGTGGCTGGAACTCGACTCCGTCGAGTAAGGGGGGACACTGCTGTGGTAGTGCTCTAGCAGATCTGGATCGAGGTGCTGGAGATCTTCCCGACTGATCCAGGAATCATCAGAAGGTGGACGGTCCCGCCAGCGGACAAGGTAGCGCTGGTATACCCTGCTCCGTGTAGTGGTCACCTGCTCATCCAGTATCCTCTCAATGTGCTCGCGCGGTACTCTCGAGGCTGTGGGACGCATAGGGGTGGGCTCACTCTCAATGGGAGGAGAAGGCTCGAAAGGGTCACTAGGAATCGCTATGGGTTCCTTGTAGGCCACCAGGTCTGCCACATTAAAAGTCGAGCTAATCCCATATTCGGGAGGTAAGTCCACAACATAAGCATTAGAGCCAATCTTCTGCAGAATTGGGAA
The DNA here is from genome assembly GCA_022559845.1 of Amorphophallus konjac. Lineage (NCBI taxonomy): Eukaryota > Viridiplantae > Streptophyta > Magnoliopsida > Alismatales > Araceae > Amorphophallus > Amorphophallus konjac. Next base: position 357,108,234 of record CM040126.1, read on the forward strand.
GGGTCCATCACTACGGGCTTGCAACTTTTTAACGGCTCCCGAGGGGAGTCGTTCGGGTCGAACCCGTACCATAACCATGTCACCTTCTTGGAAGTCATGGTGACGCCTATGCGAATCAGCCAATTTTTTATAAGTCTCATTACTGAGGTTGATTTGCCTGTTAATTGACTCATGCAGACTCTTGACATGCTGTACAAACTCCTCAGCTGACTTGGACATCCGAGACTCGAGGGGAAGGGGAATGAGATCCACAGGTTTTTCCTAGGTTTGTAGCCATGCACGACTTCAAATGGACTCATACCAATGGACCGATTGACCGAACTGTTGTATGCAAATTCGGCTCTAGGCAAAAGAAGATCCCAAGTGCCCGAATGATCCCCTACGAGACACCTCAAGAAATTCCCTAAACTCCTATTGACGACCTCTGTTTGCCCATCGGTTTGTGGGTGATAGGCAGTGGAGAATTTGAGTTTGGTGCTAACTAGGTGCCAAAGTGTTTTCCAGAAGTAACTAGTGAACCAGACATCTCGGTCAGACACGATAGTTTGGGGGAGACCATGCAGACGCACGACTTCATAAAAGAATAAATAGGCTACTCTAGATGCATCAGATGTTTTGGAACATGCAATGAAGTGGGCCATCTTAGACAACCTATCAATGACAACCAAGATGGAATCATGCTTGTGAGTAGTGCGAGGTAAACCAAGGATAAAATCCATACTCACATCAACACATGGTCGATCAGGAATGGGGAGAGGAGTGTAGAGACTAGTGTTCTATTTGACCTGTTTGGCCATCGTGCATGTCCTACACTGGGCTACAATCTTGGCCACATCTCTCTTCAGGCCAGGCCAATAGAAGTGCTCCTCCACAAAATGGATGGTCTTGTTGCGACCAAAGTGACCAGCAAGACCTCCAACATGCATTTCCCAAATCAGGAAGTCCCGAACAGAAGTCCTCGGGACACAGAGTTGCTGCCCTCGAAATAGAAAACCATCCTGGAGTAGATAGTCAGAAAAGGTTGTCGAGGGTCCAGTGAACAGAGCAGAGTAGGCAGGGACAAAATCAAGACACTCTCCATAGAGTTCCTTCATGCGGTCAAATCCCGTGACCTCTACCTGAACAGTGGAAAGAAGGGAGACCCTTCAACTCAAGGCGTCGGCCACCTTATTTTCCTTTCCAGCCTTATGCTTTAGGATAAATGTGAAAGATTGGAGGAATTCTACCCACCGACCATGCCTAGGGTTTAAGCCCTTCTGAGAGCTAAGGAATTTCAGAGCCTCGTGGTCCGAGTATAAGATAAACTTTTGTGGTAAAAGATAGTGTCTCCAGTGTTTGAGGGCTTGGACCACTGCACAAAACTCCTTATCATAGGTGGAGTAACGAAGTTTTGCATCAGAAAGCTTCTCACTAAAATAAGCCACATGGTGGCTTTCCTGGCTAAGCACTCCTCCTATTCCTATGCCAGAGGCATCACAGGATATCTCGAAGAGTTTGGAAAAGTCTGGCAGGCGGAGGACAGGGGTTTTGGTCATGAATTCCTTTATGACATGAAAAGCCTGGGAGGCGGCTTTGGTCCACTCAAATTTCCCTTTACAGATGCAATCCGTAATAGGTGCCATAATGGTACTAAAGCCCTGAATGAAGCGTCTGTAGAAAGTGGCTAGCCCGTGGAAACTTCGAACGTCATGGACGTTCTGGGGCTCAGGCCAGTCTACTATGGCTCGGACCTTGGATTGATCCACAGACACTCCATGACTTGAAACCACAAATCCGAGAAAAGTGACCCGGTCTATCATGAATTCACACTTAGTCAGGTTGGCAAACATGGTTTCTTTCCTCAGAGTCTCGCAGACCTCCCTCAAATGGTGAATGTGGTCCTGAGGGTTGTGGCTATAAATGAGAATGTCGTCGAAGTAGACGACAACAAAGCGACCGATGAGGGGACGAAGGGCTTCCATCATAAGCCTCATGAAAGTGCTTGGGGTGTTGGATAGCCCAAATGGCATGACAAGCCACTCATACAGACCTTCTTTTATTTTGAAGCTGTCTTCCACTCATCCCCTGGTCGAACCCGGACCTGGTGGTAGCCACTTTTCAAGTCAATCTTGGAAAAGATGGTGGCTCCACTCATCATGTCAAGCATGTCATCAAGACGAGGAATAGAAAATCTATACTTGACAGTGATCTTATTGATGGCGCGGCTGTCAACACACATCTGCCAGGTGCCATCTTTCTTTGCTATGAGCAAGGCAGGAACAGCACATGGGCTCTTGCTCACCCTGAGGAAGCCCTTTTGAATAAGGTCCTCGAAAATCCTTTGGAGCTCAGCATGCTCCTTGGGGTTCAATCGGTAATGGGGAAGGTTGGGTAGGGTGGACCCGGGGACAAGATCAATAGCGTGTTGAATGTCACGCATGGGAGGGAGTCTAGAGGGCAAGTCTTCTGGAAAAATATCTGGGAAGTCCTGCAGAATTGCCTGGACCTCGGGTGGGACTGAGACTCGGGACTCCTCGGGGGTGATGGTGACAATAACAGCCCAGACAGGGGCACCCTCGGTAACCTCCCTATTCAGCTCACGGACACCTATGAAGTTAAGGCGCCTAATCGGGTCATGGTCAACCTTAGGGGCCTTAGGGATGGATATGACATGTGTAGGAGATGAGGGCATGAGAAGCTTCCCTTTGGTGGGGGTTGGGGTATTCTCCTGAATTTTGGGGGATGCAGCGGGTGTGGAGGTAGAACTCTTTCCCGTGGCCACCTTTGGGGGTGTCGGGCACAACTGAATCATCTTTCCATTGTGGGAGAATGAACATTGATTAGACCGACCGAATGTAGTAAGGTCTACATCGTAGATCCATGGCCATCCTAGGATGATGCTCCCGACCTTCATAGGCACTACATCGCATAGGATTTGTCCTTGGTAGGACTGGAACTGGATGGGAATGACACATGTAGTGGTGACTGGGATAGACGTGTCGTCAACCCAAGCCACGTTGTACGGCCTTGGATGAGGATTGGTAGGTAGACCTAGACGGGAGAAAAAGTCTAAAGAGACTGCATTGATACAGCTCCCGTTGTCAAAAATCACCTTGCAGGGTTGGGATTTTACCGTAATGTATGTTTGGAAGATGGAGGTTCGACGCCAGTCGTCCTCCTGGGGGTAGGTTAGGGTGCAGCGAACTACACCCAGTCTTCCCTGGTTCGAACTCTCGACAATATCTCCCATTTGCATGTACTCGACATGCGTGCTATCAAACCCTGCATCTAATTCCTCAAACTGGGCAATGAGATCAGGGTCAGGCTCATATCTCTCAAGGGGTTCTTCTTCCTGAGGTGGAAGCTCCACATGCTGGGGGTCGGTAATGACCAAGGCTCGGGTGGGACAATTGGTGGCAATATGCCCTAGGTTATGACACCTAAAGCAGCGGACTCCTCAGATAGGGGCTGGTTGGGAGGTGCTAGGGACCACTCCCTTTCCCTTGTCATCTCTTCTCTCAGCTGGTGGAGTATACTCCAGTCTAGGCACAGCAGCGGGTACAGGTAAAGGGTTCCTGGGGAAAGGAGCCGTAGGGGCAGCCGCCCGGAGTGGGGTAGCAGTAGGAACATAGGAAGTGGAGGGACCAGGCCTCTCAGAGTAGCGGACCATGGGGTTCCGAGACTCGGGTTGGCGGTAGGTGGAGACCCGAGGTGGGACCACCCTTTGAAACCGCTCGACATCCCAAGCAACCTGATAGGCATGCTCGAGAGTGTTAACTTCTCGTAGGAACAACTCCCGCTGTATGCTCTCGTGTAGGCCAGCCCTAAACCGTGAGAGGGTGACAAAGGCATCCTCCATGACTCGACTCCGAAGGAAGAAGTCATCAAATTTGGCGATGTACTCGTCCACAGACTTTCCATCTTAGGTGAGTTTCTGTCATTGGTCTAAAAGACGCTGATGGTAGGAGGGTGGCAGATACTTCTCCCTTAATTTCTCCTTCATTTCTTCCCACGTGCTTATAGGTTCCTCTCGTCTCCTTGCTAGGAGATTCTCAATGTTACACCAGTAAGTTTTGGCTTGATCTAGGAGCTTCATTTAGGCAAACCTCACCTTTGTAGTAGGGGTCATGCGGCGATGCCAATCAAAATATTGGTCCATCCCGATCTCCCAATCAAGGTATGTAGCGGGGTTGAGGGACCCATCAAAACTTGGAGCGTCAATCTTGACATTTCGTAGGATGATATCTTCGTCATCGTGGTCTCTCTCTCGAGGCACACGGGCCTCTTGCTCTCTACCTTGGGGAGCCTGGTTTTGGCGGGCTTGCTCTCTTTCCTCCCTAGGATTGACTACGGGATTGCCGTGGCCATTCACTCTTCCTTCCTCCCCCTTCAGTCGATCCTCTAAGGCTCGGATCCTCTTATCGAGTTCCGTCCGTAGTTGGCCTATGGACTCTTCAAAGTGGGCCACGAGATTGTGCTCGAGCTGGACTAGCATAGCAGTCACGCTCTCTTGATCCATGTGGGATTGTAGAGTTGAAGGGCGCTCTAGATGGCCGGATGAATTCCTACACCAACGTGGCATGCACGACCTCGGACCTAGATGATGCAATCCTAGGACCGAAAATTAGCAAGCTGTGGAGCCAACTGATATGTAAAAGGGTTAATTTAAAAGGACCGATCAGGGAAAGTTGCTCGCCCGTAGGCGGAGTAGTTGCGGAACTACCTCCTGACAATTAGGGTGCCTGAATGTGACAGTCTAGGGCCTTAAGGATAGGTGCATACAAGCTCTCGCTTTCCGTCCACAGCGATGAACTCAGGAGACTGGCTGCATGGATCAGGCTCTCTCTCACTCGTCGCGCGGTAATTGAAAAGATACTAAATAAGCAAGTGAGGGGAGCACGTACCTAGCTAGACTGAAAAGTCTAACTCCGATCGGAGACAAAGGCGAGAGGGGACGTGCGTGCCCGCACGGTGTCGAAGAAGCTTCACGGTTACAACAAATTCACTCCACGCAGGGAGGATTATTACAAAATCACTTTAAAATCTCCCACGCAGGGGAACAAATTATGTCAACTTTCTCCGCGCAGGGAGACTTACGGACACTCACACTCCGTGAATTACGGACTGTGTGTCGGTGACCGGGTGACTCGGGCACCGTCCTAGTCGTCGTTATGGACTTTCGGGTGCCACAACTAAGAAGTTAATCAAATAGTATATAGATATATAAATATATATATATATATATATATATTCAACACTTTTTTTCTTTTCAATTTTAAAACCTCCTTTTTTTCACACCCCTTTTTTTGACTTTTCTTTCAAATCTTCTTTCTTGTCAAACTTTTCCTCTTTTTTTTTCTTTTTCAAATCTTCATCTACTCTTTTTTTGACTTTTTCCTCAAACCTATTTCTCCCCTTTTTTTTAACTTTCACACTCTTTCCTGCGTAATTCACGGAGGGAGAGGCGGTGGTCAACACGGCGGGCGCGGCACGAGGCGGCTGGGCACGAGAGGACGCGTGGGTGGCCAAAGCTGGCTGTAGGGGCCCGGTGGGCGCGAGGGAGCTAGCTGGCGGGGCCATACGTGCATGCGGGCGTGCCTGCGGGCGCAGGGGCGCATGTGTGCGCAACCGCGGGCTCGAGCGGGGCCACGAGGCGGGTGGGGGAGCACCTCATACGCTGGTGCCGAGGGCACGAGGGGCCGGGCGCGAGGGCGCGCGCTGCGACGGCCGGGCGCGGGCTCCGCATAATCCGGGCTCGGCCGCTGCGGGCCAGGCGCTGCAGTGGGGCGGCAGGGCCGGGGCGCACTGGCCGTGCACGGGCGGAGGCGGTGCTGGGCACGGCAGGGCTCGGCGGCGGCGCGTCCGACCGTTGCTGCAGGATCCCATTTGAACTAGGGCACGGGCGACGATGCCCGGTCCTCCCGCGAACACCTTTCTTCTCCTTTTTTTCTATTTTCTTTTCGTTTCTTCCGACGCGTTGAACGAGAGAGAAAGAGAGAGAATATGGGAGAGAGAGAGAGCGATGGAGAGAGAACAGAGAGGGAAAAAGAGAGAGAGAGAGAGATAGAGCGCGGGAGAGAGAACAGAGAGGGAAAGAGAGAGAGAGAGAGAGAGAGACAGAGCGAGGGAGAGAGAACAGAGAGGGAAAAAGAGAGAGAGAGAGAGAGACAGAAAGAGAGAAATGGAGAGAGAGAGAGAGAGAGAGAGAAAGAACACATCAAAAAAATATTTTTCCCTCTATTTTTTTTCCTCTCAATCACAGATCTTTCTGCTACTCTTCTTCCTTTTTTTTTTACTCTAACAAACTGGAGAGAGAAAGAGAGACGACGTCGGGGATGTCGGGTCGTCGGAGACGCCGTTGTTGAGCTCTGATACAAATCTGACGCGGCGGTGACGTGGAAGTGGATCGACGGCACTCCGATATCACGAACAGGACGGGAACGGATAGGTTGCTACCTCACGCAGCTCGGCCTCACGCCGAACAATCTCACACCGGGCGACACTCAAACTCACAAAATGAGAAAGATGGAAGGGGGAAAACACAAAGGCAAAACACCTTGGGTTTTCAAGTTTTCATTCACTTCATACATATCATATCTCGTAACACATCCCTTGGCCTCCTTATATAGGAAAGAAAGCCATAACATAGATACTATCTAACTTCCACTAATTGTGTTTATACCCTAGCCTAACAAAATAAAACCCACCCACCTAACTTTGACTAATGGGTTTAACAAAATTAAAATACAAATAACTTTTGACTAGCCTTGCCTAATAAAATAAAAGTAAATACATGTAGTAAAACATGTATTTTACACACGTACAAATACTCAATACTCAAAGACATATAAATACACACAAGTATATCTACTCAGTATTCGGGTCTTCAATCGAGTCTCCGAGCCATAAACTCGGTGCAGTCGGGGTGGTGCGACGTCGGCTCCGAGTAGTGGGCCCGGTAGTGGACCCGATGTCCCCACCAGAATGGAGGTACCTCAAAGCCTCATGATCGGAGTATAAGACAAACTCCTGATGTAATAGATAGTGCCTCCAATACCTAAGAGCATGAACAACTGCGTAGAATTCCTTATCATAAGTGGAGTATCGCAGTTTCGCGTCATTCAGCTTCTCACTGAAATATGCGATCGGGTGGGTCTCCTGACTCAACACTCCTCCTATCCCAACACCCGACGCATCACAAGAGACCTCAAACACCTTCGAGAAATCAGGCAATCGAAGGATAGGTGTCTGGGTCATGCGCTCCTTGATGTCCTTGAAGGCGGCAGCAGCGGCCTTCGTCCATACAAATGTGCCCTTCCGAATACAATCCGTGATCGGGGCGGTGACGGAGCTAAATCCACGGATGCAGCGATGATAGAACGTCGCAAGGCCATGGAAGCTGTGGACATGATGGACCGTATGGGGTTCCGGCCACTCAACAATGGCCCGGACCTTCTCCGGATCGGCGGAGACCCCAGTACTAGACACAATAAAACCCAAGAAGGTAAGCTGAGGTGTCATGAAGGCACACTTCTGTGAGTTCGCAAACAACTGCTCTCGCCTAAGAAGTAGACAGACCTGCCTAAAGTGGTCTAAGTGGTCCCCCGTGGTGCGACTATAGATAAGAATATCATCAAAGTACACTACCATAAAGACTCTAATGAAAGGTCGAAGGACCTGAGTCATGAGTCGCATGAAAGTGCTAGGGGCATTGGTCAACCCAAAGGGCATAACCAACCACTCATATAGACCGTCCTTGGTCTTAAATGTGGTCTTCCACTCATCACCTGGTCTAATCCCCACCTGATGGTAGCCACTCTTAAGATCAATCTTCGAGAAGATAGTGGCACCGGCCATCATGTCTAGCATATCATCAAGGCGGGGAATAGGGAACCTGTACTTCACGATGATTTTGTTGATGGCATGACTATCAATGCACATTCTCCACGTGCCATCCTTCTTTGGGGCGAGTAATACGGGAACAGCACACGGACTCATGCTGTCTCGAACAGACCCTCTCTGCATCAACTCATCGACCTGCCGTTTTATCTCGGCATGTTCCGTGGGACTCATGCGATAATGGGGAAGATTGGGCAATGAGGAGCCCGGAATCAGGTCGATAGCATGCTGAATATCCCGCATGGGTGGGAGTCCCTTGGGAAGCTCATCGGGAAAGATGTCAGCAAACTCCTGCAGAATGGGAACAACCTCGGGGGGGAGTTCACCCTCGGAGTCTCTCTCGACCTCACGGACCGTAATAGCAAATACATAGCAGCCCTGACTAGCCTCCCACTCCATTTCCCATGAGCTAATCATCATCAACCTCCTAGTCGAGGGCTCGCCTGGGCCAGATGTAACGGTCATAGCCCGAGCTGGGGATGGGGTACTGGGCCCGGGGATGGAAGGCTCCGGAGTACTAGGGCTAGTAGGACCCCTAGCTGATGGGCTCTTGGGATGATGGGGGTGGAGAGTAATCCGTTGGCCAGCATGGTCGAAGGTACAGGTGTTCGACCGGCCATGTAGCGTGGCATCCCGATCAAATAACCACGGCCTACCAAGAATAATGCTACCCACCTCCATGGGGAGGACATCACACCAGATATCGTCACGGTAGGCACGGAACTGCAGTGGGACCAGACACCGCAGCCTGATCGGAATGGAGGTGGAATCCACCCATGATACTCGATAGGGGCAAGGATGATCCACGGGTGTAAGACTAAGACTGGAGACAGTGCCCGTGGAGATTGCATTGATGCAACTCCCACTATCGATAATCACTTTACAAACTTGCTTGCCCAGCCTACAGAATGTATGAAAGATAGTGGTCCGTCGCCAGTCATCACTGGCCTGTGGTTGGGTGAGAATACACTTGACGACCCCCAAGTGGGCATCGTCCGGATGCTGGGCATCCTGGCCATTACCTTCGGCCTCATAGTACTCGTCAGCTAGCTCCGGATCTGCTTCATAGCTGACTAACTCGAGGTCCATAGGGGTGGTATCCTCGGCCGGTGTGTCCCCAATGACAAGAGATTGGCGGGTGGGACACTGGTTGGCAAAATGGCCAAACCCATTGCAGTAATAACACTGCTGCCGTGATCCACTAGGCTCCCCAATCATGGGTCCTTTCCCTTTATCCTCCCGATGGATAGGAGGTGAAGGCAACAAAGGACGGGCCGGAGGTGCGGGTGCCGGTGGACGGGCTGTGGGTGCCGTAAGATATTGGGGACGAGGAAGGTCCCTCGGGGGTGAAGGGCGAGGCCTAGGAGCGAAAGGTTCGGGACGAGTGGACTCTTGAGGTCGGGCCATGGGGGCCCTCGGATACGTGCCAGAAGAGCCACGGGGCTCGACACTACAAAGGGGAAAGGAGCCCAACCGATGGGGAGACTTGAACTTGGCCTCAAATTGCTCCCATTCGAGAGCAACCTGATACGCTTGTTCCAAAGTGGTCGCATTGCGGCGAAAAAGTTCGTATTGATAGTTTGGCCGCAGACCTCTCCGAAAGTGTGATATGGTCATGGTGCTCTCTTCCGTAACTCCACACCGCAAATAATACTCATCAAACTCAGCGGTGTACTCGGTCACGGATCGGTTCCCTTGGGAGAGACTTTGCCATTTGTCTATGAGACGTTAGCGGTATGAGGTAGGAAGGTACTTCTCCCTCAATTTTATTTTCATGTCATCCCAAGTGCCGATCGGGGGTTGACGTCGCTGATTTAGCAGGCTCTCCACATTGGTCCAATAAGTTTGGGCCTGCCCATGCAACTTCATCTTCGCGTATCGAACTCTCTGGTGGTCCGTCATCTCAAACAACTCGAAGTACCGATCCATGCCGGCCTCCCAATCTAAATATACCTTCGAGTCTAAGGACCCGCTAAAAGTGGGAGGGTCCGCACGCACGCCCCTAAGAATGCGGTTATCATCATCATCATCATCACGATTCCGTCGTTGATTCCGACGACCATATCCCCCTTGCTCATTATCAGATGCATAGTCAGCCACCTCATGCACCTGTTGCCTCCCAACATCTACCGCCTGAGCTCTTGGCGCAGCAGGTTGCTGGGCCGGCTCTTGTTGACCATTGGTCGGCACGGGTTGCGCCGCCGCTGGGGCCCTCTCGAGGACGGCAATCCTCCCTACAAGACCTTGGATGGACTGGTCCGAAGATTCGGCCCGATCCTCGAGGGCTTTCATCCTCCCTTCTAGACACGTCCCTACGCCATCTAGACGCGTACTAAGGCCATCCATACGCATGTCAAGACGATCCATAATGGCTCAGAACATCTCGGTCGTCGAGGACTCATCGGAGTTACGGGCTCGAGAATCCGCCATAGGTGGTGGTGGCGAGTATTAGATACCTCGACGGGTGGGCATGCAAAGACACACGAACTAGGAGACACAGACTAATGCAAATACGGACTAATGCACCTAGACCTAAACCAATATCCGGTACGTGGCGGAGTTAATCGATCCGAAGACCACTCCCGCAAGTGTGCGGCCTTCCCGATAGGCGTAGCCTAACGTTCGGACAACACCTTTTAATATACCGGATTATCGGGATGAAATATAATTTTAAAACACTCTTTTTTTATTTTTGAAAATAATGATAATCCTAGACTCGACTTAGACCGTGCAAGACTTTTTCAACGACTACCCTAGACTCAACTCGCTCTGATACCAAACTGATGCAGGACGGACACGGGGACCGACTCTAAGTGATATGGACCTCGGACTCTAAATGCATACACGACCAGCAACATACGATGGGAGAGACATTAGGCCCGACACTATAAGCTCCTATGGGCTATACGTCGCTAATAGAAATGCAAGCTCACTCGTCGTCCCCAAGCGAGGGAAATGCGGATCGTGCATGGTTGAGGAACCGACAGAGTTAAGGGTAGTCCGACTCACTTCCGTGCTCGGATCGAGCCACGGGATGGGTCACTCTCTTACTCATAGCGGTGACATGGACTCACAGGCTAGAATCCTATGCTCTCACAGCGGCATATGACCATATACTAGCTAAGTAAAGTAATGCCAAGAAGTTACAATCGTACCTCCACGCACCCGGCGTGGGGAAGACAACCCCGGCCAAAACTAGACTCTCGGTTAACAAAGTTTTACTGTGGTACAGCAATTTGACCCACTCCACGCAAGGAGGTAAAAGGTCACATGTGGGGCCCGGGAGTCACGCGAATTGGGTTGACGGACATCATCTTGATGTCGCTCCTTCGGTGCCCAATCCGCGTTTTCGTGCTGTCCGGACGGCGCGATCTACAAGTTCGTAGGGCCCACAGACCGCTCTGTCCTCCAGGTCTGCTAGGGTGGGTTCCGCTGTGATGGAGACCCCTGGTGGCGCGCCTCCCTGGAAGGCGGTCAGGCGGGAACGCCGGTCGGAGGCCGATCGGCTCCGATCTCCAAGATTTGGAGTTGCTGCCCACGGACTGGTTGCTTCTGTTTTCAGGCGCGCGATCCGGCAATATCGGTTGCTGCGATCACTCTCAACATCGGATCGATACACAAGAGGTATCGTTGGAAAGCTCTCTTGAAGTCCTTCGACCCTGTGGGACTCAGAAAAATTCACCGGAGCTGTGCTTCTGTTGGGCGATTTTAGAGCCGGCCTTCTCTCAGTTTTAGATCTGACTGGGTAGAAACTGAATTTTCTGAGAGTTGGCATTGACTGCGGGGTAGCCTTCCGATTCAGATTCGAGACCTTCATGAACGTTTTAGAGGGGAGAGAGAGGAAAACGGCAATAATTCTTATGACTAATTTGGTGGAGGTTTGGGTAGGGAAAAGTATTTTATACTAGAAGGTGGTCGGATCTGGGCAGGGGCAGACAGAACTGAAATAGATCTGAAAGTGATTTTTAGAAAATATATGTGGGCTTTTTTAAAATTCCACGAAAATTCGTGGGTGGAGGGGATGGTGGAAAGAACCTCCAGAAAAATTTGGGGCTCCAGGAAAAATCAAAAAGTGGGTCGAAGTTGGGAAGATCAGGGTTGCTATCACAATAGACAGAAACCTGGCAGATCTGGAAGGAAAAGTTGGACGAAAATGGAAAAATGGAAATCGGACTCTAAAGGCCAAACAAAATTTTCTGAAACGTGTGGGGGGGGCCTCTAGAACTCACCCTGAAAGTTTGAGCTCAAGAAGATCTCAGATCCGAGAGTTAAAATTCGTGGAAGGGACTGTTGTTGGATGAAGACAGAACTTCGATAAGGTGGCGGTGGTGGTGCGACGGCGGCTCTATGGCGGCGACGGTGATAGATCTGAGCTTTCCACTCAGAAGAGACTTGAAGGAGAGGCTTCACACCTCTGGAAGCAGCCTTCACAGCTGCAAGAAGGGGGAGGAGAGAGGAGGGGTGCGCACCACTCAAGGAGGCTCCAAGGAAATTCTCAATTTTTTTGGCATTAATTCCCATCAAATGAAAATACAAGGAATATATATGAAATACAAAAAGACTTCAACTAACCCTATATCTAGGGTTGGGGAGGGTAAGAGGGAGTCCATAAACTATTTCTCCCATGTGATTTGGAATCAAATAAAATAACAATTCAAATCCTATTAAACTATAATAGAATGGGGCGCCCCCTTGACTTTGGTGCCCATTTTTTTGAATTTTAATCCCCTTTGTCCCCCACTTGGCCCACCCTTCTAGAAGTCCACCATTGGAAGGTTGACTGACACCACATGGTCCCTAGGGATGAGGTGGATCAATGAGAAAGGGATAGGGGGGCCCGCGGGACCCTGGGTGGTCCCAAATTACACATAAACCCCTGTTACAATAAAAATTACAATCCGAATAAAACACACAATACACAAAAATAAAGTCCCAATAAACTATAAATATCGAGACTCAAGGGGGAGTCTCCAAGCTGTCTCTGAGCCAGATGGAAGCCGCTGTAGCTCGGGTGGTGCTCCGCGTACGGTACCGGTGGCTCGCCGACTCGTGCCGCTCGTGTGCTCTGGTGTTCGCACCATTCTTGTTTCATGCCCATTGTGTCTTGCCATACTCAAGTTCTTCAGCATTCCTTCCTATTGATGTCTGTCGACTTTGTAGTTGGGTCTTCTGCTGGAGTTGCTTTGTCTACAAATTAAAGTCTTTATGTTGCAGGTAAGTCACTATATTCCACATTCTGCTCATCTTCATTCAATCTTGCTGACACACAAAATTGCAACTTGAGCTTCTTATTTCATGCCCATTATGTCTTGCCATACTCAAGTTCTTCAGCATTCCTTTCTTTTGATGTCTGTCGACTTTGTAGTTGGGTCTTCTGCTGGAGTTGCTTTGTCTGCAAATTAAAGTCTTTGTTTGTCGATCAACTGTCCAGCCCTTGCACCTTGATTTCAGCAGGCCGAAAGCCCCTTGCATGTCTTCATTCAGTCTTTGTTGTCACAAAATTGGCATCTTGAACTTCTCGTTCTATGACCTTTACCATACTCAATCCTCAAATTCTTCAGTTTACTCTTGCTTTCCTGCTAATGTCAGATAGGTCTTGTTGTTGGCCGGAGTTGCTTTGGCTGCAAGAAAGTCTGTCGACTTGATGACATGTCTATCGACTGATGTCTGATATCTGTCGACCTGGACTCATATCTGTCAACTGAATTTGTGCTTAGTCGGCTGACATTATCTTTATCTTGTCAACTCCTTTTCTCACCTATCGACTTTCAAAAGACTAATTCACTCACATCATGAGAGGAATAAAAATCATTCAAAATGTTATGAATATCAGAGTTTAAAAATCAATAAAGATTTCATCATGATCTAAGAATTTAAACATGAGACTCTATGAAATGAAATCTTTACACTTATGAATATCTCATGAAGAACACAACAGCATGAAAAACATCAACACACTCAGTGAATCATAGTTGGATCAATATCAAAAGTACAATAATGAATCATAGTTTGACATCACCAAAATCACACATGAACCATACATGCTAGCCAAGGCGTATATTAGATCGTACCAGTTCCATCCTGGCATCGGGGAAAAGACCCACCGGGGCATCCGTCGGAGCTACTATTGTAACACCCCAAATTTTTTTTCATTTTTCTGGATCAGGATCCGTGAGTTCGGAGCGTCGTTGTGAGTCCCGGAACGTGTTTTGTGCTTTACGCGGGTTTGTGTCTGACGAGCCTTCGGAACCCTGTGCAGGGTGAGCCGATGTGTTGTCGGGCTCCGAGACGTTGCAGGCGTGTTGTGCATTTTTTTAGGATCGTGGAGAGTATTTTTTCCCATTTTTATATTTTTCAGACTTCGGAAATCCTGCATGGGTTTTCTATTTCAGCCCCCCAACCTCTCTCTCTCTCTCATTCTCTCTTTCTCACTCTCTCTCTCTCTTTTCTTTCTCTCCCCCTCTTCTCCGGGCGGTTGACGGAGGTGGAGGCGGCGTGAGGGTGAGGAGCACGAGGATGGGATGAGGATCGAGGAGGTGGAGGCACGGCGAGCTCAGTCGTACGTTCGGGTACCCGGCGGCGTTCAAACGACGTTTTCAGGTGGAACGACGTCCACGGTGCGCGGAATCTTCGATGGAGATAGGGGGACGGATCCTTAACCCATGTATTTCCTTTCCCATGATTTTGGTAGACCGTGGTGACTTAAGAGGGTTTATTTTCACGCCGGGGTTCAAATGCATGTTTTTGGGTGAGCGTCAAATTTCTCTCGTTTTGATCGCGTTTTTGGGGTTAAATGGCTCCTCTTGGTGGTCAAGAGGCTGGGGAAGGGTTTTCCCTTGTATTTCTCATCACCTGGGGGTGATTGGGGCGTGGAATGAGTGTTTTCGCGAGGGTTCACGGAACCTCGGTTCAGGTCGAGATCGCAGTTGCCATAGTGGCCGCGTTCTTCAGAAGGTAACGTATCACGCCACCACGTCCATCGAGGAAGATGAACAGTAAGGTGGTTCGGGTCGCGGTCACCAGCCCGGTCGCGTTTAGCGTTTCACACGACAAGGGGACCAGTCGCGTTAATCTGTGTCACGCCCATTTGACCGGCCACGTTCACATGGAGATGTGGTCATCTTTCCCACCCCGTCATCATCATGGTTGGCGTCTGGGTTGCGTTAATCGGTAGTTACGACCCAAGCGGTGGTCGCGTTAATGTTGAACGCGCCCATGGAGGGTGGCGCGTTCATGCCATGCAGGCCGGGGTGTGTAGAACATGGCTGATCGTGTTCCCCTTGGCCCATGGGCGTCCCGGACACCCCGGGGGTTCTGTGATTATGTTTTGGGTGTCCGGAGGTGCCGTTTTACTTGGATTAGTGTGCCCGTAGGTTTTAGGGGTCCGGGTGACCCTTTCGTGTTCCGGGCTTCCGTGTTTCGGCATGAGTGTGGAGGGTTATTCCCGCACATCGTGAGCTTCTCCAGAAAGCGGTTTCCGTGTGGGACATGCATATGGCCTGTGGACTGCGAGTCCAATTACCCAGCCTGGGGCTGGAGGGTTTCTTAGCTTCCCTTTGGTAGGGATTAAGCTCAGCGGTTGTGGGCCGCCTTGAGGATTATTTTACCGAGGCTTCTGACCTAGGGGTTGGCCAGATTGACTACCTGGAGCTGTCCTGTACGACGGCCTTGACCTGAGTCTTGTGACTCAAGGGCCATTGTGTTTAATAGGTTTAGTGGACTACCCAGAGTCCGGTGGCATCGTGCCACCCATTTTCTGAGCTAGACGTGACAGGGCTCGTGGGTAGCCTATCCGTATTCCGTGGGTATCTCCCGAGAGTTGTTTTGCTCAGTGAGCCCCCACTAGTCGTAGCTTACCTTGGCACGCGTGTGCATACCCACCAGGGAGTAGGTGGAGAGCTACACTCTGGAGAGAGACGGTCTGTAGGCTAGTTACCATAGGGCCTCCCCTGTAGCGGCTCAAGTCCGGACTGTGAGGAAAACCAGCTAGAGGGCTTCACACGTGCAGTCAGTCAGTGTGTGCACACATGGTCGGGAACTTCGGACGCATGCTGACGAGCACGACCCCGACTAGACCCTTGTTTCATGGTTACTAGTACGGTGTCTCAGTGTCCGCCTAAGGCATGTAGGGAGACACTTGAGGCTGTGGACTAAGTAGTCAGTGGACGCATCCAGCCTTGCTTCTAGTGGGCAGTACTCCTATCACACGAGATGGGTTTTCCTATGTTTTTTGGTGGTTTTTGAGTGTCCTTCCGACACCGAGGTCTAGGGTTTCCGGTAGTGTTACTGAGGGTTTTCCCTAGACGGCGTCGGGTTTACGACAGCGAGGTCGAGACCACGCTCCCAGACCGCGTGGTCTTGGGCCATGCCTTAGTCAGCGAGGGCATGCCTCCACGACAGCATTGTCGTGATGTTTCTCCTGGTAGTGTAGCTAGGGTTTCCTCGTTAGTCCGGTGGTCCCCCGACTGTAAGATCTGGGTGTGTTTCCTGGTACAATAGGAGTAGTTGTAGAACTAAGGTTTTACTGGCCACCGTGTTTGCTGTTCCTGCTGTTGTTGCTGCTTTCCGTTATCATCGTTGTTTACGGTTGGGGTTCCGTAGGACCCCTACTAAGCCAGTGAGATGAGGCTCACCCCCTGCTTTTCAGGTGTGGCGGTCCCTCCTCGAGGTTCGGAGGTGCAGCGCAGAGGTTCGTAGTTGCCATCTCACTGGGCCGAGTGTTCACTCGGCATTGGGTACGCTTTATTTCTGTAAACTATACTTTTTGGACTAGACTCTGTAGTTAGTTTATTTAATTGTTATATTATTGGTATTCCTACTTTATTTCTTATTTCTGTGTACTCCACTCACACACATCCTTTAGCCCTTCCGAGCCCTCTGGCTTGTGGGCGGTGGACCAGGATTCGAATGGTATCGGGTCCTTCCCAATATCCGGATCTTGGGTCGTTACAACTATCTTGTATATTAGATCATAGGCCAAGGCGTGAGGAACCCACGGCTCGTCCGGAAGCATAGTGCTCTTAGGGATGATGGAGGGTGGCTCTTCTAGGATCGGCGACGGCCAGGGGGCAGAGGGGCTAATGCCCGAAGGAGGCGGTATCCCAAAAGGTGGTAGCGGTGGTGGCGGGGTCCCAGAGGGAGGTGACGACAGCGGAGTCTGAGATTTTGACGGTCTAGCAGGAGAAGGCAAGGCCGCCTTCTTCTTCTTATTCTCCTAGCGACATTCACAATCCATCGTCGCGACGCCCCCCAGTCAACTCTCCTGCGCTTATCCCCTACCATGGTAGAGGACTCGCTCAGGACGCTTGAGGAAGTGCTTGAAACACTGATGGCCACTAGCAGACTAGTGGCAAGAATGCCAGACCCAACGCTTGGTATGGGGTAAGGCACCATAGGCGACAACGACAGTGGAGGATGCGATGATCCGTCTCCAACTTCCACCTGCAAAGGATGATAAGGGAGGCACCCTGACTCGAAAACAACTGTTGGCAGAGAAGTCGCGATGGCAGTAACTATCACCCACGTCGCTGCAGCCTCGACGTGGTCATGCGGACGAGGATCTAACGACCGTAACATGGCCGTCTCAAACCCCAGCTCCGGAGGCTCTAGAGCACCTGCAGTACCATGAGAGAAAGGAGTTAGACTCCCACCAAAAGAGAAGCGTGCTGATTGTAAAGGCCATACCATGCAGTGGGGGGTTCAGCCCTAGCGTCCAGAGGAGTGCGGGGGTCAGCATCACATCGGCATCATGAAGGGGGTAGCAGAGGATGGCCTTAATCGTGGTTGCCTCCTCCTGGGTCGGGGGCGGCAAGGTATTAAATGAACGAAGTTGGGGGAGGCCAGTGAAACCCCAGTCACTTGCCTAGCCGAGACCGCCGACCTTGGTTAGGATGACGAAGCACTCTGGCCAGTGCTTGATGTTGGACATAACGGAAGAAAGGAAAATGAAGGACCTCTTACCCTAGGCATGGAGGTAGTAGTAAGTCAGCTCAGCGCCAGGGCAATGCTAGACTCTATAGAACTGGCGGAAGAGCCAGACGGAAGGAGTGACCTTGACTTGGTCACATGCGTAGATAAAGACACAGAATATGCACCAAGAGTTGGGTGACAAATCCCCCGGGGCCCTATCGTAGAAATGGAGGACTAATTCAAAGATTGGGTGAAGAGGGAGGCGGAAACCAACCATAAAAGCCTCTATAGAGATGTTGTGCCCCCCCAGAAAAGGATACCCCAGGAACTCATCCTTGGTGGAGAAGACAATGTCAACATCGGCAGGAATCTAGAAGGCCTTCCTGAGGCCGTGAACTACATGGTAGGTGACCTCATAAGAACGAAGAGAGCGACGAGGACGGGCACCCGAAGTACTCGGAGCACCAACACAGCTGCTCTCCTCCTCCACGAAAGTCTTAGGGCTAGATATGATGATTCTCCTATGGGGTGCCAAGAAGTCTGGGAAGGAAGGAGAGAGAAGAGGGGCCTCATCAAGACACTAAGCAAGCAACAAAATCACAACGAGTGTTGGCGCCGGAGAAGGAGGGTTGCAGAGGTGCTTCTTCGAACGCCCCTCACCTCCCTTTTATGGCCCTTGGGAGGCGATGGGTCCTCTTTGGCAAGCTAGGTGAAGAGGCGCAATCATCGCCACTAGGGCACTCAGCAGGAAATCCAAGCACCCACGGTGCTCACTTCTCCAGATGTAGAACGACTGCATCATGATGACATTAATGTCATATAACACACCGAGGGAGGCTACCTTGTGTGCCAAGAAGTGTGGTGGGTAGCAGGACCGATGAGGGGGCTCGATTGGGTTCCTCCAGGTATTCCCCCCGACCTACCACGAATGGCTCCTCCCGAGCTCCGAGCATGCTTTGTAAGACCCCGAATAAATAATCAAGAATGACTATATTCAAAAATGAAATAATCAAGTCATACACTATATGATTAAACCCATCACCCATATATACACGTCAAAAAATGAGCCAAATTAAAAGACGCCTCTATCTTAGGCGTCAGTTTCAGAAGTGACGCCACTATGTATGGGCGTCAAATTTCATATTGCAGTAACGCAAGAAAATGTAATAGTAAGTAACGCCCCCTTGACGGGTGCCATTTTATAAATTGAAGACCTATTGACGGGCGTCATTTTTAATTAATGCCCCAACCTTAGGCGTCATTTTCAAACTAAACCTGTTAGTGTTCGGTTCGAACTGAGATGTTATCCTGGGTAAGCTTGATTGAGGAAAGGATCAATACGTGGGATGTCTAAGTTAATAAGGACTCTAAGAAGGAAGTTTCAATTCCCATTGAACTCCAACCCTATAGAGTCTCCAGAATCCTATAAATACCCATCCCCTTTCCATCGAACTCACGTTGATACTAATTGCCAAAGACGTCATGCTGCTGCTGCTGCTCTTCTGCCTTGAAGTTCCTCTTCGTTCTGCTGCTCCTATTGTGCTGCTGCATAGCAGTTCTTCATCAGCATCTTCCTCTTGCTGTCAATACCTTAAAGGGAGGAAGCTGTCTTCTGCTTTTTCTTCTGACGGTTTTGGTTGTTCGTGGGAAGCTCATGCTGTTCTAATCTGGACCAAAGGAGTCGCTGCAATTGTTGCTCTTACCATCATCTTCCTGCCGGGAATGTAGAAGAATCATCCTCTTCTTCCTTGTTCCCACTGCGTTGCTTAATCTATTATCACCCTCATCATCCTACTGCATCTTCCGAGGGGT
The DNA here is from genome assembly GCA_022559845.1 of Amorphophallus konjac. Classification (NCBI taxonomy): domain Eukaryota; kingdom Viridiplantae; phylum Streptophyta; class Magnoliopsida; order Alismatales; family Araceae; genus Amorphophallus; species Amorphophallus konjac. The sequence goes on from CM040126.1 coordinate 357,127,833, forward strand.
GCTGCTATTGTTTTGGGCTAAAGAGTTGCTGCTATATCGACTTCCAGAAACTCTGTTTGAAACAGAGTATCGTTCACAGTTAGTTTCTTCACCGTTCTTCAGCATCTGTCAACCAAACCACCCAACCAAGGTTGGTTTTCTCAAGACTTAGCAAAACTCTTTAATTAGTAAGTTATAAACATGCATATAGTTCTGTAAGAATTACCGATTTCATTTTTGATAGAGGTTTATCAGATTTTATGATGATTTTTGTATTTCTAGAAATGACGCCCCAGATTAAGGCGTTATTTTAATTTGACGCCCTTATAAATAGTCGTCAATTGAAACAGTCAATTAATAATTATGCATGATCAAAATTTAATAACTATGAATCCCTACATGAAAAATGATGCATGATCATACTAATAAATTCCTCATATTTTCTCTATCTGTTCATGTCAAATGATTCCTGATCAGACATATTTTATGAACATTGTGTCTGTGATTGTACCTGCCCGGTGCAAATCATATGACAAAGAATTAGCGACCCTGACTAGGTGGTGAGGATACGCGCCGCATCACTCGACGGAGCACACGGAGCACGCCAGCATCTCTTTGGCTAGGCGACTACGGCATCTATTAGTGGATCTTCATACTCATTTGAGGCCATGTTGGGCCTAGGTTTAGTCCCTGCGTGGACACGTTATCTAGTTCTTTATGTTATCAGACTATGTGTAGGGAATAGGGGGCTATCTACTTTTATTATTGGGCTTGGGCTTGGCCCATAGTTGATTGGATTAGGGTTAGGGTTAGGGTTTAGGGAGGAGGGCGCATCCCTCATCCATGGTGGATGCGCCACCTTCCCCCCCTTGGCCCTCCTCTTTCCTTTTTGGGCGCCCCCCCCCCCTTTCCACATTCCACCTCACCCCTTGCCCCCCTTGGGCACCCCCCCTTGATCCCCTCCTTGATTGGAGGAGGGATGGCCGCACCCCCCCTTGAATGGGAAGGGTTGGGTCGCCCCCCCCCCCCTCCCATGTGGCAAGGTGAAACCCTAGCTTTCCCCCCCCCCCCCGATATAAAGGCTTGTATTTTCTTTTGAGCATTATGATTGAATGAAATTGAAAAGAGTTTTGCTGAAGGTGGCTGCGACCCATCCACTGTTCCTCCTTGCTCCTGCGACGGGAGCAAGCCCGGGGTGTGACTCCCCATCCCTCGGTGCGACGCCGAGGGCCCCTTTCTCTTCTATCCCTTCTCAAGTTCTAGTTCAGTGCGCCCAGATTTCTCCTCCAAGAGCAGCGATGACCACCCCCTGTTTGTGAGGATCTTGGGCGACCAGCCCATTTTTTTGTGGTTCTGCTACGAGTCGCCGACGCGTGCGAGGTGGTCTCGCCTCATTCAGAGATCGGCACCGCCCGTGGCAATTTTTCTCGTGAGCGCGCGCAGGACCCCTCTCCCTGCAGGCCTGGTTCTGTTCGCCCCATTGCAAAAATCCCACAGGACGGACGTCTGCGAGTTTGGGCGCGGGATCTTCACCGATCGTACCCCTCCCTGTCCTCTGTCCAACGCCGCCGACCTCGCGTCGTTCCGACGTCCGAGCTGCTCGTGGCATCCGTTCCCGTGAAGTCACGCAGGTCTGCCCTGCCCAACCGGCGCCAGAACCACCAACGGATTTCGGAGCCTGCTGCTCTCAACCACGATCGGATCTGATCGAGCCCTTCGGGCGGCACCTGCTGCTCTGCGTCCTCTCCGTCCTCCAACAAGCGGAGCCCCGTTCGCCCTCCGGATCCATTTCTTATTATTTTTCCCGCTCGAGCACGCAGTTCTGGGAGCAGAATCCAGTCACGACTTGCAGGTGTGCCCCCGGCTTCCACGGACGGAATCTGCACGCGCCCTTTGACCGAGGCTTCCTCCCGTGACCTAGCTGCGCGCCAACGCTGACGGCGCTTCAATCGGACGTCGGAGCAGGTCGTGGGAGCTTCCACCGCCGAGTCACGCAGTGCTGCGAATCTGCCGACCCCCGCACGGGACCTCCTCGCGGCCAACCCTTCACCGAGTGCTGCCCGTCAGCCCGTGCATCGACAGCCCCGGATCTCCTTGTGTAGCCTGTTATCTCCCTGCGAGGAGTGGGCATTTGTGATTGAGATTGTACTATTGCTCGACTTCGTGTACCGGGGTTGTTGGTCTCGGCCGGGGTTCCTTCCCCACGCCTAGGCGTGGAGGTACGTGCCATACTCCTCACCGTTGGCATTTTGCTTTACTAGTATACTCTCTAGCATGCAGCGTGAGTGCGTATAGGATCCTAGCTCTTTTGCTAGTCACCGCTTGGTTGAGAGTTGAGAGCACCCATTCCGTGGCCCTAGTCGAGCGCCGAGCTCGGACTAGATTCCCATAGGCGCACGGCGGCTCCTTAGTCGCTGAGATCCCTACGCTTCCCTCATAGGGACAGCTGTGGGCTTGGATTTCTTGTTGAGAGACGCCTCCACCCGGAGGAACGGCACGGAGGTCAGCCGCGGCTTACCTTTGGCGTGCGAGTGCTGGCCGCACTTGTTGCATTCGTAGGTCTTAGCCCATTTCAGTCCTGTCCCGCATCAAATTGGTATCAGAGCTTAGGGAACCAGTTTGTTCTAACAAATTGGGGTCTTAGGTCATGTGAGTCATTAGGTTTGTTTTAGTTGCATTTGAGTCCGTATTCTTCCCCAGTTTCCTTCTCCATTTTGAGTCGTGTCTAGTCCCATCCCTTAGTTGTCCTACATGTCCCTTCCATAGTCCTAGGGCGTGCATGTGTAGTTAGAGTCCTCAGGTGCTTCATCATGGCTACTCCTTACATCCTCCACAAGGGTCCGACCGACCCTCTATGCCTGGACATCATTGTAGATGGGGACCTTCGCTTTGATGGATCGAGCCCTAGAGCCTATCTAAAGTGGGAGGCTACCATGGGAAAATACTTTGAGAAGAATTGGATATATGGTTCCGAGAGAGTCAACATTGCCAGGGGTCAACTTTCACCTCAAGCTAGGGAAGTGTGGGATCACATAGTAGGTCTTAGGGCAGGTTGGAGGCAAGAGCCCATACACTCATGGGAGGAGATGAAGGTAGAACTTAGGAAGATCTACGCTCCCCAACGCTTCGCCTCCTACTCAGAGACCCATAGCCCGAGGAGCACTACCACTCCTCCTATCTCCCTCGATCAGTCTAAGGCCACTCTAAGGGCTCAACCTCCGCAACGCCCATCACCTCTTACCCCCAACCGAGCACATCATAGTTGGAGGAGCAAGGTGCCACCTGTGTGTGAGTCTAGGCCCGAGACTAAATCTCATGATTACCAGCAAGTCTCCCCGAATGCCCCTAACTTGAGAGATCTCCCCCTCGCAGAACTCCTGCAACTCTTTAGGGAGAAACTAGAAAGGATGGGCACTCCTATGGGATCACCGATTTCCCCTAGCCCACAGTCCGCTCCGCCTCCAGGCTCACGCCTGCCACCACCCCCAGAGCCCGCCCCTGTGGCCCCCTGTAGTGGGAATGTCCGGTTCTCTGACCAGTGTCCTTCACGTTCCCCTATCTTGGAGGACACACGTTCGGCGGATGCCCCACCCGGGTTTGTTCCAGTGACTTACGTTGCTGAACAGGAGTTGGCTGAGGAGTACTTAGTTGAGGTTGAGGAGTTAGGGAGTGATCCCATCCACATCATAGAGGACTCCGTTTCCATTCCTGAGGGAGATGCTTCGCCCTTCGACCCTCATCTAGGGCCTTTCTTATCTCCTGAGGGCAAACTTGTCATGGGAGAGCCTCTAGCTAGCTGGTTAAGGAAGGGTCCCACTCTAGATGCTTCGATTCCTTGTTACCCACCCATGGAACCAGCTCTGCCGGTAGTACCCCTTAACTCCTTTCACACCACTTTTCGGTCCTTCTGCTTTCTTGAAAATGTGAAGGACTTTCTTAGGAGTTTAGATTATCAATGGGAGTTGACTTATATGTTGACCTTAGGGTCTGACCAACCCTATAGTCATAGCTTCACGCTCCCTGCTTTAGGGTCTATTACCTCGGTCTACACCATAGGACATATCACCTCCGAGATCCTTTTATTCTTTCCCATACCCGTGGAGGTTGATTTTGTCCCCTCTTATGGTGTCACGGTCCCGAGGGAGGAACCTAGCTTTCCTTGCCTTCCTTGTGAGCCCCTTGCCCCATATATTAGAGCGCCTGAAGGTGATCCTCTGCACCTGGGCGAATGTCGCACATGGGCAAGTATAGTGAAGGGACCTGTCGGGAGGGGTCATCATTTCTTTGATCCATTCGATCCCCTCCCTAGTGAGCCTCTCGACCCATATTCTTTTCCCCACCTTGTCGAGGAGGTCCACTATCATACACCATCTAGGCCTTCTAGTCAACACCTCACCTTGCAGGCATCCAGATGCCCGAGCTTAGGAGGCCAAGGACACGTGTCTCTTCCCCATGTTTCACCATGTCCATCATCATATAGGGGTAATGTCATGAGTGAGTTTGGGCAATCTAGTCCCCATGAGTCTACCACATTCAGTAGGACACCCATGCATGATAGATACAACTTTGGTTGTCCAGGTCCTCCCCGTGTTGTCCAATCATGTAGGAGTCATAGGCATGCTAGGTCTGTGTTTGGATGTCCAGGACCACCACTGCATTCACATAGGTATGAGTCAACACAGCTAGTTCGGAGTCTGCATCATCACCACCTCGAGGCCAGCAACGCACGTTATAAAGAGTTAGCTGATGCGCATCGACGCACCCGTGAGTTCCGAGAAGGAGAGTACGTCATGATCAGGGTCAGACCTGAACGGTTTCCTTCGGGGGCCGTGAAGAAACTCCAGGCCCACGGTGCTGGACCCTTTCGAGTCTTGAAGTGAATTGGGTCGAATGCGTATGAGATTGAGCTGCCAGACGACTATGGGATCTGTTCGACGTTCAATGTCTCAGATCTGGTGGCATATCGGGATCCCGCGGTGATTCCCAGTGAGCTTTTTGGGCCTTCCCCTCCTGTTGAGAGTATTACACCTTCTGAGCGTCCACCTCTTCCAGCCCCATTACAGACACGCGAGCATATAGATTGTATACTGGATGAGCAGGTGACCACGACCAGGAGTGGAGCATACCAACGCTTCCTAGTGCGTTGGAGAGGGCGCCCTGCGACAGACGACGCCTGGATCACACGTCGAGAGCTGGAGAGGATCGACCCGGACCTGCTGGAGCGCTACCTAAGCGACCGTGACCCTTACTCGACGGGGTCGAGTTCTTCCCACCCGGGGAGAATTGGTGAGGACACGCGCCGCATCACTCGACGGAGCACACGGAGCACGCCAGCATCTCTTTGGCTAGGCGACTACGGCATCTATTAGTGGATCTTCATACTCATTTGAGGCCATGTTGGGCCTAGGTTTAGTCCCTGCGTGGACACGTTATCTAGTTCTTTATGTTATCAGACTATGTGTAGGGAATAGGGGGCTATCTACTTTTATTATTGGGCTTGGGCTTGGCCCATAGTTGATTGGATTAGGGTTAGGGTTAGGGTTTAGGGAGGAGGGCGCATCCCTCATCCATGGTGGATGCGCCACCTTCCCCCCCTTGGCCCTCCTCTTTCCTTTTTGGGCGCCCCCCCCCCTTTCCACATTCCACCTCACCCCTTGCCCCCCTTGGGCACCCCCCCTTGATCCCCTCCTTGATTGGAGGAGGGATGGCCGCACCCCCCCTTGAATGGGGAAGGGTTGGGTCGCACCCCCCCCCCTCCCATGTGGCAAGGTGAAACCCTAGCTTCCCCCCCCCCCCCGATATAAAGGCTTGTATTTTCTTTTGAGCATTATGATTGAATGAAATTGAAAAGAGTTTTGCTGAAGGTGGCTGCGACCCATCCACTGTTCCTCCTTGCTCCTGCGACGGGAGCAAGCCCGGGGTGTGACTCCCCATCCCTCGGTGCGACGCCGAGGGCCCCTTTCTCTTCTATCCCTTCTCAAGTTCTAGTTCAGTGCGCCCAGATTTCTCCTCCAAGAGCAGCGATGACCACCCCCTGTTTGTGAGGATCTTGGGCGACCAGCCCATTTTTTTGTGGTTCTGCTACGAGTCGCCGACGCGTGCGAGGTGGTCTCGCATCATTCAGAGATCGGCACCGCCCGTGGCAATTTTTCTCGTGAGCGCGCGCAGGACCCCTCTCCCTGCGGGCCTGGTTCTGTTCGCCCCATTGCAAAAATCCCACAGGACGGACGTCTGCGAGTTTGGGCGCAGGATCTTCACCGATCGTACCCCTCCCTGTCCTCTGTCCAACGCCGCTGACCTCGCGTCGTTCCGACGTCCGAGCTGCTCGTGGCATCCGTTCCCGTGAAGTCACGCAGGTCTGCCCTGCCCAACCGGCGCCAGAACCACCAGCGGATTTCAGAGCCTGCTGCTCTCAACCACGATCGGATCTGATCGAGCCCTTCGGGCGGCACCTGCTGCTCTGCGTCCTCCAACAAGCGGAGCCCCGTTCGCCCTCCGGATCCATTTCTTATTATTTTTCCCGCTCGAGCACGCAGTTCTGGGAGCAAAATCCAGTCACGACTTGCAGGTGTGCCCCCGGCTTCCACGGACGGAATCTGCACGCGCCCTTTGACCGAGGCTTCCTCCCGTGACCTAGCTGCGCGCCAACGCTGACGGCGCTTCAATCGGACGTCGGAGCAGGTCGTGGGAGCTTCCACCGCCGAGTCACGCAGTGCTGCGAATCTGCCGACCCCCGCACGGGACCTCCTCGCGGCCAACCCTTCACCGAGTGCTGCCCGTCAGCCCGTGCATCGACAGCCTCGGATCTCCTTGTGTAGCCTGTTATCTCCCTGCGAGGAGTGGGCATTTGTGATTGAGATTGTACTATTGCTCGACTTCGTGTACCGGGGTTGTTGGTCTCGGCCGGGGTTCCTTCCCCACGCCTAGGCGTGGAGGTACGTGCCATACTCCTCACCGTTGGCATTTTGCTTTACTAGTATACTCTCTAGCATGCAGCGTGAGTGCGTATAGGATCCTAGCTCTTTTGCTAGTCACCGCGTGGTTGAGAGTTGAGAGCACCCATTCCGTGGCCCTAGTCGAGCGCCGAGCTCGGACTAGATTCCCATAGGCGCACGGCGGCTCCTTAGTCGCTGAGATCCCTACGCTTCCCTCATAGGGACAGCTGTGGGCTTGGATTTCTTGTTGAGAGACGCCTCCACCCGGAGGAACAGCACGGAGGTCAGCCGCGGCTTACCTTTGGCGTGCGAGTGCTGGCCGCACTTGTTGCATTCGTAGGTCTTAGCCCATTTCAGTCCTGTCCCGCATCACTAGGTCGTTATTTTGAATGGACGCCCCTATACATAGGCGTCAAATTGTGATAAATAGTGAAAATGGGAATAAAATTCCTGGATAAAAAAATTGACGACGTGCATACTACCCTTTTATTTTATATAAGACGCCCCTGACTAGGGCGCTATTTACAGAATTAAAGCCTTCATGAGAGGCGTCATTTTGATAATAAATGCAAATATGAAATGTTTAAAGATATTAATCTATAATGACTGAGTGAACAGCCGTCATTTGATAAACTGACGACCTTGACAAGGGCGTCAATTCATGAAATGAAGACCCACATCTTAGACGTCAATTTACTGATAGTTCTATTTTCGTGTTTTTCAGTAACCCTTTGACAGTGGGTTATGCGTGTTGGCACTATATTCCATACCGTGAGTATAGTCCCATGTTTCACTGTGTTTTCTTGATTACCCCCTATTTCTCGGTGATAGATGAACTCTCCATGGGACATTCCGTTCCTTTAGACCAGTGACTTTATCATAGAGACCTCCGTAAGACTTCGCTAGCCTTGGATTCCCTCAAGGCAGTCGAGCTGGTTGTACCATTAAAACTCGTGACACTTCTTAACTGCCATGTCATTCTAAATAAACATGGTATACCGGCCCTCACGACATGCTGTTTGTATGCCATGAGAATACTCTTGAAATAATACCATTTATATCCCTTAAGAAAAGTGTACCGTACTTGTGTACACTAATTCTATCTACCTTATCATGTACAAGAACGAGCGACCATGTCCATGTGGGCGCTTATTCCTATCGTCATGGCACCCGAGTTAGGGAGCCGATTCCACCTAGTTTTATCGTTAATCATGATTATACCGTTATTATCGTCATTATACCACATGTTCAAATCCTTGAAATGCTATTCCACAAGATCTGCCTTAAAAGTTCATACAAGTTTATTCCTTGAAATTCCATATTGGCTATAACTATAGTGGATGTCAAAAAATACATGATCAATGCATGCGCATATAGGGCCCGATCTGGTCCTGGGAGGAGCACCCAAAAGTACTTGTGCCCATGGGAGTTGTAATGATCACGGTATGACATTGTACCGAAGTGCATGACTAGCTTGATTAGACATTCCGCAATCTCATACTCGACTTGACATGACATGACTTACGTGACTCGGAAAGGGTATTTATATACTTGCTTGAAACGTGATAGTCAATTTCCAATATACTTGCTTGAATATCTTGACATTTATTGATATAAGTTCTTGAAAGACATGCTAGTTCACTCAATTATCTCTTGTTATACTCTCTCTCTCTCTCTTGTCGTTTTACGCAAACATGCATAGCTTTATTGCATTCAGGTAACATGTAATTTACTTAAAGCAAGCTACCTCTTGAGATACAATTCCTACTGAGCATTCGCTCATCCAGTGTTTTCCCCTATTTTTCAGGTAAGTCCGATGATGATACTCAATCGGATGGGGAAAGTTAAGAGTGAAGAGATTAGAGCTCTTCGTCTATCCAAGCGTTTACTAATCTTATCTTTCTAATTTCTTGAGTCAATCATTGTACTCTTTCCTTTTATTGAGTCTTGGCATTTTCATTTGTAATAGAAGTACTTTGAGGTTGTGATTGAATAAAGGATTGGGTTATCTTTACTTTTGCGCACTATGTCTTTGTGTTGAATACACTAACGCTCTGATTGACATGATCGATATAAACTCGTCACGCGTCTCTGAGTTCCTTCCGCGCTCGGGGCATGACAGTTTTTGTGGTATCAGAGCCTAGGATATTCAATTCCTAGGAAACCCAAGTCCAATGATAGGTTTAAAACCTTTAACCGGTGAGATTGGGTAGAACCAAGGGTAAAGTTAACTTAGAATCAAAATATTTGAACATCATCACATATTAATATAGTTATTGTAATTGTAGGACAATGGCTGCCGAACGTGCCCAGTGGCGCAACATGCAACGCACTCTGCAAGGCATGACCCAGGCACTTCAACAAGTGGCACAAGGAGGTGCACATCGTGGAGCAGGAAATCTCTACCAAAGCTTCAAGAACATGAACCCTCCTAAGTTCATGGGATCCACTGACCCGGATGACGCCGAGCACTGGATCCGGGAGACCGAACGTATCTTTCGGGTTATGCAATGCACGGACCAAGAGAAGGTCCTGTTAGCAACGTTTCAATTGGAAAGGGACGCCCGTTGCTGGTGGGAGTCGGTAGAAGCCACATTAGATCAAGGACAAGTTACTTGAGAGGAGTTTGTTGAACATTTCAACAATAAATATTTTTCGGATCGAGTCCAAGAGAAGAGGGCCGCCGAATTCGCCGCACTTAAACAACGATCTTTGTCGGTGGCCGAGTATGAGGCACAATTCTCGAGGTTATCACGGTACGCTAAGCATTTAGTCAGTACCGAGAAAATGAAAGCTAGAAGGTTTCTAAATGGGCTCAGGCCCCAGTTTATCACACAACTGGCCCCGATGGACATACAAGTCTATTCGAAGATGGTACGACGAGCCCATCTACTGGAGGATGCCACGGAACTATCTGATAGGATCCGTGGGAGAGACAAGAAGGAGCATGTTACTAGCTCCAGCACTTTTAAACCCAATTTCAAGAAGAGGCCGAGTAATGAAGGTACTCCCTCCCAAGAGCAAAAGTTCAAGAAGACAAAACCTTTCTCCATCACCACTACACCTTCTAAGGTGGTATGTAAGCATTGTGATAAGGCCGGACACAAGGCCGATGAATGCTGGAGAAAATTTGGAGCTTGTCTCCGTTGTGGGAGCCGTGATCATCGGATTCCCGACTATCCCCTACTCAATGATCAAGCCGGTGACGGGAAGCGCCCGGTGACAAAGAATGCACGCCTCCAAGCTATTAAGGAGACAGAACAAAATGAAGGCGGACTAGTGGAAGGTACATTGAAAGTTTGTTCCAAGTCTGCATATGTCTTATTTGATACTGGTGCCTCGCATTCTTTTTTTTCTAAGAAGTTTGCTAATCCATTACCCATGGAACCGGAATGGATGAAATTAGTTCTTTCAACTCCTCTCGGAAGTGAAGTTGACCTTGCTCACCATTATCAAAACTGTGAAGTCTTGGTAAAGAGAAGAAATCTTCCTATCGACCTCATATGTTTAGACCTAAAGGAATATGATGTCATATTGGGAGCAGATTGGTTATCTAAGTATCAGGCAGCCGTAATAGCAAAGTTACTTTCAAGGAATTCCCAGAATTGGTCTATACTAGCCCCAAGAGTCGAAGCAAGTCACCTCTTATTTCAGCTCTCTGAGCTAGCAAGCTAATAAGTAAAGGATGTGTATCTTTCCGTACGTTTGTCACCATTAAGGAGACTAAGGAGACTAAGCTAGAAGACATCCCTGTTGTGCAAGAATTTTCGGACATGTTTCCGGAAGATTTGCCTGGATTACCTCCACAAAGAGAAGTGGCCTTCACCATCGATTTGGTCCCTGGTGCTGGTCCAGTTTCTAAGGCACCTTATAGAATGTCCCCTGCCGAACTCAAGGAGCTGAATGAGCAATTGATGGAGCTTCTTAAGAAAGGATTTATTAGGCCAAGCACTTCCCCGTGGGGAACATCGGTGCTGTTTGTAAAGAAGAAAGATGGATCCATGAGATTATGCATCGACTATCGACAGTTGAATCATCTCACTATCAAGAACAAGTATCCACTGCCGAGAATCGATGAGTTATTTGATCAAATATCTGGATCCAAGTATTTTTGAATATTGATCTCAGGTCGGGATATCACCAACTAAGGATCAAGGATGAGGACATTTATAAGACCGCATTCAGAAGCAGGTATGGGCACTATGAATTTGTTGTTATGTCTTTTGGACTAACAAATGCCCCTGCTGCCTTTATGTAGTTGGTGAATAGTATATTCAGGCCTCATCTAGATCAATTCATAGTGATTTTCATTGATGATATACTGATCTATTCAAAGACCAAGGAAGAGCACGAGGAGCATTTGAGGATTGCATTACGGATATTGAGGATGAATCAGTTATATGCAAAGCTCAGTAAATGTGAATTCTGGTTAGAAGAAGTATCTTTCTTGGGGCATGTTATATCAAAAGATGGTTTATCCGTAGATCCATCGAAGGTTGAAGCTTTAAAGGATTGGGAAAGACCGACCAATGCTAGCGAGATCCGTAGTTTCTTGAGTCTTGCGGGCTACTACCGACGATTCATCAAGGATTTCTCCAAAATCGCCGTACCACTCACTATGCTAACTCGCAAAGAGATCCGTTACGAATGGGGTGAGGAATGTGAAAGAAGCTTCCAAGCTCTCAAGGATCACCTAACTACAGCCCCGGTCTTAGCTCTACCAGTCGAATGAGAGAAGTTCGAGGTGTACACTGATGCATCTGGCATTGGCCTCGGATGTGTTTTAATGCAACAAGGGAAAGTTATAGCCTACTCCTCTCGTCAATTGAAGAAACACGAGGAGAACTATCCAGTCCATGACTTAGAATTGGCTGCGGTAGTGTTTGCACTGAAGATATGGAGACATTATCTATACGGAGTGCAGTTTATTGTATACTATGACCATAAAAGTCTTAAGTATCTCTTCTCTCAGAAGGAATTGAATATGAGGCAAAGACATTGGCTAGAATATCTCAAGGACTTTGACTTCACAATACAATATCACCCTGGAAAGGGTAATCCTGTAGCTGATGCCCTCAGTCGAAAGCCAAGAGCAATTTTAGCAAATTGTATGATTTAGGAGTGGAAGTTGCTAGAGCAATTCTCTAAACTTAATATAAACATAGATAAGGACCGTGGGTGTGTCACCTTATTCCATATGAGCATACAGCCAGACTTGCTATCCGAAATACAATGACTTCAAGATAGTGATCCCGTACTAGTGGAAATCAAGGGCAAAATGGAAGAACAACATGATTTCAAATTAGCATCAGATGGAAGATTGATGTTTAGGAATAGAACATGTATACCAGATTGTCCAGAACTAAAGAAGAAAATCTTAGATGAAGCTCACAGATCGAGGTACACGATTCATCCAGGATCTACCAAAATGTACCAAGATTTGAAAAGGACCTTCTGGTGGCCCAATATGAAAAGAGAAATAGCGGATTTTGTGTCTCGCTGTCTCACGTGCCAACGAGTTAAAGCGGAACACCAAAAGCCTGCAGGTAAGCTACATCATCTAGAAATTCCCAAATGGAAGTGGGAGGATATCGGTATGGACTTCATTGTGGGTCTGTCTAAATCAAAAGGAGGACATGATGGAATATGGGTTATCATCGACCGATTGACCAAATCGGCACACTTCTTGCCAATCAAGAGTCGATGGTCAGTTGATGTTCTTGCTGCATTATACATTAAGGAGATAGTCAGGTTACATGGAGTACCTGTCTCAATCGCGTCTGACAGAGACCCCCGTTTTACTTCTCACTTTTGGAAGGGTCTACAACATTCGCTAGGGACGAGACTTAACTTTAGTATAGCTTTTCATCCTCAAACGGATGGTCAGACCGAGAGAACCAATCAGGTGGTTGAAGATATGCTCAGAGCTTGCATCGTTGATTTTGGTGGAGGCTGACATGATCACTTGCCTTTGGTTGAATTTGCATATAATAACAGCTAGCAGGCAAGTATACAAATGGCACCTTTCGAAGCTTTATACGGAAGGAGTTGCCGATCGCCTTTGTGCTGGGACGAAGTTGGCGAGAAACAACTATTAGGTCCAGACATGGTAAGGGATACCACTGAAAAGATTCAGTTGATTAGAGAAAGACTTCAAGTTGCTCAGTATAGACATAAGGCTTATGCTGATACAAGAAGAAGAGATCTTGAATTCCAAGTTGGAGATCATGTATTTCTCAAGATATCACCTGGACGTGGAATAAGGAGATTTGGTGTTAAAGGCAAGCTTACACCAAGGTTTATCGGACCTTTTGAGATATTAGAAAGAGTTGGCGAGGTTGCTTACCACGTCGCGTTACCTCCTCAATTGTCCGAAGTTCATAATGTATTCCACATATCAATGTTGAAGAAGTATGTGCACGATCCAGCACATATCATCGATTATGGAGACCTGGTGATTCAAAAGGATCTTACTTATGAACAAAAGCCCATGAAGATCCTCGATCGCGAGGTACAAACATTAAGGAACAAAGTTATTCCCATGGTTAAGGTGCAATGGAGTAAATGTTCAGAACACGAAGCCACATGGGAAACCGAGGAGTCTATGAGGAAACGATTTCTATAATTATTCTAAAAGGGTATGTACTCTACACTCTCCACGTCTATATACGATTGAATTTGGGGACCAAATTCTTTTAAGTGGGGGAGGGTGTAAGACCCCGAATAAATAATCAAGAATGACTATATTCAAAAATGAAATAATCAAGTTATACACTATATGATTAAACCCATCACCCATATACATGTCAAAAAATGAGCCAAATTAAAAGACGCCTCTATCCTAGGCGTCAGTTTCAGAAGTGACGCCACTATGTATGGGCGTCAAATTTCATATTGCAGTAACGCAAGAAAATGTAATAGTAAGTAACGCCCCCTTGACGAGCGCCATTTTATAAATTGAAGACCTATTGACGGGCGTCATTTGTAATTAACGCCCAAACCTTAGGCGTCATTTTCAAACTAAACCTGTTAGTGTTCGGTTCGAACTGAGATGTTATCTGGGTAAGCTTGATTGAGGAAAGGATCAATACGTGGGATGTCTAAGTTAATAAGGACTCTTAAGAAGGAAGTTTCAATTCCCATCGAACTCCAACCCTATAGAGTCTCCAGAATCCTATAAATACCCATCCCCTTTCCATCAAACTCACGTTGATACTAATTGCCAAAGACGTCATGCTGCTGCTGCTGCTCTTCTGCCTTGAAGTTCCTCTTCGTTCTGCTGCTCCTATTGTACTGCTGCATAGCAGTTCTTCATCGGCATCTTCCTCTTGCTGTCAATACCTTGAAGGGAGGAAGCTGTCTTCTGCTTTTTCTTCTGAAGGTTTTGGTTGTTCGTGGGAAGCTCATGCTGTTCTAATCTGGATCAAAGGAGTTGCTGCAATTGTTGCTCTTACCATCATCTTCCTGCCGGGAACGTAGAAGAATCATCCTCTTCTTCCTTGTTCCCACTGCGTTGCTTAAGCTATTATCACCCTCATCATCCTACTGCATCTTCCGAGGGGTGCTGCTATTGTTTTGGGCTAAAGAGTTGCTGCTATATCGACTTCCAGAAACTCTGTTTGAAACAGAGTATCGTTCACAGTTATTTTCTTCACCGTTCTTCAGCATCTGTCAACCAAACCACCCAACCAAGGTAGGTTTTCTCAAGACTTAGCAAAACTCTTTAATTAGTAAGTTATAAACATGCATATAGGTCTGTAAGAATTACCGATTTCGTTTTTGATAGAGGTTTATCAGATTTTATGATGATTTCTGTATTTCTTGAAATGACGCCCCAGATTAAGACGTTATTTTAATTTGACGCCCTTATAAATAGTCGTCAATTGAAACAGTCAATTAATAATTATGCATGATCAAAATTTAATAACTATGAATCCCTACATGAAAAATGATGCATGATCATACTAATAAATTCCTCATATTTTTCTCTATCTGTTCATGTCAAATGATTCTTGATCAGACATATTTTATAAACCTTGTGTCTGTGATTGTTCCTGCCCGGTGCAAATCATATGACAAAGAATTAGCGACCCTGACTAGGTCGTTATTTTGAATGGACGCCCCTATACATAGGCGTCAAATTGTGATAAATAGTGAAAATGGGAATAAAATTCTTAGACAAAATAATTGACGACGTGCATACTACCCTTTTATTTTATATAAGACGCCCCTGACTAGGGCGCTATTTACAGAATTAAATCCTTCATGAGAGGCGTCATTTTGATAATAAATACAAATATGAATTGTTTAAAGATATTAATCTATAATTACTGAGTGAACAACCGTCATTTGATAAACTGACGACCTTGACAAGGGCGTCAATTCATGAAATGAAGACCCACATCTCAGACGTCAATTTACTGATAGTTCTATTTTCGTGTTTTTCAGTAACCCTTTGACAGTGGGTTATGCGTGTTGGCACTATATTCCATACCATGAGTATAGTCCCATGTTTCACGGTGTTTTCTCGATTACCCCCTATTTCTCGGTGATAGATGAACTCTCTATGGGACATTCCGTTCCTTTGGACCAGTGACTTTATCATAAAGACCTCCGTAAGACTTCGCTAGCCTTGGATTCCCTCAAGGCAGCCGAGCTGGTTGTACCATTAAAACCCATGACACTTCTTAACTGCCATGTCACTCTAAAGAAACATGGTATACCGGCCCTCACGACATGCTGTTTGTATGCCATGAGAATACTCTTGAAATAATGGGATGGGTAATCCATACCATTTATATCCCTTAAGAAAAGTGTACCGTACTTGTGTACACTAATTCTATCTACCTTATCATGTACAAGAACGAGCGACCATGTCCATGTGGGCGCTTATTCCTATCATCATGGCACCCGAGTTAGGGAGCCGATTCCACCTAGTTTTATCGTTAATCATGATTAGATCGTTATTATCGTCATTATACCACATGTTCAAATCATTGAAATGCTATTCCACAAGATCTACATTAAAAGTTCATACAAGTTTATTCCTTGAAATTCCATATTGGCTATAACTATAGTGGATGTCAAAAAATACACGATCAATGCCTGCGCATATAGGGCCCGATCTGGTCCTGGGAGGAGCACCCAAGAGTACTTGTGCCCATGGGAGTTGTAATGATCACGGTATGGCATTGTACCGAAGTGCATGACTAGCTTGATTAGACATTCCGCAATCTCACACTCGACTTGACATGGCATGACTTACGTGACCCGGAAAGGGTATTTATATACTTGCTTGAAACGTGATAGCCAATTTCCAATATACTTACTTGAATATCTTGACATTTATTGATATAAGTTCTTGAGAGACATGTTAGTTCACTCAATTATCTCTTGTTATACTCTCTCTCTCTCTTGTCGTTTTACGCAGACATGCATAGCTTTATTGCATTCAGGTAACATGTAATTTACTTAAAGCAAGCTAGCTCTTGAGATACAATTCCTACTGAGCGTTCGCTCATCCAATGTTTTCCCCTATTTTTCAGGTAAGTCCGATGATGATACTCAATCAGATGGGGAAGGTCAAGAGTGAAGAGATTAGAGCTCTCCGTCTATCCAAGCGTTTACTAATCTTATCTTTCTAATTTCTTGAGTCAATCATTGTACTCTTTCCTTTTATTGAGTCTTGGCATTTTCATTTGTAATAGAAGTACTTTGAGGTTGTGATTGAATAAAGGATTGGGTTATCTTTACTTTTACGCACTCTGTCTTTGTGTTGAATACACTAACGCTCTGATTGACATGATCGATATAAACTCGTCACGCGTCTCTGAGTTCCTTCCGCGCTCGGGGCGTGACATGCTTAATGCTCAAGAGTGGGGGGCTAGTGAAGAGGGACATGTTCGCTAGGCCCAGCGCGGCCCAATACAACAAGGCCTGTTGCGGCCGGGACGAGCCGTAGCTCGTAATGGACCGCCCTACCAGCGTTCGGCTCATTCAATATGGCCTAGTTGAGGCCCAAAGAAAATCCGCTAGCCCACAGGCGGAATTACTGCGCGTGTTTCGGACGCCATACAACTCGTCAATGGACGAACGCTGTCACCGCCATCATAGGGCTTTCCCAGGCGTAGACTAAGTCATGCCTACGCCAATGGGATCCCGACCACGAAGCCTCCCTTTCGGGGATGGGCAAGTGAGCAACGGGCAACCCCCCTGTGATCAAGGAGGCGTTACTCCACAATCTTTGTCATTTCCCAATCGGAGAACGGCCAACATCCTAGCAATCCCTATAAATAGGTCCCCAGTTGGACCCAGAGGAGGGGGGACGACCGTTACGACTATGCCCATAGACAGACACATGCCCATACACCACCAGACGCTCGTCTCCAGAGATATAAAGAGAGAGAGAGAGAGAAAGGCAACCACAAGCCATCAAGAACTCTACTCCAAGGAGGAAGGAGAAGCTCCCCATATGGGAAGTATGGTCAGGGAGGTCTCTTTGTGATTCTTCTCTCTCTACCTCTCCGAGCATTCATTCTTCTACTCAGGTTCTTCTGTCTTTTTCTTATGGCTCCCCTCTTCGTCTAGCTCTCTTTCACTTCGCTTATATACGTCTCTCACTTAAGTATCGGAGGGTTGTACCCTGAGACCACTCCCAGGACTCCTTATGACACCATCTTCTAGTGCTTGTAGGTTTTCCCGGGAGGTCGCCTTCTCTTTCCTAATAAATAAATTTTAAAGGTGTGGTACGGGGTCTAAGGAACAATTTCCTGTCTCTACAATTCTCATTGCCCAAAAACCCTAGATCAAGGGCTTCTATCCCCAAGAGAAACGATTTCCCTTGATCACCCCGAGAGTCACGTCCGTTTGTAGAAAGTCTGCAAATAACGTCTTGTTCCGTAACCAAAAGTGGTCGATCGCCTCAATGAACTGGTTGACTGTGCACCTATTCAGAAATAGGTATGTGCTTACAAGAAATCACAGTCGACCGTGTTTGTTCAGGCCATCGACTGTGCCGTTCCCAGACAACCTTCAGCAAAAAAGAAATCCCACGTGTGTGTGACCCGGCCTGGCTCAACGTGTGTGCACGAGCGCACGTGTATGTTTAGTCCACCATAGTCTCTCCTTATTTCTAGGAACAAGTTGCCAAGGAGCTTTGGGCTATAAGCACACTCTTTCTTAGTGTTTAATATGAGACAAAAAAATCCACGTGCTCACTAAGAAAGGAGATCTTTTTATAACGAAGTCATTGGATTCTCTCTTCTAACTCTCACAAATAAATCTTTTTAGAGTTGATCTCAAAGTGATTTGAATTTTGATTGCCTTAGTGTGGTGTGTACCTGGAGAGCTCGATCACTGACCCTCAAAATTAAAGGGTTCGCTTATAACATTCCCAGGACATGTAACCCTAGCATACTGGTACCGTTGTACCCAAAGTATCCCTACCTCTTTCAACAGCAAGAACGTTCATGTACCCTCTCAGTTCAGCCCCTCCTCCGTAGACGGCTCGATTCTCCTCCGAGCGAAATGCCTACTTTCAACGTCTCTTCCCTTCTCACCACCAAGAGGAAGAAGAACCAAAAGACCAAGAACAAAAGGAAGAAGAAAACACACAGAACCCAAGACCCATCAACCAAGACCGCAGCAGATGAAGCAGAAGAGGCGCTAGAGACCAATGCAAAGGTGAAAGAGGAAGAGGAAGAACGGGAGGAGGAAGGAGGCTTCAAGCTGAAAACTTCGGCTTCTTACCGCAGCCACGCCATCCAGCCCCTGGGAAACCTTCTCCTCCGTGACCCCTCCTCCAATGTTCGCGACCACGGACTAGGCACCCTCCGCGCCCTCTCCGACGAGCTCGTGCTTGATGTTCTCTCCCTCCTGGGCGGCAGCGACCTCGGCCGCCTCGCCGCCGTGAGCAAGTCTCTGCACGTCTTCTCCACCCACGACCCCCTCTGGAGGAACCTTGTCTTGGAGGAGCTGAAAGGTGACTTCTTGTTCACTGGGTCATGGAGATCCACCTACGTAGCCGCCGTCAAGCACATCTCTTCAAATTCCTCGTCTCGCGATGGAATTGTCTCTAGTATTAGAATCAGGGATTTCTACTCGGATTACCTCTTTCAGAGCTGGCTCTGCGCCAGCGTCGAGATGAAGCCCCAGTGGCTGCAGACGGACAACATCAGAAGGCGGCATAACATCTCCCTGGAGGAGTTCATATCCTGCTTCGAGGAGCCCAACAAGCCGGTGCTGCTGGAAGGGTGCTTGGAGGGTTGGCCGGCTATGAGGAAGTGGGATAGAGACATTCTGGTCAGTATGTGTGAAGGGGCTAAGTTTGCGGTGGGGCCTGTGGAGATGAAGCTGGAAGACTACTTCCAGTATGCTGACACTGTGAGGGAGGAGCGCCCGCTGTACCTGTTCGACCCCAAGTTCGCTGAGAAGGTCCCTGAGATGGGTCTGGATTATGAAGTCCCTGTGTACTTTAAAGAGGACTTGTTTTCAGTTTTGGGCAAGAAGAGGCCAGACTACCGGTGGATCATCATCGGGCCTGCCGGTTCCGGCTCATCCTTCCATGTCGACCCAAATTCGACCTCTGCTTGGAATGCAGTGATCAGGGGTTCAAAGAAATGGGTGATGTTTCCTCCCGAGGTGGTACCACCGGGTGTCCATCCTAGCCCAGATGGGGCAGAGGTGGCATGTCCTGTTTCTATCATAGAGTGGTTTATGAATTTCTATGATGAGTGCAAGAAGTGGAAGAAACGACCAGTAGAATGTGTGTGCAAGGCGGGAGAGATTGTCTTTGTCCCCAATGGGTGGTGGCATCTGGTGATCAACCTTGAGGATTCCATCGCAATCACCCAGAATTACGTGAGCAGGTAATGTTCATGGCCTCACCTTCCTTTATTCTTGGCCATTTTTGTTTCTCTGTCAGTAAGTTGTTCTTCTATTAAATTTTGGAAGCACCACTTTTGACTTCATTATTGTAGTGAAAAAATGCCATTAGAGGTGATGCTCTAAACGAATCCAACCGTCGCAATTGTATCGTGGGAGTACAATTCAGTTGAATCACTTGAACTCATTGACAATGCTGGCCTTTTTTAATATTGCATGTTCATTGTCTAGCTTGTTCTCATCATCATCATCATCATCAGAACCTTACCCATTATTTGGAGTCGACTATATGAATCTTATTCCGCCAAAGATTTCTATCAAGTACTACATTCATATTTAAACCCAAGAAACCAATGTCCCTTCTAATAACATCACATCATCTCATTTTAAATCTTTCCTGAGCTCTTTTACTCGCATCCACTAAGATTTGGTTATATCTTTTAACTTGTGCTAAGTTAGGGCGACGGTGCACATGTCAAAATTACCTGAGTCTATTTTCTCTCATCTTACCATCAATTGAAGCTACACCCAAGTCCTCAAGGATGTACTCATTGTTGATCTTATTTCTTAGTTTTATCACACATCCATCACAGATCCTCATCTCTGCTACACATTTTGTGAATGTGTTCCTTTCTTACTGCCCAACATTCGGTATCATATAACAAAGTAGGTCTCACAACCATTCTATAAAAATTCCCTTTAAGTTTCACAGGTATATGACGATTAAAGAGGACTCCTGATGTGCTTCTTCATTTTAACCAGCTTGCCTTAATCATGTGTAACATTAACATAAATCTCTCCATTCTCTTATATGATAGACCC
This sequence comes from Amorphophallus konjac, assembly GCA_022559845.1. Classification (NCBI taxonomy): domain Eukaryota; kingdom Viridiplantae; phylum Streptophyta; class Magnoliopsida; order Alismatales; family Araceae; genus Amorphophallus; species Amorphophallus konjac. Next base: position 357,148,451 of record CM040126.1, read on the forward strand.
TAGGTTTTGAAAGCTACTACTTTTAGGAATATTTTGTCCATCAATTAGAACTATGTCTTCTTGTGCCACTCTCTCATTACTAAAATTACAGTGTATAAACTCTGACCTACTCCTACTAATTCTAAAACCTTTACACTTCAATGTACGCCTCCAACGTTCTAACTTAGTATTTAAACCATCAACTCTTATCAATTAAGACAATATCATCTGAAAATAGTATACACCAAGAGATATCGTCATGCAATTATTTTGTTACTTCATTCATAACCAAAGCAAAGAGGTACAAACTTAATGTAGAATTTTGATGGAAACTTATAGTAACCGAAAATTCACAAGTCTCTCCAGCAATATATATATATATATATTGATGGGGAACCTAGCAAGGCTAGCAAATCCCAGACTCACATCCCTCGAGAAATCTTCAGCAATAGTTCTCACACTAGTAATAACACCTTCATACATATCTCGAACCAAATCAATATATCCTTCAGACTCTTTTCTTTCTTAATGTGCGCTGTGCGACACACGCGGAAACCGGCTGGAAGGGAAAATGATAAAATAAAAAAATGAATGAATGAATGCGGGAGAAATATACGTACGTTATGTGTGTATATGCATGGTGTGCGTATGGGATGCCCTGGGAATGTAAATTGTCGGGGGCCGATGTGTGATGCGGGCGTGTCAGTCGAATTTTGACGACGACCCGTGGAACGAAATTTCAACGGGGATGCGCCTCTAGGACACAGCATGTGTGCATAAACATACGGGCGACACATGGATATGGGTACGTGTGCTCGTTATAGCTGTTTAGCTAGCTGGCGCAGATTGGGTTTCGCTGGTGTGGGTGTATCAAGCGATTATGGGGTTCGGGTGCAGGACATCTCCCCACCGATTGTAAGCAGTCGATGTTTATTTACATTGGAAGTAATCCGAACACCTTTGTTTCTACTGCTGAAAGAGGACTGAGGACCCTGGAGGATGTGACGTCAGGAGAGCTTAACCCGAGTTATCGCGACAAAGCGCCAGCCACACAACAGGGATAAGAGGGAGTAGGGGGACCGGTCTCAGTTTAAGGCACTGGAGGGGACGTAGAATCCGGGTTTGTCAACGCAAAGCATTGGTTCAGAGAGTAGAGCAGCATGCACTGGTTCGACATGGATCTTATAGGTACTGGCTCTGTTGAGGAGCGGCTAACACTGGCTTGGTTGGGAGCAGATAGGTATTGGCTTAGGCGTGGAGCAGCTAACACTGGCTCGGTTGGGAGTAGGCAGGTACTAGCTCGGCTGAGGAGTGGCTAATACTGGCTTGGTTGGGAGTAGGCAGGTACTGGCTCGGGTCTGAGGCGGACGGGGGTCCAACGGACAATGTTGTGACTAGCAGCCAGTTGGGACGTAAATCAACTTACTGACTGTATTTTATTGATACATGCCGTGAAAGGCGTCATATGGGGCATTGAAAACCCGATTACAAGTTGTGCGCAAGCTGCAAGACAATTCCGTCATTTATGTTGGCTCTCAGGTATTTGCATAGCCACGCGGGTATTTCTGCCATTGTACATAATATCCGTCAAGGGACTTGTGATTCGGCTAGACGTCGTGTGAGGGGTGTTTGTGTAACATACCATCGGCGTGTGTTTTGCTGATCACAAGTCCAGCAATCTCCTCACCCGGAGAGCCGTTCCACGTTGTTCGTCGTATACTGGAGCGTCCAATGTTCGCAGTGTGTAGCGCCTTCAGTGTATGTGAGCCTTGGCCTTCCCAGTGGGTTTTATAGGCCATTGGGATGAGGGGGGGTCAACCCGGTCCGGGTAAACCCTTGAGGGGGGCAACCTGGTCTGGGTAAACCCCTCAAAATCTTTATTTTGTTTGGTTAGGGTGTGGAAGGGCTACCCGTACCAGCTAGACCCTTGTCTACCCGGGCCAACCCCCTCGTCTCTCCTTTTTTTTTTTGAATGAGGGAGGTTTACCCTGGCAACCCCCCTAGGGTCTACCTGGATCGGGAAGACCCCCCAGGGTTTACTCGGTCTGCCACTAGGAGAGAGAGAGAGAGAGGAGAAAAAAAACCACATAAACCCCATTTTTGGGATTTTTTTGGACAATTTTTCTTCTGGATTTGCTACGTGGACGACGGGGATTGGCTGGATGGTGCACGCGAGTCTGAGGTTACTTGACGTGTTACTCCTCGTGCTGCTTTGACCGGATTCCCTCTTGCTTTGTGTGGACTTGAACTTGTGGTGAGTTGGCCCGCTTGCATGTCGCATGAGGTGGTGTAGTGTGGGTCACGCCCCGGGGCTCGGGATTGGCCCGGCGTTGGCGTGCCCTGGCAAAGTGCCGTTTTGGGGTGGCCTCGGGGTTTGTCTTCTCCGTGTCTTTGTGCCGTGTGATACGACAATGTGTCTCGGAGTCCGGGCTTTGATTTGAGCTCCAAGGTGATGTTGATGTGATGTCGCCTTCAAGGTGTTCGGGGCTGGTCCCCACCCTTGGTTGGATGCTGTGTGGCACGACTAGCGGTCCTTGGGGCTCGAGTTTGACTCGGTGGCTAGGGCTGTCGGCGTTGGGGCGCTTGTGGGAGACATTTTGGGAGTGATTCCCAACCTCTTTGTCATGTGCCGTGTGATACGGTGTATTGCTGCGAGTTCTCAGGTTGGCCCGGTGGCTATGACGTTGGCGGCGTGATGCCGCTTGTCGAGTAGTTGGGGGTAGTCCCTGCTTTCTTGTGAGGTTGCCGTGTGGCACGGCGAGTTGTTTCGAGTCCAACGTCGGGCCTGGTTGTTGCAAATATTGCCAATATTATGGCGCCTGCATGGTGTTCGGGAGTCCCCACCCTTGGTTGGATACCGTGTGGCATGGCTAGCGGTCCCCGGGGCTCGAGTTTGACTCGGTGGCCGGGGTCATTGGCTTTGGGCCGCTTGTGGGAGGCGTTTTGGGAGTAGTTCCCGGTCTCTTTGTCATGTGCCGTGTGATACGGCATATTGTTGCGAGTCCCAGGGCTGGCCTGATGGCTAAGATGTCGACAGCGTGATGCCACTTGCCGAGTGGTCGGGGGTAGTCCCTGCTTTCTTGTGAGGTTGCCGTGTAGCACAGCGAGTTGATCCGAGTTCGGAGTCGGGCCCGGTTGTTGTAAATGTCACCGATATTGTAGCGCCTGCAAGGTGTTCGGGATTGGTCCCACACTTTAATTCTTGATTATTTCAGGAAAATGCACGGGTGCAACATGCACCAAATCAGCTCTCACAGTTCTCGATCATACGCCTTCTCCTAACCAAGAAAAATCATATATAAATCTTTCCTCATCTCTCTTTACTTCTCCAAACAAAGTTTCATAGTATGACTCATAAGCTTTAATTCCATGATAATTGTTGTAACTTTGAATATCTCCTTTGCTTTTAAAGAATCACAACATTTTTTCTCCAACTTCTGGCATTCTCCGTTCCTTCAAAATTTTATCGAAAGTTTAGTTAGTCACTTAATGCCAAAGTTTCCTAGGCCTTTTCATACTTCAACAGATATGCCATCTAGTCCTAAGGCCTTTCCCACTTTTATTTTTCTTAAAGCATCCTCTAGGACCTCCACTTCTGACATCTTAATACGCTTGAAATACTGATATTTATCAAATTTTATTGACTTTTGGGCACCTTCAAAAGATAGATCCTTGACACAATCTCTATTAAGTAATTTTTGAAAATAAGTACACCACCTCTCTTTAATCTCAGGATCTTTAATTCAAACCCCTTGATTTACACGTTTAATGTAACGAACATGATCTAGATGTCTACTTTTTCTCTCTCTTAATTTAGCAAGTTTAAATATATCTTTTTTACCCTTTCGGGTTCTTAATTTATTATAAAATTCTTTAAATTCCTTGATTTATATATTTTTAACCCTCTTTTTGATTGTTTTATAAGCTTCTATGGTTTGATTATTTTTGTTATTTTGTCAAGTTTTAAAGTATTTTTTTTATTCTAATGATATTTTGGATTTCATCACTTCACCACCAAGTCTCTTTTTCTATATTCCTTTTACCTTTACATTCACCTAAGAGTCGTTTTGCTACATTCTTTATACAATTTGCAATATTATTCCACATTACATTAACTTTTTGCTCTAAATTCCAAAACTTTTCTTTTGCTAGATGATTTTTAAATGTTTCCAAAATTTTACTTTTTAAATTTCACCATTTAGTCTTAGAGTAATTATTTATAATGTCCTTTTTTTGAATTTTAGGATAAGACATCCATTACTAAAATCTTATATTGTGGGGCTAGGCTCTCTTCAGGAATAACTTTACAATCTTTACACAAATCTCTATCGACATTCCTAATAAGAAAATAGTCAATTTGACTTTTATGTGTTCCGCTATTGTATGTTATTAAGTGTTCATCTCTTTTCTTAAAGAAAATATTAGCAATTGCAAGATCATAGGCAATAGCAAAATCAAGAATAGTATCACTTATGTCATTTCTATTGCCATAACCAAATCCTCCATGAATTCTCTCATAACTTTTATTATTTTTACCCACATAACCATTAAGATCCTCCCCAACAAAAATTCTCTTTCCACTAGGGATATTTTAGACCAAACAATCAAATGCCTCCCAAAATTACTTTTTAATGCTCTCTTCTAATCCATCTTGTGGTGCATAAACACTAATTATATTCAAAATATTCTCACCTAGGATAAATTTAATTAAAATAAGTTTATCCCCCATTCTATTAACTTTTATTATTTTTACCCACATAACCATTAAGATCCTCCCCAACAAAAATTCTCTTTCCACTAGGGATATTTTGGACCAAACTATCAAATGCCTCCCAAAATTACTTTTTAATGCTCTCTTCTAATCCATCTTGTGGTGCATAAACACTAATTATATTCAAAATATCCTCACCTAGGATAAATTTAATTAAAATAACTTTATCTCCCATTCTATTAACTTTTATAACTCCATCCTTTAAGTCTTTATCTATAATTATAGCAACACAATTTCTAGAGTTACTATTATCTGCATACCAAATTTTATATCCATAAATATCTTTAGCTTTAGATCCTTTCCATCTAGTTTCTTGTAGGCATGTTATGGTAACCCTCCTATCCTTCATTAACTTAATCAACTCTAAACCCTTGTCCGTTAAAATTCCTATACTCCAAATAGCTACACAGATTCTATTCTTTTGGATTAACTTCTTTACCCGTGATCATCCAACCCCACACAAGAACCCTGGCCTATTTGACACTGCAATCGGGCGCCATTGCGGCGCGACGCTTATGGGGAATGCCCTAGCTGGTCCTTGCTCACTTATCATTCCATCTGGGTTCCGATGTAATGAGTCGCTTCCGGAGGACGCCCTAGCATTAGCACAAAATGTATTTAAATCAGAATTCATGTTGTTGATGTGACAATTTTTTACTTCTGGCTGTCAACCTAATGCAAACCCTCCTCCTTTCATGTTGTTTAGCTTGTTCTATATCTTAAAAAGAAATCCTATTGAATCTACAATTATTAATAAAGAAATTGATATATTCCTGGATCATTTTCATGCGATAATGATATCCCCTATTACGTTGGCCTTCAATTATCTCCATAGCATGCTAGTGATCTATGCCTTAACCTCTATTCATTTATCCTGCAGAATGGCTAATATGGACATAAATATACAAAGTTTTTAGTTATGCTATAACGCAAGGAAAGTTCTCACTGTTTTGTATGATAACATACATCAGCTTGCTATTATTATTATTATTATTAATTTTTATCATTGAGGGAAATCCACCCCAACCACCAACCTCAACGTGCAGCCACCTTGGACCTATGGACCTTAATGCTTACGCATCATGGGGTCCACCGGCTGGGGTAAGGGGCAGGCTTGGGAAAGCCCCCAAGTGGTGCTGCTCAGACCCAAGCCAGGGAACCACCCATGTGTGCAGTCACTATGGATCATGAATCAGCTTCAAGTTCATTTACAACTCTCCTTCCCCTCAAATAATAATAATGATAATCAGTTGCATGAATTATCAAAATGAATAAGCAAAATGTGGCCATTACAACAGGATTTTACGATTTTCTTTTTAAGGGTGTGACATAAGAACTGATGGGGATTGAGGTCTAATAGGCTAATGCATCTACACATGCCGGAAACACTGTGATCATCTAGTGTTTGACGAGAGTTCAACTTTGTGGTTTAATTCTATTTTTTTTCGTTTATGTCAGAATGTTATAAAATAAGTAGTTTTGAGTCCTATTTATGCTAGGCTTTGTCCTAAAGTCTTTTTTTGTTTTGTTTGTTCTTTTTGGGTCTCATCCAAAGTTGTGTTGAATCTTATATAGACATCTAATTTTACACTCTTTATATGCTTGCTTCAATCAAAGAAAGGTTTGAGTTTCAGAAGAATTTGAGAGTTCTGTTTGAGAATTGATAGGATTGGCACCTCTCTTACTGTGGGGTGTGAAGCCCTATGTCATTCAAACTCCTGCATTATTTTCTTTTTAGGCTCTGTTCTTCCTCTCTTTTCCATTCTTCTTCACCTCCTGTCTGCAACAACTTGGTGAAATCTGGTAACTTGAAATGAACCACTGGCGAAGCATTCGTGTTCCATTGATGGCAGCATAGCCACAATGTTGTCCCTGGCTGAATCCTAGCTGTCTTCTCCATCTGATTCACCATGTCTGTCTGCTGGAACCTTACATGTTGTCAGCACCATCTCCATTGTCTGCTGCTGCAACTGTCAGACATGGGCCACCAGCCAAGTTGTCTTCATGTTTCACACACCTGCTGGTAACAAAACCCATGGACATTTCAATTCCGTGGAGACCTCACATCTCATCCACACATGGAAAATACATGAATCATCTCTGTGTTGTCTCTCTTATTCTCACCCTCAGTGATTGCCATCCAGTGTTGGGTTCTTACATAACGTTCCAACCCATCTCACCCTTGAACACAGACCATAGATTTGTGCTCATAGAAATAAGAGACCTGAAGTAAAACAGATTAGACAGTCTTCTTACAGCCTTTCATGCATGCCCATTAATTTTTCTGTTTGGTTTTCTAAACATAATCTTGCATGGCATCTTGGTACACTGCCGCTTGCTGTGACTCACTTATCTGTGAAGAGAAACATAGCACATAGTGCTATTTTGTTGGGAACTATCCTATAAATAAGTGAGAGGGTGTACAAGTGAAAATTTGGGATAACAAATTGCATGTTTGTTAAACTAATTACCTGCAACTGTCTGTCTTTGGAGCATCTCATATCATTCATTTGTGAGTTGTCCTGCATCAGTAACCTCTCCGGGTTTCAAGAGAGGATGAAGCTCACTCGGAGCGGCGGAAAGATAGCCCGCTTAAGTTTCAACTGAGGGACCATTTTGGGAGACATTTTATTTTTAATTCATCAAGGAGTAATCCACATGGAAGTAGAACAATTTGTGAGTTTGCAAGATGTTACATCTCCTTCATGTGAAAGGAGAATAAGCGCATCTTGTCAAAAAGGAAGAAAACCCGAAAAAAGACTCCTGATGAGCAGGGGATTCGGGGATGGTTGATATCCTGAGGGGAAAACAACCTCTATCCCCTGGCGAGGACCCCATAAAGTCACAAGAATGTTCTTGAGGCTCTCCAATAACAAATTGACCCATAAAGTTACAAATATGCTACTAGGCATTCACATTTATATGACACCAATGTCAATACAATTGACCTTTTCATGCTGTCATTATGCAGCACTTTGGAAACTGAGAGAAAACTTATGCATTATTGGAGTTGGTTGCCACCAGTCAGAATATACATGGTGTGATGCTAGGCTAGACCCGGCCATTGCAAAGCTGGACTGGGTGTTTGTTGTCCATCAGTGGGAAAATCTGCTTCCCTTGTTGGAGGTTCTAGTTCTGCCTAGGAGTATCCAGATCATAATCCAATTGTTCTTTATGGCTGTCCAGAAAGAATACAAGTATGTTATTTGAGTTGAGAATGGTGGCTTCTGCAGGAGAGTTTCATTGATTTTGTAAGGACCAATGGGTAGAACATGTATGGAATTTTGATATTACCTTAGAACTTGGCTGAAACAATTTAATGATTGGGTAGAAAGATGTGGTCTATTGGAGTTGGTTGCCTCCAATCAGAAGTGTGTGAGGCGAAATTCTAGGCTAGATCTAGCCATGTCAAATCTGGACTGGGTGTTTGTTGACGATCAATGGGAAAATCTGTCTCCTTTGTCCATTGGAGGTTCTAGTTCTGCCAAGGAGTATCTCTGATCATAATGCAAATATTCTTCATGGCTGACCGGAAAGAATACAAAGTATGTTATTTTGAGTTGAGAAGGTATGACTTTAGCAGGAGAGTTTCATTAATTTGTTAAAGACCAATTGGCGCAGCATGTCATGGAATTTTGATGCTCCCAAGAACTTGGCTTTTAAATTGAAATCTCTTAAGGGGATTATTAGGACAGGGGCAGCACAATGGAGAGAAGCCAGGTTCATGAAGAGAATCAAGTTTATTAACAATATTGTAAAGTTGGAATTACAACAGGAATCTGGGCAGTTTACCTGAAGAACAGCAACAGTTGAGTGATCTTAAATCACCATACCGTGCTTGGGTACATGAGGAAGAGATTAGATGGAAACAGAAATCTAAGGAGCTCTAGATTCATGAAGGTGACCTTAGTGCCAGTTTTTTCCATAAACTTGCAAATGGAAGGCAAAGAAGAAAGCTCATTTCTGTCCTCAGGCTGGATGGGGGGTGGTTGGAGGATGAAGGCCAAATTGCTTTGGAGATTGTTAGTTTTTTATAAGCAGTTATTTTCCTTCGAGGATCATTGGTACCAGACTGGTCAGATCCAGATGCCTTGTGTATTAGGACAGAGAATTTTTGGCCCATGAGAAGACACCAGTATCTAGTCTTCATGGAGACAAGGCCCTAGGCCCTGATGGCTTTCCCATATTTTTCTATCAGTTCTTCTGGGAAACCCTCAAGGAAGATGTGATTAAAGCAGTTCAGGCATGTGTGTATAATGGACTTGGGTGTCAATGTTATAATCAGACATTTTCTATTTTATTACCCAAAAAGGAACAAGCAGTTGAGCTCAAAGATTTCTGGCCCATTAGCTTATTGAACTGCTCATACAAGATTGTGGCAAAGGTGTCAGCGTCAAGACTGTATGGTTCTTCCTAAACTCACCAAGGAGAACCTGTCAGCTTTCATTCAAGGTTGGTCATTGAAAGATTCCTTTTTGGCGGCTTATGAAGCATTATTTGCTTTGGAGAAGTAAAAGTGGCCAGAATGGAATGTAAATTAGATTTCAACAAAGACTATGATTGGGTGTACCGGAGGTGTTGAGCAAACATTTTTGAGCAGCATCATTTTCCTTCTATGTGGATCAATTGTATTAGTAATTGTGTGGGCACTGCTAAATTTTCATTTATCTCCAATAGAGAAGTCTTTGGTTTCTTCAGCAGCACAAGAGGCTTGCATCAAGGGGACCCTCTATCACCGATCCTATTTGTTTCAGTGGCTAATATTTTGAGTAGAATGTATAAAGTTACAGAGCAGCACATGTGGATTCATAGTATTCGGATCTGTCGAACTCCATTTTGGGTATCACATTTACAGTATGCCAGTTATACTTTGTTACTAGCTTACAACGTGAAGGAAGTGCTCCATAGCTGGTGCATTCGAAGTTCATGCTGAAGTGTCTAGAAGCTTGTACTGATTTGAGAATTAATTTTGAGAAGAGTTCCATTATAGGCATCAATGTGGATGAGGGTATGCTCCAGGAATATGCTGTCATGTTGGGTTGCCATATTGATAGTCTGCGTTTGTTGTATTTGGGTCTGCCTTCACATCACAAATTCCTGAGAAATTTCTGTTTGTGGAGCATCTGATCAGCAAGCTTCAGGAAGAAAATAATAATAATAACAGTCTGGAAAGCCAGGAACCTTTCTCTGGGAGGTAGAATTACTCTTCTCAATTCAGTTCTGTCCTTCCCTATTCATTTTATGAATGTTTTTCTCATGCCTTATACAGAAGAAAGGTTGGCAGGATAAGAAGAACGTTTCTGTGGGGGGCTCTGAATGGCAAGTCATCAGGTATACCTTTCGTCCACTGGAGTACCTTTTTTGGGTGTGTGTGTGTGTGTGTGTGGAAATGGTAGTAGACTGTACCACCAATTTTATGAAATAAATGGAGGTAGTACAATCTAAAGAGGAGATGGGAGGTTCCTCATCCTCAACAAAGTAAATTAAATCAGATTACAAGCCTTTATCTCTTTATTCCAGCTATTTAATGAAATGCCTAGAATACATCTCTCCCAATTATACAAAAAGGAAATAATTCAAAAGCGCATTCTCAACATAGATGTTACTTACCTGGACAGCATTGTCGTTGCACTCTGTCCATAAACTCCAGCACACTGCATGTAGAATAATAAGTAACTCAGAGTGCAAACTGTCTCCACAAATAGAGTGCAAATTTCTGAAGAAGGCCCACATGGCATCCACACTAGAAAACTGAATCTGGGTGGCGGTTCCCCTTATGGGGGTCAAATCTATGCATTCTAAGATATATTTGAATATCAATCTCATCGATCTCATAGGTATCATACCGAATCGCATCAATCGAGTGAACTAAAACAGATTATAGTAACAAGACAAATACATCCATAGTCTAGTTTTGGAAGACTCAGGTGTACAGGTGGATACTTCTGATGTGATGGATCCTCCTCACTTGGTTCTCAAGAACTAGACTCAAGCAATTGTGCCTACCAGTCGACACGGAGTGGAATGCTAGCTAGCCAACTGATATGGGGCGTACAAAAAAATGAAGCTTTCTGCGTGAGCTTGAACAGAACCGAAGCAGTTTCCCTTTTAAGTACTGCTTTCCCTAAACTGGCGGAATCTAGATCCCCAATAATCCTCCAAACTGATGTATTGATTAGGCAGGTAATCAGAAGATGTTCCATGTCTTCAGGATGTAACCCACAAAAGGATTTGGAGCAAAGTTTGTACCCCTCTCAAGCATAGAGGTTTTGGAGTGAAGGATGTACATCTTTTTTATGTAGCCCTTTTGAGTAAATGGTTGTGGGAGCTCTTAGCTGATAATAGGACTCTCATATATATCAGAAGCACTCAATCTAAATAGAGATCTTATCTGCATATGGTAAAATCGGTCTCTTGCATCTTCCATCTGGAAATATATATAAAAGGTGTGGAGGTGGATTAGTCAGTTTATTAGGTGAGAAATTGGAAACGAGACATCTGCCTTTTTCTGGTTTTGATGCGTGGGCCGAGGAAGTTCATGGAATGCAGAATCAGGCAATCAAGAAATCGGCTGATTTGGCTTGTGATCGGCAGGGGCCAATATGATCCTGGCCCTTAAGACCGATCCCAAATCCGGCGGCGATTGAAGCTCAATTAAGCTTCATTGAAGAATATAGGGTGGGAGCATGTTGCTAATTACATTTTATGAAGGGTGATTAGGGTAAAATTGAAGTTCAATTAAGCTTCATTGAAGAATTTAGGGTGGGAGCATGTTGCTAATTATATTTTATGAAGGGTGATTAGGGTAAAATTGATAATTAAGCCCTAATTAATTATTTTAATTTGGCACTTTTGCCTAATTAGGTTCAGTTAGGGTCAATTGAAACTCAATTAAGCTTCATTGAATAATTTAGGGTGAGAGCATGCTGTTAATTACATTTTATGAAAGGTGATTAGGATAAAATTGATAATTAAACCCTAATTAGCTATTTAAATTTGAGATTTTTGTCTAATTAGGTTTAGTTAGGGTCAATTGAAGCTCAATTAAGCTTCATTGAATAATTTAGGGTGGGAGCATGCTGCTAATTACATTTTATGAAGGGTGATTAGGGTAAAATTGATAATCAAACCCTAATTAGCTATTTAAATTTGGGGCTTTTGTCTAATTAGGTTTAGTTAGGGTCAATTGAAGCTCAATTAAGCTTCATTGAATAATTTAGGATGAGAGCATGTTGCTAATTACATTTTATGAAGGGTGATTAGGGTAAAATTGATAATTAAGCCCTAATTAGCTATTTAAAGTTGGATTTTTTTGTCTAATTATCTCAATTCAGTATAATTTGAAGGTCAATTATGCTTCATTGCATTTTTTCATTATACTTACAACTATTTGTTTTTGACTGTCTTAATGTAGCATCATGCCTAGACGTGAATAAGGTCAGGAGCAGCAAAGGCAGGAGGATCTGGGGTGGGCCCACCTCTCCTTAGTTGATGCTGGGAGAAGAAAAGCGAAATGCAATTATTGTGATAAGGAGATACATGGCGGAATTACTAAAGGAAAGCAACATTTGACAGGGATAAGAGGAGAGGTGAAACAATGTGACAGATGTCCCCGAGAGGTCCGAAAGAAATGCGCCAGTGCCTTCTAGGCAAAAAAGAGAGGATGTAACAAAGGGCTAAAGATGAGGCTGAAATTGCTGAGGAGATTTCGGGCAGAAAAGGAAGGAGGGATGATGATGATTATGAGGAAGGCACTGAGGATTCAGATCCGGAGCTGACTGAAGCAATAGAGCGTGAACAAGCCGCTCGAAGGAAAGGAAAAACATCGATAGGTTCAGGGACATACTCCAGTACAACTGGTGTAGCATGAGCTGCACGACATCCTGACACTGGTGCAGCCCTGCAGAGAGGAGGCCCCATGGACAGCTATCTGCACAGAAGGCAAAGTGCTACACAACCTAAAATCAAGCAAGCATTGAGAGGGGTAAAAAAATCAGCAGAAGTTGCAGGGCATGCATTTAAAAGTATCTGCAAATGATTTTTCCATGCAGGTGTCCCTGCACATGCAGTTGAAAGCGAATATTTTCAACCTATGCTAGATGCCATAGCAGATGTTGGCCCTGACTTGAAGGCCCAGTCACGTCGAGACATATACGGGCGTGGCCTTGAGGGAGAGGTTGAGGTCCTCCATTAGTGGGTTGAAAGTTTCAAGCATATATGGATGGAGAGAGGATGCACCATCATCTGTGATGGCTGGACTGGTGCCGCGAAGAAGTCCATGATTAACTTTTTGGTCTATTGCATCGAAGGTACAATATTTGTTAAATCTGTAGATGCATCAAATTATGAAAAAAATGCCAATTATTTGTATCATTTGATGGATAAGATGTTAGACCAAATTGGAGAGGATAATGTTGTGCAAGTAATAACTGATAATGAAGCCAGTTATAAGGCTGCAGGGAAGAAATTGATGCAGAAGCGCAGGCATTTATATTGGCTCCCATAGTCCCATGTGCAGCACATTGTTTGGATCTGATACTTGAAGACATAAGGAAGGAAAATAATGTGAAGAAGACAATTGACATGGCACAAAAAATCACCCAATATATTTATGGCCATCCTAGGATATTGAACATGTTCAGGGAGCATGCAAGTGGGGGGCGAGATATCATCCGTACAGGGCCAACCAGATTTTCTTCGAATTTCATTTCTTTGGAGTCTTTGACAGGTATAAGAATGAGCTCAATTATTTCTACTTTATCCTTATAGATATCATCCGTATTTGATTCTGTGAGACACGGAAAAAATCTAAATCGACTTTTATCGTAGATAAAAGGTAGATTTTCGTTCTTTTTGAAAAGAAATATCTCCCCCTAAATATAGAGGGTGATTCCGTGTGTGCGCATCGTATCAGACAATTTGGGTTCGAGTGCTGGACCTTTCCCCACTGACCGGAGTCAGTGTTGATTTACATCGGCCTAACGTCCGAACACCTTTGTTTAACTGTCAAAGAGGTCCCAAAAGGCTTCTACAGGGGTTCTGATGTTGAGGGCAAACTCTCTTGGAGGACTCACAATGTTCACTCACCCACCACCGACCAACAGAAATAATTGAGTTAGGGCTAGGTCTGAACCAAACCCTAAGATTTAAGAATAACAACGCAAATATGCGGAAGCCGTAGACATATTTGAAGTAGAGGAAGATTTCCTAGACTCCGAGGGCATTTTTGTAATTTTACCAACCCAAGGGTATTTTGGTAATTTTCCCAGGCTGGGGACATACATAGAACATGCTGAGTGCTTTTATAGTCCGAACGAGTACAAGGGTTGTCGGCGAGTTGTCGACTGTACAAAAATCCGCGTTAGAGCGGGAGATAGGGACGTAGTCCCAATTACAAAAGATTGCAGGGTATAATTGTAAATTACAAGAATTTGGTCTTTTACGGTCCCGGGGAGGACGTTTTTGTAATTCCATCATCGTAAGGACAGAATCACCTGACTTAGTCGTCCCGGGACGTAAAGACTTACAAAACATGGTCCGCTGAGGGGCATAATTACAAACATGGCCCACTGAGGGACGTAAATGTAAATATACCCTGTAGGGGCATAAATACAAGACCCGGGGACTTACCCCACACGGGTCGAAACAAACGAACAAACTCCAAACGCTGGATGCTCCGAGTGCGAGAAGTGCTTCGTACGTAGGTTGATCTTCTTCGTCTATTCTCCACTTGGACCCTTAGGGTCTATTTATAGAGGTGGGAGGGCCCAGAGGGGTCAAATGAACGAATTTGCCCCGATTCTGTCAAGGTGGGGTGGCAAAAAGCCACGTTGACCCCTCTGGCCATCAAAAAAGGCCAAATGACCCCTCTGAGGGGGTTAAAATCCCTCCCTTTTTTTGAACACCGGAGAGAGAGATGGGGGGGTCGCGCGGCCCCGCTGGGCAGCGGGGTTGCGTGACCCCGCTGGGATGCCAGCGGGGTCGCGCGACCCCGCCAGTACATAGGGGGGTCGCGCGACCCCGCCAGTACACAGGGGGGTCGCGCAACCCCCGCCGACCCCGGCGGGGTGGCCACGGCCCCCTTTCGCGTCCGGGAGGGGTCGTTTGACTCTCGGGCATGCGTTTTGGCCCCTCTTCGCGCCGTTTTGCTCCGTTTCTGTCAATCTGAGTTGAGAAGAAGCCGTGGTGGCGCTGCGTGGTGAGGAATCTTCGCACCTGTCCGTGCCGTGTGATTCACTTGCTCGGCCGCTTTGACAGGCGCGCATGTATGTCTTCTTCTTAACTTCCATTGCCGCGATGCCACTTGTGATAATATGATCGGGCCGATAGACCCTAAATCACGGAGGTACTCTGCGGTCCGACGACATCGGCGCTACACCGTATCTTTTCCGTCTGTTGTTTCGGAATGAAATTATCAAAGTATTTCGAGAAAATTACGGGTGCAACAAATGCCCCCCACGGGACGTCCGTCGAGGCCGGAGGCAGAGGCGGACGGTCCGTGCCCTTTGTAGTATTTTTTGATATCTCCTGAGTCTTCATGACATGGGGAGATTGTTGTGGGACTGCACCTTATTGCTTCATTGCTTTTCAGAAAGCTGAGAGTTGATGTAGGCTTGTCTCAGTGAGACCCACCAGTCTAGAAGTGACATAAGTCTACCTCGGCGAGACACTTTGACCTGAAGCTGATGTCGACCAACCCTTAGGGTATATTGGCCAAAGCTAATGTACACCGTCCCCTAGGACATATTGGCCTGAAGTCGGATGCTGGCCAATCTTTAGGTGTGCATTAGCCAAAGTTGATGCGGACCGGCCCTTGGGGCATATTGGCCCGATGTTGATGTAGGCCTGCCTCGGAGAGGCTTGCTGGTTCGGAGTTGATGGGGGCCTTCTTCTGAGAGACTTGTTGGCCCGAAGTTGACGGGGGCCTGCTTCTGAGAGACTTGTTAGCCCGAAGTTGATGTAGGCCTGCTTCTGAGAGACTTGTTGGCCCGAAGTTGATGTAGGCCTATCTCGAAGAGGCGCATCCATCTGAGTCGTCGTTGATTGACTGTTAAGCTGTGATAACTAGAGACTGACATTGGCCGACCCTTGGGGGTGCGTTTGGCCAAAAGTCATTGTGCCGGTTGACCACTGAGATGCCACTGAAGACGTGTCGGCTAACCGCTGAGGTGTGTAGCCGCAAGTTAAAACTCGGCTGACCGCTGAGGTATGTCGCCGATTGTTGAAGGGGGCTAATCGTTGACTTGTGATAGCTAGAGTTGACGTGGACCAGCCCTTAGGGCATGTTAGTCTAGGTTGATGTCGGCCGTACACGAGCTGAGGCGGATATCATGTAGCACAGGCTCAAGTGCAGTGTCACCCTTCAGCTGATGAGGCTTCATAGCTACCTCAGAGTTTCTTGGCCCTTGGGATGGAGTGGCCGAATGGTCCTCAACTTGGTGTAGCATTGCCAGATGCATGCATTTGGTCTCCCTTAGGACGCCTGGATGATTGAGCTTGCGTCTTTATAGGAGGAATTCGCCCGCCTTTGCGCTATTCAGGAGCGGAGGTGGAGGACTCAGCTGACGATTCAGCAGGAGCAGCAGCAGCTTTGCACACTTCGGGCGGCCCAGGCTGAGGTGGGCGCCTTGGTCGAGGTCGCTTAGGAGGGCGAGCAGGTGGCCTCCCACAGAGTGGAGGCACTTTTGTGAGAGGTCCAGGGGACCGAAGAAGAGCGCAGTCTTGCGCATGCCGATGTAGATTTTCCGCCATAGGCTTGAGGGACTCCAGGAGCTTTTGCGAGAGCTCCGAGAGACCGAGGAGCGCAGTCTTGCGCGTGCTGATGTAGACTCTTCGCCGTAGGCTTGAGGGGCTCCAAGAGGAAGCTCTTCAGAGTGAGACTCGCCTTGCTGAGCTGAGGAGGAGCGAGTCTGATGCTTGACAGGCTTTGGTACATTCTTGTACATGGGGCTTTTGTATTTCGCCCATTCTTGTCTCAGTCATCCCGAGAGCTTGTCTCAGGCTCCCATTTTTTGATGACATTGATGAATGAAGGACAGAGCTTAGCATAGCTGTTTTTGCTTCCATCCTCTTGCACATATGTCTCTTTTTTTGCATATATTTTTTTTATCACTTTACCAGTTCTACCGCCCTTTCGGGTTTTCGCCAGGACTGGCCCCCTTTAGCTTTTTCCAGTGCGCCCTTTCGGGTTTTCACACTGAGGGGTACCCATTTTTGCCTAAGACGCCCTTTCGGGTTTTCACCTTAGTCGGGTTAAAGTCTTTTTGCCCTTGGTTGCTCCCCTAACGGAAACAACAAAGTCCGCTGGGGCATCAATATTTTTAACCCCGTTTTTTTTTCTCTTTTTTTTTGGTCCTATAATGCCAGAAGGCAAGGAGAAAGTGGCACTCCCGTAAGGACGTGTGTGCCGCAGAGGTAGGACAAATGGATGGGTTCGGCTGCCCTAGCGGGACGTAATTAGCCAAATCCAGAATCGAAAGTTGAACGGGTTGGCAACCGAAGAGAGGTGTGCATGTGCCAAGCCCAGTTGGGACAACAAAGGAGGAGGTTTAACAGTCCAAAAGGGACATGCGGGTTAAACCTGGAGGCCGATAGGCGGGATGGGTTGGCATCCCGAGAGAGCATACATAGGCCAGACCCGAAGTGATGAAAGGAGGGGATTTGACGGCCCGGGTGGGACGTACGAGTCAAATCCGTGAGCCGATAGGCAAATAGGGTTGGCAGCCGGACGAGGGCATGCAGAGGCCAAGCCCGTGGGGACGAAGGAATAGACTTGACGATCCCGGTGGGATATATGAGTCAAATCTGAAGCCAAGAGGCGAGATGGGTTGACAGCCTGAAAGGGGCATGCAGAGGCCAGACCCAGAAGAAGAAAACGGGTGGATTTGACAGCCCTAGTGGGACGCGAGAGTCAAATCCGAAAGTCGATAGGCGAGATGGGTTGGCAGCCCGAGAGGGCATACTGAGGCCATTCCTGATGGGGCGAAGATAGGTTTGACAGCCCTAGTGGGACGTGAGAGTCAGACCCGAAAGCCGATGGGCAAAGAGATGGGTTGGCAGCCCGAGAGGATATGCTGAGGCCAGACCCGGTGGGACATGTGCCAGAAGGCATGATGGATTAGCAGCCCGAGAGAGCATACTGAGGCCAATTCCAAAAGGAAAGATGAGCCGAAGGCATGGTGGGTTGGCAGCCCGAGAGAGCATGCTGAGACCAATCCCGGAAGGAAAAATGAGCAGAAAGGCATGAAGAGTTGGCAGCCCAAGAAGGCATACTGAGGCCAATCCCAGTGGGACAAAAGAGCCGAGAGGCTTGATGAGTTGGCAGCCCGAGAGAGCATACTGAGGCCAATCCCAGTGGGACAAAGGAGCCGAGAGGCTTGATGAGTTGGCAACCCGAGAGAGCATACTGAGGCCAATCCCAGTGGGACAGAGTATGACAACGTCAGAACGCCGGTGGGGCAAGGTGTCATAGGATGACATGTAAGGCGTAGCCATGATATCAATATGATGTTTTGGCTAAGATGAGGTGGAGTCATTGACTTAGAGCCACCCATAAAATAAGAAAAGAGAGAAGTTTTTTTTTCTTTCTTTTTTTTTCACATTACCAACCTCACCGCCTTTTCGGGTTTTCGCAGAGGCTGGCCCCCTTGAGCTTTTTCCGGTGCGCCCTTTCGGGTTTTCACACCGAGGGGTTGCCCATTTTTGCCCGAGGCGCCCTTTCGGGTTTTCACCTCGACCGGGTCTGTGGCCTTTTTGCCCTCAGCCAACCGTTGAAGGTCGACTGAGTCCGCCGGGGTATCAGTATTTTTAACCCCATTTTTTTTTGAACCTTCACTGAGGAGAGGTACTGTCCTGCGAGGACTGCTGTGGAAACTCCTGCGGTGGCGCATGGTAGAGCTTCATATGTTTGTCGTTGAGAGGAGGGAAGCGATTGTCTCCCTTGTGGTCAAGGACCGTATAGGCCCCTCCTTCGTAGACCTTCTGGATGACGTAAGGCCCACGCCAATTAGGTAGGAGTTTGTCGCTGGCTCTTCTCGCGAGAACCTCCTTTTCTTTAATCATGACGAGGTCGCCTTTCTTGAACGCCCGCTGCTTGACTAGCTTATCATAGGCACGTGTCATGCGGGCTTGATATACTTGTAAGTGCTTGTAGGCTTTGAGTCTTTCTCCTTCAAGGTTGGACAACTCTTCAAGCCTCCTTTCTATCTCGGACTGGTCTTGGCCTGGCAATCCAGCGTGCACAGCAACGCGGTATGATGCCAGCTTGATCTCCACAGGGATCACTGCTTCAGCTCCGTAGACCAGGGAGAATGGGGAACATCCCGTAGGGGTTTTTATAAATGGTCCGGTAGGCCCATAGGGCTTCATGGACCTTCTCGCCCCAATCCTGCTTGCGGTCACCTACTATCTTGGACAGCAGCTTGCAGAGGGTTTTGTTGAAGGTCTCGGCCAACCCATTGGCCTGGGGATTGTAGACCGACGACGCTCTCCAGTCAATATGGAACTTGGCTGCCAGAGCATAAACAGTCTTATTCTTGAACTGCGTGTCATTATCGGATATAATCCGACTGGGGGTGTCGAATCTGTATATGATATAGTGCCGCACAAAACGGGCAACTATCTCCCCTGTAACTTCCCGTAGTGGAATGGCTTGCGCCCATCTGGAGAAGTAATCGGTGGCAGCAAGTATGAACTTGTGCCTCTGGGACGATGGTGGGAATGGTCCCACAATATCCATACCCCACTCTGCAAATGGTCAAGTAGGCGCTGTTAGATGGAGCGGGTTAGGTAGCCGCCGAGGGACTGGGCCAAATGCTTGGCATTGATGACATGTACGAGCATATTGATTGCAATCTTCGTACATGGTAGGCCAATAGAACCCTTTGAGTTTGATGCTATTCTTCATCTTAGCTTCTGTTTGATGAGCTCCACACAATCCTGAGTGAACCTCATGCATAACAGTCTTGGCCTCCTTGGATGAAAGACAACGGAGGAGGACCGACCAGTCCTTTTCATGGACGAGCCTAAAGAGCATGTCGTCAATCAGCTGGTAGGATGTGGCTCTGCGTAGCAGTTGCACCCTCTGACCCCGATCAGGAGGGAGCCAGCCATTCTTTAGCTTTATAATCGGCTCACGCCAATCTTCTTCCTCGGGAGCATTCTCCTCTTGAATGTTGTCGACCTCGTAGACAGTGAGGTCGGATTCTTCGTCGAGCACACTTGGCATGAGCCTTCGGTGTCTGACAGTAATATTTAATTCTCCCTCAGGCGGGAGTTTTAGGGCCGCTGCCAATTTTGCAAGAGCATCAGCCTGGGAGTTACTGCCTCTGGGGACATGACCTATTTCAAATAGGTAGAATTTTTCCTTGAGCCTCATGACGGCTGCATGGTAGGGGATGAGCTCCTTCTTCCGGACGTCGTAGACGCCCGATACTTGTCGAATGACGAGCTGAGAATCCCCATACACCCTGATGCACTTGATGTCCAACTCCAGTGCCAGTTGAAGCCCAATAATCAGTGCCTCGTATTCGGCCTCATTATTGGTTAGCGACTTCATGAGAGCGCAAGAGTTGTGAAGAATGCCGCCTTGTGGAGATACAAAAACGATCCCCATGCCTGAGACATAGTCTGTGAGGCAGCCGGCCCTTTTGATTGTCCGTGAGGCACCATCAAAATATAACTCCCAATGTGGGAGGTCAAGGGTGAGGACACCCGGCTCCATCTGTGGTGGGACTTTTTCAGAATGCTCTCCAGTTTCTGGAGAAGGTACCAGCACCTCTTCATCGGGTAGCTCGAAGTTGAGTGGTGAATCTTCTGGCACATGGTGCGCTGCTAAGAATTCCGCCATTCCTTGTCCCTTGATCGCCTTGCATGGGACGAAGGTGATGTCAAATTCCATGAGGATAACCATTTGCCGAGTCTACCAGAGAGGACAGGCTGGCTGAGCAGAAACTTGAGTGGATCACATTTTTAGATGAGCTCCACCCGGTGAGCTAGGAGGTAGTGCCTGAGTTTCTTGACAGCAAACACCAGAGCTAAGCACACCTTTTCCATGGGCGCGTACCGGTGCTCAGGCCCGATCATCTTCCGACTGAGGTAGTACAACGGCTGCTCTTTGCCCTCGTCATTGACCTGGGCTAGCAGAGCCCCCAAAGAGGCCTCTATGGCAGCAATATATAAGATAAGGGGCTTCCCTCTGACAGGTGCCCCTAAGACAGGAGGAGTCAGCAGATACTCCTTGATTTGCTCGAAGACCTTCTGACAGTCTTCGTCCCATATGAAGGGTGCTCCTTTCTTCATCAATTTGTCGAAAGGTAGGCATCTTCCTGAGAGATTAGAGATAAATCGCCTAATATAGGCGAGTCTTCCTTGAAGAGATCTGAGCTCTGTCAAGTTTTTGGGCGGAGGCAGTTCTCTTATGGCCTTGATTTTGTCAGTATCGATTTCTATGCCTCGGTACCTGACGATGAAGTCAAGGAATTTGCCACTGGAGACGCCGAAGGCGCACTTCATCGGGTTCATCTTGAGTTGAAATTGTCGAAGTCTTTCAAAGGCTCGACGCAGGTCAACTAAGTGATCCTCCCGCTTCTTTGTCTTGACGACCAGATCATCGACATAGCATTCGACAAGGTCATGTAGCATCTCGTCGAAGATCTTGGTCATTGCCCTTTGATAGGTTGCGCCGGCATTCTTCAAACCGAGCGGCATCCTTTTGTAGTTGAAGATCCCCTTAGGAGATCGGAAAGCCGTATGGTCTTTGTCTTTGATGGCCATGCGGATTTGATTATAGCCTGACGACCCATCCATAAAAGACAAGGCTTCGTGACCGGTGGTCATATCAACCATTGTCTCGGTGATCGGGACATGGAAGTCATCCTTCGGGCATGCTTTGTTCAAATCCCTGAAGTCGATGCAGACTCGAACTTGGCCGTTCTTCTTCTTGACAAGGACTATATTGGCGAGCCATATAGGGTACATGCAGGGTTCTGTGAAGTCGACGTTGAGCATCTTGTCCACCTTAGCATTGACCTTCAACTCCAGCTCGTGGCGCATACGCCGTTGAGCCTGCTTGACTGGCTTGACTGTTGAAAGTATTGCCAGCTCATGTTCAGCCACAGAAGGGTCGAGCTCGGGCATTTCTTTGTAAGTCCAGGCGAAACAATCCCTGAACTCTTCTAACAACTGTTGATACGACTACCTTTCTTTCTCACTGAGGAGAGCACTTATGAAGGTGGGACGATAGTCACTTTTGCTTCCGAGATTGATCTCAATCAACTCGTCCACAGTTGCTTGACCACCGTCTTCAAGCTCCGGTGGAGCTGGTTGGAGGTCGACGAAGTCTCCCTCGTCATCAGTGTTGGCTTCGTAAACTTCAAATTTTTCGAAGCAGTCTTGCTCGTGGCCTGAAGTCGAAGGACTTGCTTCGTCTTGCCGATGGTTAGCAGGCTGGGCTACTCTTCCCTCTGAGGGGTGGTCGTTGTCGACTCCCGATGAAGGTGAGGGTGTCATAGACACATCACCGGTCTCCCTTACAGAGTCATCAATGTTGGGCTCGACTTCAGCTTGCCCGTGACGAGGAGGTAGCAGTCCTATGGCATTGACTGCATAATAGACCTCGAAGCCCGTCTCCTGGTCGTAGCCGAGTCCTCGCGTATCTTTGCGGGAGAAAGGAGGTTGTCCTCGGACCTGCGGAGGGTTCCACAGCTGGTGGAAATATGCTGCTCGCGCGGGTCCTGAGTTTGCGGGATGTGCTGCTTTTTACACATCTCCTTTATGTACTTAGGCATATCGTCCATCTCCTGGACTGGCTCTGGCGCCACATCGGTGGGAGTATCCCAGCCGAAGTCATCTTCAGGAGGGCACGGCGAGACTAAGTCACCTTTGTAAAAGATGATCGGCTTATTACCCTTGCTCTTGTTGCGTCTCCTTTTCGTTGATAGGAGACTGTGAAGGTCTTCAACTGCTCCACCTCATGCTCTTCCCGTTGGGACGATAGTTGAAGGCACTTAGGCGGTAAGGAGATACTCCCGTCTATGACCCGACTGATGAGGTTGGCTTCAAAGTCAACATTCCGCCTTTCTGGTTGAGTCGGCTTGGAGGCAGCACTGAGGCTCAGCCTGTGCAGCTTTACCATATCTTGGTTGACAGTGAAGAGTTGCCCTTCCTCAACTTCATGGTCTACCTTTTGCTTCCCTTTGTCTTTTAAAGACTCGGGGATTGTTAAAGTGGGTTTCCCAAAATATAGTGAAGCATCGGCCAGATGGCACTCATTGGGGTGGAACGGGGCCTGGTCTGCGAAGACCGTATGTTGCTCCCCTTCCTTGGCATATTTAATGCACTGATGCAGAGTTGAAGGAACAACCCAGTTCCCATGAAGCCAGGGTCTTTCAAGTAGCATCTTGTAAGATGTGTCGGAGTTGATGATATAGAATGTTGCTTGGGTGACAAAATCGCCCAAAGTTAGCTTGACCACAACCCGACCAAGCGCCTCCTCGGAACCCTGTTTGAATCTCGAGATCTTGACATCGGTCACCTTTTGCAAATAAGGCGCCAAGTATAGAGACTTGAAAGTCTTCAAAGGCATGATGTTGACGGCTGCTCCGGCGTCAACCAGGATGCGATTCACGTCATGCCCATTGATCGTCCCCCTCATATATAAGGGGCGATTGTGGCACGGAGAGGACAACAACATGTCTTTGTCCGTGAAGGAGATGTTGGCTGTGAGTGCTTCATATGCCTGAGCTTGCAACTCTGCAACATGGGCTTCATATGCCTCCGGGTCTTGGAGTATCTTGACAAGAGCGTCCCGAAGATCCTTGCTCCAAGCAATGACCTCCCAGATGGTGACATTTGTTGGGAACCGCTTCATATGATGAATGATTTTGCGGTCCGCCCGAGCACGGGTCTTGTCAAATGGCGGGATGATCTCCGCCAGGGTCTTCGGCGCCTGGCGAGGCTTCTCCCGTTTAAAAGGACGCTCTCCGTCCTGCTGGCCTTCCACATCTTCCTGAATAGCGGAGCCAAAGACTCTTCCGGAGGTGGCAAGGGTTCCTCAGGCTGGTCTTCATTAGAAGGACCTGCTGGGCTTGTGGTCTCGACCCTGTTGGAGGGGCCGGCTTGCTCTGACGCCTCCTCGCGCACTGGCAACTTGGCTGACTCTTCTTCTTCGTCAGAGGATGTGATTGTAAAAGGGACGCCACCCGGCTTAGCCGTTGAAACGGGGCCTGAACCCTCTGAGGGGCTGAGGATGAAAGGGATTCCCCGAACTTGAGTTTCCGGGACAGGACCCGACTTTTCCCCTCTAAATATTATGACCCGGTCAAGAGTCAGGGGACCTTCACGTCCACGTCCCCGGCCACGTCCTCGGCCATTTCTTGCCGAGCGACGCTGATATGTTGCTATAGGAGTCTTGCCTCCAGTACTATCAGCCGTGGGACAGTAAATGTTGTCAGGTGGCGGGATCGCCACCATGTTGCAGGAGAGCTCTTGCAGCATTTCCTCGAGCATCTCGACAGTGAGCTCCTCATCCTTGTAGAATAAGGAGAGCTCCTCCGGGATCGGGAAGTCTTCACCTTCTTCAAGACGGTGGGCCATTCCCCGGAGCCATTGCAGAAGGCGGGTCTTGCGCCCAAGCTTGTCCCAGGGAATATATTCGTCTAGAGTGACGACCCTAGTGGGACGAGGGGGAGTGTACTCCTCCAGCTCATCTATGAGCTTTTGAAGTCTTTGTAGAGGAGTTGGCTCCTTAGGAGCCTCCATAGCCGCTGCTTGTTCGGCTTGTTTCTTCAACCTCCTCTTCAAATTCTTCTGCGACTCTTCTCCTGCTTCTTTTGGTGGGCAGCCTCTTGAGAAGAGAGAGGAGTTTGCTTCGGCGGTGGGACTCGCTTGCCCCCAGAATCCTGCTTTTTGCTCCGGGCTGGCTCCTTAGGGGCCTTACTGCCGCGGCTTTTTCTGGGGACAACCTTGGTCCAAATGGCCTCCTCCGGTTGAGGCTGGAAGGTGGCATTGATTGCCCGAGCAATTATTTCTGGTGGCAACTCTTGGAACTCTGCCAGTCCACAGTGGAGCCTCTGGGGGCTTTGTAGTTCCACCGACTTTGCTTGGGCTGGTGGCTTGGCTTGCTTGAGCTGCTGAGGCCTTTCCACAATTGGCGGTTGCGCCAGCTTGACAGAAGCTTTAACTGGGGCCTTCACGGGCTCAAGAGGTTGAGTCTCTCCACGACTAATGGCCTTGCTGACTTGGCAAGAGCTTTGGCTGAAGGCTCTGACGCCTTGGCTTTGCCTTTGTTGTCTGGCCGAGAGTTCTCTCTTATGATGATACCAGGCGGACTCAACCTGGGAAGGACCCTGGGACTCTCTCCCACGGCTTGGCGTCCTGGGTTCTGGACCTTAGGCCCTTTATAGGTGGCCTTGCCTTTAGTGAGTAATGGAAATTCATCATTTTCCGCCGGCTCACTTGGTCGGGTTAATCGGGAGAAAGCTTCGGTTTCTCGCCGAGTCTGCTGGAGAGTCTCCCTGGCGGCCTTTGCAAGACGCAACCTTGTCATGGAGTTCCCCTGAATATCGACAACCCCTCTCTGGATGAGGGCTTCGATGAAGTCCTGAACCTTTGGGCATTGCCGCGTAGGGTGAGACACCCTTGCATGATACTTGCAATAGCGGGGGTGACTCTTGGCCGTCTCATTGTAATAAGACGGCGGGTCATGTGTCAGTACCCAGCCATCCTCTAGAAGTTTGTCAAAAATCTTGTCAGTCTCTTCCTTAGGAAAAGAACACTGATGAGATGGTCGCCACCCTGGATACCATAGTGTGGACTTGGGCGATTGGGAACTGGCTCCCTGGGAACTGACTTCCTGGGAACTGACTCCCTCCTCCTGTGACTCGGGGAACTGGAAGGCTGCTGTAGCGTGAATGACGTTGACGGAGAAATGAAGATTCCTCTGTGTATGCGACTGCGGTGGGTCGACTAGGAACTCGCCCATATTGACCTTCCCTCACCTGATTAGGTCCTCGGCAAGGTCTTTGAACGGCTCACAGTTGTGGATAATATGGCCAACAACTTCATGATATGGGCAATAGCCCTCATGAAAGGCGGCACCTAGTGTCTGCTCCATGGGTGACGGGCTTATGAGTCCAGCCTGCTGGCAAGCGAAGAAGATGTTTGGAGTCTTCTCGCAAGGGAAGGAGTATAACTTCTCTGGGAGCTCGACTTGAAGTGGAGCCTCCTCGCCTTCCAGTGAGTCCTCCTCGTCTTCAGATGAATCTGAGGACTCTTCAGAGAGCCAACCCCTGAGCAGAGCCCGGCCGGTAGGTGATACACCCGCCTCCCGTATGTGGGCTGGAGCTAACCCCCTGGCAAATGGGCCAAAGGGGGAGGTGGCCAACTGCTGATCAATGCTCTTTAGGAATTGCAGCAGGCGCCTCTGTTCCAATTGCAATTGTCGGATTTCCCCTCGGATTTTTCGAATTGTTCTCCGCAGTGCTAAACATTCAGGGAATGAGGGAGGAGTGGCTCTGGGACCAGTGTGGGACTGCTGATTTGAAGGCCCGGCCTTGGAGGCGTTGGAGCTCGAAACCATCGCCACCATGTGGACGACGTTAGCCGACCGATTCGATCGACCCCAAGCATGCGGCTGTGGTGGGTCGACTGCATGGCCCAGCATGTTTACCAAGCCCTTTTGAATGAGCTCTTCTGCTATGTTTTTGAAAACATAGCAATCCCCGATGGTATGACCCAACCTTCGGTGATACACACAATAGGTAGGATCATCAGTTTTATCCACCTCCGCGGGCTTCCGCGGATCCGGCAGGGTGATGAGCTGCTCTTTCATGCATAGATCAAAGAGCATTTTAGTATGCTCTTTCCTGAAGGAATAAGGCGTCTTCATGTTCTCCGCCAACCGGGACGCGCTTGCCTTGTCATCAGACTTCTTGCCCTTTCCTTTGGACTTTCCTTCTCCTTTATCTCTATTTGTCGGGGAGAAGTCAACGGCATTTACCTCCTTGCCGTTAGTCAGACGATCTTTGGAGGATTTGCCTTGTGTAAAGGCTTGTGTAGGATGATCAACGAAGAACATCTCAATCTCCGCGACCACCGTGTTGAGCTGGTCGAAGCTTCTGATGTTTGAGCCGAGAAGCTTTTCGCTGACTTCTGTCGAGAGACCCCTACGGCAGATGTTGATCGCATCTTCAGGCGTCGGAGGGTTATCGCAGCGCATGCTGACGTCCCTCCATCGCTTGATGAAGTCCAATGCTGTTTCACCCTTCTTCTGTCGAAGGGAACAAAGTTCTGCTAGAGAGACTTTGCGTTCGACCATTTGGAAGTGGTCGACAAACTTCTTCTGAATATCAGCCCAATCAGATACTGAGTTGGGCTTTAACCTTGAATACCACTGGAAGGCGGTGCCAGTCAAGGACGTGGCGAAATACCGCAGCAAATATGCCTCTTCCATGGCTAATTCACCCATGGCCGTCATGTAATAGGCCAGGTGTTCATGTGGAGAGCCCTGCCCATTGAACTTCTGGAGTTTCGGGGCCTTCGGGCAATCAGGCGGAAGTTTCTTGAATTGATGGCGGAGGGGATAAGGCACGCCGTACAAATCAACGGTGGCCACTCCCTCCCCATGTTGAGCAAACTTCGCCTCTACAATGCGTTCAATCATTTGCTTCTACGCCATGAGGCTTTCTGCAGCAGGAGTAGCAGATGACCGCGCGTTGGCTTCATGTGGCGGGACGTCGAAGTCCACCGCCAGTGGGAGTCTTGCAGCGGTGACAGAGGCATTGGCTGCTGCTGGAGTGGGAGAAGGCTGCTGATCCGCTCCAGCCGGTGTCGCATGAGGCGGGGTAGGAGCCTCCTTTTCGCGCAAGAGCGACTGTAGCAGTTTCTTGAGCTCTTGGTTCTCCCGTCGTAGCTCTTCCGCTGTGGGGGCCCGTGGCTCTTCCCTCAGCTCTTCTTCGTGCCGGGAGTGACTGTCCTCATCAACACTGTGGACGTCTTCCTGGCGCTCTTCTTGCCGTGCCGACTCGGGCTGAGATGTACCGGCGGCCGGCGCCTGCTGCGTCTGCGCTAGAATCCGGGAGACCGGCCTTGACCTCCTTAAATATTGGATAGGTTGGTCAAGCTCTCCCGAGGTGTTCTCGGGCTGTTTGTCGCCGGAGGTGGCGTAACAGGTGAACACTTTGACGGTGTCATCGGTCACCTGGACCACCCGCTTTTTCTTGGGCGGTTGTCGCTCCGGCTTGGGCGGCCTCCCAAGTCTGTCAAAGACGGACACTCGGGATGTAGATGCTTGAGGTGAGCGATCCTCCTCCGTGTGCGTAGAACTAGCCCATGGGGAGGTCGATCGCACCTTCTTGCCGGCTCCTCGGCGCTTTTGCCCCCGTAGGGGTTGAGATGTAAATCCCGCAGACGTCGAGGCCTCAGTGCTTGGCGTACTCCGCAGTCGTCGCAGATTCGACATGCGGAAAGGCTCTTTCGCCCTTGCGCGCCTTATAATTCGGGCCTCCTCCTTGGTGACCCAGATCTTCTTTAGATGGAGCTGACGCTCCTCCACTTTGTTGCCCCCTTGTCCTTGACCGGGCAACTCGTGGCTTGGGCCGTTGCAGAGGGCCCTGGGTTGCCGCCGGTACGGCAGGCTTCTTCTTCTTCACTCCGTCCTCCCGAACTTGCCGGAGGAGCTCGAAGCGGTTGGAGGTAGGAATGGTCGGGACATGACGATCCCGTGGCACGATTGGCTCGCCTCCATCGAGCCGGATGCGGATGTCTCCGACAATTACAGTCTTGCCGGAGCGAGAGACAGCCGTTTCGGGCTTTGTACCCTTGCGGCTACGACGTTGCCCCCGTTGAACAGGGGCAGCGGTGGTGGTGCCTGCCATAGGCATGGCATCATCCTGACGGCGGCGGCGTTGCCCCCGTTGAGCAGGGGCGGTACCTCTGAGGGTAGCCGCAGTGGAGTTAGGGCCGTGACGGCGACGGCTTTGCCCCCGTTGAGCAGGAGCAACACCGACAGTAATCTGGTTGACCGAGAAAACTCGGTCGTTTGCTGAGACAAAGGGTCTAACACCCTTGGTCTGTGAAAAGTTGGCCGGACGAAGCCGGCCGGCTGCTGCAATAGAGGGTCTGGCACCCTCAGAAGCTGGCTTGTTGGCCGAGCAGACTCGACCAATTGTTGAAGCCGAGGGCCTGACACCCCCGACGGCTGGCTTGTTGACTGGCCGGACCCGGCCAGTTGAAGCGGAGGGCTTGACGCCCTCAATAGTCGGCTTGTGGACCGGACTCACCCGGCCAGCTGCTGGGGCCGAGGGTCTAACACCCCCGACGGTTGTCTTCGCGACCGGATGAACCCGATCAACTGAAGCGGAAGGCCTGACGCCTTCAGTAGTCTTCTTGGCCGAATGAACCCGGCCAGTTGATGGAGCCGAGGGCTTGACACCCCCAGTAGCAGCCTTGTTGACCGGACTATCCCGGCCAGTGGCTAGGGTCGAGGGGCTAACACCCCCGACAGTTGTCTTCTTGACCGGGCGGACCCAGCCAGTTGCTGCAGTAGAGGGCCTGACACCCTCAGCGACTGTCTTCTTGACCGGGCGGACCTGGCCAGTTGAAGGGGCCGAGGGCCTGACGCCCCCGACAGTTGTTGCAGGCATGGCTGAACTGGCTTCAGCCACCGGTACCACGCCCAAGATGAAGGGCGAGCCGACAACAGGTGGGAAGTTGCCGAAGACCAGTGGGGTTGCCAGGAATCCGAGCCTGGCGTTATTGGCGACGATCTCGAGGCCGTAGGTAATGGCAGCCATCGCTGTTGCTGGTGCTGGTGGTGGTGGTGCGTAGCACGAAAGGAGTGGCGTGCAGATGCACAAAGAACTCTCAAATGAACAGAGAGATGTGCCCTCCTCTTCCCGTCCTGTAAAAGGAAGAGGAGGGAAATCAGAACCTTGTAAAAGGTTTAGAGACTTTCTTTGACAGAAAGAAGAAAGGCGGGAAAGGTCCCACCGAGTGTGTCAGTCTGTGAGACACGGAAAAAATCTAAATCGACTTTTATCGTAGATAAAAGGTAGATTTTCGTTCTTTTTGAAAAGAAACATCTCCCCCTAAGTATAGAGGGTGATTCCGTGTGTGCGCATCGTATCAGACGATTTGGGTTCGAGTGCTGAACCTTTCCCCACTGACCGGAGTCAGTGTTGATTTACATCGGCCTAATGTCCGAACACCTTTGTTTAACTGTCAAAGAAGTCCCAAAAGGCTTCTACAGGGGTTCTGATGTTGAGGGCAAACTCTCTTGGAGGACTCACAATGTTCACTCACCCACCACCGACCAACAGAAATAATTGAGTTAGGGTTAGGTCTGAGCCAAACCCTAAGATTTAAGAATAACAACGCAAATATGCGGAAGCCGTAGACATATTTGAAGTAGAGGAAGATTTCCTGGACTCCGAGGCCATTTTGGTAATTTTACCAACCCAGGGGTATTTTGGTAATTTTCCCAGGCCGGGGACATACATAGAACATGCTGAGTGCTTTTATAGTCCGAACGAGTACAAGGGTTGTCGGCGAGTTGTCGATTGTACAAAAGTCCGCGTTAGAGCGGGAGACAGGGACGTAGTCCCAATTACAAAAGATTGCAGGATATAACTGCAAATTACAAGACTTTGGTCTTTTACGGTCCCGGGGAGGACGTTTTTGTAATTCCACCATCGTAAGGACAAAACGACCTGACTTAGTCGTCCCGGGACGTAAAGACTTACAAAACATGGTCCGCTGAGGGGCATAATTACAAACATGGCCCACTGAGGGGCGTAAATGTAAATATACCCCGTAGGGGCATAAATACAAGACCCGGGGACTTACCCCACACGGGTCAAAACAAACGAACAAACTCCAAACGTTGGATGCTCCGAGTGCGAGAAGTGCTTCGTACGTAGGTTGATCTCCTTCGTCTATTCTCCACTTGGACCCTTAGGGTCTATTTATAGAAGGCGGGAGGGCCCAGAGGGGTCAAATGAACGAATTTGCCCCGATTCTGTCAAGGTGGGGTGGTAAAAAGCCATTTTGACCCCTCTGGCCATCAAAAAAGGCCAAATGACCCCTCTGAGGGGGTTAAAATCCCTCCCTTTTTTTGAACACCGGAGAGAGAGATGGGGGGGTCGCGCGACCCCGGAGGTCCCTGGCGGGGTGGCCGCGGCCCCCTTTCGCGTCCGGGAGGGGTCGTTTGACCCTCGGGCATGCGTTTTGGCCTCTCTTCGCGCCGTTTTGCTCCGTTTCTGTCAATCTGAGTTGAGAAGAAGCCGTGGTGGCACTGCGTGGGGAGGAATCTTCGCGCCCGTCCGTGCTGTGTGATACACTTGCTCGGCCGCTTTGACAGGCGTGCATGCATGTCTTCCTCTTAACTTCCATTGCCGCGATGCCACTTGTGATAATATGATCGGGCCGATAGACCCTAAATCACGGAGGTACTTCGCGGTCCGACGACATCGGCGCTATACCGTATCTTTTCCGTCGGTTGTTTCGGAATGAAATTCTCGAAGTATTTCGAGAAAATTACGGGTGCAATAGTTTCAAATTTCATTTCTTTGGAGTCTGCATAGGCATAAGAATGAGCTGAAAATTTTCATGTACCACAATACCTTGCGGGAATAC
Source organism: Amorphophallus konjac (assembly GCA_022559845.1). Classification (NCBI taxonomy): domain Eukaryota; kingdom Viridiplantae; phylum Streptophyta; class Magnoliopsida; order Alismatales; family Araceae; genus Amorphophallus; species Amorphophallus konjac. The sequence goes on from CM040126.1 coordinate 357,179,832, forward strand.
ATAGACAAGTCTAATGTTGATGCTCAGATGGATTATTTGGATGTCTGCCATATTGTGGAAGACAACAAATTCTGGGGCAGGGTCTCACAGTACATGAAAGTAGTCACACCCCTCGTGAAGGTCCTAAGAATGATAGATGACGATGAAAAGAATGATATGGGATACCTGTACGAGGCCATAGGCCGTGCCAAATTAGAGTTGCAGGATTTCCTTCCCAGAGAATTTGCAAAGTGGTGAAAAATTATTGACCATAAATGGGATAACACATTACACCACGACTTGCATGCAGCTGTGAGTGATTAATTGTATTGATACATTGTTGTTTAGGTTATTTTATATCTAACATTTAGTTAACTAGACATAAATGCAGGTTATTTTCTCAACTCTCGATTTATGTACAATGCCAATACACATGTTGATGGCGAGGTGCTTCAAGGCACTTTAACAGTCATTGGTCGTTTATCGAGGACACCAGAAAAGAGACTTCAGGCCGAAGTAGAGGTTGGCCTTTATTGATTTTATTAATAAGACGTATAGAATTTACTTAACTAGTTATGCTAATCTATTACTTTATCTTTGTAGATGAATTATTATAGAATGAGGGTTGTGACATATTCTGACTCCCAATTGGAATACGCTGTGGGAAGAGTGAACTCAGATATACTTTATCTTTGTGTTTTTTTAACCTCAATATGTATTAGTATATCATGGAGAATTGATCTTTATTTATATCTTACATTTATTTGTTTATGGTTGGTGGAACAGCTGACTGGTGGATAATGGTGAACAATCGAGATGTGGGCAGTAATGCATTGGCTTTTATTGCAATTAGGGTGCTCAGTCAAACAACATCAGCAAGCCAATGTGAAAGAAATTGGAACACGTTTAGCCTTATACACTAAAAGGTTCGCAATCGGATAAAGGCTGAAGGGTTAGAAAAATTAGTTTACTGCCACTACAATGTGAGGTTAAGAATAAGGAACATGAAGCTAAGAGAACAGTTGAGGGGCAAATGCGTCGCAGAGGATGCAACTCCAGAAATTGATGTGGATGCTTTATTTGATGATGACAATCCCTTGCAGTCTTGGGTGGAGATACGAGAACAGGTTGATGAGCCCGTTTTTGATGTTGATGATAGAACATGGGTAGAGAACATACAAAATGAAGATGAGAAGAGATCCAGAATTCAGAAGACCAACAAAGAAGGCCAGAGAGACTTATGCGCACCAGAGAAGAGACCCAGTTTTGTTTGTTCACGACACTGAGCAGCAGCCTGAGTTTGAGCCAGCTAGACACTCAGAATCAGATAGCAGGCCAGTCACTCCTAGAATGGTCAAGTCACCTCCATCCTTAAGCAGAAGTACATCAGTGCATGAGCTAACTGAGAGGACTAGTGCTGCTGCTCGAGAGGACTCGACAATTGAGCAGTTGAAGTAGATTTACGTGAGGCACACGCCAAGGGGAAAAGGATTCATCTCAAAGATGAATGAAATGATCACACCAAAAGAGAAAAAAACATCCCCAAAGGCTAAAAGGCGATTGGTTTTTTATAGTTCTGATGATGATGATGATGATGATCCCAGTGCAGTTGCAGGTGCTACTATTGGCGGTGGCACATATGCACCTACTTCCTCCTTCCACGCAGACATAGGCAAAGGATACAGTCATAGTGAAGGAGGATATGATTCACAGAGCCAATATGGGCATCCATCATGTTATGGAGGTGGCCAACATGAAGCATGCATTTATGGGTGGGGTCATCAACCAGAATTTCAATTTCATCCAGTTCCACTCAGTAGCATTTATGGGTCAGCATCCTCTTCTCATCCTCAAGGTTCTTATGCTGATTCTGGATTCCAATCAAGCTAACAACCTTACACTCCAAGAGGGATCCAAGAGGGATGTAGGACTTGGCTACCTCATTGTTTGGTTATAGTGAATATACAGAATACATGCAACCTTTTTATGGGTATCAACATCAGAAACCAGACGATGAGGGAGAAGGTTCTTCTAGTTATTATCCATATTAATGCATCATCATTTAGGTAAGGATCATTTAATTTCTGTAACATTTACTGTGTCTAATTAGGTTTATTGTACTGCTTGAACCTACTTCATGCTTAATATGTACTCAAGAATATCACTTTAACATGTCCAATGCCTACTTCATATTTATTACACTTAATCCTATTTCTTTACAGTCAAATAATTGTCTAATGATTTTTTTCTGATTATTTATATTTTTTCAGATTTTTTCAACCAATTTCGGTTGAAACCGAAACCGGTCCGTTTCGGTTTTGGTCCTGGCCGAAACCGGTACTGCCAACTGTTTTGTCTGTTTGATGACATAGAAAGGTTTCTAAAAACTATCCTGACATTAGGTAGATTGGATCCAGATCCTTCATGTGCTCGACTTTCATGATCCATTGAATTGTCTTGGATTTTATGAAAGGTTAAGAATTGTGGAATATAACAAATGGGGGTTGGCAGCCAACTAGGCTCAGCTAAGAGCTGGCACCCTTCGAAGGCAATGCTTCCCTGCCTGCCAACTTTTGTAGACCAGGATTTCAATACAACAAATGGGGGTTGGCATCATGTTGACATCTGACCAGAAAGATTGCTCAGATATCAGGTATTTGGTCCTTCAAATCCTGGGTTGACCCAATACCAGGCATAATGGCTTTATAGCAATGATGATGATGATGATGATGGTATGTACAATATATATCCTATAACTATCAAAAAGGATAAGTGAATTGAATCCTTTATGTTGTGCATGAGATTTTCATGTTTGGATTCCGTGGCCATTGTCATGATACCAAGGTTGATCCTCTTCTATCGTTCTGTATTTTCTATTCTCTATTGTTTCTAAGATATTTTGAGATTTTTTGTAAAAACTTGGTCTCATTACTCTTTTTATTTTTTTAAAAGATCTATATTTTCTCATCTTAGTTGAAATTAAGAATCAAAATCCTTTGTTGAGCCTTAAAAACCTGACTTCACCTTGCTTGTCGTGCATCAGAGTCCAACATAGCATGCGGATAGGAAAATGGAGACATTTCATTAATTTGTCGTAATTCAGGATTGAAGAAATGAAGTAGAGAAGTAATTGAAAATGAACAATGTGATCTGATGTACTGACATTTCATGGGTTTGAAGGGAAGGAATTTCTTCTTGATTGCAAAATGCTTGAACAAATAAGAGCAGAAATCTTCTATACCAGGAGGAACCTTTCAACAACTTTCTTTTGTTAAAGAGGAAAAAGTGCCACAATTGTGATCACACTTCTCGACAAGAGTGTTGCTCTGAGATATGGTAAACCAAGAGGGGGGGTGAATTATGTTTGCTTAAAACAATGTCCAATTTTTTTGGAAAACACGTGCATTGAAAAAGTCTATTTGGTTAAATGTGATCTATTCACTTAGTTTGAAATATTCAATAATGGAAGCGCTTATTCTAATGTGGAAGATCATGCATGTGAGAAATGAGGAGAATGGAGAGGGAAACAAGGAGCAATCACACACTAGGGAGATCGTGATTTTTATAGTTGTTCGGCATTCATCCCAAGGTGAACCTTACGTCCACTACCCCCAACCCGGAGGATTTATCACTCACTCTCAAAATGAAAAGTCACGGGTGAAAAATCACCCACACACAGTGCAACTGCACCAACCATACATGGTGCTACCCGCACCAAGAACCACATGGTGCAACCCGCAACAACAATGGTGCAACCTGCACCAACCACAATGGTGCCACACGCACCTTCAGCCTCAACCACACGGTGCTACACACCTAACAACACCTCACACGGTGCTACACGCACCACGATCACACTTCGGCAATCCACACACTTGTTCTTATCTTCTTTATAGATTTACAATGAGATGCAAGAGAGAAACAATAAAGAAAAAGTAGAAGGGTCGTGTAAGAAGCTTCCCCTTGGTAGATGCTGGATCTAGAACGTGGGGAAGAAGTCTTGAAGGATATAGACACGCCCTTGAGTCCTCTTGCAGTAGAATGCCGATGTAGAGCAAGGAGGGAGAAGAACACTAAGCCGTTGAAGCACACACGAATTTCTCTTTCACAAAGTCTTCTCTTGTGGTTAGGGTTTAGAAACTCCATTCTCTTGTGTTTATAGAGCCAAGTCTGCAATAGTAAGCTTTGGGGCCGTTAAAGCAAGAATGGAAACCCAAAATTCGAATTCGGAGTGAATCAGGAAAATTTCCTGAAATAGGCAGTCGACCCAAGTGGTCGATTGTCCCGTCTGGAACATCAATCTGGGTGTTCCGGAAACCACGGTCGACCCAGGAGGTCGATCGCCCCGTCTGGAACATCTTTCCCACCCGTTGTCATTTCAAATTCATTCCCGACTTTGGCCTTCCATGTTTGGGTTCCAACCTGTCTAAATCGTTCAAAGATACTTTCCAAATAATGTCAATGTGATCCAATAATATTTTATACCATATTTTGAATATTTCCTAGATGGATCGTGTCCTAATAAGCATTATGAAGTCAAATCATGACCCAATAACTATTTGCACATGGAACATGATCCAATAAACAAACACATGTGATATTTGACTTGTTATCTCAATAAACCTTGACCCAATAAGTAAATAATCAATCCGTGTTTTGTTATCATCAAAATAAATCATAGTAAATCATGGAATTTTTACAACAAGAGGATGAAGAGCTAGAATAAACAGGTGGGGATGGAAATAATAGTGGTGGTTATGGTTGAAGGGGACGGGTTAGGCTCCTTGGCAAGGGTGCATTGCACATAGTTGGCGATTGGGGTCTGTCTCCTCAAGGAGGAGAAGAATATGGAAGAGATTTTTTTTTTTGGTTGTGTTAGAAGAGTACTCTTAGAGAGGCTGGGAGTTGCATAGGAGAGGGAAATGGGAAGTGAGAACAGGAAAGAGGGGAGCATGAATGTCTTCCAGGAATGGCATTGATCGAGGCTGAGCAGGCACGGACCAACAAAAAGTAGGAGGGGTTGTAGGTGGGCTCCGATCCCTGGGTAACCCTAGTAGAAGAAAGAGATGACACCAAGGAATGTCTTGCATAGTCCGTGAAGGACCAAAAGATGTTGCTGTTGATGATTCCAAAGTGCAGAGGTGGTGGTTGGAATGAGAGAAAGGTGCTGAGTAGGAAGGAGGGGAGGAGGTGAAGTAGGGGTGCCAAGTATCTTTGGTTGTCCTACTGTTGGTTATGTGTATTGAATGGATGCTGGTAGGGATTGAACATTTGACAAGAGGATGAAGATCTTGGAAAAACTGGTGGAGTTGAAAACAATGCTTGGTTATACATGAAAGGGAAGGATTGGGCATTTTACTGAGAAGACATTGGGCATGGCTAGTGAAGTGTTGTCTCTTGTTGGGTAGGATGGAAATAAGGACTGCAAAAGGAAAGACGTTCCTTTTTCCTCCTCTTTTTTTCTTTTTCTTTTTTTGCCTCTCTGTGCCTTTTTTTTGGGGGTGGGGGGTGGGGATGTGGAATAATAGTGGATATTCAGTTAGAATGTGGGGGCATGTTAAGGGCTTAGAAAGGGATGGACGTTGAGGGGTTGGTAAGGAGTTTTTGGGTGGACCCTATTGTGTCTTCAAAAGAAACAATGATTTTTTTTTTGTCGCGGAGCGAGACTCGTGACGTTAGACGACGGACTCAATTGGCGTGTCGCACTATGGCACTATTTACATGGACGACGATCAGTGATAAGATAGGGTGTCCTTCCAGTAGGCCCTAGTTTCTTGATGTACTCTCTTTTCGTCTACATTTTCATAATAAAATCTCTCTGATCGGTGTTTGGTGGTGGAGCGACCCACTCATCCCTTCCTTGAAAGGGTGAGCGCTCTCCTGCCTCACTGTCAGGTATTGGCTTAAAAAAAAAACATGGGCGACGATCAGAGTCGTACTAGTGTCAGTTTCATTTTATTATGTATTTTATTTTATTTGAGTCTGGAGAGGGGGATTTCCGCAGCCCACCACAAAGGCAGCCCAACAAGACCCACAAGGTCCAACCAGGCGAGCCCGCCCGAGTGATAGCCCACAGGGCCCACTTAGGGAAGAAAAGCCCAATAAATAAGACTCGAGGAACTAACTCTCCCCGGCGGCCTTCTAGGCTCGGAGGGCCCGAGACAACGGTCAGGTCCCAAGGAAGGTCCGGCCTAAAGCCCTCTCCCCGTCCGAGAGAGATAGGCTCCAGCCGACCTATCCGACCCCACCCTCGTCGGGCCATGCCTATCGCTCGGACATGAGCTAGCATCCCCGAGGCTCGGTAAGGCCGGTTGATTATCCACATGTGCAGCCGTTCAGAGTCCCCCGCCAGCGGGAGAGTCAGGGGAGCCGCCGGACTCCGAGGGGATAACGTTCCCACGATCAGGCCATGAAAGCCCCCGTTAAAGACGTAACTCCCGCCGGAAACCCCTCAGCTTACAGGACTCCTGAAGGCGGCGCACTATTTAAGCAAGGGATACCCTCCGGAAGAAGGTAAGAGAAACAAGGCATTCACACACCCTTAGCTCCTGAGCACGATTCGCTTCACCCTCTGGTGGAGAGGATTCTCGCGCATCAGCTCTCTCCTCCCCCCATTATCGCTTCCACCATAGCTCTACTGACTTAGCCATCGGAGGGTTTTGCCCCAGGGAGATCCCCTGGGCCCTCTGATACGTTTCCCTCTCTTGCAGATTCATCTTCTGGTGATCCACAGCCCGCTCAGGATCCAGCGCGAGATCTCGCCTCTTCATCTGGCGCCGTCTGTGGGAAACGCACGAAGAGCCAAGATGGTGAGAAAAAGCTCAGGGAGGAGATCCGCCGGTGGGGCAGGTAAGGCTGTGGCGGCGGCGGGAGGCGCCCCCTCTAGGGTCTCACAGAGCCCCCCCTCCAACGCCAGCATCCCCACCAACAGGCCACCACCCCCCCCGGCGGAGACAGGGGCACCCCTCGACGGTGGCGCCAACGCCTTCCAGGCCCTCAACGAAAAGATGGACGTCCTCGTGGAGCTCATGAGGGCCCAGGCGGCCAGGGACGCAAGGTCCCGCGCCCCGTCAGGAAGTCCCCCTCGAAGGAGTGCGACGCAGCACACCGCCGGAGGCCGCTTCACCCTCCGCGGCCGACAGCTCCTCCGCAACGACGTCGGAGGACCCTCGCAAGCTCCGCCTGCGGAGCAAGAGGCTTCCTCCACGCCGAGGAGAGGGAAGCAGGGAGTGAGGCCGCCGTGCCCGGGCACTAGTGCCCCGGGAGATCGCCAAGACGCCCCCCCCAGCCCCACGGTGCGACTGCAGCCAGAGCTGTCCCTCCGACTGCGAGATTTCGAGAGACGGTTCGCAGAGCAAGAGCGCGCCCTCCGCGCCCTGCAGAAGACTTCTCTCCCGGAGGACGAGGAGAAATCCCCTTTCTCCGAGTACATCTTGAAGGCAGAGGTCTCTCCCAGAGCCTCCATTCCAACCTTCAAACTCTACGACGGCCAGGGCGACCCAGCCGACCACTACGATAGCTTCGACGCCCTGGTGACCCTTCATGGAACGCCGGATCCCATCAAATGCCGAGCCTTCGCGGCCACCCTGGTCCAAGGTGCTCAGGCATGGTTCCGGGCCCTCGCCCCTGGGTCCATTCGAGACTTCAGGCAATTCGGGCGAATTTTCAAGGAGAGTTTCACCGGTAGCGCCCCCCCAAGGTCAGTAGCGGGGCTCCTGGCTCTCAAACAGGCGCAAGGGGAGAGGCTCCGGACTTACGTCCACCGATTTAAATCGGAAGCCCTCAGGATCCCCGCCTGGATGTGGCCTCAGCCACAACCGCACTGACCGGGGGCACCCGGGACGAGGATCTCCGCCGCGAGCTTGTCCTCCACCCTCCCTCGACCCTTGCCGAGCTAGTGACTCTGGCACTGCGCCACGCCGAGTGCGAAGAAGTACTCAGCGCCTGCCGAGACGCAACCGGCTCGGGTCGGGAGGGGGACAAAAAGCGGACCTCCGAGCCAAACCCTGGCTCGAGTAAGAAGCGCGATCGAGAAGGAGAGCGCAAGAGAAAGTACGAGCGGTACACCCCCTTGACCGCGCCAGTCTACGAGATCTATGAAGACATCAAAGACTCGGGACTTCTCCGCCAGCCCGAGCCGATGAGGTCGAAGAACCGCAAGCGGGACAAGCATTGCCTGTTCCACGGCGACCACGGGCACCACACCGGAGATTGCCATCAGCTCCAAGACGAGATCGAGCGCCTCATCCGTCTGGGGCATCTAGGCCGGTTCACGACCGGGCACAAAGAAGACCGAGACGCCGCAGAGGAGATCGACAACGCCCCCCGAGGGGTCCACATCAACGTCATCTCCGGAGGAGCGGCATCGGGCGGCGACACCAGCCGAGGGAGGAAACGTCATGCCGAGCGAGCCAGCCGAGCCTTAGAGCCCCCCAGAGGCCCGCCGATGGAGCCCCAGGTCATAGTCTTCTCCGACCAAGACCTGGAAGGGCTGAGCACCCCGCATGACGATGCCCTCGTTATCTCGGCCACGATAAATCACTGTAATGTAGACAGGATTTTGGTTGATAATGGGAGCGCCCCCGATGTATTATCTTATGACTGTTTTCTCAAGATGGGGGAAGACCCATCCAAGCTCCGCCCGATCCGAACGCCCCTTTGCGGGTTTAATGGCCTGGCCACCTATCCCGAGGGAGCCCTAAGCCTGCCGGTCACTATCGGCACCCCACCCAAAACCGTTACGGTCATAGTGGACTTCGTAGTGATTAAAGGTATGATAGCGTACAACGCCATTTTCGGCCGAAAAATTCTCAGCCGAACAAAGGCCGTACCATCTACCTATCCCCAAAAAATGAAGTTTCCCACCAAAAACGGGTTGGGGGAAGTCCGAGGTAACCAGGCCACGGCTAGAAGGTGCTACAACATCTCGGTGGAAGCCTCAAGGCCGGACGGGAAGGATAAGGGCCCCAGGGGAGTCGAAGGAAGAGCCGTGACCACCGAGCCCGGTGGCGAGTTATTAACGGTATTCCTGAACGACGACCCGGCCCTAGGAGTAAGGATCGGCGCCGACCTACCACCAGAGGAACAACAGCAATACAAGGAGTTTCTTTCTGGGTATGTTCGGGTCTTCGCTTGGTCCGATGATCAACTCCCTGGTATACCAGAGGAAATTGTGATGCACAAGCTCAACCTCGATACCACCGTGAGACCCGTACAGCAGCGGAGGAGGAAGCATGCGCCCGAGAAACAGGCGATCATCAAGGCGCAGGTCACCAAGGGACAAGAGACTGGTCTTTTCAGACCGGTCCTGTACCCAACGTGGCTAGCCAACGTCGTCCTGGTGCCGAAGACCACATGCAAGTGGCGAATGTGCCTAGACTTCACCGATCTGAACAAGGCCACCCCCAAGGACTGCTATCCGCTACCGAGCATCGACCAACTGGTTGACTCAACCTCGGGCAACGAGATACTCAGTTTCCTGGATGCCTATTCAGGTTATCATCAGATCCGAATGAGCCCTGAAGATGTCGAGAGGACCGCCTTCATCACCGACTACGGCGTGTACTGCTACACCCGGATGCCCTTCGGATTGAAGAATGCTGGAGCCACATACCAGCGACTGGTCAACCATATGTTCGAGGGACAGTTAGGTCGGAACGTCGAGGCCTACATCGACGACATGCTCGTCAAGACCCCGAGGGCCCAAGACCACTTCACCGACCTCGCCGAGACTTTCGGCACCCTCCTGAAGTACAGCATGAAGCTCAACCCCGCCAAGTGCGCCTTTGGAGTAAGATCCGGGAAGTTCCTGGGTTTCCTGGTCACTCAGCGAGGGATCGAAGCCAACCCCGACAAGGTCCAGGCCATCCTGGACATGCACCCGCCCACGTGCATTGAAGACGTCTAGCGTCTGACGGGGCGTGTCGCTGCTCTCAGTCGTTTCCTGTCCCGTGCGGCCGAACGATGCCTGCCCTTCTTCAAGCTGATGAGGGGGCCCAAGATAGCATCTGCTACGTTCGCATGGGATGGGGAATGCCAGACAGCGTTCGCCGAGCTCAAAGAGTTCCTGGCTTCGCCCCCGGTGCTTTCCAAGCCCGTCCCGGACGAGGTCTTGTTGCTCTATCTCTCGGCAACGCCATCAACGGTCAGCTCGGTCCTAGTCAGGAATGACTCGGGAATCGAGAGGCCGGTCTACTACACCAGCAAGGTGCTCGGCGAGGCCGAGCGGAGGTACCCCGTAACCGAGAAACTCGTGCTAGCGTTGGTTACCTCCGCAAAGCGCCTCCGACCCTACTTCCAGGGGCATCCCATCACCGTGCTAACCGGCGAGCCACTGAAGAAGATTCTGGCCCATCCCGAAGCCTCGGGGCGACTCGTCAAATGGGCCATCATGCTCGGGGCCTACGACATCTCGTATCGGCCGCGATCAGCTATCAAAGGACAAGCACTCGCCGACTTCAACGCCGAGAGCACCGTTCCGGTCGAGGACAGGCCTCCGACGGCAACCGGGCCAACCTGGGAGCTGTTCGTCGATGGATCGTCCAACTCGGTCGGTAGCGGCGCAGGGATCCTCCTAAAGTCCCCCGAAGGAATAGAGTTGCAATACGCCCTAAAGTTCAACTTTCTGGCGTCCAACAATGCTTCCGAGTACGAGGCCCTTATCTCGGGAGCCCGTATGGCCCGACGGTTGGGGGCCGAGCGAGTCAGGATCCACACCGACTCCCAGCTAGTTGCAAGCTAGGTCAGTGGCGAGTACGAGGCTCGGGAGGCACCTATGATCAAATACCTCCAGTTGGTCCGGAGCTTGGCCCAGCAGTTCGAGGAATTCGAGGTAGTCCGAATAGCTCGAGAGCAAAACTCTCGGGCGGACGCTCTCTCCCGACTGGCCTCCTCCCTAGACCCGGAAGGTACACGATCGGTCCTCCTGGAAGAGCTCGAGCGCCCGAGCATAGACTTGGAGCTCCTCGCCATTGACTCGGCCACTCCCGGTGACTGGCGCTCCCCCTACCTGTCCTGGCTACGGGACTCCCAGGAGCCCCCCGACCCTCGGGAAGCCCGCCGAATGAAGTACCAAGCTCGGCGCTTCGTCATCCTCGACAACGCTCTCTACCGAAGATCGTTCTCCGGGCCTCTTCTGAAGTGTCTCGGTCCCGACGAAGCAAGCCAAGCTGTTGAAGAGATTCATCAAGGCCTGTGCGGAGCACATTCAGGGGGTCGGTCGCTGGCCAGAATCCTGCTAAGGCAGGGGTACTGGTGGCCGACCCTACAGCGCGACTGCACGGCTTACGCACAACATTGCGACCGTTGCCAGCGGTTCGACCATTTGGTCCATCAGCCGGCCACGGAACTTATCGCCCTGACCGAGCCCTACCCTTTCGCTCGGTGGGGGATCGACATCCTCGGGCCATTCCCAACGGCTCAATCCCAGAAGAAGTTTATCATCGTCGCCATCGACTACTTCACCAAGTGGATCGAGGCTGAAGCTACAGCAAGGATCACCGAGACAGTCGTCTGGGGTTTCGTATGGAAATCGATCATCTGTCGCTTTGGCATCCCCCGAGTGATAGTGAGCGATAACGGGCGGCAATTCGACTCTCGGTACTTCCGAGACAGATGCGCCGACCTAAATATCCGCAACCACTTCACTTCGGTCGCCCACCCTCAGGCCAACGGGCTGGTTGAAAATGCCAACAAGACCATCTTGAAGGGCATAAAAACCAGACTCGGCAAGGCTAAGGGTAGCTGGCTCGAGGAACTGCCTAGCGTACTATGGTCGCACCGAACGACCCCCAGGACGGCAACCGGTGAGACCCCTTTTCAGCTGGTATATGGCACCGAAGCCGTCGTTCCGTTAGAGATCGCCAATCCGTCTCTCCGAGTGATCAGCTTTTCGCCCGAGGCAGAAGTTACTCGAGAACCTCGACCTGGCAGACGAACTCCGAGAGATCGCGAACGTCCGAGCTACGGAATACCAGCGCCGCCTCACTCGGTACTACAACACCAAGGTCCGAGGCAGACAATTCCGACCAGGGGACTTCGTCCTCAAGAAGACCGAAGCGTCTCGACCACTGGAGGCGGCGGGCAAGCTATCTCCCAACTGGGAAGGCCCCTACCGAGTGATCGAGACGCTCGGGAAAGGTGCCTACAGGTTAGCCACAATGGAAGGGGAACCCATTCCCCGGACATGGAACGCAACCACACTACGCAGATTTTATTTCTGAAAACTGTATCGACAAATCGGGTAAAATAAAACCCCCTTTTTTGCATTCATTCAAGATAACTGTTGGTACATCAGAAAGGCAACTGCCAGTACATTACATAGTGAAAAGCAGTAATCCATCTAGCACCGCGGCAAACGGCCATCGCCCGGCCGACCCGGTCTTGACCTTCTCGCATCCAGCCACTGACTCTGCCTCGCGTAGAAACTGGCTCGGACAAGAGATGGTCGATCCAGTTGGCTCGGGTGGACCGTGACAAAGGTGACAGAGGGATAGCAAGGAGAAGGCCACCTTTCACGCGAGGAAGGCTACCTTCCAAGTTGGCAACAACCTGGAAAAAGGAGCGCCGTGAAGGTCTCCTCTCTGCCAATCTACCAACTTTTTGGAGGCGAACAGAAAGCAAGCAGCCCCCGAAGAGTGAAAGAAATGAAGAACAAAAGAGAGAGAAAGAGGCTGCGGACAGAGGTGAGGAAGGAACTGGAGCCGCCTCCTCCCCTCCCGCGGAGGGGAATGGCGGCCGGCATCCCTAACTCCCCCGTCCGCCCTCCATCTCGGCGTCCGCCCGGAAGCCTCGCCGGAGCCAAGAGGAGGCAAACGGCGTGCCCCCGCACGTCGAAGCCCTATCCAGATCTGCGCGGCGACCGTCGGACCCGTCTCATGCACGCGCGGCGACCGTGGGACCCGACCGATATTCCAGGACAGCTGGAACCGGCCGCTCCCCGTCGTCTGCAGCGTCATCTTCTGAAGGGTCCTCCATGCTCCGATCGCGGCGGCGCAACGCAGAGCGAAGACGAGGGAATAAAAGCAGACCACCGGCGAGAGTCCTAAGTGTTAAAAGGGAAGGAGCACCCTTCGGTCCTTTTTATAGGCCAAGGGAGGCCACGCGCCTTAAATGACTCCCCCCTCGAAAACACGCTACAGGACCTCCCCTGGAAGGTCACCTCCAATTCCTCGGCCCCCGCCCTAGCGGGATTCGCGAAGCGCCTCGACTTTCAAAGCATGGTGGAAAAAAAGGACGTCCCGCCAGAAGCCTCCCGAATTGGCATGCGAAAACGGCGCAAAGAATATCGGCACTTTCCAACTGCCCCCGATACGCCAGCCAAATCACGGCAAAGATAGCGATCAAACAAAGTAAGTCCTTTATTGCCTCCCATAAAGAAGTCCTCTTACAGAAAGAAAAACAGACAAAAAGGGGAAGGGGCAAAATAAAGCATAATACATCAGGCCTCGGGCCCACTTTGAAGTTCGGGAACAGCAGTAGGGGACGCGTCACCCCCGGTACCTTCGGTGACGGCCGGCCCGGACACTGACCTCGTCTGTGCGAGAACTGTCTCGGTCGTGAGCCCTCCTGGAGCCTCCGGAGTTGGTGACCCCGCTGGAGGTGACTCCTCCGGTTCTTCCCCGGCCGAGGATGAGGAGCTGGAAACTGACTCATCCGAGTCATAACTCTGGCCGTAAGGAAAATCGCCCCCGGCAAGGTGCTCATTGGCATAGCTCATCGCCCGGCGATAGCCCTGCCTGAATCCCTTTCGAGCACCCCGGCGGAGCGCTACCTCGTAGTAGGGTAGGGCAGCTTCAATCAGGTCGGCCGAGTAAGCTTTCGAGCCTTTGTAGCGCTCGATCGCCTCCGCCTCGACCTGCCCGTCCCGAGCCCGCTCCGCCTCGGCCGCACGCTCTTCCGCCCTCGCCAGACGCTCCTCTAGCTCGGTCATCCTCCGCTCGGCTTCGATCGTCCGGCCCTCAGCCCGGGCTCGGTCCGCCTCGGCCTCAACACGAAGGCGCTCCGCGTCCTCCGCCCGATCCTGCAGCTCGCCGCGCTCAAGCTCCCAGAGGCCATCCAGCTCGATGTGGCGCTGACGCTCATCTTCCAGACGTTTGCTCTTCCTCTCGAGCGATTCTTGGGCCCTTGCTAGCTGCTCGGCCAGCGCCTCGGCTTCCCGTCGGCTCGACCGCGCCAACTCCCTGAATGCGTGGAACTCCCGCCGGAGCCCCTCATGCTCCCCCTCGAGCCGGGCTAGTTTCCCCTCGCATCCTCCAAGGGTCCAGGCGAGCCTCGACCGTTCCGCCTCCGTCCGGACGTGCGCCTCCGCCATCACGGCCGCTGTCCGAGCTATGACCAGGCCGCCCTCCATCAAGACATCAAGGACCCCGGCGGGAGTGCTGCGCCTTTCTCCCCCCCTCGTCCTCTCGGCGATCGACCGACAGAGCCAGTACAAGTCGCCCGAGATACCGAGTCTGACCAGAGGTTCCGGCAAAGGGGACTGCTCCACCCTGGGCACCCCGCCAGAAGACCCTGTTCGGGCAGCGAAGCTGACCGCCCCGCGCGCCACGGTCGGTTGGGGTTGCAACGCCTCCCCGGGCGAACCCCCACCCTCGACCGGCGCCGCGGGATCAACCGCACCAGAAACTGCCGGCACTTGGGGTTGCGACGCCCCCGCGGGCGGACCCCCATCCGCGCCGACCGATCCCTCGGTCCCGGCGCCGGCCACACCGGCATCGGCCCCCTCTGCCCCCACAGGGGGGAGAGCCGACCCATCACATCCCTCTGAGGGGCCCCTGGTCTCCTCAGCCCCCTCTCGCCCGGCGGATGGGAGAGCCAGCCAGGAGAGGTCGGCCCCATCCTGCCCCCGAGGGGGGAGCGCCGCCGAGCCAGAATCGCCCCCGACGGCGGTAGGAAAACCGGCTTTCTTGGCCCTTTTCCTGGCCTTCGCGGCCTCCCGCAGTTTCCCCGCCAGGGGATCCTTGCGCTTCAGGCCGGTCGATCGAGAAGACCCCTCGGGGGCCGCCCCCTTGCCCTTATCTCGGGCATGGACGCGACCCATCGGGGCATCAGGCTCATCGGCTGCCGAGTCATCTCCCAGATCGATGACCTCGGCCGCCTCCTCCAGAGGCTCCTGCCTCACGTCTGCAACAAGGAGAAGCCCCAGTCAGGAGGTCCCCAGTCAGGAGGAGGAAAGAAGCTACCTCTCAAAAAAAAAAAAAAAAAAAAAAAAAGGAGGAGAAAAGCCTCAAGGGCTGTACCTGTCGACGTCAACCGCGAGAGAAGACACCGTTCGATGTTCTCCGGCGTCACCAGCTCCTCGGTCGATCGACGGTCCTCCAGTAAACGAGCCACCTGCTGCTCCACGTGGGGAGGGAACTCCTCCTGGCGAGGGGGCAGATTCGGATGAAAGTTGGGCGAGGTCCGACATCTCCAGATCTCGTCCGTCGCCACCGCCTTCACCCAGAAGAAGTGGGTCTTCCACCCCTTGTGCGAGGAGTCCTTCGCCGCAAGCGAGATGCAGCTCCTATTCCTCCGCGCCTGGATGAAGTAGAAGCCTTTTCCCGCCGACGGGTGCGCTTTCAACTCAAAAAAGAAATGGAAGAGGTCCAAGGAAGGAAAAATGTCGTGCTGACGACAAAGAATCCGGAAGGCCGAGAGCAGCAGATATGAATTGGCCACCAACTGAATAGGCGCCAACCGGAAAAAATTAAGAAGCTGTAGCACGAAAGGATCGAAAGGGAGCCGAAATCCACTCTTCCAAGCCAGAAGGAAGGTGCAAATGTGCTCATCACGATCATCCAGACTCGTCTCGTACGGAGTGGCGGCAACAAAGCTGTATCTGAGAGGCAGGCGGAAACGATGCTCCAGCCTCCGCACCTCCGCTTCCCCCAACTCACTACAGTTGGGGACGGGTTCCCGCCTCACCGGCACAAGCTCCGGACTCTGATCCGCCATCGAGTCGGGAGGAGATCCCTCGTACGAGCTCGAAGACTCCGGGGGAGAAGGAAGTTGCCGGACCGCCTCTGCGGTTATCCTCGCCAACTCCTCGAACGTCGCCGCAAGGCTCCGCGTCTCCGCTGTGCTCTCACGGCGCATCAAGAAGCAAGGAAAGCCTAAAACCCTGGAAGCCTAGAACTATGAACAGCGCCCCCTAAAAACCCCTGAGGGTGGCGGCGCGCCGTTCCGTGCTCCGAGAAAAAGGGGGGGCCCCTTCGTTTCGAATCCGTCAGGATCATCATTACGGGCCTCGGCGACCGCTATAAGCGGCTCCATAACGCCAACGGAATTCCACCCACCTGAGCCACGCCGGTCCAAAGCCTCGAAAAACTACTCATCCGAGCCTCCTTGGCTCGGGAGTAGGAGGGGGACAAGTGGAGAGGGGGATTTCCGCAGCCCACCACAAAGGCAGCCCAACAAGACCCACAAGGTCCAACCAGGCGAGCCCGCCCGAGTGATAGCCCACAGGGCCCACTTAGGGAAGAAAAGCCCAATAAATAAGACTCGAGGAACTACCTCTCCCCGGCGGCCTTCTAGGCTCGGAGGGCCCGAGACAACGGTCAGGTCCCAAGGAAGGTCCGGCCTAAAGCCCTCTCCCCGTCTGAGAGAGATAGGCTCCAGCCGACCTATCCGACCCCACCCTCGCCGGGCTATGCCTATCGCTCGGACATGAGCTAGCATCCCCGAGGCTCGGTAAGGCCGGTTGATTATCCACATGTGCAGCCGTTCAGAGTCCCCCGCCAGCGGGAGAGTCAGGGGAGCCGCCGGACTCCGAGGGGATAACGTTCCCACGATCAGGCCATGAAAGCCCCCGTTAAAGACGTAACTCCCGCCGGAAACCCCTCAGCTTACAGGACTCCTGAAGGCGGCGCACTATTTAAGCAAGGGATACCCTCCGGAAGAAGGTAAGAGAAACAAGGCATTCACACACCCTTAGCTCCTGAGCACGATTCGCTTCACCCTCTGGTGGAGAGGATTCTCGCGCATCAGCTCTCTCCTCCCCCCATTATCGCTTCCACTATAGCTCTACTGACTTAGCCATCGGAGGGTTTTGCCCTAGGGAGATCCCCTGGGCCCTCTGATACGTTTCCCTCTCTTGCAGATTCATCTTCTGGTGATCCACAGCCCGCTCAGGATCCAGCGCGAGATCTCGCCTCTTCAGAGTCTATTCTAGTAGTTGTAATTGGGTAGGATTAAATTTTTAATTTTTCATGGTTATTGGGCTTGTTTGGAGCTGTGTTGTGCCATTTTTATTTTTCTATAATTTTTGGGTGAGATTTTTGCATTATTTTAGGTCTTAGGGTATTTTGGTCATTGGGTCTGAGAGGAGGACCATTAGGGTTCCATCCTATATAAATATATGTATAATCCCAAATTTTAGGTTAATGAACATTTGAAGAAAATTTTTCGCATTGGCCGCTGATTGCTATCCTTCCGTGAAGGGATCTTGTGGGGCGCGAAGCACAGGGCATGAAGCCCCTCTCCCTGTCTCCCCCTTCTCCATCTTCTTCCTCCTCTCTTTCCTCTGTTTGCCTCCCCACCTTTCAACTCCTTCCTTCCTCTTCCTCTTCTATTCTGCCTTCTGCAAACCTAGAAGCCATCCTCCTCGCGCCGCTGCCGGTGCTCAACCACCTCCGCTGCCCCCCCTGCCAGTAGCGTTGTCGCGAAGCCAGCCCGGCCGTCGTCTGCCGTCGATCTGCGAGCCAACCCCTCTCACCGCACGTCGCCCCGCCACCGCTCGAACCCGCCTTCCTTCTTCCCCTCTGCCCTGCAGCCGTCGTCCCCGCCGCCCCTGCTTGCGGACAGTCGAGCCCGTCCACAACTGCAGGGCCCTCGCCGGACCCGCTTCGCTTGAGCCCGCACAGGGCCCAGATTTCACCTGCCGGCCTAGTCCGGCCACTGCTGCACTGTCTTCCTCTTGCTCCGCGGCGAACCTCCTTGGCTGGCCGTTGCTCCGTCAGTCCGTCTGCACCGTCCCTCTCACAGGCGAACCGGCGACACCACGCCTGGCCACCGCCGTCCTCCACCTCGCGGCCACACCGGTGCCCTCCTTCTCCGGCCCCTCTGTCGGCTGCAGCTGCAGCCCTCTGCCTTCTCCCTCTGCCTGTAGCACTCATCGACCCCTGCTACAGCTGGGTCGTAGCCACGACATCCCGCAGTCTGCATGCGACCTGTGAGAAGCCCAGCCTAGCCAAGCTGTCGGCCCTATAGTGCCCTGTACGAGTCCACCTGCACCCACAACACCAAAAGAGGCCCGTCAGATAGTAAGAAAAGAGTCCATCTCATTTCGTCCCGCATCATCTTTGTATATGATTAGGGAGACCAGAGGGGCTTTTTTGACTGGGGTTTAGTAGTGATGATTGAAGAGGTCCGAGAAGATGGGAGGATTGCAGTGTTATGGTATGAGCATGTGTTGGCATAGGTGCATGGCTTCAAAAGATTGGATCAAATTTTAGTTCCCCACTAGTTTTAGAAGCCTAGAGGATAACATATTTGTTGCTTTTGATATCTATGGCCCATTGACGGAGAAGAGTCTAGTATGGTGAGTTGTGAGGCAGGTGCCTGGGGTTTGTGGAAGGGAATTTTTAATGTGATTTAGAGGGTTTGTGGAAGGGGATTTTAATGTGATTTAGAATGAACACCAGTCCAGAGGGGGATAAACGTGTAGAGAGAGAGAGAGAGAGAGAGAGAGAGAAATTTGGAGTATTTGTTCAGTAGAAGTGTTTGATTGATGCATTTTCTGTAGTACTCAGTATACTTGGTGCAGTGTTAAGAGTATCTAGCCATCTCCTAACTGGACTGATTCTTAGTCTCATTTGAGTGGGTTGACCACATTCCATTGATGGCATTCAATTGTCTAGTTTGCTTGATCTCATATCATAAGCCAGTCCTATTGTACCTCAGCCATGCATAGATGGCAGTACCGGTAACGGTACCGGTTTCGACCGGATCCGAAACTGAAACCGTTTCGGTTTCGGTCCGAAACTAATTAAATAATTATTTTTTTCTTAAAAGGTTAGATTTGGTTTCGGCCGAAACCGGGCCTTTGGTGTCGTTTCGGTTCGGTCCGAAACTACCTTCCATGCAGCCATGGAAAGCAAGGATCTTATGTATTTCAGTTCAAAAAGAGCCAGCAAAGATAGGATGGCTTCAATGCAAAAATTTGTTGGTAAGAGGAGGTTTTGAAGGAGAATCTGATAGCAAATTTTGTGAGGAAGGAGTGGAATGAAAACAATCTAATCCTAAACTAGGAGAGAAAGGTTGACCAGTGGAGCAGGTGGAACCATGGAAGCCATGGTTCGCTGAATCGGATCGGATCGGCTCGAAACGGCTGATCCGATCGATTTTCTGGCGAACTGATCTGATCCCGTGTCAAGCTGGCCGGATCCTTCACTTGGATCGGTGGAATCGGCCCGGATCGGTCCGGGATCAACCGGATCGGGTCGGATTGGCCGATCCTAGGCTGTCCCACCCATGGTCCCCAATTGAATTTCAAATAAAAATGTTTGGGGGGAAGGCCAACCAAATGTCTTTGGTCTTTGGGACTTTTTGACCTGGATTTCACTCTCACACACACTCTTTCACTTTCTTCTCTTCTCTTTCACTCTCCTAGGCTCCTTCCTCTCCAAGTCTCCTTCACCTCTCTCTCTCTCTCTCTCTCTCCCTTGAAGGGAGGTCATTGATCAAGGGTGGTTGGTGTTAGAAGATTACTTCTAAACTCATCTAGGACCATTTTCTCCTAGAGATCTTCAAAGGTAAGCCTCTTTCTCTCTCTAGAAGGACTTACCCTCTCCTCAGAATTAAGCTAAGGGGGTGGTTTTTTTCTGTTTTCATTAATTTGTGGTCCTCTATCATTGTTTATCACCCCAACATGGTCCCCCCTCTCTCTAGCACTCTCTTTAAAAGGACTTTCTCTCTTCTCGAAATTGAGTATGTCACTTATTTTATGAAATGATGAGCATATGTCAACTATTTCACATTAAATTTGATATAGAACTATGCTAGAACAATTTTTTTCTATTTTTTCAGATTTTTTGGAAGGTTTTTTGATTTTTTTGGACATTTCTATCCCTAGTTGAGTCTGTTGGCTTGACTAGGTTGGGATCGGTCCGGGATCTACCGGATCGGCCGATCCTACCGATCTGGATCGTTTTGAGACTAGCCGATCCGATCCTGATCCCTGATTCCGCCTTCCTTGATGGAAGCATTAGATGTAATTGGACTTTCAGAGAGGATAAGATACATAGTTGTCAAGGTGACCCAAGGTATTCATGCAGAGCCTAAGCACTTAGGCAAGGAGGCGTCCGCCTAGGCAACACCTTGGCGCCTCTTTAAAAACCTGAAAAATATATCACAAATATATAAGAATAAAAAACATGAAATGATCATAGATTTTAATATTAAAAATTGAGAGAGAGGGAGAAGAGAGGGGGGGGGTGAGAGAGACATAGGGAGAGGGTGTTGGAAAAATGTGTGGAGCTTAATCTACCAATGAACTGGCCTCACATCGTGGATCGGTCTGCGTTGTCAGGTCACGAAGGGGTGTCAAGGTGGGGCAGCACCCACCTTTGCCAAGGGGTTACTAGGGGGGTAGAGCCCCCTAACCCAAAAAATTTTATAGGGATTTATAGGCTATGCCTAGGCCAAATAGCCCAAGGCACCTAGGCATGGTGCCTTGGCCTGCCTGGCTTGCTTAGGCGGGCTCCTTGCTCGCCTTTCTGGGGGGAAGAAAGACGAGTTGGCGCCTTGGCCCGATAAGGGTGCTTGGTCGCTTAGGCAACCACCAATGTCACGTGCCGAAGCAGTAGCAGCGAAAATTACTCGGAACGTGGCAGCGAACAGTCATGGCAATCAGAGCAACAACTATAAGAGACACAAGAGACAAGACAAGAATTGGACAAAAATATAATTTTATTAATAATTCAAATGATGTTATTACAATCTTTGACTCAAAAGAAAGAAATGAAAGACTCAATTACATGACTTTCAGACTTCTAATCTAGACGCAATGAAAATAGAAAGACACGGGTCTTTTAACAACTCCGGAAGCAGTCGGTCACTCTTGCCCTTCCCCATCAGAGTGAATTTTCTCTTCATTATTACTTGAAAAATGTTAAATAAAACTGGGTGAGCGAGAAGCTCAGTAGGAATTACACCTCTTTAATCATGTAAGATATAAGTAATTAACAATTTAACCTTATACAGATAATGCTATAAAATGCGTAATCAAATTCTCGAACAATAAATAGACAAGAATAATACAGAGGATCAAGGGAATGTGAAATGCAGAGCATTTATAAGAATCAAATATACAAGGATATATTGATGAAGATAACAAAGTATGAACATGTACCAATGCATGAACATAACTAAGAATTGGCTAGCAAGTAATTGAGTTCCAATAACAATAACACCCCTTGGGCCAAGCAAGTCAAATATCATGTAATTTAGAACATTCACAGAGCAGAGAATTGTCTTGTGCAGAACAGAATTAGTGCAATGCCACACTCAGAATTTTTCCATAGATACAGAATTGGACTTCCGTCCGAATTAACATTGTTTATTAAGCGGATCCAAAGCCCTTAATAATTATCAGACAATTTCATATAACAGATATGGCCAAATATAATCAAGAGAGTTATGTTCTAGAATAACAATAATATTCATAAAGAGCATGGCTCATGTGCAGAGAAGTATCAATAAACGGAGATCAAGTATCGAACATCAGGGCAAGTTCAAGGAAAGAACCAAAAGTCCATGATCCATTAAAGAGGGTGCCGACTCAGAAAGATACTGATATCAAAACACGTCAAAACAGTCAATTATGGACTCACAGAACCATGGTTGGCAGTTTCGGCCGAAACTGATACGTTTCGGCCGAAACGTATCGGTTTCGGCCATAACCGATCCGAAAAGCACCTTAAACACTGTAGCAATCCGAAACTAAAGGGGGGTATCGGTTTCGGGCGAAACCGATACTAGTTTCGCCCGAAACCGGTCGGTTTCGGCCCGAAACCGTTTGATTTCGGCCGAAACACGTGAACTTATGGGTTGTGTTGGCCCCCGAAACCCCACTACCCATAGGTTTCGGCCGAAACCCTCCCCCCCTGCTGTCTGTGTCGCGGGTGCTGTCTGCTGCTGCCGCTGCTGTGCTGCTGGCGAGCTGCTGCTGCTGGCGAGTTGCTGCTGCTGTGCTGCGGCTGCTGAGTGCTGCCTGCGGCTGCTCCTGCTGCCTGCGGCTGCTCCTGCTGCGGCTTCTCCTGCTGCTCCTGCTGGCAGTGACTCCGACCAAGGGTGAAAGCAAGGTTGGCAGAGGTGGACAGGCCCGACCGCCCGAGTCCGACAGGGAGAGGCCGAGAGGGAGCCAACACAACTTCAAGGGTTTGATTGTTTTGTTTGAGGTTAATTTCATTGGGTTTTGTTTGATTGTTTTGTTGTGTTCTTTTGGTTGGGTTAAAAATTTGGGGTAAGCAAGCCTTGCTTATTAAGTTTCTTCCAAGGGTGATTAAGGGCTTAAGGGTTAATTGCTAATTAAACCCTAATCAGTTTATAAAAATTGGGGCTTTTGTCTATTTTGATTTGCTTAGGCTCAATTGAAGTTAAATTAAGGTTCATCGAGGATTTTGGGGTGGGATCATGCGGGTAATTAATTTTTCCCAAGGGTGATTAAGGGTTAATTGCTAATTAAGCCCTAATTAGGTCATAAAAATTGGGGCTTTTGTCTAAATTGGTTTGCTTAGGCTCAATTGAAGTTAAATTAAGATTCATTGAGGAATTTGGGGTTGGATCATGCGGGTAATTAGTTTTTCCCGAGGGTGATTAAGAATTAATTACTAATTAAGTCCTAATTAGGTCATAGAAATTGGGGCTTTTGTCTAATTCGAGTTTCTTAGCCACAATTGAAGGTTAATTAAGTTTCATTGATGAATGTGGGGTGGGATCATGCTGGGATTATATTTTTATGAAGGTTAATTAGGGCTTAATTAGTAATTAAGACTTAATTAGTTCATAACAATTGGGCCTTTTGTCTAATTCGAGTTTCTTAGCCACAATTGAAGGTTAATTAAGTTTCATTGACGAATGTGGGGTAGGATCATGCTGGGATTATATTTTTATGAAGGGTGATTAAGGGTTTCGTACTTACAATTGTTTGTCTTTTACTGTGTAACTTCTTAATGCAGCATCATGCCTAGACGTCAGCAAATACAGGAGCAGCAAGGGCAGGAGGATCCGGGGTGGGCCCACATGTCCTTAGTTGATGCTAAGAGAAGGAAGGTTAAATGTAATTACTGTGGTAAGGAGATGTATGGCGGAATTACCAGAGGCAAGCAACATTTGGCAGGGGTACGAGGAGAGGTGAGACAATGCGACCACTGTCCACGAGAGGTGCGAGAGGAGATACGCCAGTGCCTTTTGGGGAAAAAGGAGAGGGTGCAACAAAGGGCTGAGGATGAGAAGGAAATTGCTGAGGAGATTTCTGGCAGAAGGGTTATGAGGGATGATGATGAGGAAGGCACTGAAGATTCTGATTCGGAGCTGACTGAAGCAAGGGAGCGTGAAGAAGCCGCTCGAAGGAAAGGAAAGGTACCCATGGGTTCAGGAGGGACCTACACCAGTACAGCTGCACGACGTCCTGATGTTGCTGCCCCGCCCCCGCAGACGCAGAGAGCAGGCCCCATGGACAGTTATCTCCACAGAAGGCCCCAGGCTACACAACCTAAGATCAAAAGTGCATTAAGAGGGGTCAAAAAATCTGCAGAAGTTCCAGGGCATGCATTTAAAAGCATATGTAAATGGTTTTTTCATGCAGGTGTCCCTGCACATGCTGCTGAAAGTGAATATTTTCAACCTATGTTGGATGCCATAGCAGATGCTGGCCCTGGCTTGAAGGCGCCGTCACGTCGGGACATATACGGGCGTGGCCTTGAGGGCTCCATCAGTGGGTTGAAAGCTTCAAGCATATATGGATAGAGAGAGGATGCACTATTATGTGTGATGGTTGGACTGGTACCACGAAAAAGTCCATGATTAACTTTTTGGTGTATTGCATCGAAGGTACAGTATTTGTAAAATTTGTAGATGCATCAAATTTTGAAAAAAATGCCAATTATTTGTTTCATTTGATGGACAACATGGTAGACGAAATTGGTGAAGAAAATGTTGTACAAGTTGTGACTGATAATGAAGCCAGTTATAAGGCTGCAGGGAGGAAATTGATGCATAAGCGCTGGCATTTATATTGGATCCCATGCGCAGCACATTGTCTTGATCTCATACTTGAAGACATAGGGAAGGACAAACATGTGAAGAAGACGGTTGAAAGGGCACAAAAGATTACCCAATATATTTATGGCCATCCTAGGATATTGAACATGTTCAGGGAGCATGCAAGTGGGGGGCGGGATATTATCCGTGCAGGGCCAACTAGATTTGCTTCAAATTTCATTTCTTTGGAGTCTCTGCATAGGTATACTATTGAACTCAATTATTACTTCTTTATCCTTGTAGTTATGATCCGTATTTGATTCAAATTTTATTTCTTTGCACAGGTATAAGAATGAGTTGAAAGCTTTCATGTACCACAATGCCCTGCGGGAATACATCGAGAAGGGCAATGTTGATGCTCAGATGGATTATTTGGATGTCTGTCAAATCGTGGACAATAACAAATTCTGGGGCAGAGTAACACGATACATGAAAGTAGTCACCCCCCTCGTGAAGGTCCTAAGATTGGTGGATGGCGATGACAAGAATGATATGGGATATCTGTATGAGGCCATGGACCGTGCGAAATTGGAGTTGCAGGAGTCCCTTCCCAAAGAACATGCAAAGTGGTGGAAGATTATTGACCATAGATGGGACACCACATTACACCACGACTTGCATGCAGCTGGTGAGTGATTATTTGTATTCATATATTATTGACCATACATTAACTATATACAAATGCAGGTTATTTTCTGAACCCTCGATTAATGTACAATGCCAATGCACATGTTGATGCCGAGGTGCTTCAAGGCACTTTAAAAGTCATTGGTCGTTTATCGAGGACACAAGATAAGAGGCTTCAGGCGGAAGTAGAGGTTGGCCTGTTTGATTTCATGAATAAGAGGTATAGAATTTACTTACGTAGTAATGCTAATCTATTATGTAATTTTTATAGATGACCTCCTATAGAATGAGAAGTGGGACGTATTCTGACTTCCAATTGCAATACGCAGTGGGAAGAGTGAGCCCAGGTATACTTCATCTTTGTGCTTTCTTTGCAATTACATCTTCCTTAATTAATTTTTATTTACATCTTATATTTATTTGTTTATGGTTGGTTGGTGTAACAGCTGACTGGTGGATCATGATGAACAATAGAGAATTGTGCAGTTCTGCATTGGCTTTCATTGCAATCAGGGTGTTGAGTCAAACCACATCAGCAAGCCAATGTGAAAGGAATTGGAGCACATTCAGCCTTATACACTCAAAGGTTCGCAATCGGCTAAAGGCTGATCGGTTAGAGAAATTAGTGTACTGCCACTACAATATGAGGTTGAGAATAAAGAATATGAGGTTGAGACAACAGCTGCGAGACAAACGCGTCGCCGAGGATGCCGCCGCAGAGATTGATGTGGATGCCTTATTTGATGATGAGAATCCGTTGCAGTCTTGGGTGGAGACACGAGAGCAGGTTGATGAGCCTGTTTTTGATGTTGATGATAGAAGATGGGCAGAGGGCATACTTGATGAAGATGAGGCAAGAGATCCCGAATTAAGAAGCAAATCAAAGAGGGCCAGAGATACTCATGCGCACCAGTCTAGGGTGGTTGATGACACTGAGGAGCAGTTCGAGTTTGAGCCAGCTAGACACTCAGATACAGATAGCAGGCCAGTCACTCCTAGAATGTCCTCCTTAAGAAGAAGTACATCAGTGCATGGGCAAACTGAGAGGGCAAATGCTGCTGCTCGAGAGGACCCAGCAATTGAGGAGTTGAATCAGATTTATGTGAGGCACACGCCAAGGGGAAAAGGACTCGTGTCAAAGTTGATTGAAAAAAGCACTCCAAAAGAGAAAAAAGCATCCTCAAAGGTTAAAAGGCGACTGGTTTCTTATGATTCTGATGATGATGATGATCATCCCGGAGGTGCTGCAGGTGGTACTAGTGCTGCAGGTGGTACAGGTGATGCAGGTGCTGCAGGTGGTACTACTGGATATAGTCAAGGTCAACACGGATATGGTTCACCAGGTTACGAAGGTGGCCAACAGGAAGCAGCTATTTATGGGGCCCAGAATTATGAACCATCATTTCAGTTCCATCCATATCCGACCAGTGACTCTTCTCTTCCTCAAGATTCCTATGTTGATACTGGATTCGAATCAAGCAACCAAACACTCCAAGAGGGATCCAAAGAGGGATGCAGGACTTGGCTACCTCATTGTTTGGTTATAGTGAATATAGACCATACATGCAACCTGGTTATGGGTATCGACATCAAGGGCCAGACGATGAGGGAGAAGGTTCTTCTAGTAATTATTATCCATATTAGGTAAGAATCAATGAATTTTTGTAACATTTATTTTGTCTAAATTGGTTTATTGTACTGCTTCTATTAATGTACAATGGAATATGACTTTAACTTTCACATGTTCAATGTTTGAAGTTGAATTTTTGTAGTTGTCTACTTCAAGGTTATTGCATTAACTTATACAGTCAAATGCATGTATAATGATTTTTATGATTTTTGTGATTTTAAGTGATTATTTATATTTTTTATGATTTTTTTTCAGATTTTTTAGAATTAAATTAAGTTTTTTTAACCTGTTATATGGGTTTCGGCCGGTTTCGGCCGAAACCGAAACCGAAACCGAGTCGACTCGGTTTCGGACCCGGGCGAAACCGAGTTTGCCATCCTTGCACAGAACTTGATAAAACGCGGTCAATCGTACGGGCACGATCCATGATAATCAAGGTTGAACGTGGTTGGGGTGAGGGCCACGTTTACCAAAACGAGGTCAGGCTGATGGTTGCGTTCAGAGAGGAAGATCACATTGAACGCGGTCTCTGGGCAGGCCGCCTTCAGGTTCCAGAAGCTTAACACGGTTTCTAGGTCGACCGCGATCAGAACAGGCTGAACAAAACCTAAATAGAATCTCGTTCTGTGATTTCAAAGGCCGGTCGAATCTCACCTTACAACAGTAGGACGAGATTCAAAGGGTTTCCAGGGTTTTTGGGGTACAACTAGTTAAGCGTCCATGTGAGAATTTATGGCTCGCCAAGACTTACGAAGGCTTTAGTGAAGAAGTTCCACACCGAGAAGATGAGTATTCATCGGAGAGTCCTACCGTTCACCAAGAATGGGGCTATGCGAATCAAGGATGGCAAACTCGGTTTCGGTCTCGGTTTCGCCCGGGTCCGAAACCGAGTTGACTCGGTTTCGGTTTCGGTTTCGGCCGAAACCGGCCGAAACCCATATAAAAGGTCAAAAAAATTAAATTAATTCTAAAAAATATGATAAAAAATCATAAAAAATATTAATAATCACTTAAAATCACAAAAATCATTACACATGCATTTGACTGAATAAGTTAGTGCAATAACTTTGAAGTAGACAACTACAAAAATTGAACTTCAAACATTGAACATGTGAAAGTTAAAGTAATATTCCATTGTACATTAATACAAGCAGTACAAAATTAGACAAAATAGATAAAGTAATTGTTACAAAAATTCATTGATTCTTACCTAATATGGATAATAATTATTAGAAGAACCTTCTCCCTCATCGTCTGGCCCTTGATGTTGATACCCATAACCATGTTGCATGTATGGTCTATATTCACTATAACCAAACAATGAGGTAGCCAAGTCCTGCATCCCTCTTTGGATCCCTCTTGGAGTGTTTGGTTGGCTTGAGCCGAATCCAGTATCAGCATAAGAATCTTGAGGAAGAGAAGAGGAACTGGCCGGATGGAAGTTGAATGATGGTTCATAACCCCACGACCGATAAATCGCTGCCTCCTGTTGGCCACCTCCATAACCTGATGGATGCCCATATTGACTCTGTGACTCATGTCCTCCCTCACCCTGACTGTATCCTCTGCCTGTGTCTGCGTGGAAGGAGGAAGGACCACCAGCATCCCCACCGCCAGTAGTAGCACCTGTAGCACCTGGCACATACGAAAATATATAATTTATCTCCTACCAAAACCTTTTCTGATTCGAACTGATAATAAGAATTTAAGTTACTTTCCAAAATAAAAAATCAAAGGATCACGAAACCTGCAGTCTCCAGTCGCCTTTTGGCCTTTGGGGATGCTTTTTCCTGTGCCGGTGTGCTTTCTTCTTGCACCCTTGACATGAATCCTGTTCCCCTTGGCGTGTGCCTCAAATAAATCTGCTTTAACTGTTCAATTGCCGGGTCCTCTCGAGCAGCAATATTTGTTCTCTCAGTTTGCCCATGCACTGATGTACTTCTTCTTAAGGATGTAGGTGCCTTGCCCATTCTAGGAGTGACTGGCCTGCTATCTGAGTCGGAGTGTCTAGCTGGCTGAAAATCATGTTGCTCCTCAGTGTCCTCAACAACCCTAGACATGTGGGCATGAGTATCTCTGGCCCTCTTTGATTTTCTTCTTAATTCGGGATCCCTTTGCTCATCTTCATCTAGTATGCCCTCTGCCCATCTTCTATCATCATCATCAAAAACGGGCTCATCAACCTGCTCTCGTGTCTCCACCCAAACTGCAACGGATTCTCATCATCAAATAAGGCATCCACATCAATTTCTGCGGCGGCATCCCCGGCGGCGCGTTTGTCTCGCAGCTGTTGTCTCAACCTCATATTCTTTATTCTCAACCTCATATTGTAGTGGCAGTACACTAATTTCTCTAACCGTTCAGCCTTTAGCCGATTGCGAACCTTTGAGTGTATAAGGCTAAACGTGCTCCAATTTCTTTCACATTGACTTGCTGATGTTGTTTGACTGAGCACCCTAATTGCAATGAAAGCCAATGCATTGCTACCCATATCTCGGTTGTTAACCATTATCCACCAGTCAGCTGTTCCACCAACCATAAAAAAATGCATTTTAGTTGTAGAAATATATATTCATCAGGTTAAGAAATCCAAAAAATAAAATATACCTGGGCTCACTCTTCCCACAGCGTATTGCAATTGGGAGTCAGCATATGTCTCAGTCCTCATTCTGTAATGGTTCATCTACAAACATAAAGTAATAGATTAACATAACTACTTAAATAAATTCTATACATGTTATTGACAGTATCAAATAAAGGCGAACCTCTACTTCGGCCTCTAGTCTCTTTTCTGGATTCCTCGATAAACGACCAATGACTTTTAAAGTCCCTTGAAGCACCTCGCCATCAACATGTGCATCGGCACCGTACATAAATCGAGGGTTGAAGAAATAACCTGCATTTGTGTATAATTAACTAAATGAAATTTATAAAATAACATAAAGGCATTACCCCAATTTCAGTACAATTAATCACTCACCAACTGCATGCAAGTCATGGTGTAATGTGTTGTCCCATCTCTGGTCAATAATTTTCCACCATTTTGCATAATGTCTGGGAAGGGAATGCTGCAACTCCAATTTGGCACGGTCCATGGCCTCGTATAGATAGCCCATATCATTCTTCTCATCGCCATCCACCATTCTTAGGACCTTCACGAGAGGTGTGACTACTTTCAAGTACCGTGACACTCTGTCCCAGAATTTGTTGTCGTCCACGACGTGGCAGACATCCAGATAATCCATCTGTGCATCAACATTGCCCTTGTCGATGTATTCCCGCAGGGCATTGTGGTACATGAAAGCTTTCAGCTCATTCTTATACCTGTGCAGATAAATGAAAATTAAAGCTGCATCAACTGCTACATATCAGTAAGGATAAAGTATCAAGAATTGAGATCAATCTTATACCTGTGCAAAGACTCCAAAGAAATAAAATTGGAAGCAAATCTGGTTGGGCCTGCACGGATGATATCTCGCCCTCCACTGGCATGCGCCCTGAACATATTTAGTATCCTAGGATGGCCATAGATATACTGTGTGACTTTTTGTGCCTTGTCAATTGTCTTCTTCACATGCTTTTCCTTCTCTATGTCTTCAAGCATCAGATCAAGACAATGTGCTGCACATGGGAGCCAATATAAATGACTGCGCTTTTGCATCAATTTCTTCCCTGCAGCCTTGTAACTGGCTTCATTATCAGTCACCACCTGCACAACATTCTCCTCTCCAATTTGTTCTACCATGCCATCCATCAAATGAAACAAATAATTTGCATTCTTTTCATAATCTGATGCATCAACTGATTTCACAAACACTGTACCGCTGATGCAATAGACCAAAAAGTTTATCATGGACTTTTTCGTGGTACCAGTCCAACCATCACACATGATGGTGCATCCTCTCTCCACCCATATATGTTTGAAGCTTTCAACCCAATCATGGAGCTCCTCAACCTCTCCCTCAAGGCCACGCCCGTATATGTCTCGACGTGAGGGGGCTTGCAAGCCAGGGCCAGCATCTGCTATGGCATCTATCATAGGTTGGAAATATTCACTTGAAGCTGCATGTGCAGGGACACCTGCATGAAAAAACCATTTGCAAATAGATTTAAATGCATGCCCTGCAACTTCTGCTGATTTTTTGACCCCTCTCATTGCTTGCTTGATTTTAGGTTGTGTAGCTTGGGGCCTTCTGTGCAGATAGCTGTCCATGGGACCTGTTCCCTGCGTATGTGGGGCAGCACCAACGTCAGGACGTCGTGCAGCTGTACTGTCATAGGTCCCTGAACCCATGGGCACCTTCCCTTTCCTTCGAGCGGCTTGTTCACGCTCCCTTGCTTCAGTCAGCTCTGGATCAGAATCCTCAGTGCCTTCCTCATCATCATCCCTTCTAACCCTTCTGTCAGAAATCTCCTCAGCAATTTCAGCCTCATCCTCAGCCCTTTGTTGCACCCTCTCCCTTTTCCCCAGAAGGCATTGGCGCATCTCTTCTCGCACCTCTCGGGGACAGTTGTCACATTGTCTGACCTCTCCTCTTACCCCTGCCAAATGTTGTTTTCCTCTGGTAATTCCGCCATACATTTCCTTACCACAGTAATTGCATTTCACCTTTCTTCTCTTAGCATCTATTAAAGACATGTGGGCCCACCCCGGATCCTCCTGCCCTTGCTGCTCCTGTGTTTGCTGACGTCTAGGCATGATGCTGCATTAAGACAGTGACACACAAAAAGGTATAAGTACAATTAAAAACTTAACCCTTAATTAGCAAGTAACCCTTAATCACCCTTGCAAAAAATCAATTACCAGCATGATCCCACCCCAAAATCTTCAATGTAGTTTAATTGAGCTTCAATTTAGCCTAAGCAAACCGACTTAGACAAAAGCCCCAAATTTTATATACTAATTAACCGTTAATTATCATTTACCCCTTAATCACCTTTTGAAAAAATCAATTGGCAGCATGATCCCACCCCAAAATCTTCAATGAAGCTTAATTGAACTTCAATTTAGCCTAAGCAAACCGATTTAGACAAAAGTCCCAATTTTTATGAACTAATTAACCCTTAATTAGCAATTAACCTTTAATCACCCTTCGAATTAATTAACTACCAGCATGCTCCCGCTTCAAATTAGTCAATGAAACTTAATTGCGCCCTAATTGACCCTTACTAAACCTAATTAAAGAAAAGCCTAAATATAAACTTCTAATTAGGGTTTAATTAGAAGTGTTAAAAATCTAATCATGGTTTTAAATTAACCTACAATACAACATTTAACCTACAACAAAAAAAATTCAATAACTCAACCAAAAAAACACAAAACATAAAAAACCCTAAATTTACCTCCACAAAATTTACCTCCGCAGTAGCAGTCGGACGGTCGATGTGGAGTGTGGACAGCCCCCTGCCCCCTAAAGGCCTAAACAAGCACAGCAGCAGCAGCCGGCAGCGCACAGCAGCTCCACACTCCACAGGGCAGTGGGCACAGGCCGCACCTAGCACAGCAGCCTGGCAGGGGAGGCAGCAACAGCTCCACAGGTCCCTGCCTGGCAGCAGCAGCAACAGCCAGCAGCTTCAGCAGGCAGGGAGGCAGCAGCAGCACCGCAGCAGCTTGGTGCCTTGGTGCCTTGGTCGCACGGGCCGCAGCCGCAGCCGCAGCAGGCAGGAGGCAGCAGCTGCAGGCTGCAGCACAGCAGCAGCCGCAGCAGTGCAGCAGCAGCAGAGCGGCGGCAGCAGCAGCACCCGGCAGCAGCAGCACCCGGCAGCAGCACAGCACGGCGGGGGGGAGGGTTTCGGCCGAAACCGCTGCAGCAGCGGCGGAACTTCTGCGGAAGTGGGGTTTCGGGAGGGAGGCGACATGAATATCACAAGTTTCGGCCGAAACTAACAGGTTTCGGGCCGAAACCGACCGGGCTCGCGCGAAACCAGTATCGGTTTCGCCCGAAACCGATATCTCACTTACGTTTCGGGTTGCTACAGTTATTAGGCCCGTTTTCGTATCGGTTATGGCCGAAACCGATACGTTTCGGCCGAAACGTATCGGTTTCGGCCGAAACCGCCAACCATGATGCGAATAGAACCAGAAAACTATAGTAACTCGGTAGATACATGTCACTGGAGTGACACAATCTTCAAATAACAGTAATAAGATCTAATAATCTAATAAAACATTGATTAAAATTAATTAAATCAGAGGCTAATAAGGAATAACTTAATCATACATCAACTTCTAAGCGTATTAAACATGAAGGAGCTCAGTTACAGAGGTGAATGAACATGAAGTGAAGAGATGACAAGAGGGTAAAATTAATCATAAGGAGAGATTTTCATAAGATCAAAAGAAAGAACTTTAAGGAACTTTAAATCATGTTCAATATAGTTTACCTAATCAATTTATTTGTTTGGAAGTTATACTTAACAAAGAATATGATTTTGGCATCAAAATAACATATTTAACATATTAGGAAACCTAGGGTTTTAGAAAAACCCGAGGATAAACACGGTTGGGCCAGATGCCGCGTTCATAATAGAACACGGTCAGTCTGCAGGCCGCGTTCAAGAGAATGCGGCCTATCGTAGGGTCTTGAACGCGGCCTATCGTAGGGTCGCTTTCAGAACGTGGTCCCTGTGACAGACGCGATCTCAGACAGAAACTCATTCCAAGGGTAAACAGAAAAACGATGATATTTCATGTAATAAAACTCAAAATACATGCATAATAGTTGATAAAAATTAGGGAAAATAGTATAGAAATGATCTAAATATGTATCTAAACTTATTTGCTTGATCAATTAGGGTTTAGCCTGAGAAAATACCTACCTTAATTCGAATCAGGGAAGAAGAGGGAAGAAGAACACGAACGCCTAGATTTTGCTCCTCCTCTTTGATTCCACGCCCTAACACGATCCCAGCACGATCTCCAGCCTCTGCCACAAGTTATTAGGGTTGGCTAGTACGATTTAAGGTTCTATTTATAGGGTTTAGGGATCCAAGGAGTCCTAATTCGACCTCTTAGTCTAGGGATAAAACCTACTCTGAAATTTTCGAATTCTATCTATATCTAGGGTCACCTAGCACGAGATTAACCCTAATTAGGCTAGGGTTTCACTAGTGATCGACCCTATCTAAATAGAGTAGGGTTTATATTCGATTTTAGGCCCATTAGCTTAAGTTTTAGCCTAATTAGTTCAAGTAGAATTAGGAATTTGGGGCATTATGAATTTTAGGAATTTATTCCCTCTTTTAAGCCCAATAAGCCTTTCATTATTAGCCCATTTCATAATTACCATTATTAC
Source organism: Amorphophallus konjac (assembly GCA_022559845.1). NCBI lineage: Eukaryota > Viridiplantae > Streptophyta > Magnoliopsida > Alismatales > Araceae > Amorphophallus > Amorphophallus konjac. Next base: position 357,213,606 of record CM040126.1, read on the forward strand.
AAATTGTAATTCACTCATACTAATTATATTAAATTATACTTATTTTATTCAAGAAATTATATTCATTCATTTATTGCATTATTTTAATTCGGGTTACTACATCCAACTATGATAAGGCAGAAGAATGAAATTCATGGAGTATGGTTAGTTAGTGAGGGAGATTTGCAAGAAATTGGGGCTCGTTTACATTGGTCTGGGATTTTAGGAACGTTACTTCGGTTTTTACTGGGTTGTGTCTCATAGAGGATGAGAGATTAGGGTATTGTTGGTTGTTAGATTGGTGTCCCCAGAGGAAGAGATTAAAAATTCATTCACCTTTACACCAACCTTTTCTCTGAAGAGGATTAAAAGTGATGCCCTTCCATGTCTGATAGTTGTCCCCAGGTTATCTCATTTTAATGTAGATGTTCTTATCCTCTTTCTCAAAAGATTAGAGTATGATGAATGGTTTTGGTAGGGACAGAGCTCTAGGACAACATGGCTTTAAAAAAGCTACATCCTTATTCACGAGGCTTCAAGGCAAGATGGCTCTAAAAGGCTAGGAACTTATTCAAATTATGAGATGGCGTTCATAAGTCCTGAAGAGGCGAGATCTCGCGCTGGATCCTGAGCGGGCTGTGGATCACCAGAAGATGAATCTGCAAGAGAGGGAAACGTATCAGAGGGCCCAGGGGATCTCCCTGGGGCAAAACCCTCCGATGGCTAAGTCAGTAGAGCTATGGTGGAAGCGATAATGGGGGGAGGAGAGAGCTGATGCGCGAGAATCCTCTCCACCAGAGGGTGAAGCGAATCGTGCTCAGGAGCTAAGGGTGTGTGAATGCCTTGTTTCTCTTACCTTCTTCCGGAGGGTATCCCTTGCTTAAATAGTGCGCCGCCTTCAGGAGTCCTGTAAGCTGAGGGGTTTCCGGCGGGAGTTACGTCTTTAACGGGGGCTTTCATGACCTGATCGTGGGAACGTTATCCCCTCGGAGTCCGGCGGCTCCCCTGACTCTCCCGCTGGCGGGGGACTCTGAACGGCTGCACATGTGGATAATCAACCGGCCTTACCGAGCCTCGGGGATGCTAGCTCATGTCCGAGCGATAGGCATGGCCCGGCGAGGGTGGGGTCGGATAGGTCGGCTGGAGCCTATCTCTCTCGGACGGGGAGAGGGCTTTAGGCCGGACCTTCCTTGGGACCTGACCGTTGTCTCGGGCCCTCCGAGCCTAGAAGGCCGCCGGGGAGAGTTAGTTCCTCGAGTCTTATTTATTGGGCTTTTCTTCCCGAAGTGGGCCCTGTGGGCTATCACTCGGGCGGGCTCGCCTGGTTGGACCTTGTGGGTCTTGTTGGGCTGCCTTTGTGGTGGGCTGCGGAAATCCCCCTCTCCACTTGTCCCCCTCCTACTCCCGAGCCAAGGAGGCTCGGATGAGTAGTTTTTCGAGGCTTTGGACCGGCGTGGCTCAGGTGGGTGGAATTCCGTTGGCGTTATGGAGCCGCTTATAGCGGTCGCCGAGGCCCGTAATGATGATCCTGACGGATTCGAAACGAAGGGGCCCCCCCTTTTTCTCGGAGCACGGAACGGCGCGCCGCCACCCTCAGGGGTTTTTAGGGGACGCTGTTCATCGTTCTAGGCTTCCAGGGTTTTAGGCTTTCCTTGCTTCTTGATGCGCCGTGAGAGCACAGCGGAGACGCGGAGCCTTGCGGCGGCGTTCGAGGAGTTGGCGAGGATAACCACGGAGGCGGTCCGGCAACTTCCTTCTCCCCCGGAGTCTTCGAGCTCGTACGAGGGATCTCCTCCCGACTCGATGGCGGATCAGAGTCCGGAGCTTGTGCCGGTGAGGCGGGAACCCGTCCCCAACTGTAGTGAGTTGGGGGAAACGGAGGTGCGGAGGCTGGAGCATCGTTTCCGCCTGCCTCTCAGATACAGCTTTGTTGCCGCCACTCCGTACGAGACGAGTCTGGATGATCGTGATGAGCACATTTGCACCTTCCTTCTGGCTTGGAAGAGTGGATTTCGGCTCCCTTTCGATCCTTTCGTACTGCAGCTTCTTAATTTTTTCCGGTTGGCGCCTATTCAGTTGGTGGCCAATTCATATCTGCTGCTCTCGGCCTTCCGGATTCTTTGTCGTCAGCACGACATTTTTCCTTCCTTGGACCTCTTCCATTTCTTTTTTGAGTTGAAAGCGCACCCGTCGGCGGGAAAAGGCTTCAACTTCATCCAGGCGCGGAGGAATAGGAGCTGCATCTCGCTTGCGGCGAAGGACTCCTCGCACAAGGGGTGGAAGACCCACTTCTTTTGGGTGAAGGCGGTGGCGACGGACGAGATCTGGAGATGTCGGACCTCGCCCAACTTTCATCCGAATCTGCCCCCTCGCCAGGAGGAGTTCCCTCCCCACGTGGAGCAGCAGGTGGCTCTTCTACTGGAGGACCATCGATCGACCGAGGAGCTGGTGACGCCGGAGAACATCGAACGGTGTCTTCTCTCGCGGTTGACGTCGACAGGTACAGCCCTTGGCTTTTTTCCTCTTTTTTTTTTTTGGAGAGGTAGCTTCTTTCCTCCTCCTGACTGGGGACCTCCTGACTGGGGCTTCTCCTTGTTGCAGACGTGAGGCGGGAGCCTCTGGAGGAGGCGGCCGAGGTCATCGATCTGGGAGATGACTCGGCAGCTGATGAGCCTGATGCCCCGGTGGGTCGCGTCCATGCCCGAGATAAGGGCAAGGGGGCGGCCCCCGAGGGGTCTTCTCGATCGACCGGCCTGAAGCGCAAGGATCCCCTGGCGGGGAAACTGCGGGAGGCCGCGAAGGCCAGGAAAAGGGCCAAGAAAGCCGATTTTTCTACCGCCGTCGGGGGCGATTCTGGCTCGGCGGCGCTCCCCCCTCGGGGGCAGGATGGGGCCGACCCCTCCGGGCTGGCTCTCCCATCCGCCGGGCGAGAGGGGGCCGAGGAGACCAGGGGCCCCGCAGAGGGAGGTGATGGGTCGGCTCTCCCCTCTGTGGGGGCAGAGGGGGCCGGTGCCGGTGTGGCCGGCGCTGGGACCGAGGGATTGGTCGGCGCGGATGGGGGTTCGCCCGCGAGGGCGTCGCAACCCCAAGTGCCGGCAGTTTCTGGTGCGGTTGATCCCGCGGCGCCGGTCGAGGGTGGGGGTTCGCCCGGGGAGGCGTTGCAACCCCAACCGACCGTGGCGCGCGGGGCGGTCAGCTTCGCTGCCCGAACAGGGTCTTCTGGCGGGGTGCCCAGGGTGGAGCAGTCCCCTTTGCCGGAACCTCTGGTCAGGCTCGGTATCTCGGGCGACTTGTACCGGCTCTGCCGGTCGATCGCCGAGAGGACGAGGGGGGGAGAAAGGCGCAGCACTCCCGCCGGGGTCCTTGATGTCCTGATGGAGGGCGGCCTGGTCATAGCTCGGACAGCGGCCGTGATGGCGGAGGCGCACGCCCGGACGGAGGCGGAACGGTCGAGGCTCGCCTGGACCCTTGGTGGATGCGAGGGGAAACTAGCCCGGCTCGAGGGGGAGCATGAGGGGCTCCGGCGGGAGTTCCTCGCATTCAGGGAGTTGGCGCGGTCGAGCCGACGGGAAGCTGAGGCCCTGGCCGAGCAGCTAGCAAGGGCCCAAGAATCGCTCGAGAGGAAGAGCAAACGTCTAGAAGACGAGCGTCAACGTCACATTGAGTTGGATGGCCTTTGGGAGCGTGAGCGTGCCGAGCTGCAGGATCGGGCGGAGGATGCGGAGCGCCTTCGCGCTGAGGCCGAGGCGGACCGACCCCGGGCGGAGGGTCGGACGATCGAAGCCGAGCGGAGGATGACCGAGCTAGAGGAGCGTCTGGCGAGGGCGGAAGAGCGTGCAGCCGAGGCGGAGCGGGCTCGGGACGGGCAGGTCGAGGCGGAGGCGATCGAGCGCTACAAAGGCTCGGAAGCTTACTCGGCCGACCTGATTGAAGCTGCCCTACCCTACTACGAGGTAGCGCTCCGCCGGGGTGCCCGAAAGGGATTCAGGCAGGGCTATCGCCGGGCGATGAGCTATGCCAATGAGCACCTTGCCGGGGGCGATTTTCCTTACGGCCAGAGTTATGACTCGGATGAGTCAGTTTCCAGCTCCTCATCCTCGGCCGGGGAAGAACCGGAGGAGTCACCTCCAGCGGGGTCACCAACTCCGGAGGCTCCAGGAGGGCTCACGACCGGGACAGTTCTCGCACAGGCGAGGTCAGTGTCCGGGCCGGCCGTCACCGAAGGTACCGGGGGTGACGCGTCCCTTACTGCTGTTCCCGAGCTTCAAAGTGGGCCCGAGGCCTGATGTATTATGCTTTATTTTGCCCCTTCCCCTTTTTGTCTGTTTTTCCTTCTGTAAGAGGATTTCTTTATGGGAGGCAATAAAGGACTTACTTCGTTTGATCGTTATCTTTGCCGTGATTTGGCTGGCGTATCGGGGGCAGTTGGAAGGTGCCGATATTTTCTGCACCGTTCTCGCATGCCGATTCGGGAGACTTCTGGCGGGGCGTCCTTTCATTCCACCATGCTTTGAAAGTCGAGGCGCTTCGCGAATCCCGCTAGGGCGGGGGCCGAGGAATTGGAGGTGACCTTCCAGGGGAGGTCCTGTAGCGTGTTTTCGAGGGGGGAGTCATTTAAGGCGCGTGGCCTCCCTTGGCCTATAAAAAGGACCGAAGGGTGCTCCTTCCCTTTTAACACTTAGGACTCTCGCCGGCGGTCTGCTCTTGTTCCCTCGTTTTCGCTCTGCGTTGCGCCGCCGCGATCGGAGCATGGAGGACCCTTCAGAAGATGACGCCGCAGACGACGGGGAGCGGCCGGTTCCAGCTGTCCTGGAATATCGGTCGGGTCCCACGGTCGCCGCGCGTGCATGAGACGGGTCCGACGGTCGCCGCGCGGATCTGGAGAGGGCTTCGACGTGCGGGGGCACGCCGTTTGCCTCCTCTTGGCTCCGGCGAGGCTTCCGGGCGGACGCCGAGATGGAGGGCGGATGGGGGAGTTAGGGATGCCGGCCGCCATTCCCCTCCGTGGGAGGGGAGGAGGCGGCTCCAGTTCCTTCCTCACCTCTGTCCGCAGCCTCTTTCTCTCTCTTTTGTTCTTCATTTCTTTCACTCTTCGGGGGCTGCTTGCTTTCTGTTCGCCTCCAAAGAGTTGGTAGATTGGCAGAGAGGAGACCTTCACGGCGCTCCTTTTTCCAGGTTGTTGCCAACTTGGAAGGTAGCCTTCCTCGCGTGAAAGGTGGCCTTCTCCTTGCTGTCCCTCTGTCACCCTTGTCACGGTCCACCCGAGCCAACTGGGTCGACCATCTCTTGTCCGAGCCAGTTTCTACGCGAGGCAGAGTCAGTGGCTGGATGCGAGAAGGTCAAGACCGGGTCGGCCGGGCGATGGCCGTTTGCCGCGGTGCTAGATGGATTTTTGCTTTTCACTATGTAATGTACTGGCAGTTGCCTTTCTGATGTGCCAACAATTATCTTGAATAAATGCAAAAAGGGGGTTTATTTTACCCGATTTGTTGATACAGTTTTCAGAAATAAAATCTGCGTAGTGTGGTTGCGTTCCATGTCTGGGGAATGGGTTCCCCTTCCATTGTGGCTAACCTGTACGCACCTTTCCCGAGCGTCTCGATCACTCGGTAGGGGCCTTCCCAGTTGGGGGATAGCTTGCCCGCCGCCTCCAGTGGTCGAGAGGCTTCGGTCTTCCTGAGGACGAAGTCCCCTGTTCGGAATTGTCTGCCTCGGACCTTGGTGTTGTAGTACCGAGTGAGGCGGCGCTGGTATTCCGTAGCTCGGACGTTCGCGATCTCTCGGAGTTCGTCTGCCAGGTCGAGGTTCTCGAGTAACTTCTGCCTCGGGCGAAAAGCTGATCACTCGGAGAGACGGATTGGCGATCTCTAACGGAACGACGGCTTCGGTGCCATATACCAGCTGAAAAGGGGTCTCACCGGTTGCCGTCCTGGGGGTCGTTCGGTGCGACCATAGTACGCTAGGCAGTTCCTCGAGCCAGCTACCCTTAGCCTTGCCGAGTCTGGTTTTTATGCCCTTCAAGATGGTCTTGTTGGCATTTTCAACCAGCCCGTTGGCCTGAGGGTGGGCGACCGAAGTGAAGTGGTTGCGGATATTTAGGTCGGCGCATCTGTCTCGGAAGTACCGAGAGTCGAATTGCCGCCCGTTATCGCTCACTATCACTCGGGGGATGCCAAAGCGACAGATGATCGATTTCCATACGAAACCCCAGACGACTGTCTCGGTGATCCTTGCTGTAGCTTCAGCCTCGATCCACTTGGTGAAGTAGTCGATGGCGACGATGATAAACTTCTTCTGGGATTGAGCCGTTGGGAATGGCCCGAGGATGTCGATCCCCCACCGAGCGAAAGGGTAGGGCTCGGTCAGGGCGATAAGTTCCGTGGCCGGCTGATGGACCAAATGGTCGAACCGCTGGCAACGGTCGCAATGTTGTGCGTAAGCCGTGCAGTCGCGCTGTAGGGTCGGCCACCAGTACCCCTGCCTTAGCAGGATTCTGGCCAGCGACCGACCCCCTGAATGTGCTCCGCACAGGCCTTGATGAATCTCTTCAACAGCTTGGCTTGCTTCGTCGGGACCGAGACACTTCAGAAGAGGCCTGGAGAACGATCTTCGGTAGAGAGCGTTGTCGAGGATGACGAAGCGCCGAGCTTGGTACTTCATTCGGCGGGCTTCCCGAGGGTCGGGGGGCTCCTGGGAGTCCCGTAGCCAGGACAGGTAGGGGGAGCGCCAGTCACCGGGAGTGGCCGAGTCAATGGCGAGGAGCTCCAAGTCTATGCTCGGGCGCTCGAGCTCTTCTAGGAGGACCGATCGTGTACCTTCCGGGTCTAGGGAGGAGGCCAGTCGGGAGAGAGCGTCCGCCCGAGAGTTTTGCTCTCGAGCTATTCGGACTACCTCGAATTCCTCGAACTGCTGGGCCAAGCTCCGGACCAACTGGAGGTATTTGATCATAGGTGCCTCCCGAGCCTCGTACTCGCCACTGACCTGGCTTGCAACTAGCTGGGAGTCGGTGTGGATCCTGACTCGCTCGGCCCCCAACCGTCGGGCCATACGGGCTCCCGAGATAAGGGCCTCGTACTCGGAAGCATTGTTGGACGCCAGAAAGTTGAACTTTAGGGCGTATTGCAACTCTATTCCTTCGGGGGACTTTAGGAGGATCCCTGCGCCGCTACCGACCGAGTTGGACGATCCATCGACGAACAGCTCCCAGGTTGGCCCGGTTGCCGTCGGAGGCCTGTCCTCGACCGGAACGGTGCTCTCGGCGATGAAGTCGGCGAGTGCTTGTCCTTTGATAGCTGATCGCGGCCGATTCGAGATGTCGTAGGCCCCGAGCATGATGGCCCATTTGACGAGTCGCCCCGAGGCTTCGGGATGGGCCAGAATCTTCTTCAGTGGCTCGCCGGTTAGCACGGTGATGGGATGCCCCTGGAAGTAGGGTCGGAGGCGCTTTGCGGAGGTAACCAACGCTAGCACGAGTTTCTCGGTTACGGGGTACCTCCGCTCGGCCTCGTTGAGCACCTTGCTGGTGTAGTAGACCGGCCTCTCGATTCCCGAGTCATTCCTGACTAGGACCGAGCTGACCGTTGATGACGTCGCCGAGAGATAGAGCAACAAGACCTCGCCCGGGACGGGCTTGGAAAGCACCGGGGGCGAAGCCAGGAACTCTTTGAGCTCGGCGAACGCTGTCTGGCATTCCCCATCCCATGCGAACGTAGCAGATGCTATCTTGGGCCCCCTCATCAGCTTGAAGAAGGGCAGGCATCGTTCGGCCGCACGGGACAGGAAACGACTGAGAGCAGCGACACGCCCGTCAGACGCTGGACGTCTTTAATGCACGTGGGCGGGCGCATGTCCAGGATGGCCTGGACCTTGTCGGGGTTGGCTTCGATCCCTCGTTGAGTGACCAGGAAACCCAGGAACTTCCCGGATCTTACTCCAAAGGCGCACTTGGCGGGGTTGAGCTTCATGCTGTACTTCAGGAGGGTGCCGAAAGTCTCGGCGAGGTCGGTGAAGTGGTCTTGGGCCCTCGGGGTCTTGACGAACATGTCGTCGATGTAGGCCTCGACGTTCCGACCTAACTGTCCCTCGAACATATGGTTGACCAGTCGCTGGTATGTGGCTCCAGCATTCTTCAATCCGAAGGGCATCCGGGTGTAGCAGTACACGCCGTAGTCGGTGATGAAGGCGGTCCTCTCGACATCTTCAGGGCTCATTTGGATCTGATGATAACCTGAATAGGCATCCAGGAAACTGAGTATCTCGTTGCCCGAGGTTGAGTCAACCAATTGGTCGATGCTCGGTAGCGGATAGCAGTCCTTGGGGGTGGCCTTGTTCAGATCGGTGAAGTCTAGGCACATTCGCCACTTGCCTGTGGTCTTCGGCACCAGGACGACGTTGGCTAGCCACGTTGGGTACAGGACCGGTCTGAAAAGACCAGTCTCTTGTCCCTTGGTGACCTGCGCCTTGATGATCGCCTATTTCTCGGGCGCATGCTTCCTCCTTCGCTGCTGTACGGGTCTCACGGTGGTATCGAGGTTGAGCTTGTGCATCACAGTTTCCTCTGGTATACCAGGGAGTTGATCATCGGACCAAGCGAAGACCCGAACATACTCAGAAAGAAACTCCTTGTATTGCTGCTGTTCCTCTGGTGGTAGGTCGGCGCCGATCCTTACTACTAGGGCCGGGTCGTCGTTCAGGAATACCGTTAATAACTCGCCACCGGGCTCGGTGGTCACGGCTCTTCCTTCGACTCCCCTGGGGCCCTTATCCTTCCCGTCCGGCCTTGAGGCTTCCATCGAGATGTTGTAGCACCTTCTAGTCGTGGCCTGGTTACCTCGGACTTCCCCCAACCCGTTTTTGGTGGGAAACTTCATTTTTTGGTGATAGGTAGATGGTACGGCCTTTGTTCGGCTGAGAATTTTTCGGCCGAAAATGGCGTTGTACGCTATCATACCTTTAATCACTACGAAGTCCACTATGACCGTAACGGTTTTGGGTGGGGTGCCGATAGTGACCGGCAGGCTTAGGGCTCCCTCGGGGTAGGTGGCCAGGCCATTAAACCCGCAAAGGGGCGTTCGGATCGGGCGGAGCTTGTATGGGTCTTCCCCCATCTTGAGAAAACAGTCATAAGATAATACATCGGGGGCGCTCCCATTATCAACCAAAATCCTGTTTACATTACAGTGATTTATCGTGGCCGAGACAACGAGGGCATCGTCATGCGGGGTGCTCAGCCCTTCCAGGTCTTGGTCGGAGACGACTATGACCTGGGGCTCCATCGGCGGGCCTTTGGGGGGCTCTGAGGCTCGCTCAGCATGACGTTTCCTTCCTCGGCTGGTGTCGCCGCCCGATGCCGTTCCTCCGGAGATGACGTTGATGTGGACCCCTCGGGGGGCGTTGTCGATCTCCTCTGCGGCGTCTCGGTCTTCTTTGTGCCCGGTCGTGAACCGGGCTAGATGCCCTAGACGGATGAGGCGCTCGATCTCGTCCTGGAGCTGATGGCAATCTCCGGTGTGGTGCCCGTGGTCGCCGGTGGAACAGGCAATGCTTGTCCCGCTTGCGGTTCTTCGACCTCATTGGCTCGGGCTGGCGGAGAAGTCCCGAGTCTTTGATGTCTTCATAGATCTCGTAGACTGGCGCGGTCAAGGGGGTGTACCGCTCGTACTTTCTCTTGCGCTCTCCTTCTCGATCGCGCTTCTTACTCGAGCCAGGGCTTGGCTAGGAGGTCCGCTTTTTGTCCCCCTCCCGACCCGAGCCGGTTGCGTCTCGGCAGGCGCTGAGTACTTCTTCGCACTCGGCGTGGCGCAGTGCCAGAGTCACTAGCTCGGCAAGGGTCGAGGGAGGGTGGAGGACAAGCTCGCGGCGGAGATTCTCGTCCCGGGTGCCCCCGGTCAGTGCGGTTGTGGCTGAGGCCACATCCAGGCGGGGGATCCTGAGGGCTTCCGATTTAAATCGGTGGACGTAAGTCCGGAGCCTCTCCCCTTGCGCCTGTTTGAGGGCCAGGAGCCCCGTTACTGACCTTGGGGGGGCGCTACCGGCGAAACTCTTCTTGAAAATTCGCCCGAATTGCCTGAAGTCTCGAATGGACCCAGGGGCGAGGGCCCGGAACCATGCCTGAGCACCTTGGACCAGGGTGGCCGCGAAGGCTCGGCATTTGATGGGATCCGGCGTTCCATGAAGGGTCACCAGGGCGTCGAAGCTATCGTAGTGGTCGGCTGGGTCGCCCTGGCCGTCGTAGAGTTTGAAGGTTGGAATGGAGGCTCTGGGAGAGACCTCTGCCTTCAAGATGTACTCGGAGAAAGGGGATTTCTCCTCGTCCTCCGGGAGAGAGGTCTTCTGCAGGGCGCGGAGGGCGCGCTCTTGCTCTGCGAACCGTCTCTCGAAATCTCGCAGCCGGAGGGACAGCTCTGGCTGCAGTCGCACCGTGGGGCTGGGGGGGGCGTCTTGGCGATGTCCCGGGGCACTAGTGCCCGGGCGCGGCGGCCTCGCCCCCTGCTTCCCTCTCCTCGGCGTGGAGGAAGCCTCTTGCTCCGCAGGCGGAGCTTGCGAGGGTCCTCCGACGTCGTTGCGGAGGAGCTGTCGGCCGCGGAGGGTGAAGCGGCCTCCGGCGGTGTGCTGCGTCGCACTCCTTCGAGGGGGACTTCCTGACGGGGCGCGTGACCTTGCGTCCCTGGCCGCCTGGGCCCTCATGAGCTCCACGAGGACGTCCATCTTTTCGTTGAGGGCCTGGAAGGCGTTGGCGCCACTGTCGAGGGGTGCCCCTGTCTCCGCCGGGGGGGGTGGTGGCCTGTTGGTGGGGATGCTGGCGTTGGAGGGGGGGCTCTGTGCGACCGTAGAGGGGGCGCCTCCCGCCGCCGCCACAGTCTTACCTGCCCCACCGGCGGATCTCCTCCCTGAGCTTTTTCTTACCATCTTGGCTCTTCGTGCGTTTCCCACAGACGGCGCCAGATGAAGAGGCGAGATCTCGCGCTGGATCCTGAGCGGGCTGTGGATCACCAGAAGATAAATCTGCAAGAGAGGGAAACGTATCAGAGGGCCCAGGGGATCTCCCTGGGGCAAAACCCTCCGATGGCTAAGTCAGTAGAGCTATGGTGGAAGCGATAATGGGGGGAGGAGAGAGCTGATGCGCGAGAATCCTCTCCACCAGAGGGTGAAGCGAATCGTGCTCAGGAGCTAAGGGTGTGTGAATGCCTTGTTTCTCTTACCTTCTTCCGGAGGGTATCCCTTGCTTAAATAGTGCGCCGCCTTCAGGAGTCCTGTAAGCTGAGGGGTTTCCGGCGGGAGTTACGTCTTTAACGGGGGCTTTCATGGCCTGATCGTGGGAACGTTATCCCCTCGGAGTCGGCGGCTCCCCTGACTCTCCCGCTGGCGGGGGACTCTGAACGGCTGCACATGTGGATAATCAACCGGCCTTACCGAGCCTCGGGGATGCTAGCTCATGTCCGAGCGATAGGCATGGCCCGGCGAGGGTGGGGTCGGATAGGTCGGCTGGAGCCTATCTCTCTCGGACGGGGAGAGGGCTTTAGGTCGGACCTTCCTTGGGACCTGACCGTTGTCTCGGGCCCTCCGAGCCTAGAAGGCCGCCGGGGAGAGTTAGTTCCTCGAGTCTTATTTATTGAGCTTTTCTTCCCTAAGTGGGCCCTGTGGGCTATTACTCGGGCGGGCTCGCCTGGTTGGACCTTGTGGGTCTTGTTGGGCTGCCTTTGTGGTGGGCTGCGGAAATCCCCCTCTCCAAGTCCCAATCTTATTTATCTTTTAAAAAGAAGAAAGAGAATGCATTACATTTTTCTTGGCTGTTGAGCATAGGCCCACCTCGTGTTTAGCAAACCTTGAAAAGGGTAGGGTACTACAACCAACTGCTCACCATTACAGTTTGGTTTAAACACCATAAGGTGTCTCTAACAATAGACATGTGTGGAGAAGTTAACACGGAAGAAAAAAGATCGCGCAGAAAGAAATAAGAAAGAGAAAGCTGTGCCCATGTGGAAGCTTTAGATCGCAGTTGCCCAACTCTTGGTTTGCTATCTTGTTTTGGCTTTGGCTCATTGAAGTAGGACTCCTTCAATGATGTGCTTTTGATCTGGAATAGGAAGCGCACAACACTTGGATGCTCAATATGCTTGAATCCTTCTTTCGCTCAAATCTTCAAAGTTGTCAATCCTTCCTTTGAGAGCAGGCCTTGAATTTATAGTCATCTTCTTGGCTATCCGTTGGGCATGACTTCATTTGAATTGCATGCTTCTCTCTAACGTCTTAAGAGAGCCTAGTAGCCATTCTATCTTAGGCCTTTTTCCTCTAGCTTGTGTTTTGTAACTGTTTTTCAAAGCTTGCCATGATTCGACACGTAGCCTTTCCACACAGAGGATGTATGTCAACATTGAATAATTCATTGTGGAAGAGATTACCTTTTCGTAGCCCTTTTAACATCTTAAATCCACATCCTAGATACCGTTACTTGTGCCAGAAGATTTCATGCAAAAATAACACGCTTTTGGCTGCGGATGAAATCTCTGCACAACTTATACAGAAAATGTACACCAGTCTTTAACCAATCTGTTAGATACATTCTCAGTTGAATATAAGATGCAAGTATTGAAAAGATATGCATAGGAAATACATTCCGCATTTAATGTATTTGAATTTGAATACAAAAGAAACAATATATCTTAATATGTGCCAAATGAATTGATATATGTTAAGATTCACTTTGGCCGTAATATAGTTGCTGTGAAGATGACAAATGATGATTCAACTGAATACAAGTTGAGACTGAATTTGATAAAGTACGTTAGTCAAATATAGATAGTTGAAGCATTGTCAAGAAATGATTCTAAAAATAATTCAGTTGTAATATAGACAATTTTAGCACATAGCTTTAAAGCCTGATGAATATGGACTGAGTCAAACAATTGCAATGCTTCAGCTGAAGAATGAATCAAAGGAAGTACAACTAAATTAAATCAATTAAAGCATTCAGCTGAATTGTTCTCCATTAGAAGATATGATCAATAAAAATACAGGTGAAAGATATTCGGTTGAATGCACGATCCATCACTTAGTTGAATCATATAGTTAGTTGAAACAAATCAGTTGATCTTACAATTGAAAAGCGATGGTTGAAATAATCAGTTGAATAGCTTTCACCTTGAGTAATACAGTTGAAGACAATCAATTGAATGAGGAAGTTGAATGACACTCAATCACAGGACTTCAACCGAGATAGCTCAGTTGATCGCTTGGACTCCATTCAATCATCATCATCATCATCATCATCATCATCATCATCAAAGCCTTATCCCAATTAATTGGGGTCGACTACATGAATCCGGTTTCGCCAAAGATTTCTATCAAGTGCAATATTCATATTTAAACCCAAGAAACTAATGTCCTTCCTAATAGCATCGCACCATCTCATTTTAGGTCTTCTTCGAGCTCTTTTACTAGCATCCACTAAGATTTGGTCACATCTTTTAACCGACGCTGAGTTAGGGCGACGAAACATATGTCCAAACCACCTGAGTCTATTTTCTCTCATTTTACTATCAATTGGAGCTATCCCTAAGTCCTTACGGATGCGCTCATTCCTAATCTTGTCTTTCTTAGTTTTGCCACACATCCATCTCAACATCCTCATCTCTGCTATACACATTTTGTGGATGTGTTCCTTTCGTACTGCCCAACACTCGGTACCATATAACAAAGTAGGTCTCACAGCCGTTCTATAAAATCTCACTTTGAGTTTCACAGACATACGACGATCACAAAGAACACCTGATGCACTTCTCCATTTTAGCCAGCCTGCCTTAATCCTATGTGTAACGTCATCATAAATCTCCCCATTCTTGTGATTGGACTCCATTCAATCACAAGAATTATATTGACTATATTCAGTTGTAAGGGTTACATCAACTATATTCAATCGCAAGGTCTTTGACCAGGTCTAGTCGTAAGGTATGCACTTCGACGGAGAATGGTTTCCAATTGAGGATAGTAGAAGGGTTTCAATTGGAAATTTATCGATTGCCCTATATGAATCATATTCAAGGCAATTAACTTTCATTGCATTAAGCTGAACATATATAAACTTAGCACATAAAGGAAATGTCTGATAGTATTGACCATGTGCTAGCTACATAGTTGAACACAATGAAAGATTAAAAGTATTCTTCTTCTAAGCCTATGTTGCTTCTGCAAGATTCTAGCGCTAGATATACTTTTCCACTTCTTCTACCGGGTGCCTTGAAGGGTAGCTTTTGTTCCTCTATCATCTTTATAGCTCAGTAGCCTGCTATTTGAGAAACGCTCCTTGAAGCCTCCCCCTGGACACGTACACCATTGGCCATTGTCTTCTCCTTTTGGGGGTCTGAAGCTCTCGGTGCTGCTCCCCCTGAGTTTGTACCTTCTTATCTTCCAAACACCTGAAAAACCTTTATTCATATACTGGAGGGCTTGCAGGGGTCTCCTTTGCCATTTGCTTCTTTTTCTTCGTCTTCTTCTCAACTCCGTGAACTTCAGAGGTTGCCATCTATGAAGGTGGGTTGAGAAGGAAGTCCTGAGGCTTTAGAGTGTGAAGATAAGAAGAGAAAACTGAATCTTGAGATGAGAAGATGAGAAGCTCTCAGGAATGAGATGAGAGAGAGAGAGACAGAGAGAAAGAGTTTCTAAAGAACTACTCTCTTTTGAACGCTCTGTGAGAATGAAAGGAGGTTGAGGACGACTGCCCTAGATATTGTATTTAAGCTCCACATTGTATGTCAGGTAGGTGAAACGTTACGAATCTCAGCTGTTGATCTGAAAAGATGAGAGACTCACGTGGCTATCCTAGATTGTTTGATTACTGTTGCCACAAATCTTCAAGCGAAACGTAATCTTTATAGCTTAAATACAGGATCTTGAAACATCTTGTCACTTGACTCCCATAGCCTTTAAGCTCCTTTTTCTTTGTCTTCCAACTGAACTCCTTTATGCCTTTTCGCCTTCTGACTGCACTTAGGCGATTCCTTCCGACTAGCTTCTCTTTATTTCTCCCTTCTGTAGCTGAGTGATTCTCCGACTAACATTCAACCATAGAGCTGCGACTGTCCTTTAGTGTTTGGGGTTCCTTCAACTGGGAGTTTTTCTAGTGTTTGATTTCCGAGTAGAGTCTAGTCAAAGGGATACCCCCCTGCATTTTCTTATTTTAATCTAAATACATGTAAGTGTTTTCTTCATTGATTCAGTAAAAGGCACATGATCTTGCTCAGTTTGCTGTTGGGCATTTAATGTCACTGAATCCAAACAGATAATAGCAATAAATCAACAAGGAAAGATTGAAATGAAATCTAAGACATTTTACATATACGAAGCTCACATCTGATAGAAACAAATTATCTTCTGCAAGGGGTTTGGTAAAGATGTCTGTTAATTGATGGTCTATATTAATAAAGTGCAAATTTATATTATGAGAATTAACATGCTCACGAATAAAATGATGTTTAGTCTCTATATGCTTAGATCTAGAATGATGCATATGGTTTTTGGCTAAATTGATTGCATTAATGTTATTGCAGTGTGTGGCAATATTATATAACTCAAACCCATAATCATGCATCTAATGCTTGATCCATAGCGCTTGTGCACATCAACCGCCTACTACTATATATTCAGCTTTAGCAGTAGACAATGCAACTGAATGTTGTTTCCTCGAGGACGATGAAATAAGGCACCCTCTAAGGAACTAACAAGTTCCACTCGTGCTTGTGCTATCAATCTTACATTCTACCTAATCAGCATCTAAATATACTATTAAATCAAAATAACTCTCTCTAGGGTACTGTTGAACCCCAAAAAAGTTCATAATTTCTTGTAATTACAGAAAAATTTAGAAATTAAAATGTCTTAGACTATGACATGAAGCGATGCTTGGCCGTCGCCGTCGTACGGATGCTCATCGGCGTTTCATCGAACACCTTGTGAGCGGCACAAAGTCATGCACACCCGCTCTACAATATCAAGCGTTCAGCTTCTAAAGTTCATTAAGACATTTTGCCAAGCACCTGACAGGCGGCATAAGGTCACCAAGTACTCAACAAAGGCCCATGCCAAGCTAAGCTTTTTAGCTCCTTATGACAAGTGGGCATTCTGCCGAGCACCTCGTGAGCGGCATGAAATTACACGCTTACGGGATAAAGTCCATACGAAATTAAGTTTTTAGTGCCATTGTGTATCCCGTGGCATTGAAATATAATTCCCGTTATCCCAAAATCAACGGGTAGCAAGACGGTGTCTGGAGACGGGCAATAAACAAACAAAACCTACTGTGAAAAAGGGCAGAAAATGATAAAAAATTCTAGAATATAGCCCTTTATAGGCATTGATTAGACTGCACAAGAGGGGGGGACCGCCCTCTCCCTCTTCCCTCTGGCCAACGAACCCATCGGAGGGGGGAGGCCCCCCCCCCTCGGGCCTGCTCCCACTGGGGGGGAGCCCCCCCCCCCCCTGCGCGTCTGCTGTCACGGGGGGAGGCCCCCCCGCCTGCTGCACCCACCGGGGGGAGGCCCCCCCCTCCTGCTGCCACCGGGGGAAGGCCCCGCCTGTTGCACCCACCTGGGGAGCCCCCTTCCTGCTGCCACCGGGGGAGCCCCTGTTAATTGAAGAAGGGTGGTGCGGTCACCACTTTCTGGTCCCCTCGGGGAGTTCTGGTCACCTTCCAGGCTAATGGTGAGCCTAATCAAGTGCTCACCCTTCTTCTCTTTATGATAAGGAGGAAAGAAAGGGGGAGCACCCCCGGTCAGGCCCACCCGGGGTGCTTCCCCCCCTTTTCCTGCTGCGCCTGCACACCACTGGGAGAGGGAGGAACCCCTTTATGATAAGTAGAAAAAAAGGGGGGGAATGGGAGAAGATGAAGAGGTGGGGAGATGAAGGGTCAAAGAGCACACTCCCATTACAATCCACCGGGGGATGCACCCCCACTTGGCATCCTCCTATCACTATAAAAGGAGGAGGTTGGCTACACTCTGAAAAAAAAAAGGGAAGATGGCGCCAGAGCTTGGAGGAACAGTGCAGGAGCACTTAGAGGATTTCAACTCCAAGATGTTTTATTATCTTCTAAAACTCTTGGTGGCTTGAAGATTTCAATGTGTTTGGTTGTTAAACTAAAACCCACAAAAGGGGTGTGCGTCCCACACTTGGGATATGATCTTTTGATCATCAAAGTTGTTGGAATGAAGATGAAACCATACAAATTTTATAAATAGCCAAAGCCCCCGAAGAAACTCGGGAAATTATGGGAAATACCTTCTGCTATCCAAATTATGGGAAATACCTTCTACTATCCAGAAATTGTAGAAATACCTTTTACTGTTCAGAAATTGCAGAAATATCTTCTGCTATCCAAAAATTGCAGAAATAACCCAAGTAATGGGAAAATTACAGAAATACTCCATGATGGCCAAAAAATTGCAGAAATACTCTCAATAGTGAAAAAATTACAGAAATGTCCTCGATGGCCGGGAAAATTTCAGAAATGCCCGATGGTAGAAACATTACACAAATGCCCCCTGATGGTCGAAAAATTACAGGAAATGCCCCTAACAGTGGAAAAATTATAGAAATGTCCCCGATGGCCGGGAAAATTGCAGAAATGCCCCGATGGCAAGAAAATTACAGAAATGCCCCTGATGGCCAAAAATTGCAGAAATACCCCCAATTGCGGAAAAATTACAGAAATGTCTCCGATGGACGGGAAAATTACAGAAATTGCCCCGATGGCCGAAAAATTACAGAAATGCCCCCGATGGTAGAAAAATTACAGAAATATCCCCATTTGTGTAGTCTCAAAATTACCAAAATACCCTCATTCTAGTTTACGCCGTTTGCACGACTCGGTGGAGCGGGACCATGCCCCTTCCTTGAAGCGGTGCGCACTCTCCTGAGTTCGGCTTATGGCTAACCATCCAAATCCATGTATCTTTTTATGGAGTTTCGAGAAGTTAAGAAATTAAGATAAGGAATACCCAAGAAGTCGAATGACGGGGTTATTTCCGAGAAGTCAAGAAATGAAGATGAGGAATACCCATGAAGTACAATGACATGGCTATTTCCGAAGAGTCAAGAAATGAAGTCAAGAACGTCCAGGAAGTCAAACGACGGGGCGATCTCCAAGAAGTCAAGAAATGCCAAATATGTTTCGAAAAGTCCAAAAGCAATGGGAATGCCCAAGAAGTCAGGAAGTGACAGGGCTATTTCCGAAAAAGGGTGAAAATACTCAGAAAGAGTCAGAAATTTCAATAACATCCCAATGTTTGGGAAAGCTACAGAAATACCCTGATGGAGGAAAATTACAAATATACTCTACATCAGGTAGAAATGTTCTTTATGGACACTAAGCCGACTTAAGGGTTCGATCACAATCAAAAGAGTGATCATGACCATGAAGTAACTCCGATGGACCAACGGTGATCTTATTGGCGATCCAACGGTCCTTGCGATGGAATTCAAATTCAACCGTCCGATCGGGGGACAAAAGTAAATTCAATGGCTTGATTAGGACGAAAGTAAATTCAAATGTCCAAATGCAGACGAAAGCAAATTCGAAGGCTCTGATTGCAACCGGATGTAATCCCGAAGACCCAATTATACAATCGGGACTATATGTAAAGATCTTAAAGGACACATTGAAATTCATAGTACATACGTCCCAAGAAATGAACTCTCCAAATTTCTTTGCAAGAGTATGTACCCGTCATGGGCGATCATCAAGATCATTAATGTCACAACAGATAGAGGCAAAAGACGTTCTTTGACAGTTAATCAAATGTGTTCGGACTTGTCCGATGTAAATTAACACCAACTCCAGTACACGAACCCTAAATCGTTTGATAAACCTAAAAACGCGGAATTAACAAATATGTCAAAATATACTCATATTTATCCAACGAAATTGGATGTCTAATAATTCCGCGTGTAAAACAGGTACCAAAGACCTATATCCACAATATTAGAGTTAGGTATCTGAATATCCTGTTAGCAACTAATAAGTGAGATTCCTTAGGTTTGGCCTGATACCGGGCATACATGTATACACTAAATAAGATATCTGACTTACTTGCAGTAAGATAGAGGAGGATTCGATCGTACCTCAATAAAGTTTAGGATCCACATCCTTACCACTTTCATCTGACCTGAGTTTGCATGATGAAGCCATTGGAGTCTCTAAGAATGGTTTCCAACTGAGGACTGTAGAAAGGTTTTAACCTGAAACCTACAGACTGTCCTATACAAAGTTCTGACCGAGTATTTGCTGCTTTTCCAGTTGAAGAGATTTGGCTACAAGATTTCGACTGGATGAAACAACTAAGTATAAACCTGCAACTAGATGTTCAACTTGAGTATTGAGCCTGAGCAATATTTAACTGAATTCCTTTACTTGCATTATGTTCCTCTTTAATATGTATGTTTTCTCTTTTGCATATTATGTCATCATTCAAAACAGTTGAATAATAATATTTTTACTTAAATTATGTCATCACTCAGAGCACACAAAATATGATGCTTAATTTGAGCAGTAAGGAGCAGGGGTCCAACACCTTGCAATATAAAATGCATTACCTTGTAATGTTATCCTCTATCCCATGCATACAAATTGACTTTCTCCAAGGTCAACTATGCCATTTGTTGTCTACTTATGCCTACTTTTTTAGTGAGGATGCATTTAAAGCTGTGTGGTAACAACCATATGAAGATCCTGGTGAACTAGTCATTTTTTCTTGTAATGAAGACCGTCATTGAACATGTTCAAAACCAAGTGGCATATCCTAGAATAATTCTTTTATCAATCTAACCAACACCAGACTGCTCCTAATGCAAAGGCCAAAATGGGCAATATTTGTGAAATGAATGAGTGACCTGGAAATTTGGGTGTTTCACTGTAACATGGTCTAAATCCTACCTTTTTATTTATGAAGCTCTCCATGGATGAACATAAGAAAAGTATTGGAAAAACCTTTTTTTTTCTCTTTTCATTACCTCTTTCAGGTGGTAATTAGAGCTCACTGACTAATGCACTTGGTCATGCTATTTATTGTCAGATTCATGGGACTTGTGAAGCAATCTATCTTTGCCTGAATAATGGTAATCTGAAAACCTACTTGGTGTAGATCTAATTAGGGTTACTAGTGCTGTCAGCTGTTAGGTTTATAATCAATTCCGTAGTTCAACTTACCTTTTTCTCAAGGGGAAAAAAATAAGATTAGAATGCGGACATTCAAGATTAATGTTAATTGAGGCCTCAAGAGCATGATCTGATTCTATTTGTTGTCCAACTTGATTTCAGCTTTGGTTTGGTCCACAGAATTTGTTGGACTTCAGTGAACTAACATTACGATTCGTTATATTAATCATGCCAATATCTATGATTTGCAATCCGCGGCCTGCAATGCCCGGATCTGAGACAGCGGGCCTTAGCAGGTCTCAACGTCCCGGTGCTGTTTTTTGTCTCTGCCCATTAGCTGCGGCCGGTGACCTCAGTGGGAAGCCTGTGTTGTTATAGGGTGGTGCGATCCTTGACGGAGTGGGGCCTAGTAGATCTGTGGCAGTGGCCGCTGGCGAGCAGCCAGTCGGTTGCATCCAGCCGGTTGCAGCGGCGGACAGGGGCAAATAGTTGGTGACATGTCTGGCGCCCCCGAGCTCAGAGGTCGCAGGGGCGGTGTTGCCAGCCTCTCTCAGCAACTCGGGGTCTTTGAGGGCCCGACCTCTGGTGGTGGCTCATCTGGAGGTGACCGGCGGGGGTTTACCGGAGGAAGGTTGCTCCTCTCCCTACTTGGCAGGTCCGACACGATCTCTGGAGGTGCCCCCTACCAGACCTTCTAGCTGCAGGTCCCCACCCACTAGGCCCAAGGTGCTCCAGGAGCTGCCGCTTCCCTCGTCAGGGCCAGTTTTGTCGATAGTCCAAGGCTGTTCCTCTCGCCGGTCAATTCTACCTTTCTGGCAGCTCCTGCCACTCCAGTGCGGCCTGGTGTGGAGTCAGAGGGACATGGTGCAGATCAGGTGGCCAAGGACGTATTGCCGGCGGTTGAAGCACGCGGGGATCACTCCTCTTTGTTGCTGGTTCTGTACTAGACCCCTCTTGATTGGGTGTCTGGTGAGCCTCATTCGGGGCTGGAGCTGTAGTTAGTGATCGAGGGGGACGGTGGGGCAGGTTGCTTGATTCCAGCTAGGGTGGGGGTGAGGGGCAGGGGTTCCTGGAGGTTGGAGGTGGCGAGGGAGATGTTGGGGTAAGTGGAGAAGCTGATGGGGGAACATGTGAGGGAGGTGGCAAATACGGTGGGTGTCTCATATGTGGCTGTTGAGGATGTGAGTGTGGCCCTCTCTAAAATTAGGAAGAGATGGGGAGTGAGTATTTGTGCCCAGTTGAGGCGGACATGGAAGGGGAGGAGGGTGGGGAGGAGAGGGATACCTCTAGCTTTCCATGAGGATCGTTTCTTGGAATGTGAGGGGGGGTGGGGGGGGTGGAGAAGAAGAGGGCAGTGAGAGAACTGATCAGGAGATGCAAAATCGATATTTTTTGCATCCAAGAGATCAAGTGTGAGGGGGATGACGGTTCTCTTATGAGGGAAGTTGGAGGTAATAGGTTGTCTATGAGAGTTGCCTCTCTGATAGTGGGCAGGTCGGGGGGGGGTATTATGATTCTTTGGAACCCCTTTGAGGTGGAGGAGTTGGAGCGGGACAAGTATGTAAGTAGGTGGGCTTTCTCTTTACACTTCATACAGTTGAGAGATGGCTCCTCCTGGGACTTCAATGGGGTGTACGGCCCCCAGTCTAGGGAGAAGAAGCGTCTTCTTTGGGTTGATATGCTTAGCCATCACCTCTCTTCTAGCCGGCCATGGTGTGTTGGTGGGGACTTCAACGTCATGGCCGCTCCTTGGGAGAGGATGGGAGACAATTTCTACTCAGGTGATATGGAGGACTTCTCAGATGTCATCCAGGAGACAGCTTTGGTGGATGTTGGCATGGCTCATGGTCGGTTTACTTGGTCCAACCTACGGGCAAATGCTTCTTGCTCTCATTTGGACATGTTCTTGGTGTCTGTTGATTGGGAGGACCACTTCCATATATGCAGGTGCTTCCCCTAGCGAGGTCTACTTCGGATCGTAAGCTTATTCTACTAAAGACCAACCGAGTGTTTGACATGCGTCACAACTTCATATTAGAGATGTATTGGTTCAAAGAGGCTGATTTTATGGAGACCATTTCTTGTGCTTGGAGGGTACATGTTTGCTCCACTTCTGCTCTGGCTACTCTTGTGAAGAAGCTACATCATACTGCTTAGGTGCTCAAAGCATGGGGGGCAGATAGAACACTCCCAAGAAGGGCAGTGAAGGACATGATTCTTCAGTATATTGAGGGACTAGATGCCCTGGAGGATGTTGGCCTTATGGATGAGGAGGACAGACAACTAGATGAGAACCTGTCTAGGGAGGAGATCTACTGGAAGCAGAGATCGAGAGACAAATGGATTAAAGAAGGAGACATGAACATTGGTTATTTTCAGCACATTGCTTAAGGAAGGAGGGTGTTGGACACGGAAAAAATCTAAGGAATACTCTTATCGTAGATAAAAGGTAGATTTTCGTTCTTTTTGAAAAGAAACACTCCTCTGCGTAGAGAGGGTTCCGTGGGTGCGCATAGTATCAGACGATTTGGGTTCGAGTGCTGGACCTTTCCCCACTGACCGGAGTCAGTGTTGATTTACATCGGCCTAACGTCCGAACACCTTTGTTTAACTGTCAAAGAGGTCCCAAAAGACTTCTACAGAGGTTCTGATGTGGAGGGCAAGCTCACTCGAGAGACTCTCCATGACCACTCATTTTACCACCAACACATAGAAACAACTAGATTAGGGCTAGGTCTTAGGGCTAGGTCTGAGCAGAACCCTAAGATTCAGGCATAGAGGCACAAATATGCGGAAGCCATAGGCATTTTTAAAGCAAGGGAAGTTTTCTGGACCCCGGGGGTATTTTGATAATTTTACCAACCCAGGGGTATTTTGGTAATTTTCCAGGCCAGGGACATTTATGAAATTTTCTGGGCTGGAGTGGAAGTGAAACTGGATCTCTAACTCCCCAAGGCATTGAGGCTCTTTCTGGAGGGTTTCGAGGGCTCTGAGGCCATGTTTAGGTTACAGAGGTATTTTGGTAATTTTACCAGACCCTAGACCTAGGTTTGGTATAATACCCGAGTGCTGGACTGAGCTGACAACACTTCCGGACTGAAGGAATGACAAGGGGCTTCATGGAAGGCACACATTTGTCAATTTGGCCGAAGGAGGGGTATATACACAATTTTTCAAAGTCGGGGAGGTTTTCTTATAATTTTCCCACCCGAGGTTACATATAAAACATGCTGAATGCTTTTACAATTCCGTATGAGTACAAAGGTTGTCGGCGAATTGTCGACTGTACAAACGTCCGCTTTGGAACGAGGGATAGGGACGTAGTCCCAATTACAAAAGGTTGCAGGGTATAACTGCAAATTACAGGACTTCGGTCTTTTACAGTCTCGGGAAGGATAGTTTTTGTAATTTCGTCATTATAAGGGCAGAAATACAAGACTTAGTCGTCCCGAGACGTAAAGACTTACAAAACATGGCCCGCTGAGGGGCATAATTATAAACATGGCCCACTGAGGGGCATAAACGTAAATATACCCCATAGGGGCATAAATACAAGACCCGGGGACTTACCCCACGCGGGCCGAAACAAACGAACAAAAGCTTCAAGTATGCTCCGTAGGTTGCTGCTTGTAGTCACTTCCCAGTGTCCTCTTTTGGACCTCTGGGGGTCTATTTATAGAAGTGGGGAACCTCCCCGGGAGTGTTCGACCCCGTACGGGTCCAACGGGATGAAAATGACCCCGGGGAGGTTCCATTTTCAAATTTTTTTAGTCCGTGCGCGGGAATGGAACCTCCCCGGGGTGGGAGGTCCCCGGGACGGTCCTGGACCGTCCCGGGGTCGCGGACACCCGGGGGGGGGGGGACCTCCCCGGGGTCGCGGCTCCTCGGGGGGACCGGCCCGGGGTCGCGGACCCCCGGGGGGAATCTCCCCGGGGTCGCAGTCGCCGACCCCGGGGGGACCTCCCCGGGGTCGCGAACCCCCGGGCAGGACCTGCCCGGGGTCGCGGACCCCGGGTGGGTCCCCCCCGGGGTCGCGCGCCCCGGGGAGGACCTCCCCGGGGTCGCGGACCCCGGGTGGTCCCCACCCAGGCCGCACGCACCCCGAGGGGGGGCTCCCCGGGGTCGCGGACCTCGGGTGGGTCCCGCTCGGGTCCGGACGACCCCGGGCGGGTCCACCCGCCTAGGAGGAGTCCCGCGCGGGACTCCTCTCGCCCCGGGCGGACCCGTCCGGGTAAGGGCGACCCCGGACGGGTCCCTCCACCCCCGGACGGGTCTACTTCTCGCGTGGATTCCATAAAAGGGGGCTCCGAGGCTCTGAAACTCCGGGTTTTCGCCGTGTCTCGTGGAGAACAACGAGAGGGAACGCCGCCTTGTTCGTTTGTCGTCTTCCTCGTGCCGTAGGCCGCTGCGGGAAGACGAGCTGTTGTCCGCGCCTCGTGATACACGTGCGAGGGACGCTGTGCTTGGTACGTAGACCTATTCCAGCCTCTTCTTCGCCGCTGTAGAGGTGTTCCTTTCTTAGGGTTGCACATCCGAAGGGCGAGGGCTTAATCCCGTAGGGATTTAAATATAGCCACATGATCCTGACAATCATTGCGGCTCGTGCTAGGCTCGTGGTCATCCTCCGAGGGGTTTATATTGCCACGACATATGGGCTATAAAGCCTTAAGCTTAGGAATATCCGACGGGACGGCGATACGCCGAACAAGGTACCCCGTGTAGGAATATCCTATCGGATGGTGATACACCGCATCCGAAATCTTGTCACATGCGAGATTAAAAATCCCGAACCTTTAGCACGATAAATTATGGGTGCAACAAATGCCCCCCACGGGGCATACGTCCAAACCGAAGGTGGGGGCGGATGGCCCGTGCATTCCGTTGCTTCTGTGTCAGTCTCCGGGCTCATAGGCATGCCGGAGTTTTGTGTGACTTTCTGTAGTCTTGATGTTGTCCATATGCTGGTTTAACTGACAATGCTTTTTCTGCTCTTGGCTTTGCAGCTTTTGCAGACATGGCTCGTTCCAGACGGAGCGGAGGGACTTCCCAGAGGTCCAGGGCCAGCGGTGGAGATGATCATTATGTACGGAGGACGGACAGGCCTATGCCACCATTCCCTCCTCGCAGCATCACTCCAGAGGACTTTGACGCGGTGGACCGCGGATTTACTTGGGTCGCCGAGGGCCCAATTGGAGAGACTACCACCGCTGGGGGCGTTGTTGACGTCTCCCGGATTACACGGGGGCTCGGACGGTATACTTATGACCGGTCGGGCGGCTACCCGCCCCACTTTCCGCTGGACTGTCACCTTCTCCCTTTCATCCAGAGTTTCATACCGCCTGGAGTAGAGACTGACGATCCTCGGCTTCCCGAGGAGAGGCGCCGCCTGGAGCGGGCCATTTTGCTCGGGCGGGACAGTATGCATAGCACCTGCAGCTTTTCTTATCCGAGCTTCCCAGAGGGCTTTGCCCGTCAGCGACAGTACCCTGACCAGAGGAGTCTTGGCTCCTTCAAGGAGTTTGACAGTTTTACCGTGAGGACGGCGCTGTCTTCGCCAGCCACCTGGCATCTGGCCGGGCACCACAGGGCCGCGGATATTGCTATTGACGGGATGTTTCTGACCCCCACCGGCGCAGCCTGCTCACATGATGATTATGAGGCTGATTGCATGCTAGAGAGGATCTTGGCACAGAGGACCCCGAGCTGGTACGGGGGATGGGCCGTTGTCCCTTCCCATTGTTATCGCCGTGGCGCCACAGAGTGGCTGTGGGGTGTGCTGCTAGTTTACAGGACAGCACTTGACCGGGCAGGTATACGTCATGCAGTGACGACAGCTTTGTACTCTTACCCCTGTCATACCGGGCTGGTCCAGGCTCTAGCTGAGAGATTTAACAGGCGCTGGAATTCTTTCATGACTGCTGAGGGGGAGACTTCACTAGACCTGTGGGCCTTCCACAGGATTTCTGACCTCCCAGTCTGCGGACAGCCATACGAGGAGATATGCCTGGACGATTTGCATCTGAGTGCTTCGGACGGCGCAGGCCATTATTACATGCCATATTGCTTCAGATATCTGATGAAGACTTGGAGGGACCTGGCCCTCGTGGGCAAGGAGAAAGCTGCACGGACGCCGAGGGTGACTCTGAATGCATGGGTCACACATTTCTACAGCGGTCCGTACTGTTTCTACGAGGAGTTTGCTACCTCGGGGATGTCTTGGGAGCAGTGCCGCGAGGTCGAGCTCCGCTTTGCTTCACACCCTCGCCACTTACCCGCTCCGACACGGGGGTGGAATTCGAGGGAGCTGCCGCCACTGACTTATCTGGCAGCCTACCTGGCCTACTGGCTGGCCAGCTTTGTAATCCCTCATGGAGAGGAGGGGATTCTGCGGGCAGAGGTGATCTACCCGGCTTGTTTGTTGGCTTGTGGGCGCAGGCTCGCCATTGCTCCAGCCACGTTGGCGAACATCTTTCATAGTCTTGGGGCATTGACTTCACACTCATCTCCTAGAGATAAGCATATCTTGATGCCCACCCACTATCTGAGTGCATGGGCCGGCTTGTTCTTGCCAGAGTTATCACAGAGGACCCCGGTGGATAACCCAGCAGCGCCACTTCTTTTTGCTTTTGCTGGTCATCCGGAGCAGGACTCAGTTTTGCAGCTTGCCAGTGCTCTTCGTACCTTGTCTTTCCTCCATACTAGGAGGGATGAGAGTCTGGAGTTTGACCACAGCTCTCGCTCGTTCCGTCCATACACGGAGCGACAGGGTGACAGTGTTGTTTGCAGGCTATCTTCTTGGGCTTTACCCTCTGACCATGCATTGATCGACTGGGTTGTTTGTGTTCGACCCAGCGTTCTGGTTTACCGCCGTTCCAGTATGGCGGTGCTTGAGCCATATTACCCGCACAGATTTGCCAGGAATTTTGGGTATGACCAGTCAATACCTCAGCATGCAGATTTTCCCTTTGCCGTTCGGCAGTACAGACAGAGGGATGTGCACCTAGTGGCGGCTTCATGGCATGACTTCCTTTCCCGGGAGGTGAAGGAGGAGTACCCCATCCCAGCACAGACACGCAGAGGTTTCTTTGATATACACTATGCGCGCTGGTGGTTTAAGCTCAGCCTTGTTTTCAGGCAGCGAGCTGATACTGTTCGAGCTGCAGAGGAACGGCGCTTGAAGAAGGAGGATCTACCTCCACTGTTTCTAGATGCGGCGTTCATCAGATCTCATTTTTCTGGGGCCGCTAAGGCCATTCATGAGATTGAGACCCGTTGGAGGGCGGATGGACTCTCGATCCCTGTTGACAGGAGTCAATATACCGGGGCTTTGAAGCCCTTGCGGAGTGCACCAGCTGCAGTTTCTTCTTCCAGGTCTGCCCGTCGGAGGGTAGATCCTGACTCTTCGGCCCTCTACTCCTGGTGGGAGGATCTGAAGACCTCTTGTGGTCTGAAGACCCAGTCCCAGTTATCAGGAGCTGTTCCAGAGGGGGCATTAGGAGGCGGTGCCTTCACAGCTTGGAGGATCCATATCATGAATGCCGTAGGCTGTGCGGGTCCCCTGGAGTATATCTCAGATTTGGAGGTGGCTACCACCCCCAATGTCATATGGACCATTGTGAGCAAGGTTGCTAAGGCCCTTGGCTTGAAAACTGAGCAGATCGTTTTGAGGCCTGAGAGGCATATTGGGGATCCAGGTATATGCTGAATTATTTGACCCTGTCTCCTTTTACTCTGCAATTCAAGGTGCTGATTTTATGCAACCCTTTCTTTTTACTTGCAGGCCATGTTTCTAGCTCAGAGGCTCGTGGGCGCGGGAAGAGGCCACGGACCGATATCCCAGAGGGTGATCCACGGCCTACCATTCGCCTACGCCCTGAGGAGGAGTCTCCTACTCCAGCTGAGATCTCGAGTAAGAATGGGGAATGTTTGTTTTCAATCAGTATTGCAACCTGTTTTGAAGATGTTGTAATCTGACTGTTATTTCCCCTTGTTGCTGCAGCTCCTCCTGAGGTTGTACATGCTGCAAGCTTTTCTCCTCGCCCAGGAAATGTATTCACAGAGGCGGGGTTGGAGGTGGACGAGTCCATTCCTGACATCAGTGTGGACATTGACGGATTGGACTTCCTCGCCAATGACTATGTGCCTGTAACAGGCGATTCCCCCGCACTTGATACAGGCGGGAGCTCTGTTGCTCCGGAGGCAGGTTGGCATCTTGCATATTTAACCTTCCCTTATTCCTCCTTTCAGACAGATGAAGTATGTGCTTTAACTAATATAGCATTGCACGTTGCAGGGACCTCACGAGCTCAGACCCCTCTCCCTGCCGTTGAAGGGGGAAAGGGATCTTCTGGCGGCGAGGAGACTTCTCCGCCGTCCGGTTCTTCAGGGGAGAGAGGCTCTAGCACCTTATCAAGGACAGAGACTTCCAGCACCTCCTTCAGCGGGAGTTCTTCTTCTTCTTCTTTAAGTTCTTCTGAAGAAGGCGAACTCAGGATGAGCCCAGGTGACCTAAGGTCCTCGCTTTTCTTTCTGTACATAAAATAGTGAGCTTATCTGACTTGTCTCGCTTATTGTTGTATAGCTGCTCAGACGACCTTCCCCTTGGGTGAGCTTTCCAGACTCATGGAGGTCGGCTCTTCTGCTGACTTGCCAGCTTTTGGTGAAAGGATTGGGACCCCAACTACAGAGATTGAAATCCCTGGCAAGGAGGCATCGTCCCTAGACATGGGACCATCGGTAGGTACTACCGGTGTTGCAGAGTCTAGCCGGGTGCAGGCTTTAGGTATGCACAAAGATACTCTGTACATCATTCCAGCCACACATACTGCTGCATGTTGACATTCTGGGATGCCTTTGTTTTGAAACAGCTGGTAATCATCAGGAGGAGGGCAGCCTCCCTCGGCCCACAGAGATAGACCATACACCAGGCTCCTCTCACATGCCACCTGGAGAGCAAGGCACCGCTGACGATGCCGCGACCTTCATTGATTCGACAACGAAAGGTATATGGTTTGTCAAATTAAGGAACTTTGTCATCCATCGAGCAAGACTCCTTTCACTTGTGATATTAGTCATCATTTGACAAGTGGATGTCTTCTTTCAGCTGTCTCTCCTTCCATGGAGCCAACTACAGGGGCTGACCCCGCTGCGATTGAAGAGGAGGAACCTGTGCATGCTGGTATGTCTTCATTAAATATGAATTGCCCATTCTGCTTTTTGGTATGACCGAAGTGCTAAGACTTTCCGTTCCTTGCCTTCTTTGCAGAGAGGTCGGCGACGCCTATACCATCCACAGAGCAGGGACCGGCACTTGCTGATGGTTGCTCTTTAGTCCCTATGGAGGGATCTCCTCGTGGGCCTAGCCCAGCGAGTGAGACTATTTCAGGTAAGAGTCCTTGACATTTGTACTCTTGGAATCTTACTCTTATGACATTATTGTGGTGATACACTCACAATCTCTCCCTCCTTTTTTTTTTTACAAGCAGGGCCCCTAGAAGGAGCAGGCGTGACGCCCATGGATTTCCCTGCCCTTGGAGTTGAGTGGTCTGACGCTCATGCACTCGGGACGGCGCTACATGTTGCCATCGCTGACCAGCTCCTGCAGGGTCTTGATCAGTTGATCCGGGCAGACCCACTGCCCTCCGTGGAGGCCTTGAGGGCCGATCTGGTGGTATTCACCAGAAGCTACCACGGACTGGGTTTTCCCCGGGATGCATGGGCCGCGAGATTAGAGAGCTTATGGAGCGAGTTTACTCGCCTCCATCTTGCACAGGAGCAGAGACGGAGAGCCCAGCTACGGGTCCAGGAGCAGGAGGAGCAGCTGCGTGAGCTTCAAGCCGCCAGAGCTGAGACCGACCTCCACCTTGCGAGCCTCGAGGGGGATAGCCAGAGGACCTCTCTCCGAGTAGAGGAGCTGCAGAGAGAGCTCCAGGAGGCGGCTGAGGAGCACCGTGTTGTCCAGGCGAGGGTGGAGGCCTGCCGTCGCCGATCTGAGGAGCTTCGGGAGGAGATTATCCAGGAGGAGACCCGCCTTGCGGAGTTGCAGAGGGACGTACACCGTGGTTGACGAGCTCTGGCACTTTCTTGTACATAGGACCCTTACGCCCCATTGTTTATTTGAGTTATCCCCGAGGGCTTGTCTCGGGCTCCCTTGATGACATTAATGAATAAAGGATAGAGCTTAGCATAGCTGTTTTTGCTTCCATC
This sequence comes from Amorphophallus konjac, assembly GCA_022559845.1. NCBI lineage: Eukaryota > Viridiplantae > Streptophyta > Magnoliopsida > Alismatales > Araceae > Amorphophallus > Amorphophallus konjac. Next base: position 357,243,937 of record CM040126.1, read on the forward strand.
CTCTTGCATGTATGTCTCTCTTTTCTTTTTTTTTTATCACTTTACCAGCCCTACCGCCCTTTCGGGTTTTCGCCAGGACTGGCCCCCTTTAGCTTTTTCCAGCGCGCCCTTTCGGGTTTTCACACTGAGGGGTACCCATTTTTGCCTAAGGCGCCCTTTCGGGTTTTCACCTTAGCCGGGTTAAAGCCTTTTTACCCTTGATTGCTCTTCTAACAGAAACAACCAAGTCCGCTGGGGCATCAATATTTTTTTTTTCAAAACCCCATTTTTTTTCTTCTTTTTTTTTCGTCCTATAATGCCAAAAGGCGAGGAAAAGGTGGCACTCCCGTAGGGACGTGTGTGCCGCAGATGGGACAAATGGGTAGATTTGATTATCCGGGTGGGACGAGTGAATCAAATATTTGAACCGAAAGGCAAAACGGGTTGGTAGCCTGAGAGGGCGTACTGAGACCGCACCCGATGGGGTAGAAACGAGCCGAAAGGCATGATGGGTCGGCAGCCCGAGAGAGCATACTGAGGCCGAACCCGGTGAGACCAAAAGGTGTAGTGGGTTGGCAGCCCGAGAGAGCATACTGAGGCCAAGCCCGGGGTGACAAGATGGGTGGATTCGACTGTCCTAGTGGGACGTAATTAGCCAAATCTAAAACCGAAGGTTGACCGAGTTAGCAACCCGAAAAGGGTGTGCATATGCCAAGCCCGGTTGGAACAACAAAGGAGTTGGTTTAACAGTCCGAAAGGGACATGCGGGTTAAATCTAGAGGCCGATAGGCGGGATGGGTTGGTAGCCCGAAAGAGGCATGCATAGGTCAGACCCGAAACGACGACAGGAAGAGATTCGACAGCCCGGGTGAGACGTATTAGTCAAATCCGTGAGCCGATAGGCAAATAGGGTTGGCAGCCTGAGAGGGCATGCTGAGGCCAAGCCCGTGGGGACAAAGGAGTAAACTTGACGATCCCGGTGGGATATATGAGTCAAGTCTAAAGCCAAGAGGCGAGATGGGTTGACAGCCCGAGAGAGCATGCAGAGGTCAGACCCTGAAGAAGAAAAGGGGTGGATTTGACAGCCCTAGTGGGACGTGAGAGTCAAATCCGAAAGCCGATAGGCGAATAGGTGGGTTGGCAGCCCGAGAGGACATGCTGAGGCCAGACCCGGTGGGACATGTGTCGCAAGACACGATGGATTGGTAGCCCGAGAGAGCATACTGAGACCAGATCCCAAGAAGATAAGATGAGCCGAAAGGCATGATGGGTTGGTAGCCCGAGAGGGCGTGCTGAGACCAATCCCAAGGAGGTTAGATGGGCCGAAAGGCATGAAGGGTTGGCAGCCCGAGAGAACATACTGAGGCCATTCCCTAGAATGAAAGAGGAGCCGAAAGGCATGATGGGTTGGCAGCCCGAAAGAGCATACTGAGGCCATTCCCTAGAATGAAACAGGAGCCGAAAGGCATGAAAAGTTGGCAGTCCGAGAGAGCATACTGAGGCCAGTCCCAGTGGGACAAGAGAGTAAACGGGTTTAACTGCTCAGAAGAGACATATGAGCTGAACCCAGAAGCCGATAGGCGGAATGGGTCGGCAGCCCGGAAGAGGCGTACATAGGCCGAGCCCGATGGGACAAAGTATGACACCGTCAGAATGCCAGTGGGACTAGGTGTCATAGAACGACATGTAAGGCGTAGCCATGGCATCAATATGATTTTTCTTTTCGAGATGGGGTGGAGTCATTGACTTAGAGCCACCCATAGAATAGACAGAGAGAGGATTTTGTTTTCACATTACCAACCTCACCGCCCTTTCGGGTTTTCGCCGAGGCTGGCCCCCTTTAGCTTTTTCCGGTGCGCCCTTTCGGGTTTTCACACCGAGGGGTTGCCCATTTTTGCCCGAGGCGCCCTTTCGGGTTTTCACCTCGACCGGGTCTGTGGCCTTTTTACCCTCAGCCAACCGTTGAAGGCTGACTGAGTCTGCCGGGGTATCAGTATTTTTAACACCTTTTCTTTTTTTTGTTTTTTTTTTTTGAACCTTCACTGAGGGGAGGTATTGTCCTGTGAGGACTGCTGCAGAAACTCTTGCAGTGGCGCATGGTAGAGCTTCATATGTTTGCCGTTGAGAGGAGGGAAGGGATTGTCTCCCTTGTGGTCAAGGACCGTATAGGCCCCTCCTTCGTAGACCTTCTGGATGACGTAAGGCCCACGCCAATTGGGCTGGAGTTTGCCGCTGGATCTTCCCGCGAGAACCTCCTTTTCTTTGACCATGACAAGGTCACCTTTCTTGAACGCCCGTTGCTTGACTAACTTATCATAGGCACGTGTCATGCGGACTTGATACACTTGTAAGTGTTTATAGGCTTTGAGTCTTTGACCTTCCAAGTTGGACAATTCCTCGAGCCTTCTTTCAATTTCAGATTGGTCTTGACCTGGCAATCCGGCGTGCACAGCAACACGGTAAGATGCTAGCTCGATCTCCACAGGGATCACTGCTTCAGCTCCGTAGACCAGGGAGAAAGGGGAACATCCCGTAGGGGTTTTGTAAATAGTCCGGTAGGCCCATAGGGCTTCGTGGACCTTCTCGCCCCAATCCCGCTTGCGGCCACCTACTATCTTGGATAGCAGCTTGCAGAGGGTTTTGTTGAAGGCCTCGGCTAACCCATTGGCCTGGGGATTGTAGATCGACGACGCTCTCCAATCAATATGGAACTTGGCCGCCAGAGCATAAACAGTCTTGTTCTTGAATGGCGTGCCATTGTCGGATATAATCCGACTGGGGGTGCCGAATCTGTATATGATATAGTGCCGCACAAAACGAGCAACTATCTCCCCTGTAACTTCCCGTAGTGGAACGGCTTCCGCCCATCTGGAGAAGTAATCGGTGGCAGCGAGTATGAACTTGTGCCCCTGGGACGATGGTGGGAATGGTCCCACAATATCCATACCCCACTCTGCAAACGGTCAAGTAGGCGCTGTTGGATGGAGCGGGTTAGGTGGCCGTCGAGGGACTGGGCCGAATGCTTGGCATTGGTGACATGTACGAGCGAATTGATTGCAATCTTCGTACATGGTGGGCCAGTAAAACCCTTTGAGCTTGATGCTATTTTTCATCTTAGCTCCTGCCTGGTGAGCTCCACACAATCTGGAATGAACCTCGTGCATGACGATCTTCGCTTCCTTGGACGAAAGGCACCGCAGGAGGACCGATCGGTCTTTTCCATGGACAAGCCTAAAGAGCAGACCGTCAATCAGCTGGTAGGATGTCGCCCTGCGTAGCAGTTGCACCCTCTGAGCCCCATCAGGAGGGAGCCAGCCGTTCTTTATTTTTATAATTGGCTCGCGCCAATCTTCTTCTTCAGGAGCATTGTCCTCTTGAATGTTGTCGACTTCGTAAACAGTGAGACCGGATTCTTCGTCGAGCACACTTGGCATGAGCCTTCGGTGTCTGACTGTAATATTCAATTCTCCCTCAGGCGGGAGTTTTAGGGCTGCTGCCAACTTTGCAAGAGCATCAGCCTGGGAGTTGCTGCCTCTGGGGACATGGCCTATTTCAAATAGATAAAATTTTTCCTTGAGCCTCATGACGGCTGCATGGTAGGGGACGAGCTCCTTTTTACGGACATCATAGACGCCCAGTACTTGTCGGATGACGAGCTGAGAATCCCCGTACACTTTGATGCACTTGATATCTATCTCCAGTGCCAGTTGAAGCCCAATAATTAGTGCTTCATATTCCGCCTCATTATTAGTCAGGGACTTCATGAGAGCGCAAGAATTATGGAGGATGCCACCTTGAGGAGACACAAAGACTACCCCCGCGCCTGAGACATAGTCTGTGAGGCCGTCGGCCCTTTTGATTGTCCGAGAGGCACCATCAAAATATAAGTCCCAGAATGGGAGGTCAAGGGTGAGGACACCCGGCTCCATCTGTGGTGGGACTTTTTCAGAAGACTCCCCGATTTCTTGAGAAGGCACTAACACCTCTTCGTCGGGTAGCTCAAAGTTGAGTGGCGAATCTTCTGGCACGGGGTGCGCTGCTAAGAACTCCGCTATTCCTTGTCCTTTGATCGCCTTGCGTGGGACGAAGGTGATGTCGAACTCCATGAGGATAAGCGCCCATTTGTCGAGTCTACCTGATAGGACAGGCTGGCATAACAGAAATTTGAGTGGGTTGCATTTTGAAATGAGCTCCACCCGATGGGCTAGGAGATAGTGCCTCAGCTTCTTGACAGCAAACACCAGAGCTAGGCACATCTTTTCCATGGGAGCGTACCGATGCTCAGGCCCGATCAGTTTTCGGCTGAGGTAGTACAGTGGCTGCTCCTTGCCCTCTTCATTGATCTGGGCTAGGAGAGCTCCCAAAGAGGCATCCATGGCAGCAATATACAAGATAAGGGGTTTCCCTCTGACGGGTGCCCCTAAGACTGGAGGAGTCAGCAGATACTCCTTGATTTGCTCGAAGGCCTTCTGACAGTCTTCGTCCCATATGAAGGGTGCTCCTTTCTTCATCAATTTGTCGAAAGGTAGGCATCTTCCTGAGAGGTTGGAAATAAACCGCCTAATATAGGCGAGCCTTCCCTGAAGAGATCTGAGCTCTGTCAAGTTCTTGGGCGGAGGTAGTCCCCTTATGGCCTTGATTTTGTCGGGGTCGATTTCTATGCCTCGATACCTGACAATGAAGCCAAGGAACTTGCCACTGGAGACGCCGAAGGCGCACTTCATCGGGTTCATCTTGAGCTGGAATTGTCGGAGCCTTTCAAAGACTCGACGCAGGTCAGCTAAGTGATCCTCCCGCTTCTTTGTCTTGACGACCAGATCATCAACATAGCATTCGACAAGGTCATGTAGCATCTCGTCGAAGATCTTGGTCATTGCCCTTTGATAGGTTGCGCCGGCATTCTTCAGACCGAACGGCATCCTCTTGTAGTTGAAGATCCCCTTAGGAGACCGGAAAGCCGTATGGTCTTTGTCTTTGACGGCCATGCGGATTTGATTATAGCCCGACGACCCGTCCATGAAAGACAAGGCTTCGTGACCAGTGGTCATATCAACCATTGTCTCAGTGATTGGGACAGGGAAGTCGTCCTTTGGGCATGCCTTATTCAAATCCCTGAAGTCGACGCAGACTCGGACTTGGCCGTTCTTCTTCTTGACAGGGACTATGTTAGCGAGCCACACAGGGTACATGCAAGGCTCTATGAAGTCCACATTGAGCATTTTGTCAACCTCAGCATTGACCTTCAGCTCCAGCTCGTGGCGCATACGCCTTTGGGCTTGCTTGACTGGCTTGACTGTTGAAAGTATTGCCAGCTCATGTTCAGCCACAGAAGGGTCGAGCCCGGGCATTTCTTTATAAGTCCAGGCGAAACAATCCCTGAACTCTTCTAAAAGCTGTCGATACGACTGCCTTTCTTCCTCACTGAGGAGAGCACTTATGAAGGTGGGACGATAGTCACTTTTGCTTCCAAGATTGATTTCGATCAACTCGTCCACAGTTGCTTGACCACCGTCTTCAAGCTCCGGTGGAGCTGGTTGGAGGTCGACGAAGTCTCCCTCGTCATCAGTGTTGGCTTCATAGACATCAAATTCTTCGAAGCACTTTTGCTCGTGGCTTGAAGCCGAAAAGCTCGCTTTGCTTTGCGGGTGGTTAGCAGGCTGAGCTGCTCCTTCCTCTGAGGGGTGACCATTGTCAGCTCCTGATGAAGGTGATGGTGTCGTAGACACATCAGCGGACTCCCTTGCAGAGTCATCTATGTTGGGCTCAACTTCAACTTGCCCGTTAGGGAGAGGTAGCAGTCCTATGGTGTTGACTGCGAAGTGGACCTCGAAGTCCTTCTCCTAGTCATAGCCAAGGCCCCTTGTATCTTTGTGGGAGAAGGGAGGCTGCCCGCGGACTTGTGGAGGATTCCATAGTTGATGAAAATATGCCGCTCGAGCAGAGTCCAGAGTTTGCGGGATGTGCTGCTTTTTACACATTTCCTTGATATACTCTGGCATATCGTCCATCTCCTGGACTGGCTCTGGCACCACCTCGGCGGGAGTATCCCAGCCGAAGTCATCTTTAGGAGGACACGGTGGGACTAAATCACCTTTGTAAAAGATGATCGGTTTGACCTCCTTGCCCTTGTTGCGTCTCCTTCTCCGTTGATAGGAGACTGTAAAGGTCTTCAACTGCTCTACCTCTTGTTCTTCCCATTGGGACACGAGTTGAAGGCACTTAGGCGGTAAGGAGATACTCCCATCAATGACCCGGCTGATAAGGTTGGCTTCAAAGTCCATACTCCGCCTTTCTGGTTGGGTCGGCTTGGAGGCGGCACTGAGGCTCAGCCTGTGCAGCTTTACCATGTCTTGGTTGACAGTGAAGAGCTGCCCTTCTTCAACTTCAGGGTCCACCTTTTGCTTCCCTTTACCTTTTAAAGGCTCGGGGATTGTTAAGGTGGGCTTCCCAAAATATAGTGAAACATCGGCCATATGGCACTCATTGGGATAGAACGGGGCTTGATCTGCGAAGACCGTATGTTGCTCCCCTTCCTTAGCATATTTAATGCACTGATGCAACGTTGAAGGAACGACCCAATTCTCATGAAGCCAAGGTCTTCCAAGCAGCATCTTGTAAGATGTGTCGGAGTTGATGATATAGAACGTCGCTTGAGTGGCGAAATCGCCCAAAACTAGTTTGACAACAACCCGACCAAGCGCCTCCTCGGAGCCCTGATTGAATCCCGAGATCTTGACATCGGTCACCTTTTGCAAATAAGGTGCCAAGTATAGAGACTTGAAAGTCTTCAAAGGCATAATGTTGACGGCTGCTCCGGCGTCCACCAGGATGCGATTCACATCATGTCCATTAATTGTCCCTTTCATATATAAGGGGCGATTATGACACGGAGAGGACATCAACATGTCTTTGTCCGTGAAGGTGATATTTGCTGTGAGTGCTTCATATGCTTGAGCTTGCAACTCTGCAACATGGGCTTCATACGCCTCTGGATCTTGAAGTATCTTGACAAGAGCCTCTCTGAGGTCTTTGCTCCAAGCAATGGCTTCCCAAATAGTGACATTTGTTGGGAACCACTTCATATGATGAATAATTTTGCGGTCTGCCCTGGCACGGGTCTTGTCAAATGGCGGAATGATTTCCGCCAAGGCCTTCGGCACCTGGCGAGACTTCTCCCGTTTAGGAGGGTGCTCCTCCGTATTCTGGCCTTCCGCATCTTCCTGGAATAGCGGAGCCAAAGACTCTTCTGGAGGTGGCAAAGGCTCATCAGGCTGGTCTTCATTAGAAGGACCTACTGGGCTTGTAGACTCGACCCTGTTGGAGGGGCCGGCCTGCTCTGACACCTTCTCGCGCACTGGCGACTTAGCTGACTCCTCTTCTTCATCAGAGGATGTGATTGTAAAAGGGACGCCACCCGGCTTAGCCGTTGAGATGGGGCCTGAACCCTCTGAGGGGTTGAGGATGAAAGGGATCCCCCAAACTTGGGTTTCCGGGACAGGACCTGGTTTCTCCCCTCTGAATATTATGACCCGATCGGGAGCAAGGGGACCTTCACGTCCACGTCCTCGGCCACGACCTCGGCCACGTCCCCGGCCATTTCTCGCCGAGCGGCGCCGATATGTCGCCATAGGCGCCTGGCCTCCAGCGCTATCAGCCGTGGGACAATAAATATTGTCGGGTGGCGGAATCGCCACCATGTTGCAAGAGAGCTCTTGCAGCATTTCCTCGAGCATCTCGACAGTGAGCTCCTCATCTTTGTAGAATAAGGAGAGCTCCTCCGGGATTGGGAAGTCTTCACCTTCTTCAAGACGGTGAACCATTTCTCGGAGCCATTGTAGAAGACGAGCTTTGCGCCCAAGCTTGTCCCAGGGAATATATTCGTCTAGAGTGACGACCCTGGTGGGATGAGGGGGAGTGTACTCCTCCAGCTCATCTATGAGCTTTTGAAGTCTTTGTAGAGGAGTTAGCTCCTTAGGAGCCTCCATAGCAGCGGCTTGCTCGGCTTGCTTCTTCAACCTCCTCTTCAAGTTCTTCCTGCGATTCTTCTCCTGCTTCTTTTGGCATGTTGCCTCTTGAGAAGAGAGAGGAGTTTGCTTCGGCAGTGGGACTCGCTTGCCCCCAGAATTTTGCTTCTTGCTCTGGGCTGGCTCCTTAGGAACCTTAGTGCCACGACTTTTTCTGGGGGCAATCTTGGTCCAATTGACCTCCTCCGGCTGAGCTTGGAAGGTGGCATTGATTGCCTGAGCAATTATTTCAGGAGGCAACTCCTGGAACTCTGCCAGTCCACAGTAGGGCCTCTGGGAGCTTTGTAGTTCCACCGACTTTGTTTGGTCTGGTGGGTTGGCTTGCTTGAGCTGCTGAGGCCTTTCTACAATTGGCGGCCTTGCTGAGCTGACAGAGGCCTTAGCCGGGATCTTTGCGGGCTCAAGGGGTTGAGTCCTTTCCCCGACTAATGGCCTTGCTGACTTGGCAGGAGCTTTGGCTGAAGGCTCTGACGTCTTGGCTTTGCCTTTGTTGTCTGGCCGAGAGTTCTCTCTTAGGACGATGCCGGGCTGATTCGACCTGGGACGGACCTTGGAACTCTCTCCCGCAACTTGGCTCCTTGGGTTCTGGACCTTAGGCCCTTTATAGGTGGCGGTGGCCTTGCCTTTAGTGAGTAATGGGAATTCATCATTTTCCGTAGGCTCACTTGGCCGGACTAATCGGGAGAAAGCTTCAGTTTCTCGCCGGGCCTGCTGGAGTGTCTCCCTGGCGGCCTCTGCAAGGCGTAACCTTGTCATGGAATTCCCCTGATGATCGACAACCCCTCTCTGGATGAGGGCTTCAATGAAGTCTTGAACCTCTGGGCATTGCCGAGTGGGGTGAGACACCCTTGCATGATACTTGCAATAGCGGGGGTGTATCTTGGCCGTCTCATTGTAATAAGACGGTGGGTCATGTGTCAGCATCCAGCCATCCACCAGAAGCTTATCAAAAATCTTCTCAGTGTCTTCCTTAGGAAAAGAACACTGGTGAGAGGGTCGCCACCCTGGATACCAGAGTGTGGACTTGGGCGATTGGGAACTGGCTCCCTGGGAACTAACTCCCTCCTCCTGCGGCTCGGGGAACTGGAAGGCTGCTGCAGCGTGAATGACGTTGACGGAGAAGTGAAGACTCCTTCGTGCATGCGGCTGCGGTGGGTCGACTAGAAATTCGCCCATATCCACCTTCCCTCGCCTGATTAAGTCTTCGGCGAAGTCCTTGAGTGGCTCACAGTTGTGGATAACATGGCCAACAACTTCATGATATGGGCAATAGCCCTGATGAAAAGCAGCGCCTGGCGTCTGCTCCAGAGGTGACGGGCTAATCAATCCCGCCCGTTGACATGCGAAGAAGATATTGGGAGTTTTCTCGCAAGGGAAGGAGTATAACTTCTCTGGGAGCTCGACTTGAAGTGGAGCCTCCACATCTTCCGGTGAGTCCTCCTCGTCTTCAGATGAATCTGGGGATTCTTCAGAGAGCCAACCCCTGAGCGGAGCCCGACCCGTGGGTGACACACCCGCCTCCCGTATGTGGGCTGGAGCTAATCCCCTCGCAAATGGGCCAAAAGGGAAGGTGGACAACTGCTGATCAATGTTCTCTAGGAACTGCAGCAAGCGCCTTTGTTCCCGTCGTAGCTGTCGGACTTCCCCTCGGATCTTCCGGATAGTCCTCCGCAGCGCCAAACATTCTGGGAATGAAGGAGGAGTGGCTCTGGGGCCACCATTGGGCTGTCGACTTGAGGGCCCGGCTTCGGAGGCATTGTAGCTTGAAGCCATCGCCACCATATGGACCACGTTAGCCGACCGGTTCGATCGGCTCCAGGGATGAGGCTGGGGTGGGTCGACTGCATGGCCCAGCATATTTACCAGGCCCTTTTGAATGAGCTCTTCTGCTATATTCTTGAAAACATAGCAATCCCCGACGGTGTGACCCAACCTCCGGTGATACACACAATAGGTTGGATCATCTGTCTTATCCACCTCCGCGGGCTTCCGCGGATCCGGTAGAGTGACGAGCTGCTCCTTCATACATAGATCAAAGAGCATCTTGGTATGCTCCTTTCTGAAGGAATAAGGCGTCTTCATGTTCTCCGCTAAGAAAGACACATTTGTCTTATCACCCGACTTCTTGCCTTTCCCTTTGGACGTTCCTTCCCCTTTATCTCCATTCGTTGGGGAGAAGTCCACGGCATTCACCTCCTTACCGCTAGCCAGACGGTCTTTGGAGGGTTTGCCTTTTGTAGAGGTTTGTACAGGGTGATCAGCGAAGAACATCTCAATCTCCGCCACCACCGTGTTGAGTTGGTCGAAGCCTCTGATATTGGAGTCCAGAAGCTTTTCACTGACTTCTGCCGAGAGACCCCTGCGGCAGATAGTGATTGCATCTTCAGGCGTCGGAGGGTTATCGCAGCGCATGCTGACGTCCCTCCATCGCTTGATGAAGTCCAATGCTGTTTCGCCCTTCTTCTGTCGAAGGGAACAAAGCTCTGCTAAGGAGACTTTGCGCTCGACCATTTGGAAACGGTCGACAAACTTCTTCTGCATATCAGCCCAATCAGATACTGAGTTGGGCTTTAACCTTGAATACCATTGGAAGGCGGTGCCGGTCAAAGACGTGGCAAAATACCGCAGCAAGTATGCCTCTTCCAAGGCTAATTCACCCATGGCCGTCATGTAATAGGCCAGGTGTTCATGCGGAGAGCCCTGCCCGTTGAACTTCTGGAGTTTCGGGGCCTTCGGGCAATCTGGTGGAAGCTTCTTGAATTGATGATGGAGGGGATATGGCACGCTATACAAATTAACGGTAGCCACACCCTCGCCATGTTGAGCGAACTTCGCTTCCACGATGCGCTCAATCATCTGCTTCTGCGCCATAAGGCTTTCTGCGGCAGGAGTAGCAGATGACCGCGCATTGGCTTCATGCGGCGGGACTTCAAAGTCCACCGCCAGTGGGAGTCTTGCAGCGGTGACAGAGGCATTGGCTGCTGCTAGAATGGGAGAAGGCTGCTGATCCGCTCCAGCCGGTGCCGCCTGAGGCGGGGAAGGAACCTCCTTTTCGCGCAAAAGCGACTGTAAGAGGTTCTTGAGCTCTTGGTTTTCCCGTCGAAGTTCGTCCAATGTGGGGGCCCGTGGCTCTTCCCCCAGCTCTTCTTCGTGCCGGGAGCGACCGTCCCCATCAACACTGTGGACGTCTTCCTGGCGCTCTTCTTGCCGTGCCGGCTCAGGCTGAGATGTACCGGCGGTCGGCGCCTGCTGCGTCTGCGTTAGAATCCGAGAGACCGGCGTTGACCTCCTCAAATATTGGATGGGTTGGTCAAGCTCTCCCGAGGTGTTCTCGGGCTGTTTGTCGCCGGAGGTGGCGTAACAGGTGAACACTTTGACAGTGTCATCGGTCACCTGGACCACCCGCTTTTTCTTGGGCGGTTGTCGCTCCGGCTTGGGCGGCCTCCCAAGTCTGTCGAAGATAGACACTCGGGATGTGGCTGCTTGAGGTGAGCGATCCTCCTCCGTGTGTGTAGAACTAGCCCACGGGGAGGTTGGTCGCACTTTCTTGCCGGCTCCTCGGCGTTTTTGTCCCCGTAGGGGTTGAGATGTAAATCTCGTAGACGTCGAGGTCTCAGTGCTTGGCGGACTCCGCATCCGCTGAAGCTCTGACATGCGGAAGGGCTCCTCCACCCTCGCGCGCCTTATGATTCGGGCCTCCTCCTTGGTGACCCAAATTTTCTTCAATTGGAGGTGGCGCTCCTCCACTGGGTTGCCCCCTGTCCTTGGATAGGGAGCTCGTGGCTTGAGCCGTTGCAGAAGGCCCTGAGTTGCCGCCGGTACAGCAGACTTCTCCTTCTTCGCTCCTTTCTCACGAACTTGCCGGAGGGGCTCGAAGCGATTGGAGGTAGAAATAGTAGGGACATGACGATCCCGTGGCAGGATCGGCTCGCCTCCATCGAGCCGGATGCGAATATCTCCGACAATTACAGTCTTGCCGGAGCGCGAGACAGCAGCCTCGGGCCTTGCACCCTTGCGGCTACGCCGTTGCTCCCATTGGGCAGGGGCGGCGGTGGTGACACCCGCCATAGGCCTGGCGTCATCCTGACTGCGGCGTTGCCCCCGTTGAGCAGGGGCCGCACCTCTGAGGGTGACCGCAGTGGGTTTGGCGCCGTTGCGGCGACGGCGTTGCCCCCGTTGAGCAGGAGCAACGTCAGTAGTGATTTGATTGACCGAGAAGACTCGGCCAACAGCTAGGGCAGAAGGCCTGACACCTTCGGTCGTTGACATGGCAGCCAAGGGAACTCGGCTGGTTGTTGGGATGAAGGGCTTGATACCCTTAACAATTGGATAATTGACCGGATGGACCCGGCCGGTTACTGCAGTAGAGGGTCTGACACCCCCAGAAGCTAGCTTGTTGGCCGAACAGACTCGACCAATTGTTGAAGCCGAGGGCCTGGCACCCCCGACGGCTGGCTTGTCGACCGGGCGAACCCGGCTGGTTGCTGGAGTCGAAGGCCTGACGCCTCTGACAGTTGTCTTCTTGACCGGGCGGACCCGGCCAGTTGAAGGGGCCGAGGGCCTGACACTCCCGACGGTTGTTTTGTCGACCGGACTGAACCGGGCAGTTGTTGAAACCGAAGGCTTGACACCTCCGACAGTTGTCTTCTTGACCGGGCGGACCCGGCCAGTTGAAGGGGCCGAGGGCCTGACGCCCCCGACGGTTGTTTTGTCGACCGGACTGACCCGGCCAGTTGTTGAAACCGAAGGCCTAACACCCTCAGTGATAGTTGTCTTCTTGACCGGGCGGACCCGGCCAGTTGAAGGGGCCGAGGGCTTGACGCCCCCGACGGTTGTTTTGTCGACCGGACTGACCCGGCCAGTTGTTGAAATCGAAGGCTTGACACCTCCGACAGTTGTCTTCTTGACCGGAATAACCCGGCCAGTTGCTGGAGCCGAAGGCTTGATGCCCCCGACAGCTGTTTGAAGCGTGGCTGAACTGGCTTCAGCCACCGGTACCACGCCCAAGAAGAAGGGCGAGCCGACGACAGGTGGGAAGTCGCCGAAGACCAGCGGGGTCGCCAGGAATCCGAGCCTGGCATGGTTGGCGACGATCTCAGGGCCGTAGATAACGGCAGTCATCGCTGTTGAAGTGTTGGTGGTGGTGGTGCGTAGCACGAACGGAATGGCGTGCAGATGCACAAAGAACTCTCAAATGAACAGAGAGAGATGTGCCCTCCTCTTCCCGTCCTGTAAGAGGAAGAGGGGCAATCAGAACCTTGAAGAAGGTTTAGAGACTTTCTTTGACAGAAAGAAGAAAGGCGGGAAAAGTCCCACCAGGCGTGCCAGTCTGTTGGACACGGAAAAAATCTAAGGAATACTCTTATCGTAGATAAAAGGTAGATTTTCGTTCTTTTTGAAAAGAAACACTCCTCTGCGTAGAGAGGGTTCCGTGGGTGCGCATAGTATCAGACGATTTGGGTTCGAGTGTTGGACCTTTCCCCACTGACCGGAGTCAGTGTTGATTTACATCGGCCTAACGTCCGAACACCTTTGTTTAACTGTCAAAGAGGTCCCAAAAGACTTCTACAGAGATTCTGATGTGGAGGGCAAGCTCACTCGAGAGACTCTCTATGACCACTCATTTTATCACCAACACATAGAAACAACTAGATTAGGGCTAGGTCTGAGCAGAACCCTAAGATTCAGGCATAGAGGCACAAATATGCGGAAGCCATAGGCATTTTTAAAGCAAGGGAAGTTTTCTGGACCCCGGGGGTATTTTGGTAATTTTACCAACCCAGGGGTATTTTGATAATTTTCCAGGCCAGGGACATTTATGAAATTTTCTGGACTGGAGTGGAAGTGAAACTGGATCTCTAACTCCCCAAGGCATTGAGGCTCTTTCTGGAGGGTTTCGAGGGCTCTGAGGCCATGTTTAGGTTACAGAGGTATTTTGGTAATTTTACCAGACCCTAGACCTAGGTTTGGTATAATACCCGAGTGCTGGACTGAGCTGACAACACTTCCGGACTGAAGGAATGACAAGGGGCTTCATGGAAGGCACACATTTGTCAATTTGGCCGAAGGAGGGGTATATACACAATTTTTCAAAGTCGGGGAGGTTTTCTTATAATTTTCCCACCCGAGGTTACATATAAAACATGCTGAATGCTTTTACAATTCCGTATGAGTACAAAGGTTGTCGGCGAATTGTCGACTGTACAAACGTCCGCTTTGGAACGAGGGATAGGGACGTAGTCCCAATTACAAAAGGTTGCAGGGTATAACTGCAAATTACAGGACTTCGGTCTTTTACAGTCTCGGGAAGGATAGTTTTTGTAATTTCGCCATTATAAGGGCAGAAATACAAGACTTAGTCGTCCTGAGACGTAAAGACTTATAAAACATGGCCCGCTGAGGGGCATAATTACAAACATGGCCCACTGAGGGGCATAAACGTAAATATACCCCATAGGGGCATAAATACAAGACCCGGGGACTTACCCCACGCGGGCCGAAACAAACGAACAAAAGCTTCAAGTATGCTCCGTAGGTTGCTGCTTGTAGTCACTTCCCAGTGTCCTCTTTTGGACCTCTGGGGGTCTATTTATAGAAGTGGGGAACCTCCCTGGGAGTGTTCGACCCCGTACGGGTCCAACGGGATGAAAATGACCCCGGGGAGGTTCCATTTTCAAATTTTTTTAGTCCGTGCGCGGGAATGGAACCTCCCCGGGGTGGGAGGTCCCTCCCCGGGGTCGCGGCTCCCCGGGGGGACCGGCCCGGGGTCGCGGACCCCCGGGGGGAACCTCCCCGCGCGGACCCCGGGGGGACCTCCCCGGGGTCGCGAACCCCCGGGGAGGACCTGCCCGGGGTCGCGCGCCCCGGGGAGGACCTCCCCGGGGTCGCGGACTCTGGGTGGTCCCCACCCAGGCCGCACGCACCCCGAGGGGGGGCTCCCAGGGGTCGCGGACCCCGGGTGGGTCCCGCTCGGGTCCGGACGACCCCGGGCGCGTCCGCCCGCCTAGGAGGAGTCCCGCGCGGGACTCCTCTCGCCCCGGGCGGACCCGTCGGGTAAGGGCGACCCCGGACGGGTCCCTCCACCCCCGGACGGGTCTACTTCTCGCGTGGATTCCATAAAAGGGGGCTCCGAGGCTCTGAAACTCCGGGTTTTCGCCGTGTCTCGTGGAGAACAACGAGAGGGAACTCCGCCTTATTCGTTTGTCGTCTTCCTCGTGCCGTAGGCCGCTGCGGGAAGACGAGCTGTTGTCCGCGCCTCGTGATACACGTGCGAGGGACGCTGTGCTTGGTACGTAGACCTATTCCAGCCTCTTCTTCGCCGCTGTAGAGGTGTTCCTTTCTTAGGGTTGCACATCCGAAGGGCGAGGGCTTAATCCCGTAGGGATTTAAATATAGCCACATGATCCTGACAATCATTGCGGCTCGTGCTAGGCTCGTGGTCATCCTCCGAGGGGTTTATATTGCCACGAAATATGGGCTATAAAGCCTTAAGCTTAGGAATATCCGACGGGACGGCGATACGCCGAACAAGGTACCCCGTGTAGGAATATCCTATCGGATGGTGATACAATCCGAAATCTTGTCACATGCGAGATTAAAAATCCCGAACCTTTAGCACGATAAATTATTGGTGCAACAGAGGGTCAACACCATCACTTGTGTAACGGTGGGTGATCTCTCCCTTTTTTCTGAGGAGGATATCAAGAGTCATGCCAGAGACTTCTATGCCAGGCTATTCACAGAGGACGGGCATTGCAGGTCGAGGATTGTAGATGACTTACTCCCTTGCCACTCCCCTGAGGAGAGGGTGACTATTTCCTAGAGTTTCTTAATGGAGGAGGTTCGCGGGACTGTTTTCTCACTTGCAGATGACATAGTTCTGGGGCCTGATGGTTTCCCTTTGGCATTCTTCCAGAATTACTGGGAAATCTTCAAAGATGACCTTTTGGCTGCTGTGTAGGAGTTCCAAGAGAGGAGGGCACACTTGGGGGGCATCAATAAAACCCTTTTGGTGCTTATTCCCCAAAAGCTAGGTGCACTAGAGTTTTGGGACTTCAAATCCATTAGCCTGCTGTTGGCTCACGGAAATTCCTAATTTTCAGCGGCATGACACACACTCGCCTTTCTGAAGGCCGAGGTAGGTCAACTTGGCACGCGGGGATTCCGAGGGTAGTAATGGGGGAAATGCGAAGAATGATAGAAACGCATGGACGACGTATGGTTAATCGTTCCAGGAGCGCACTGATTGGGTTAGTGATAACTGGGCGGAATGTGGGTTTGTCAGTCGATTTCTCAATGATCACCTACGGAACCAAGTTGTCGACAGGGGAAGTGTTCGGATTCAATAGTAGAAACAAAAGTGTTCGGATTCAATCCGATGTAAAACAAACACCGATCGCTTGCGATCGGTGGAGAAAGACGTCTAGTACACGAGTCCCCACAATTGCCTTCATTCGTACCAGCGGAACCTCCTCCTCTCCACGTGTTGCCCGAAATCCCGTGCCCACGTGTCGTAGATGATCGTTGAGAAATGCGGGTTTTACGCGGACCCAATTGAGGGTCCAAGAGAGAGATAGGGGAAACTATAAATTCTCCATTTTTGCCATTTTGGGTCCCACTTTGACCCAGTGTGTAGGATACGGACTGGCTGACTGGTGTGCTCCGAATGACGCATGGTGCGACCCTTTGTGTAGTGTTGCTCGCTCCGTTCTTCGAGCTTCCCCTTTGCGAACTTCGGACATTTCTTGGACTAGTAAGTTGATTGAAATTGAGGTGGAACTGGGGTTGGACTGGGACTGAGACTGGCGGGGCCGGGCAGAATGCATTGGGGAGCGCGCACTCTCCCGGGCGCGATCTCCCCCCTGGGGCGGGCTGCCACTGAGGAGGGCGACCCGGGGGCGGCTGCTTGTCACTTTGTGTTGTCCTTTGACGTAACCGTGCTCCTGGAGATGTTGATGTTGACCCGAGGAGACCAATTGCGGGGTGATGCCGTTACCGCCCGTAAGGTGTTCGGGGATAGTCCCCACACACACCGTGGTGTCGAATGGCATGCGTAGCGGGCCCCGTGGCTCGTATATGGCCTGGCGGTCGGGGGTAGTAGCTTGTAGGCGTTGAGTGAAGGAGTTTTGGGTGTAAAAACCTGGCCTTGGTGTGATATGCCGTGCCACACGGCAATCTAGTGTGTAGTCCCGGGTTGGCCCGGTGCCTAAAAGTAAGCGGTTTGTTGCCGCGTGTTTGGGGGTCGGGGATGGCCCCAACTTCTTGTTGAGTCACCGCATGATGCAGCAAGTGCGTCCAAGCCGCGAGTTGGCCTTGGCTTACTGTAGAATTGATGGAAAATGGACGTCTATAAGGTGTTCGGGGAAATTTTTGACACGTAATTAGGGGCCGTATGTGTCGGCTAACGGCTCCCGGAGCCCAAATTTGACCAAGGGAGGTAATCCATTAGCATTAGGATGCTGGAAGGAGACGTTTTGGGAATGATCCCCGTCCTCGTTACTGGGTGCTGCATGGTGCGATCTATTGTTGGGGGCGCCCCTGGGTTGGTCTGGGTGGCCGAATTGAAGGCAGGCAATGCCGCATGCTGGGTAGTCGGGGGTGGTCCCCGCTGGTTGCAGGTGTTGCCATGAGTCACGGCAAGTCGATTAGGGCCCTCGGTCAGACCCGGAATGCCGTAGAGATGCCGAAAATAATACCTAGAAGGTATTCGGGAAAATTCTCGGACCTTCATATTTTGTTTTTTTTCCTAGGAAAAATGTCTGGGTACAACAAATCCCCCCCACAGGGAGTGCGTCAGAGGCGAAGACGAGGGTGGACGGCTCGTGAGTCTTGTGTTCTGTGTGTTGTAGTGGGTTAAAACTTTGTGTATATTTTTTCTTCCATGATAGCACTTCGTGTATATTGCTAATATCTTGCCCTCACTTTCTTGTGCAACTATCTTGCAGCTATGGCGAGGTTTGGCAGAGATGACTGGGCTCAGAGCCGTGTGGAGCGCGCTGAGGACCACTAGGTGAGGTGGACTAGTAGGCTGATGCCCTTCTTTGGCCTACCTGTCATCACCACGGCCAATCTTGGCCAATTGGACTTGAGGCTGTCCTTAGTAACGGAGGGGCGAAGGTGCTGATCCGGTCGGGGTAGTGGACCTGGCTAGACTTTTAGTGGTGAGCGGGATCTACTCCTACGACTGCTCCGAAGGCTATCCAAGGGAGTTTCCCTTGGACCAATTCCTGTTCGAGTTTGTGGGGAGTTTTGTCTCGGCCGAGATAGAGGCAGCTGATGCCTTGGTTGCTGGAGAGCGTCGCCGGCTAGAACAGGCAATCCTGCTGGGTTGTGACAGTTTGGGCAGTGTCGGGGTATTCAACTACCCCAGTTTTTCTGTGGACTTCTATGTTAGGAACCGGAGTACCTGTAGAGATGGACAAACAACAGAGGAGGAAGAAGAAAGGGGGAAGAAAAGACAATCTACAAGAACACCGAGATTTACGTGGTTCGGAGGCGATGTGCCTTCCTACATCCACGGCCACAGCATGGTTTCCTCTATTATAACACACCAAGATACAATACAAAGAGAGTTCGCAGCCCTTTTATACAAAGAGATTAGGGTGCCCAACAGAGCAGGGAACAAAGGACAATAATGCCCCTGTTATAAACAGAAATTTTGTTCCGGGGGCTCCGCCCCCGGAAACCCCCGCAAGGGGTGCTGCCCCCTTGACCCCCGCGACCTGACTGGGCAGGTCGAACCCCGCGACCTGACTGCGCAGGTCGATCCGCGTGCGAGGGCGCACGATGACGAGTTCGGGCTCCACAATCTAACATTCTAGCGCTAGAGACAGTTCCCAAGTGCCGACTGCCTAGGTTTCTTCAACAGGGCAGATGAGTTCGGAGTCCGAGTTGCAGCTTTGAGCCCCGCTTCTTGGGATTTGTACGGCCACCACCGAGATGAGACTGAGGGCGTGACCGGGTTGCTGTTAGAGCCATCAGGGCTACAATTTGCCAGAGAGGGATACGATCACCATAGTATCTTGGACGGAGTGCTGCGCCAGGCAGTGGCGAGTTGGTATGGCAGGTGGGCCGTGATCTCATCTCACCAGTACCATCAGGGAGTGACCGAGTGACTTATGGGGGTCATCCACCACTACCGAGTGCTTCTGGAGCGAGCATGGATCCGTTACGCAATTACAACAATGCTGTGCGGGTACCCGTTCTACACCGGACTTCTTCAGGCATTGACGGAACGCTTCAACTGTCGATGGAACACTATGACCACAACAGAAGGAGAGACCTCACTGGATTTGTGGTCTCTATTCAGGATTTCAGGCTTGTTGATCAGCGGCGAAGGATATGAGGAGGTTGTACTGAACGATCTCCACCGCAGCCATATAGATGGACTGGAATGGTATCGGGTGTCACACAGCTACCGGTACCTTCTGAAGGTTTGGAGGGATCTGACTATGGCCGACAAGGAGAAGCCGATGCATACCCCACGGGTCACATTGAAGGCATGGGTCCGCCATTTCTACAACGGGCCCTTATGCTTTTATAACGAGTTTGCACGAGACCAGACCCCGTGAGAGGAGTATACGGAAGTGGAGCTATGCTCTTTCCGGGGTTCGCGACGAGGATCGAGGTGGCGAACCCAGCGGCCCCTTTGCTGTTTGCTTTCACCGAGCAGCCAGACGGTGACGTGCTAGCCTAGCTAGAGAGAGCTTGGAGGCGGTTGTCGTCCCTACTGGGCCAGGGTGACGACGACCTTCCTTTTGACCGTTGCTCGAGGGGGTTCAGGCCCGTACCGGTGCAGGCAAGTGGAGGAGCAGCCTGCGCTCTGCCGTTTTAGAGAGAGCCAGACGCGTCGGTGTACACGGAGTGGGTGATCGGCACCCGACCTGTTGTCCTGGTGCACCGGTCTAGCGCCACTGTGCTGGGGCCCTACTACCCCCACCAGTTCACGAGGAACTTCGGGTACGATCAGGCGATTCCGCCCAACCTGGAGTTTCCGCTAGCGGGTCGGTTGTATAGGGGCAAGGACACCCACTTGGTCGCTGTTACCTGGTGGGACTTTGCTTGTTGGGGTGAGCCAGTGAGGTTACCGACATCGGAACTGGACCGCCGAGGGGGCTTCGACGTTCACTATGCCCGATGGTGGTTCGAGTACAACAACTTGTATCGCCAACAGTCCTCTGCGGTGAAGAAGGCTGAGGAAGAGTGGTTGTTGAGGGAGGACCTGCCTTCTATTTCCCTGGACGAGGAGTTCCTATGGACATGCTTCTCTCGGATTGGCCGGGAAGTCCATAGGATCGCACGTCAGTGGCCCCGGGACAGTGGGGCTTCGTCGTCGACGAGGTGGGGTTACAACGGGGCGATCAAGCCCTTGAGGCCGGTGCAGGCGGCGCCTGCGACCACCACTTGAGCCGGGGCATCGAGCTCTACGAAGCCGAGGACCTGGTGGACGCAGTTGTCGGCTGACTGCGGGTTCAGGAGGGAGAGCCCTCTTAGCAGTGTACTGCCGGAGGGGAGCTTCGCCGACATTGCCGTTCTTGCCTGGAGGCGGCATATTGCCAATGCCATCGGGGCGGCCGGACCGGTAGAGTTTGTTTCTTACGTCGAGCGTCCTCGCACCGTCAAAGACCTTAAGGATGCAATTGCGAAGGCCGCACGCGTACTAGGGTTCAAGTCGGAGCAGCTGATCCTTCTACCGCCTACTCGTTTTGGGCCTTCAGGTGAGACATGTTTTGTGCTATGCTGTGTCTGTTTCTTTCTTTTGCGTTGTTGGGATGCCATTCCTGACATGTACGTTTTGCAGGTTCTCTTGCAGTTGGAGCCAGTCCCTCGACAGGGACGCCTGTTGGTAGTGGTGATAGGGAGCCTCAACCACGGTCAAAGCGCCCCCAGGTGGGTGATGATGTGGTCGAGATTGGGGAGTCCTCCCACGCACGAGTGGGAGGAACACATATCTAGGAGGAGCCGGTTTTGAGTAAGTGTCTATCCTTGACCATCTTACTCATGTTCACTTAGTCATTATGCTTGACTAATTTCATGGGTATGACTGGCATTGTAGCTCCATTGGAAGCTGGTGCGGAGATGGCTTTCTCGCTAGCCTTGGAGACTGATCCCCTGCAGGGCGATGGGGTTGACTGTGATGTTGACGTGGAGGACCTCCTTCGGGCGATGGAGGAGACTCCTACCGATGTTGAGATACCCCCTCGCTTTGAACAAGGGGAAACTTCCGAAGCCACCACGACAGGTAAGACCTTTGGGATTGGTCTTATGTACATGGAAGTGCCATTTGATAGGAAGACTGACATCGTTACACTTTCATGTGCAGAGGCGACAGATACAGCGGGGACCCCCATTTCTCCTGTGGCTGGGGATGGGGCATCTGCTTCTGCTGATGGGTTGGAGAACGAGGAGGTGCGAGACTGTTTCGGTGAGTGCCAGCTAGCTACTTGAGGGGCTGACTCCCATACTTGTCATACTGGTGTCATTAACCTTGTCTGCTCATTTTTATTTGACCAGCTGGCGATAGCGCGGCTGCCCTATTGATGGTTCAGGAGTTGGTTACTACTAGGCCAGCGGTTGAGCTTCCCTCTTTTGAGGCGGAACCGGCGATAGCGGGTGACGTGGCGGTCTTTCCTTCTGGGGCTACAGCTACCTCGGTACCCCAGTTGCTGGCGGAGCTGCCTCTTCCTCCTTTCCCATTAGGAGTTCTGGCTTGCACCGTGAGTCTGGTTGGGTCCTCGACCATGGGCCCTTCAGGTACGTGACTCGTAATTTGGATGGCATGTTTGCTCTTTTCATAGTGAGCATTTTTTACTAATGCTGGGCTTTTACTTATGTTTGTTGTAGGTGCCTCATCTCCTTTGGAGGAGAGCGAGCTTCCTTCTGATGTTGTCGGTGCTTCGGATGGGGGCCATGTGGCTGCAGCCTCGGCAAGAGAGGTTGAAGAGGCGATCGACATAGAGGGTATCTTAGACGAGGGTACCCCTGTTAGACCTTTTGACTGGCTAGCCCACCTTATAGGGCCGAATACTGGGCTGACTTTGTTGCTTTGGCAATCAACAAGGCATTCTTCTCCTAGTGTTTCTGGGAGCTCATCAGGAACTTCTTCTAAGGTCTCCTCGAGTACCAGCAATGACGTTATGGATACAGAGGAGACTTCGAGCTCCTCTTCTTCTGGGGCCTCACCGGCTGAGGTGGTTGGGACGAAGGTGACTTCGACAGGTATGGGAGATTTTTTTCCCTTACTTTCTGATGACGATTTGTATAGTCTGGTATGATGTTGATAGTCCCGTTTTGTACAGCACTGGTGCCAGAGGGGGAGCACGTACCCGCACCCGTCGTAGTTGAGCACGAGGGGTCTCCTACCCCTGCTGGGACGACGGTAGAGGAGAGGGAGATGGCGGAGGCTTCTTCAGTTGCTAGGAGGTCGCTGGCCTCTCCTACACCGGCGGGGACTCCCGAGGCCGTGGTAGAGTCCGTTTTAGGTATAGGCTGTGAATTTTCTCAAGTTTTTTACCTTGTTTGCTATAGAAAGTGTTGTATGTATTTCTCACTTTCTATTGGGTTTTCTTTGGTATGGTGCAGCTTCGGGTGATGTTTTGATGGAGGAGGTGGACACCCTTCCTGTTTTGGGGGTTGAGTGGCCTGTGTCTACTCCACCACGAGAGCCCCTGGTGGACGAGAGCGTGGCCATCTCTCCTCCAGCGCATGCAGAGATGTCTTTAGAGCGATCCTTTCCCGTCTCCTGAGGATCTGAGGAGACAGCTATCGGACTACACCCGAGGCTATCATGGCCTTGGCTTCCTGCGGGAGCCATGGATGGCAGCGCTGGCAGCGACGTGGGCTAAGTTCCTACTGCTTCGGCGCATACAGGAGAGGAGAGCCCAGAGGCTGGTTGCTATCCGGGAGGAGCAAGAGAGGCTGGATAGACAGGTTGCAGCCACAGTCGAGCAGAGAGCTCAGACGGAGGCAGCTTGTGCGCGGAGCAGGGACAGAGCCGTTCAGCTAGATGGTGCTGAAAATACGGCTGAGGCCTTGAGGAAGGCTCTGGAGGAGCAGCAGGCGATAGTCGAGCGTTTGTGAGCCGAGTGGCAGGAGGCAGCGAGCGTGGCCAAATCCAGCACCCATGACCTTTGAGCCCTCGAGGTTGAGGTTGCAATTGCTCGTTCCCACTTGGCAGTACTAGAGGAGAGCGAGTCGTGACCTAGTGAGGTCACCTCTTCCTTTGTTTTTTGTCTGTACTCCTACTTGTATTTTGTGTAGCCTCACCGCACAGGTCTTGTGTTATCCCAAGGGCATGTCTTGGGCTCCTTATAAATGAATGACAAATTATTGAGTTCTTTGACATTATTCCCTGTGTCCCATCACCCTCTTATTCTGGAGTGATGTCTGATATAATTGCTGGCAACCGACTGCTACTGTCGTGGTTGATTTTTCTATTCCATGGTGGAGTGCCCTCGAGATGGCCCAAGGGAACATAGCTTAGTGCTTGTGGTAGTTGTCGCTGGAGCTAGGAGCTAGAGACTGGTACTGGCGATGGAGACTAGATACCGGCAGCTGGATACCAAAGCTTGTCTTGTTGTGACATATTGGCCTGTTCCTGGAGACTGGGGCTGGGGACTGGAGACTGAATATTGGAGGCCTATTTGGATAAGGTGTGTACGCATGTTGTAGGGAACTTCATGCCAGGAGACTGGACACTGGAGGCCCGCTTGGGTGAGGCGTGCAGCTCTGTTGCTGAAGCAAACCTTCCGGTTCGGGACTTCAGTTTATTCATGTGGTGGTGGTTGTTATAAACTTGTTCGTGAGGCGGAACCGCTCGGTGTTTTTGCTGAAGATCACCCCGTAAGGTTCGGCCTGAATGCAGCGTACTAGTCTTTTGCTAGGACTTGGAACTGGAAACTGGAAGTTGGATATTGGAACTATATTCGGCGATCTGGATGCTAAGGCCTACCTGGATGAGGCGTACTGGCCTACCACTAGAAACTGGCACTGGACACTGGAAGTTGGATATTGGGACTGGGTATTGAAAATTGAATACTGGAGGCCATCCTGGATAAGGCGTGCTGGCCTATTACTAGGAACTGGCGCTAGAAGCTGGGGACCAACGACTGGGAACATGATATTGGAAGCTGGGTACTGGAGAGGCCCCCGCTTGAATGAGGTTGGTTGGCCTGTTACTAGAAACTGGAATCAGGTACTAGAGAGTAGGGACTAGGAGTTGGAAACTGGAAGCTGGAAATTGAATATTGGGGCTGCGGATTAGAACTGGATACTGGGACTGGATATTGGGGGTTGGAGGCTGGATACCGGATACTGGGATTGGAGACTGTGTACTGGGACTGGAGACTGAGAACTGGAGGCCGAAAACTGGGTACTAGGACTAGAGCCTGGGATTTAGATATTGGATACTGGGGGCTGGATGGTAGGTGCTGGGTACTGTAGGCTAGAGATCGGAGCTGGATGCGGGATACTGGGTATTGAAGTTGGAGTTGGCCGGCTGAATGCTAAGGTGTTGTCACAGGGAAAACTAGAACTGGAGTTGGCGATGGCCGACTCTCGGGGCTGCACTGGCCACTAGTAGTACAAGATGGTACTAAGCTCGCCGTCAACGAGACGTCGTGGTTGCCGGCTTCCGTCGGTGAGGAGTAGAGAAGGAAGGAGAGAGTTTTTTTTCTCTTTACTAGCCCTACCGCCCTTGCGGGTTTTCGTCAGAGCTGCCCCCTTTTGCTTTTTCCGGTGTGCCCTTGCGGATTTTCACACCGAGGAGTTACTTGATTTTGTCTGAGGCGCCCTTGTAGGTTTTCACCTCAGCTAGGTTAGTGGCAATTTTTGCCCTCAGTTGTCTCGTGGAGGGGGGCTGGTTGAGGCCGTTGGGATATCTCTATTTTTAACCTCATTTTTTGTGTATATATATTTTTGTTTACCTGAGAACCTTGTGGATGTCGTCCGTAGCGTGCAGCTGTCAGGGGACGTGGCCTCGAGGTATGTGCTGTTAATGGCTTGTTGCCGTTGTAGCTGTAGTTGTGGTTTTGGCTGGTTACTGAGTACTCCGGAGTTTGAGTGTTGATCTGGGAGCCGACTAGCCATAGTGACGTATCGACGGAGCCCTAACTGGGATCTAGAAGCTGGTAAGCCTTGATGAAATATTGCTGGAGTTACAACTGGGATCATGGTGGTTTAACCATGATGGGCTAGTGACTGTTATGGGTTAATGGGTTTTTGTGATGCACATATCCAGGGTTGAAGGTGTTTGAAGGCCAACTGAAGTGGTGTATAGGCCAAAGTTTGCTAGAATGAATGACCGGGATGGTATATAGATCACTGGTGTATGCGGATTGACCATAGTGGTGTGGAGGCCAGAGGAGGTATAGGTCAACTGGAGTGATGCAGGGCTAATCAGGAAATGTAAGGTCGATTGACTGGAAAGGTATATCGGTCAAAAACTGACATGGGCCAACTGGAGAATGTGTGGTTCAGGTGACTGGTGTAGATTAGTTATACAGGTGTGTGGTTACTGGAGGGTGTGAGGGCTAGTTGTCCCCAGTGGGGAAAGGAGAGATTTTTTGTTCTCATTATCGACTGTACCGCCCTTTTTGGTTTCTGCCAGAGCCGGCTCCCTTTAGCTTTTTCCATGCGCCCTTGCGGATTTTCACACTGAGGGGTTACCCGATTTTGCCTGAGATGCCCTTGCGGGTTTTCATCTCAGCCGGGCTACTGGCCTTTTTTCCCCCCAGCCGTTTCCTTGAGAATAGAACGGCTGAGTACGCCAGGGTATCTCTATTTGTAACCCCCTTTTTTTTTGCTTACCTGGGAGCCTCACGGCTACTTTATGGATGGTGCTGGATGTCCTGAGCTTGCTGTTGTTGAAGGAGCTTGTTGGTGGGATCACTACCATTGATTTGTTGTGCTAGTGCTATAGTTGTTTACTGTGAGCTGCCCTGTCGTCATTCGCTTTGGGACTTGAACGCTTGTTGATGTATTGGTTGGTTGCCATCTTTTGCGACTGGGGCTTTGAACTGACGTTGGAACGGCTGGATTTGACGTCCTCATGACTGAGATTGATGGGCATTATTTTGGTGGAAGACTGGCTGAGACCCTCCGCAAGAGCGTGTGGCCAAAGGATTCAGGGTTGACCAGCTATGGCTGCATGTTGACTAAAAGGCTGGGGTGGCCGGCCTTAAGGGTGTATGGCTGAAGCAGTGGACTGGTCTTTCTCCCTTGGGGGGGTGGCGGTGATGGTTACTGGATTGTTGGTGATAGCAGAAGGACATGCCTCAGTCTGAGTGGCGCGCGAACTCGTGTTCTGGGGCGTGGTATAGTTTCATGTGTTTGCCCTCAAGAGGAGGAAACGACTTGTTGCCCTTGCGGTCCACGACTGTGTAGGCCCCTCCTTCATAGACATCATGAATAATGTATGGCCTACGCCAATTGGGTTGTAGCTTTCCATTAGGACGCCCCACTAGGACCTCTTTTTCCTTGATCGCCTTTCTTGAATGCTCGTTGTTTGACGAGCTTGTCATAGGCTCGAGTCATACGGGCCTAGTACACCTGTAGGTGTTTATAGGCCTCGAGCCTTTTGCCTTCTAAATTGGTAAGCTCTTCTCGCCTTCTCTGGTATTCGTCCTATTCTTGACTAGACAGACCGGTGTGGACCGCTACGCGATAGGACGCTAACTGGATCTCGACGGGGACGACTACTTTGCCCCGTAGACGAGAGAAAATGGTGAGCACCCCGTAGGGGTCTTGTAGACTGTCCGGTAGGCCCATAGTGCTTTGAGCACTCTTTCGGCCCAGTCGCGCTTGCGGTGGCCAATTACTTTGGCCAAGAGCTTGCAGAGAGTTTTGTTGAAGGTCTTAGCCATGCCATTGGCTTGAGGGTTGTGGATTGAAGGCGTTCTCCAGTCGATGTTGAATTTCGTCGCCAGTTGATACACAACTTTGTTCTTGAATGGTGTGTTATTGTCTGACACAATACGACTGGGAGTATCGAATCGGTAGATAATGTTGTGCCGGACGGACCGGGCCATCACTTCTCCGTTGACTTCCCATAGAGGGACGGCCTCGGCCCATCGAGAGAAGTAGTCAGTGGCGACCAGGATGTACTTATGGCCTCTGGAGGACGGTGGGAAGGGTCCCGCAATGTCCATACCCCATTCCGCAAATGGCCACGTTGGGGCCGTTGGATGCAATGGGGTTTGGGGGTCTCTTGGGCACTGGGCCAAAAGTTTGGCATTGATGATAGGTCCGGGCATATTGAGTGCAGTCCGCACACATGGTCGGCCAATAGAAGCCTTTGAGCTTGATGTTGTTTTTCATTTTGTCTCCCGCCTGATGAGCGCCGCATAGCCCTGAGTGGACTTCGCGCATAATGGCTCTGGCTTCGACTGCAGAGACACATCTCAGGAGGAGGGACTTGTCTTTTTCATGGACAAGTCTATAGAGGGAGTCATCTATTAGCTCGTACGACGTAGCCTGGCGGAGTAGCTGGATTCTTTGAGCTCGGTCGGGAGGAAGCCAACCTCGCTTGATTTTAATGATCGGCTCGCGCCAATCTTCTTCTTCTGGGGAGGTGTCCTAGTCAAGGTTATGGACCTCGTCGATGGTGAGGCCAGACTCATCGTCGAGTGTGCTCGACATCAATCTTCTGTGCTTGATAGTGATGTCCACTTCGCCCGCGGGCGAAAGCTTGATGGCTGAAGCCAACTTTGCGAAGGCGTCCGCCTGAGCGTTACTGCTCCTTGGGACATGATCTATTTAGAAAAAATAGAATTTTTGGATGAGTCTGGTGACGGCGGCATGGTACGGGACCAACTCTTGCTTTCGCACGTCGTAAATGCCGAGGACTTGCCGGATCACCAACCGCGAATTCCCGTAAGCTTTAAGGCATCTGATGCCCATGTTGAGAGCCATTTGAAGTCCGATGATTAGAGCTTCGTATACGGCTTCATTGTTGGTCATGGATTTCATGAGGGCGCATGAGTTGTATAGAACTTTGCCTTGGGGAGTCAAGAAGACGATTCTGGCACCTACTGTGGTAACTGGGCTTTGATTATTCTGGTTAATCTTCCGGGAGGTGTCGTCGAAGTAGAGCTCCCAGCAAGGTATGTTAGCTGTGAGAGCGTCTTGCTTGGTGTAATGCAAGACATCTTCGTGTGTTCATCTGTGTTCGGCAATTGCGGGGCCAGGGACTCCTCGTCGGGGAGTTCCGTGTTGAGAGGTGAATTATTTGGGACTGGATGAGCTGTTAGGCAATCAACCATGCCTTGCTCCTTGATTGCTTTCTGGGGACATAGGTAATGTCATACTCTATTAATAGGAGAGCCCACTTTCCAAATCGGCCTGAGAGGACGGGCTACTTTAGGAGAAATTTGAGCGGGTCATGCTTGGATATAAACTCCACCCAGTGTGACAGGAGGTAGTGCCGCAACTTCTTGATAGCGAACACCAACGCTAAGCAGACCTTCTCCATGGGAGAGTAGTGGTACTCAGCACCGATCAGCTTCCGACTGAGGTAGTAGAGTGGTTGCTCTTTGCCTTCCTCGTTAATTTGCGCCAACAAAGCTCCTAGTGAAGCGTCTATGGCGGCGATGTAGAGTATGAGGGGCTTTCCTTTGACTGGTGCCCCTAGGACTAGAGGAGTGAGAAGATACTCCTTAATTTGGTCGAAGGCGTCTTGGCACTCCTAGTTTTATATAAATGTGGCGTCCTTTTTCATGAGTTTGCTGAAGGGCGCGCATCGACCGGAGAGGTTGGAGATGAACCTTCGGATGTAGGCTAGTCTTCCTTGGAAGGACTTGAGTTCAGTGAGATTTTTGGGTGGTGGCAGCTCCCGGATCGCCTTGATCTTGCTGGGATCCACCTCAATTCCTCTGTATCTGACGATGAAGCCAATAAATTTGCCACTGGATACGCCGAAGGTGCATTTCATAGGGTTCATGTTGAGCCTGTATTGTCGGAGTCGGTTGAAGACTTGGCGTAGGTCATGTAGATGATCTTCCCACCTTTTTGTTTTGACGACGAGGTCGTCGACATAGCATTCGACGATATTGTGTAACATCTCGTCGAATATCTTGGTCATGCCTCTTTGGTAAGTAATGCCGTCATTCTTCAAACCAAAGGGCATGCACTTGTAGTTAAAGATCCCCTTAGGGGACCGGAAGGCAATGTGGTTCTTGTCCTTGAGGGACATCCGGATCTAGTTGTAACCGGACGACCCATCCATGGAAGAAAAAGCTTCATATTCGGTGGTCATGTCAACCATCGTTTCTGTGATTGGTACTGGGAAGTCGTCCTTAGGACATGCTTTATTAAGGTCTCAGAAGTCGATACAGATGCGGACTTGACCATTCTTCTTTTTAAGTGGGAGGATGTTGGCGAGCCAAACTGGGTAAATGCACGGCTTGATGAAGTCGACCTCCGCCATCTTGTTGACTTCAGCCGCAACTTGAAGTTCCAGTTCATGACGCATGCGGCGCTGTGGCTGTTTAATTGGAGTTGTTGAGGGAGAGACGGTTAGCTCATGCTCCGCCACGGAGGAGTCTAGCTCTGGCATCTCCTTGTAGGTCCAGGCGAAGCAGTCTTTGTATTCAAGCAAGAGTTACTTGTAGTCCTGCTTCTCCGCTTCATTGAGAAGAGCACTGACGAACGTCAGCTGGTGTGTTTCGGCTTCACCCAGGTTGATCTTGACAAGTTCATCAACGGTTGCTTGGCTGCCGTCCTCCAACTCGGGAGGAGCAGGTTACAAGTCGAAAGTCTTCATCATTGGTGTCAGCTTCGCATACTTCTTGATTTCCAATGCCACTGATTGACATTGGTGGGATTGGATGATGGTCAGTGCTGGACCCCGACGGGGGTTGTTCTGTGCCGCCAACGCCTGTTGGCAGAAGTGTTCTAGGATCTTCAATTGATGACAATGGGGCTTCCGTGGAGCCATCACTAAACGCGATGGAACTCTCCAGGAGGCTGGGGGTTGGCATTGAAGGAGTTTCTTTGGCATTATTATTCCGAACTAACGAAGCTCTCTAGCAAAGATTTTGGATCGCCTCCTCGCTTAGAAGGCTTGTGAAACTGCGTTCTTCTATGGATTGGAGGGCAGGGGGAGTTTCCTCAGCTCCATTTTCTCTGACATGGTGCGGTGGATGCTCACCGACCACTAGAACTGGGGTACCGGGCTTGGCGAAGAATGGGATGAGGATTTCTTTCTCCTCCCCAGAGCTATCGAATCTTATGTCGGCACTGGTTTGGTCATTGATTGACTGTACCAGACTTACAGTGTTGACCGCGTAGTAGACGCAGAAGTCTTGATCTTAGTCGTAGCCAAGTCCTCTCGTATCTTTCTGGGAGAATGAAGGTTGCCCCCGGACCTAAGGTGGGGTCCACAACTGGTGAAAATATTCACGTCGTGCGGAGTCTTGCCACTGAGGAACGTTATGCTTCAGACACATCTCTCGGATGCGTTATGGCATATTATCCATTACTTGGACTACTTCAGGAGTACTGTCGGCTAGCTTAGACCAACCGAAGTCGTCTTCTGGCGAGGCTTGACGTGCCATGTCTCTCTTGTAAAAGACAATCGGCTTATCCTTGTTAGCCTTCTTGCTCTTGAGTTGCCGTTTATAGGTAACGACGAACTTTTGGAGCGGCTCGACCTTGTGTTCCTCTGATATACAAGAGAGCTATATACATGTCGGTGGCAGGCAAATGCTGTTGTTGATGGCTCGGCTAATAATATTAGCCTCGAAGTTAATTTTGCGCCTCTTGGGGTAGTCTGGGGTTGACTTGGTGCACAGGCGTAGCCGATGTAGCTTAGCCTTTTCTTCATCGACGGAGAAGAGGTTGTCCTTGTCTTCCTCCGAAAACCAACCATTGCTTTTGCTCTTGACTACGGGGTACGCACTGGGTCCCCGAAAATAGAGCGTAGCGTCGACCAGATTGCATTTTGCTGGGTTGAACGGAGATTGGTCTGCGAAGACCATGTGTTGTTCTCCGTCCTTGGTTAAGTGGATGACCCAATTCTCATGTAGCCAGGGTCGACCAAGCAATACTTTATAAGATATGTTGGCGTCGATGATGTAGAATGTCAACTTCGAGGTGAAATCATCTAGCACCAGATCAACGTCTACCTGGTCGAGGACGTCCTCGGTATTCTGGTTGAAGCCAGATATCTTTACTGCCTGAACCTTTTGGAGGTATGGCGTCAAGTATAGAGCCTTGAAGGTCTTCAACGACATGATGTGGACGGCAGTATCGGCGTCTGCCAAGATTTGGTTCGTCTCATGACCGTTGATCTTCTCTTGCATGTAGAGAGGACGATTGTGACACGGTGAAGATAGTAGCATATCCTTTTCCGCGAATGTGACGGTGGTTCCAAAGGCTTCGTATGTTGCCGCCTTTAGCTCTGTAGCGTGAGTTTCATAGACTTTCGGCTCTTGTAGTATTTTGATGAGAGCTTCTCGCAGCTCCTTACTCCAGGCAATGGCTTTCCAGACTGTGATGTTGGAAGGAAACCGTTTCATCTGGTAGAGGATCTTCCGGTCGGCTCGAGCACGAGCCTCCTCTAGTGAGGGTAGTATGTCAGGCAGTGTCTTGCACGCACTGTCACGACCTTCCCCGTCGGGGAGTTGCACTGCCGCCTTACCTTTGTCACGGGGATCAGATTTGTCGTGATCACCCATGGCCTCCTGGAATAGTGGCGCCAAAGGCGGCTCTTCTGAGGGTGATTGGTGGGCTGGATCGTCCTTGTCGGATGGACTTACTTGGTCTTCAGCCGTAGTTGGAACTGGAACTGCAGATAGGACATTGGTAGAGGCCTCCTCCTCGTTGGAGGGGTCAAAGATGCATGGATTGTTCCGAATCTTGATTTCCGGAATGGGATTAGGTTCTTCCCTTCGGAAAAGGATGATTTGTTCTGGGTCGAAGATGGGTTGGGGTAGAGGTTGCCTAGGAATTCTTCCACTCCCTTCACCGTGCCCCCAGCCACGGCCTCCACCACAACCAGTGCCTTTAGAGGTCAGCTGTAGTCCCAGCGGACCTGAGATCCTTTGTCTGGTTCGAGAGGCCACTGGCTCGCCCCGCCAAGAAACATTGATGTTGTCCGGAGGTGGGATCGCCACCATGTTACAGGTGCAGCCTCGAAGCATCTCTTCCAGCTGCTCTGTGGTGATCTCCTTATCTTTGTAAAACAAAGGGAGCTCCTCATAAATGAGGACCCTTTCGCCGTTCTTGATTCTCTGGATCATTTCCTAGACCCAGTTTCTGAGGCGAGCTCCTCAGAAATGAGGACCCTTTCGCCGTTCTTGATTCTCTAGATCATTTCCTAGACCCAGTTTCTGAGGCGAGCTCACTTTTGCATTCCTTCCCAGGGGATGTAGCGGTCGAGCGGGACGGCTGTAGTAGGACGAGGGGGAATGTATTCCTTCAAGTCATCGATGAGCTTTTGTAGCCTCTGGAGAGGCGTTAGCTCGGCCGGAGACTACCAAGGCAGCTGTTTGTTCAGCCTACTTCTTGAGTCATCTTTTGAGGTTCTTTCTTTTATTTTTCTCTTATTTCTTGGCGATGGCCGCCTCTAGAGTAGGAGAAATTGGCGGTGAAGCTAGAGTTGATGGGTCCCCGAAGGGGTATCTTTGAGCTGGTGTTTTAGCAGGCCGAGGTCGACGGCTTTTCTTCGCCTTGATCTCAATCCAGGCGTCTTCCGCTTGTTGTATTTAGAAGGTGGCGTTAATCGGCTGCTCGATGACCTCGAGTGGTAATTCCTGGTATGCCGGTATACTGGGATTGGCGTCCGAAGATGTGTGCGCGATTTGATGCCTTACCCACAATGGCGGTATGCCTTGCTTGGGGCCGGACTGAGGAACCCGTTTGGGGTTGAGCTCCTTTGCTTTGCCTTTGTGGCCTGGCTTAGAGCAACACCCTTCGATGCCTGGAAAAGTAGCGAGACATCGCTGCTCTTGACGGTCACCCTGGCATTGTGTACCAGCTGTCTTTCATAGGAAGACTTGATTGGCTTGTTTGGGTCGCTGAAGACTCTGAAGATGTCCCTTTGATGATTGGAGCTGAGATAGAGGGCTCCTGGATGGCGCCCAGGGAAATGCTAGTTGGAGTGGTCCGACATTGCTGGGCTGGGCCTCTAGTTTATGTCTGCTTTCCCTTTATATCTTCCAATACTGGTGGCGCAATTGGAGTTGGAAGGTGGTGAGAGGAACTTCCGAGGCTTGCTGTCGCCTCATTTACCAGGATGTCCTCTCGGTTGAGGAGGACCCAGAGAAGTCTGGCGGTGTTCTCTTTGAAGAAGGGAAGAGACTCGAATTCTTGCCACGGCCGTCGATGTGAGACTGGAGTGGCAGAAGCTGACTGGCTTGTGCCTTGTGTCTGGGCATCTGGGGGTGTTGAGGTGACTGCTTCGTGGATGATGTTGACCGAGACATTGCTTAGCTTAGCATCCTGACTGTTGTCTTGTCTCCAACGACTTCTTAGTCGCTCTAGAACTTCCCAGTTATCTGTCCGAAACTCGAGCCATTCCGAAGCATGCTGATAGGGCAACCTGTGTCCATTAGCTTGAAGTGAATCGGTCTGATCTGGCGCGTTGCTGGCGATGCTCAATGTTTTCACAACAGCTTCTCGAAGTTGAAGAGCCACTAGGGAATTCCCCTCAGCATCGATCTGCTCTCACCGGAAGAGCTCCTGTATCAAGTTCTGGACCTCTTCACAGGACTTGATCGTATGGCAAATTTTGGCGTGGAATGGACAGTACTGGGGGTGACTGAAGTCCTACTGAGTGTAGTCTGCTGGTGGCTCATATGCCATGATTTGCCCTCTCTGGACGAGGACATCAAAGAGTCGCCTGGTTCTCTCCCTTAGAAAGGAGAGCGTCATGCGGTCATGCCAGGGTTTCCACCCTGGGTACCACAGCGAGCGTTCGGCTTGACCGGGGTTGGCTTCCTCTACTTCTGTGTCAGAGAGGGAAAATGCGGCCATCATGTG
Organism: Amorphophallus konjac; assembly: GCA_022559845.1. Classification (NCBI taxonomy): domain Eukaryota; kingdom Viridiplantae; phylum Streptophyta; class Magnoliopsida; order Alismatales; family Araceae; genus Amorphophallus; species Amorphophallus konjac. Next base: position 357,277,917 of record CM040126.1, read on the forward strand.
AATCACGTTGGCTGAATAATGAATCACACGGGCCGTCTTGGCAGGCTGCGTCCATGCATGTGACTGTGAAGGATCGACGAGACCACTCTTCATCTTGATGAGGCCGTCTCTGATCAACTATTGCGCCTGAGTCTTGAAGACGTAGCAATCTTCAAGTGAGTGACCCAACATGCGGTGATACAGGTAGTAGTTGGGATCATCGGCTTTCTGGGCGTCGTTTGGCTTTCGAGCTTCTGGCAGCTCGATGATCTTCTGGGCCAGACAGAGGTCAAAGAGCATTTTTGTGTGCTCCTTTTTGAAGGAGAACGACGTCTTCATACGCTCAGTGAAAGAAAGGATAGTTGGCTTGTCCTTCGATTTCTTGCTAGAGCCACTTGACTCGCCATCCTTGTTGGCCTTGACGGTGGGGGTGAACTCAATGGTATTCACCTCTTTATCAGTCTGGCATTCCCGTGTCGGTTTACCCTTGGCTGGGGTATAACTTGGGTTGTCGACAAAGAACATCTCTAATCTGGCGACTGCCGAGTTGAGCTGGTCGAAGCCCTTAATATTGGTGTCAAGAAGTTTCTCCCTGACCTTGGCTACCAGGCCTTTACGACATATGATGATGGCGTCTTCCTGAGCTGGAGGGTTGATGCACCTCATGCTGAGGTCACGCCATCTTTTAATGAAGTCGAGGGCAATTTCCCCCTTCTTCTGTCGGAGAGGGCAAAGCTCTGCCAGAGAGATCTTGCGCTCAGCCGTCTGGAAGCGGTCGAGAAACTTTTTCTAGAGGTCAACCCAATCGATCACTGAGTTGGGCTTCAGACGGGAATACCACTGGAAGGCCGTTCCCATGAGTGAAGTGGCGAAATAGCGGAGGAGATATGACTCGTCCAATGTTAGCTCACCCATGGCCGTGATGTAATAGGCCAAGTGTTCGTGAGGAGACCCTTGCCCGTCAAATTTCTATAACTTCGGGGGTTTGGAGTACTCCGGAGGAAGTTTTTTCAGCTGGTGGTGTAGTGGGTACGTCACACTGTAAAGATCTACAGTGGCGACCCCTTCCCCGTACTGGGCGAACTTCGCCTGGACGATTCGCTCGATCATTTGCCCTTTGCGCCATGAGATTTTCTAGCAGTGGCGTGTTTTATGCTCGCGGATTGGCTTCTACTGGTAGTGTGCCGAACCGTACTGTTGTTGGGGCTCTGGCAGTTGTCGCCGAAGTGTTGGCACCATTGTGCCCGACTGGTAATGTCTGCGTTTCAGCCGGAGGCCTAGCAGGATGTTGAGGGTGCAGATCCCGTTTCTAAAGAAGGTCTTGTAGGAGGGTCTTTAGGTGTTGATTTTCCCTCAGAAGAGTTTCAAGAGTCGCATCTTGAACCTCGTCCGCTGGTGGATTGTTATTAGCTGGATCCGCATTTACGGGAGCGCCACGGTCCTCAGCTGACACCTCTTCAGGGTGTTCTGATGCCTGCGGCCCGACAGAAGTGCCGACGTGGCCTGGTGGCATCGGAGGTTGAGCTTGTGAGCGAGGCCTCCTAAGCTAGAATAATGGCTGATTCAGGTCATCGGAGTGCGTCCCGGGTTATTGACCAGTAGTGTAGTACGTGAACACCCGAACAGCGTGGTTGATGAACCTCACTGCCTGCTTTTTCTTGGGATGCTTCCCGGAATGGACTGGTGCTCCCAATCTATCAAAGATTGAGACCCTCTGGGGCGGATCTTCCGCTGGGTGACTGGTGCTTGTCCGAGAAAAACTCGGCATTGCTTGATGACGGAGCTCGGTGCGAGCCCCTCTCCGCTTTTGCCTGTCTAGGCGGGGAGGACTGGCTAACTAGACGTCACCGGACTGGGCCGATGATGACTCGGCAGCATCTCGAACGATGTGGCACTCGGGTGCGTGGAGGGGATTCTTGGCACATGCCCTTCGGACGGCTTGAGCTTCTTCTAGAGTGACCTAGATTCTTCTCAGGCAGAGCTGTCACTCTTTCTTGTCACTACTCCTCCAGTTGGACTTGGGAGCTGTGGTGTCTGATTGATGTGACTGCCCCCGATGTGATACCGAAGTGCCAATTTTCTTCAGTTCCACTTTATCCTCTCACGTATGCCGCAAGAAGCTGAAGCGGTTGGAAGTAGGGACCATCGACACGTTCCGGTCCCGAGGAGTGATCGGCCCACCTCCATAGAGCCGAATCCTGAGGTCACCGGCAAGGATGGTCTTACCGGAGTTGCTGGGAGCGGCAGTAGGTCGCCTGTTCCTGCGGCTGCTGCGACGCTTCTTCTGTGGAGCTGATGAGGACTCAGCTCCGAGATGGTAGATCGAGAAGACCCAGCCTGTCCTCTTCGGAGGCGTGACGCTTTAGGCGAACATTGTTGGGATCAGTCCCCACGACATGGTGCCCGTATTGGGAGTCGGAAGCTAGGCAGCCCGAGTATTAAAGCCTGCACGAGTCGGAGGAAATGTAGTCGGCTGTTGGAAGCAAATTTTGTGTGCAAAAAAAAACCCCGCTGGGGTGAAAAGAACCCGTCCGGGGTGAGAGGGACCCGAGCGGGTTGGCGCGCAGGCGGGCAGGGCCTCCCGGGGCCGTGCGGCCCCCGAGGTGACCTCCCCGGGGTCATTCGACCCCGGGAGGACCCACCCGGGCAGGACCTGCCCGGGGTCGTTTGACCCCGGACAGGCCCGCCCGGGGCGCGCGACCCCGGGCAGGCCCGCCCAGGAGGTTGTGACCCCGGGAAGGTCCCGCAGGGGGGTCGCGACCCCGGGCAGGACCCACCCGGGGTCCGCGACCCCGGGGAGGTCCCGGACCGGCCCGGGGACCTCCCACCCCGGGGAGGTCCCTCTCCCGCACGCGGATACTAAAAAAAATTCAAAAAGTGACCTCCCTGGGGTCATTTTCATCCCGTTGGACCCGTACGGGGTCGAACACTCCCGGGGAGGTTCCCCACTTCTATAAATTAGACCCCCGGAGGTCCAAAAAAGGGGAGCTACGATCTACAAGCTACAACCTACGGAGCATCCAGCATTCAGAGTTTTTTGTTCGTTTGTTTCGGCCTGCGTGGGGTAAGTCCTCGGGTCTTGTACTTATGCCCCTACGGGGTATATTTACGTTTATGCCCCTCAGCGGGTCATGTTTGTAAGTCTTTACGCCCCGGGACGACTAAGTCATGTATTTCTGCCCTTATAATAGCGAAATTACAAAAATGTCCTCCCCGGGACCGTAAAAGACCTAGGTCCTGTAATTTGCAATTATACCCTGCGACTTTTGTAATTGGGGCTACGCCCCTATCTCCCGCTCCAACGCGGAACTCTGTACAGTCGACAACTCGCCGACAACCTTTGTACTCATTTGGAATACAAAAGCACTCAGCATGTGTTATGTATGTCCTCGGGGAAAAATTATAAGAAAACCCCGACTTTTATAAATTTGTGCATATGCCCCTTCTTTGGCAAACCTGACACACATGAGTCTTTTATGAAGTCAGTGTCACTCCTTCAACCCAGAGATGTTGTCAGCTCAACCCGACACTCAGAGGTCATCCCAACCCTAGGTCTGTGTAGGGTACGGTAAATTACCAAAATACCCCTGTGACCTAGAAATAACCCAGTAGCCTCTAAAATCCTCCAAAAAGAGTCTCAGTGCCTTGGGGAGTCAGGGACCCGATCCTACTTCCATTCCAACCCAGAAATTTCAGAAATACCCTTGGCCTGGTAATATTACTAAAATACCCCTGGGGTGGTAAAATTATCGAAATACTCTCGGGGTCCAGAAAACTTCTCTCTACTTCAAGAATGTCTATGGCTTCCGCATATTTGCGCTTCTATTCCCAAATCTTAGGGTTTTGTCTAGACTTAGCCCTAACCTTGTCTACTTGTTGGTGGTGAATGAATGGAGAGCTCCCTAAGTGAGAGTACCCTTAACATCTGAGCCTATGGAGAGGATTTTGGGGATTTCTTTGACAGTCAAACAAAGGTGTTCGGACGTTAGGCCGATGTAAATCAACACTGACTCCGGTCAGTGGGGAGAGGTCCAGCACTCGAACCCAAATCATCTGATACTATGCGCACCCACGGAATAAACCTCTCTATGCAGAGGAATGTCTCTTTTCAAAAAGAACATTTATTTTTCCCACGTGAAAATATTCCGTGTCTCACAGACTGGCACGCCCGGTGGGACCTTTCCCGCCTTTCTTCTTTCTGTCAAAGAAAGTCCTCTAAACCTTTCTATGTTCTAATTGCCCCTCTTTCTCTTAGGGGACGGGAAGAGGAGGATACACCTCTCTATTCCTTTGAGAGTTTTTCGTGCATCTACACGCCACTCCTTTCGTGCTAAGCACCACCACCACCACCAACAACAGCAGCGATGGTTGCCGTCACCTACGGCCCCGAGATCGTCGCCAACCATGCCAGGGTCGGCTACCTGGCAACGCCACTTGTTTTCGGCGACTTCCCAGCGGTCGTCGGCTCGCCCTTCTTCCTGGGCGTTGTGCCCGTGGTTGAGGTCAGCTCAGCCGCGGCTGTGACGACCATCACTGAGGGTGTCAGGCCCTCTATTTCATCAACTGGCCGGGTCCGCCCGGTCAAGAAGACAACTGTCAGAGGCGTCAGGCCTTCGGCTCCAGCAACTGGCCGGGTCAGTCCGGTCAACAAGACCATCACTGGGGGTGTTAGACCCTCTACTGCAACAACTGACCGGGTCCGCCCGGTCGACAAGGCAACTATCGAGGGTGTCAGGCCCTCAACCTCAATTGCTGGTCGAGTCCGCTCGGCTAAGAAGACAACTGTCGGGGGCATCAGGCCCTCGGTCTCAATAAGTTGCCGGGTTAGTCCGGTCAACAAGGTCGTCTCTGAGGGCGTCAAGCCTTCGGCTTCGTCGATTGGTCGGGTTCACTTGGCCAAGAAACCAATCACTGAGGGTGTCAGACCCTCTACTTCATCAACCGGCCGGGTTCGCCCGGTCAAGGAGACCGTCCTCAAGGGTGTTAGACCCTCTGCTGCAGCAGCCGGGTCCATCCGGTCAACTCTCCAATTGTTAAGGGTGTCAAGTCCTTCATCCCGACAACCAGCCGAGCTCCCTTGGCTGCTACGTCAATGGCCGAAGGTGTCAGGCCTTCTGCCCCGGCTATTGGCCGAGTCTTCTCGGTCAATCAAATCACTGCCGGCGCTGTCCCTGCTCAACGGGGGCAACGCCGCTGCCGCAACGGCCTCCAACCTATTGCGGCCACCCTTAGAGGTGCTGCCCCTGCTCAACGAGGGCAACGTCGCCGCCGTCAGGATGGCGCCATGCCTATGGCGGGCGCCACCACCGTCGCCCCTGCCCAATGGGGGCAACGCCGTAGCTGCAAGGGTGCAAAGCCCGAAGCGGCTGTCTCTCGCTCCGGCAAGACTGTAATCGTCGGAGATATTCGCATCCGGCTCGATGGAGGCGAGCCGATCATACCACGGGATCGTCATGTCCCGACTATCTCTACCTCCAACCGCTTCGAGCCCCTCCGGCAAGTCCGGGGGGACGGAGCGAAGAAGAAGAAGTATGCCGTACCGGCGGCAACCCAGGGCCCTCTGCAACGGCCCAAGCTACGAGCTCCTCGTCCAAGGACAGGGGGCAACCAAGTGGAGGAGCGCCAGCTCCATCTAAAGAAGATCTGGGTCACCAAGGAGGAGGCCCGAATTATAAGGCGCGCGAGGGCGGAGGAGCCTTTCCGCATGTCGTATCTGCGACGAATGCGGAGTCCGACAAGCACTGAGGCCTCAGTCTCTCCGAGATCTAGAAATCAGCCCCTACGGGGGTAGAAGCGCCGTGGAGCTGGCAAGCAGGTGCGGCCGACTTCCCCGTGGGCCAGTTCCACGCACACGGAGGAGGATCGCTCCCCTCAAGCATCCACATCCCGAGTATCGGTCTTTGACAGACTTGGGGGGCCGCCCAAGCCGGAGCGACAACCGCCCAAGAAAAAGCGGGTGGTCCAGGTGTCCGATGACACCGTCAAAGTGTTCACCTGTTACGCCACCTCCGACGACAAACAGCCCGAGAACATCTCGGGAGAGCTTGACTAACCCATCCAATATTTAAGGAGGTCAAGGCCGGTCTCCCGAATTCTAGCGCAGACGCAGCAGGCGCCGGCCGCCGGTACATCTCAGCCTGAGCCGGCACGGCAAGAAGAGCGCCAGGAAGACGTCCACAGTGTTGATGGGGACAGTCACTCCCGGCACGAAGAAGAGCTGGGGGAAGAGCCACGGGCCCCCACATTGGACGAGCTTCGACGGGAGAACCAGAGCTCAAGAAACTGCTACAGTCGCTCTTGCGCAAAAAGGAGGTTCCTGCCCCGCCTCAGGCGGCACCGGCTGGAGCGGATCAGCAGCCTTCTCCCATTCCAGCAGCAGCCAGCGCTTCCGCCACTGCTGCAAGACTCCCACTGGCGGTGGACTTCGAAGTCCCGCTGCATGAAGCCAATGCGCGGTCATCTGCTACTCCTGCCGCAGAAAGCCTCATGGCGCAGAAGCAGATGATCGAGCGCATCGTGGAAGCGAAGTTCGCTCAACATGGCGAGGGTGTGGCTACCGTTGATTTGTACAGCGTGCCATATCCCCTCCATCATCAATTCAAGAAGCTTCCACCAGATTGCCCGAAGGCCCCGAAACTCCAGAAGTTCAACGGGCAGGGCTCTCCGCATGAACACCTGACCTATTACATGACGGCCATGGGTGAATTAGCTCTGGAAGAGGCATATTTGCTGCGGTATTTTGCCACGTCCTTGACTGGCACCGCCTTCCAATGGTATTCAAGGTTAAAGCCGAATTCAGTATCTGATTGGGTTGATATGCAGAAGAAGTTTGTCAACCGCTTCCAAATGGTCGAGCGCAAAGTCTCCTTAGCAGAGCTTTGTTCCCTTCGACAGAAGAAGGGTGAAACAGAGTTGGACTTCATCAAGCGATGGAGGGACGTCAGCATGCGCTGCGATAATCCTCCGACGCCGGAAGATGCGATCACCATCTACCGCAGGGGCCTCTCGACAGAAGTCAGTGAGAAGCTTCTGGGTTCCAATATCAGAGGCTTCGACCAGCTCAACACGGTGGTGGCGGAGATTGAGATGTTCTTCGCTGATCACCCTGCACAAGCCTCTACAAAAGGCAAACCCTCCAAAGACCGTCTGGCTAGCGGTAAGGACGTGAATGCCGTGGACTTCTCCCTGACGAATGGAGATAAAGGGGAAGGAAAATCCAAAGGAAAAGGCAAGAAGTCTGATGATAAGACAAATGCGTCTTTCTTAGCGGAGAACATGAAGACGCCGTATTCCTTCAGGAAAGAGCATACTAAAATGCTCTTTGATCTATGCATGAAAGAGCAGCTCGTCACTCTGCCGGATCCGCGAAAGCCCGCGGAGGTGGATAAGACAGAGGATCCTACCTATTGTGTGTATTACCGAAGGTTGGGTCACACCATTGGGGATTGCTATGTTTTCAAAAATATAGCAGAAGAGCTCATTCAAAAGGGCTTGGTAAATATGCTGGGCCATGCAGTCGACCCACCCCAGCCTCATCCTTGGAGCTGATCGAACCGGTCAGCTAACGTGGTCCATATGGTGGCGATGACTTCAAGCTCCAATGCCTCCGAAGCCAGGCCCTCAGGTTGACAGCCCAATGGTGGTCCCAGAGCCACTCCTCCTCCATTCCGAGAATGTTTAGCGCTGCGGAGGACCATCCGGAAGATCCGAGGGGAAGTCCGGTAGCTGCAACTAGAACAGAGGCGCCTACTGCAGTTCCTGGAAAGCATTGATCAGCAGTTGTCCACCTTCCCCTTTGGCCCATTTGCCAGGGGGTTAGCTCCAGTGTACATATGGGAGGCGGGTGTATCACCCGCGGGTCGGGCTCCGCTCAGGGGCTGGCTCTCTGAAGAATCCTCAGATTCATCCGAAGACGAGGAGGACTCACCGGAAGGCGAGGAAGCTCCACTTCAAGTTGAGCTCCCAGAGAAGTTATATTCATTCCCTTGCGAGAAGACTCCAAACATCTTCTTCGCATGCCAGCGAGCAGGGCTGATAAGCCCGTCACCCTTGGAGCAGACACCAGGTCCTGCTTTTCATCAGGGCTATTGCCCATATCATGAAGTTGTTGGCCATATTATCCACAACTGTGAGCCATTCAAGGACCTCGCCGAAGACTTAATCAGGCGAGGGAAGGTTGATATGGGCGAATTTCTAGTCGACCCACCGCAGCCACATGCACGAAGGAGTCTTCACTTCTCCGTCAACGTCATACATGCCTCAGCATCTTTTCAAATCCCAAAACCACAGGAGGAGGGAGTCAGTTCCCAGGGAGTCAATTCTCAGCCACCTAAATCCACATTGTGGTACCCAGGGTGGCGACTCTCTCATCAGTGTTCTTTTCCTAAGGAAGACGCTGAGAAGATTTTTGATAAACTTCTGGAGGATGGCTGGGTGCTGACACATGACCCACCGTCTTATTACAATGAGGCGGCCAAGAGTCACCCCCGCTATTGCAAGTATCATGCAAGGGTGTCTCACCCCACTCAGCAATACCCAGAGGTTCAAGACTTCATTGAAGCCCTCATCCAGAGAGGGGTTGTCGATACTCATGGGAACTCCATGACAAGGTTGCGTCTTGCAGAGGCCGCCAGGGAAACTCTTCAGCAGGTTCGGCGAGAAACTGAGGCTTTCTCCCGGTTAGCCCGACCAAGTGAGCCTGCGGAAAATGATGAATTCCCATTACTCACTAGAGGCAAGGCCACCTATAAAGGGCCTAAGGTCCAGAACCCAGGAAGCCAAGCCGCGGGAGAGAGTTCCAAGGTCCGTCCCAGGTCCAATCAGCCTGGCATCATCATAAGAGAGAACTTTCGGCCAGACGACAAAGGCAAAGCCAAGGCGTCAGAACCTTCAGCCAAAGCTCCTGCCCAGTCAGCAAGGCCATTAGTCGTGGAGAGGACTCGACTTCTTGAGCCCGCGAAGACCCCAATTAAGGCCTCTGTCAACCCAGCGAGGCCGCCAATTGTAGAAAGGCCTCAGCAGCTCAAGCAAGCCAACCCACCAGCCCAAGCAAAGTCGATGGAACTACAAAGCTCCCAGAGGCCCTACTGTGGACTGGCAGAGTTCCAGGAGTTGCCTCCTGAAATAATTGCTCAGGCAATCAATGTCACCTTCCAGCCTCAGTCGGAGGAGGCTAATTGGACCAAGGTTGTCCCCAGAAAAAGCCACGGCAGTAAGGCCCCTAAGGAGCCAGCCCGGAGCAAAAAATAGAATTCTGGGGGCAAGCGAGTCCCACCGCCGAAGCAAGCTCCTCTCTCTTCTCAAGAGACGGCACGCCAAAAGAAACAAGAGAAGAACCGCAGGAAGAATTTGAAGAGGAGATTGAAGAAGCAAGCCGAGCAAGCCGCTGCTATGGAGGCTCCTAAGGAGCCAACTTCTCTACAAAGACTTCAAAAACTCATAGATGAGCTGGAGGAGTACACTCCCCCTCGCCCCACCAGGGTCGTCACTCTAGACGAATATATTCCCTGGGATAAGCTTGGGCGCAAAGCCCGTCTTCTGCAATGGCTCCGGGAAATGGCCCACTGCCTTGAAGAGGGTGAAGACTTCCCAATCCCAGAGGAGCTCTCATTATTCTACAAAGATGAGGAGCTCACTGTGGAAATGCTCGAGGAAATGCTGCAAGAGCTCTCCTGCAACATGGTGGCGATCCCGCCACCTGACAACATTTACTGTCCCACGGCTGATAGCACTGGAGGCAAGGCTCCTATGGCAACATATCAGCGTCGCTCGGCAAGAAATGACCGGGGACGTGGATGAGGTCGTGGCCGAGGACGTGGACGTGAAGGCCCCCTGGCCCTCGACCGGGTCATAATATTCAGAGGGGAGAAGCCGGGTCCTGTCCCAGAAACTCAAGTTCGGGGAATCCCTTTCATCCTCAGCCCCTCAGAGGGTTCAGGCCCCACCTTAACGGCTAGGCCGGGTGGCGTTCCTTTTACCATCACCTCCTCTGATGAAGAAGAGGAGCCAGCCAAATCGCCAAAGTGCGAGGAGGCGTTAGAGCAGGTCGGCCCCTCTAACCGGGTCGAGCCCACGAGTCAGGCCGGTCCTTCTAATGAAGACCAGCATGATGAGCCTTTGCCACCTCCGGGGGAATCTTTGGCACCGCTGTTCCAAGAAGATGCGGAAGGCCAGAATACGGAGGAGCGCCCTTCCAAGCGGGAGAAGCCCCGCCAGGCGCCGAAGACTCTGGCGGAGATCATCCCGCCATTTGACAAGACCCGTGCTCGGGCGGACCGCAAAATCATTCATCATATGAAGCGGTTCCCAACAAATGTCACTATTTGGGAAGCCATTGCCCGGAGCAAAGACCTCAGGGAGGCTCTTGTCAAGATACTCCAAGACCCAGAGGCCTACGAAGCCCATGTTGCAGAACTGCATGCCCAGGCATATGAGGCACTCACAGCCAACATTTCCTTCACGGACAAGGACATGTTGCTGTCCTCTCCGTGCCATAATCGCCCCTTATATATGAGGGGGACGATCAATGGGCATGACGTGAATTGCATCCTGGTTGACGCCGGAGCAGCCGTCAACATTATGCCTTTGAAGACTTTCAAGTCTCTATACTTGGCACCTTATTTACAAAAGGTGACTGCGGTCAAGATCTCGGGATTCAATCAGGGTTCTGAGGAGGCGCTTGGTCGGGTTGAGGTCAAACTCGCCTTGGGCGATTTTGTCACTCAAGCGACATTCTATATCATCAACTCCTACACATCTTAAAAGATGCTGCTTGGAAGACCCTGGCTGCACGAGAATTGGGTCGTCCCTTCAACTCTGCATCAGTGCATTAAATATGCCAAGGAAGGGGAGCAACATACGGTCTTTGCAGATCAAACCCCATTCCACCCCAATGAGTGCCATCTGGCCGATGCTTCGCTTTATGTTGGGAAGCCCACTCTGACAATCCCTGAGCCTATAAAGGACAAAGGGAAACAAAAGGTGAACCATGAAGTCGAAGAAGGGCAGCTCTTCACTATCAACCAAGACATGGTAAAGCTGCACAGGCTGAGCCTTAGTGCCGCCTCCAAGCCGACTCAACCAGAAAGGCGGGATGTTGACTTTGAAGCCAATCTCATCAGCCGGGTCATTAACGGGAGTATCTCCTTACCGCCCAAGTGCCTCCAGTTCTCGTCCCAACGGGAAGAATACGAGGTGGAGCCGTTGAAGACCTTTACAGTCTCTTATCAACGGAGAAGGAGATGCAACAAGAGCAAGAGGGACAAGCCGATCATCTTTTACAAAGGTGATTTAGTCCCACCATGTCCTCTTGAAGATGACTTCGGCTGGGATACTCCCACCGATGTGGTGCTAGAGCCAGTCCGGGAGATGGATGATATGCCCAACTACATCAAGGAGATGTGTAAAAAGCAGCACATTCCGCAAACTCTGGACCCTGCGCGAGCGGCATACTTCCATCAGTTGTGGAACCCTCCACAGGTCTGTGGACAACCTCCTTTCTCTCGCAAAGATACAAAGGGACTTGGCTACGACCAGGAGACGGACTTCGAGGTCCATTTTGCAGTCAATGCCATAGGACTGATATCTGCTCATCATGGGCAAGCTGAAGTTGAGCCCGGGATCGGCGACTCTGTAAGGAAGTCCGGTGAGCTGTCAATGACACCATCACCTTCATCAGGAGTCAATAACGACCACCCCTCAGAGGGAGGAGCAGCCCAGCCTGCTAACCATCAGCAAAATAAAGCAAGCCCTTCGACTTCGAGTCACGAGCAAGAGTGCTTCGAGGAATTTGATGTCTATGAAGCCAACACTGATGATGAGGGAGACTTCGTCGACCTCCAACCAGCTCCACCGGAGCTTGAAGATGGTGGCCAAGCAACTGTGGACGAATTGATTGAAATCAATCTCGGAAACAAAAGTGACTATCGTCCCACCTTCATAAGTGCCCTCCTCAGTGAGGAAGAAAGGCAGTCGTATCGACAGCTCCTAGAGGAGTTCAGAGATTGTTTCGCTTGGACTTACAAAGAAATGCCCGGACTTGATCCTTCGGTGGTCGAACATGAGTCGGCAATACTTTCAACAGTCAAGCTAGTCAAGCAAGCTCAAAGGCGTATGCGCCACGAGCTGGAGCTGAAGGTCAATGCTGAGGTTGATAAGATGCTCAACATGGACTTCATAGAGCCTTGCATGTACCCTGTGTGGCTCGTCAATATAGTCCCTGTCAAGAAGAAAAATGGCCAAGTCCGAGTCTGCATCGACTTCAGGGATTTGAATAAGGCATGCCCAAAGGACGACTTTCCTGTCCCAATCACTGAGACAATGGTTGATATGACCACCGGTCATGAAGCCTTGTCTTTTATGGACGGGTCGTCGGGCTATAATCAAATCCGCATGGCCGTCAAAGACAAAGACCATACGGCTTTCCGGTCTCCTAAGGGGATCTTCAACTACAAAAGGATGCCGTTCAGTCTGAAGAATGCCGGCGCAACCTACCAAAGGGCAATGACCAAGCTCTTTGACGAGATGCTACATGGCCTTGTCGAATGCTATGTCGATGATCTGGTCGTCAAGATGAAGAAGCGGGAGGATCACTTGACTGACTTGCGTCGAGTCTTTGAAAGGCTTCGGCAATATCAGCTCAAGATGAACCCGATGAAGTGCGCTTTCGGCGTCTCCAGCGGCAAGTTCCTTGGCTTCATCGTCAGGTACCGGGGCATAGAAATCGACCCTGCCAAAATCAAGGCTATAAGAGGACTACCTCCGCCCAAGAACTTGACAGAGCTCAGATCTCTTCAGGGAAGACTCGCCTATATTAGGCGGTTTATTTCTAACCTCTCAGGAAGATGCCTACCTTTCGGCAGACTGATGAAGAAAGGGGCACCCTTCATATGGGACGAAGACTGTCAGAAGGCCTTCGAGCAAATCAAGGAGCATCTGCTGACTCCTCCTATCTTAGGGGCACCTGTCAGAGGGAAGCCCCTTATCTTATATATTGCTGCCATGGATGCCTCTTTGGGGGCTCTCCTAGTCCAGATTAATGAAGAGGGCAAGGAGCAGCCGCTGTACTACCTCAGCCGAAAGCTGATTGGGCCTGAGCATCGGTACGCTCCCATGGAAAAGGTGTGCCTAGCTCTGGTGTTTGCTGTCAAGAAGCTAAGGCACTATCTCCTAGCCCATCGGGTGGAGCTCATCTCAAAATGTGACCCACTCAAGTTTCTGCTCAGCCAGCCTGTCCTCTCTGGTAGACTTGGTAAATGGGCACTTATCCTCATGGAGTTCGACATCACCTTCGTCCCACGCAAAGCGATCAAAGGACAAGGAATGGCGGAGTTTTTAGCAGCGCACCCCGTGCTAGAAGATTCGCCGCTCAACTTCGAGCTACCGGATGAGGAGGTGTTAGTGCCTTCTCAAGAAATTGGGGAGCATTCTGAAAAAGTCCCGCTACGGATGGAGCCGGATGTCCTCACTCTTGACCTCCCATACTGGGAGTTATATTTTGATGGTGCCTCTCGGACAATCAAAAGGGCTGGTGGCCTTACAGACTATGTCTCAGGCGCGGGGGTGGTCTTTGTATCTCCACAAGGCGGCATCCTCCACAACTCTTGCGCTCTCATGAAGTCGCTGACTAATAATGAGGCAGAATATGAAGCGCTAATTATCGGGCTTCAGTTGGCACTAGAGATGGACATCACGTGCATCAAAGTGCACGGGGATTCTTAGCTCGTCATCCGACAAGTACTGGGTGTCTATGATGTCCGGAAGAAGGAGCTCGTCCCCTACCATGCAGCCGTCATGAGGCTCAAGGAAAAATTCTACCTATTTGAAATAGGCCATGTCCCCAGAGGCAGCAACTCCCAGGTTGATGCTCTTGCAAAATTGGCAGCAGCCCTAAAACTCCCGCCTGAGGGAGAATTAAATATTACTGTCAGACATCGAAGGCTCATGCCAAGTGTGCTCGACGAAGAATCCGGCCTCACTGTTTACGAGGTCGACAATATTCAAGTGGAGAATGTTCCCGAAGAAGAAGATTGGCGTGAGCCGATCATAAAGATAAAGAACGGCTGGCTCCCTCCTGATCGGGTTCAGAGGGTGCAACTGCTACGCAGGGCGACATCCTACCAGCTGATTGACGGTCTGCTCTTCACGCTCGTCCATGAAAAAGATTGATCGGTCCTCCTACGGTGCCTTTCATCCAAGGAAGCAAAGACTGTCATGCATGAGGTTCCCTCCGGATTGTGTGGAGCTCACCAGGCAGGAGCCAAGATGAAAAATAGCATCAAGCTTAAAGGGTTCTATTGGCCTACCATGTACGAAGATTGCAATCAATATGCTCGTACATGTCATCAATGTCAAGCATTCGGCCCAGTCCCTCGGCGGCCACCTAACCCGCTCCATCCAACAGCGCCTACTTGGCCATTTGCAGAGTGGGATATGGATATTGTGGGACCATTCCCACCATCGTCCCAGGGGCACAAGTTCATACTCGCTGCCACCGATTACTTCTCCAGATGGGCGGAAGCCGTTCCGCTACGGGAGGTTACAGGGGAGATAGTTGCCCGTTTTGTGCGGCACTATATCATATACAGATTCGGCACCCCTAGTCGGATTATATCCGATAATGGCACACCATTCAGGAATAAGACTGTTTATGCTTTGGCGGCCAAATTTCATATCGATTGGAGGACGTCATCAGTCTACAATCCCCAAGCCAACGGATTGGCCGAAGCTTTCAACAAGACCCTCTGTAAGCTGCTGTCCAAGATAGTAGGTGGCCGCGAGCGGGATTGGGGCGAGAAGGTCCACGAAGCCCTATGGGCCTATCGGACTATTTACAAAACCCCTACGGGATGTTCCCCATTCTTTTTGGTCTACGGAGCCGAGGCGGTGGTCCCTGTGAAGATCGAGCTAGCATCTTACTGCGTTGCTGTGCACGCCGGATTGCCAGGCCAAGAGCAGTCCGAGATAGAAAGGAGGCTTGAAGAGTTGTCCAACCTTACGGTGAAAGACTCAAAGCCTACAAGCACTTACAAGTGTATCAAGCCCGCATGACACGTATGTATGATAAGCTGGTCAAGCAAAGGGCGTTCAAGAAAGGTGACCTCGTCATGATTAAAGAAAAGGAGCTTCTCGCGGAAAGATCCAGCGGCAAACTCTAGCCTAATTGGCGTGGGCCTTACGTCATCTAGAAGGTCTACGAAGGAGGGGCCTATACGATCCTTGACCACAAGAGAGATAATCCCTTCCCTCCTCTCAACGGCAAGCATATGAAGCTCTACCATGCGCCACCGCAGGAGTTTCCACAGCAGTCCTCACAAGACAGTACCTCTCCTCAGTGAAGGTTCAAAAAAAATGGGGTTAAAAATACTGATACCCCGGCGGACTCAGTCAGCCTTCAACGGTTGGCTGTGGGCAAAAAGGCCACAGATCCGGTCGAGGTGAAAACCCGAAAGGGCGCCTCTGGCAAAAATGGGCAACCCCTCGGTGTGAAAACCCGCAAGGGTGCACCGGAAAACGCTAAAGGGTGCCAGCCTCGGCGAAAACCCGAAAGGGCGGTGAGGTTGGTAATGTGAAAAAAAAATCCTCTCTATGTCTATTTTAAGGGTGGCTCTAAGTCAATGACTCCACCCCATCTCGGCCAAAACATCATATTGATACTATGGCTACACCTTACATGTCATCCCATGACACCTAGTCTCACCGACGTTCTCACGTTGTCATACTCTGTCCTATCGGGCTCGGCCTACGCATGCCCCTTTCGCGCTGTCGACCCATTCTGCCTACCGGCTTCGAGGTTCAGCTCAGGTGTCTATTCTGAGCGGTTAAACCCGCTTACTCTCTTGTCCCACTGGGACTGGCCTCAGTATGCTCTCTCGGGCTGCCAACCCTTCATGCCTTTCGGCTCCTTCTATCTCTGGTTTGGTCTCAGTATGCCCTCTCGGGCTGCCAACCCATCATGCCTTTCAGCTCATTTTACCCACCGGGATTGGCCTCAGTATGCTCTCTCGGGCTACCAACTCATTATGTCTTTCAGCTCATCTTACCCTTTTGGGTACGCCCTCTCGGGCTGCCAACCCATCATGCCTTTCGGCACTTTTTATCTTTCTGGGACTGGCCTCAGCATGCCCTCTCGGGCTGCCAACCCATCCTGCCTTTTGGCTCATTTCACCTTCTAGTGATTGGCCTCAGTACGCCCTCTCGGGCTGCCAACCTACCTCGCCCTTCGGCTCATCTTACCTTCTTGGGATTGGTCTCAGTATGCCTTCTCGGGCTGCCAACTCATCATGCCTTTCCGCACCTTTTACCTTTCTGGGATCTGGCCTCAGTATGCTCTCTCGGGCTGCCAATCCATCATGCCTTCTGGCACATGTCCCACCGGGTCTGGCCTCAGCATGTCCTCTCGGGCTGCCAACCCACTTCTTCGCCTATCGGCTTTCGGATTGGGCTCTCACGTCCCACTAGGGCTGTCAAATCCACCCCTTTTCTTCTGGGTATGGCCTCTGCATGCCCCTTTTGGGCTGTCAACCCATCTCGCCTTTTGGCTTCAGACTTGACTCATATATCCCATCGGGATCGCCAAGTCTATTCCGTTGTCCCCACGGGCTTGGCCTCTGCATGCCATCGTCGGGCTGCCAACCCACTTCTTTGCCTATCGGCTCACGGATTTGACTCGTACATCCCACCCGGGTTGTCAAATCCCCTCCTTTCATCGCTTCGGGTCTGGCCTATGTATGCTCTCTCGAGCTGCCAACCCATCCCGCCTATCGGCCTCCAGGTTTAACCTGCATGTCCCTTTCGGACTGTTAAACCTCCTCCTTTGTTGCCCCGACCGGGCTTGGTACATGCATACCCCTCTCGGGTTGCTAACCCGGTCAACCGTCGGTCTTGGATTTGGTTAAATGCATCTCACTAGGGCAATCAAATCCACCTATTTGTCCCACCTATGCGGCACACACGTCCCTACGGGAGTCCCACATGCTCCTTGCCTTTTGGCATTATAGGTTCAAAAAAAAAAACGGGGTTAAAAATATTGATGCCCCAGCGGACTTGGTTGTTTCTGTTAGAAGAGCAATCAAGGGCAAAAATGCTTTGACTCGGCTAAGGTGAAAGCCCGAAAGGGCGCCTTAGACAAAAATGAGTACCCCTCAGTGTGAAAATCCGAAAGGGCGCACTGGAAAAAGTTAAAGGGGGCCAGCCCTGGCGAAAACCCGAAAGGGCGGTAGGGCTGGTAAAGTGAAAAAAGAAAAGAAAAGAAAAGGCTTATCAAGCATCAGACTCGCTCCTCCTCAGCTCAGCAAGGCGAGTCTCACTCTGAAGAGCTTCCTCTTGGAGTCCCTCAAGCCTATGGCGGAAAATCTACATCGGCATGCGCAAGACTGCGCTCTTCTTCGGTCCCCTGGACCTCTCACAAAAGTGCCTCCTCTCTGTGGGAGGCCACCTGCTCGCGCTTGTAAGCGACCTCGACCAGGGCGCCCACCTCAGCCTGGGCCGCCCGAAGTTTGCGAAGCTGCTGCTGCTCCTGCTGAATGATCAGCTGAGTCCTCCGCCTCCGCTCCTGAATAGCGCGAAGGCGAGCGAACTCCTCCCATAAAGACGCAAGCTCAGTCGTCCAGGCGTCCCGTGGGAGACCAAAATGCATGCATCTGACAATGCTACACCAAGTTGAGGACCATTCGGCCACTCCATCCCAAGGGCCAGGAAACTCTGAAGCAGCTTTGAAGCCTCACTAGCTGAAGCTAAAACAAAAAAAGGAGTTGCCTCAGCCCGTGTACGGCCGACATCTACCCAGACCAACGTGCCCTAAGGGCTAGTCTACATCAACCTTGGCTATCACAAGTCAGCAGTTAGTCAGCTTTAACATTCGGCGACATACCTCAGCGGTCAACCGACACATCAACATGTTCGGCTACACCTCAGATGTTAGCCCACACATCTTCGGCGACATACCTCAGCAGTCAGCCGGCACAATGACTTTTGGCCAAACGCAACCCCAAGGGTCGGTCAGTGTCAGTCTCTAGCTATCACAGCTCAACAGTCAATCAACAACGACTCAGATGAATGCGCCTCTTCGAGACAGGCCTACATCAACTTCGGGCCAACAAGTCTCTCAGAAGTAGGCCCCCATCAACTTCGGGCTAACGAGTCTCTCAGAAGCAAGCCCCCATCAACTCTAGGCCAACAAGTCTCTCAGAAGCAGGCCTACATCAACTCGGGCCAACAAGTCTCTCAGAAGCAGGCCCCCATCAACTCTAGGCCAACAAATATCTCAGAAGTAGGCCTACATCAACTCGGGCCAACAAGTCTCTCAGAAGCAGGTCCCCATCAACTTCGGGCTAACAAGTCTCTCAGAAGCAAGCCCCCATCAACTCTAGGCCAACAAGGCTCTCAGAAGCAGACCTATGTCAACTTCGGGACAACAAGTCTCTCCGAGGCAAGCCAACATCAACCCTCAGCTTTCTGGAAAGCAACGAAGCAGTAAGTTGCAGCTCTACAGAGGGCACGGACCGTCCGCCTCCGCCCCGGCTTTGATGAACGTTCCGTGGGGGGCATTTGTTGGAAGCAAATTTTGTGTGAAAAAAAAACCCCACCGGGGGGGGGGTCGGGGTGGACCGGTACAGGGTCGCCCGGCCCCGGGCGGGTTGGCGCGCAGGCGAACAGGGCCTCCCGGGGCCGCGCGGCCCCCGAGGTGACCTCCCCGGGGTCATTCGACCCCGGGAGGACCCACCCGGGGTCAAACCACCCCGGGCAGGACCTGCCCAGGGTCGTTTGACCCCGGACAGGCCCGCCCGGGGCCCCCGACCCCGGGGAGGCCCGCCCGAGGGGTCGCGACCCCGGGAAGGTCCCGCCCGGGGGTCGCGACCCCGGGCAGGACCCACCCGGGGTCCGCGACCCCGGGGAGGTCCTCCCGGGGGCGCGCGACCCCGGGGAGGTCCCGGACCGGCCCGGGGACCTCCCACCCCGGGGAGGTCCCTCTCCCGCGCGCGGATACTAAAAAAAATTCAAAAAGTGACCTCCCCGGGGTCATTTTCATCCCGTTGGACCGTACGGGGTCGAACACTCCCGGGGAGGTTCCCCACTTCTATAAATAGACCCCCGAGGTCCAAAAAAGGGGAGCTACGATCTACAAGCTACAATTTACGGAGCATCCAGCATTCAGAGCTTTTGTTTGTTTGTTTCGGCCCGCGTGGGGTAAGTCCCCGGGTCTTGTTCTTATGCCCCTACGGGGTATATTTACGTTTATGCCCCTCAGCGGGCCATGTTTGTAATTATGTCCCTCAACGGGCCATGTTTGTAAGTCTTTACGTCCCGGGACGATTAAGTCATGTATTTCTGCCCTTATAATGGCGAAATTACAAAAATGTCCTCCTCGGGACCGTAAAAGACCCAAGTCCTGTAATTTGCAGTTATACCCTGCGACTTTTGTAATTGGGGCTACGCCCCTATCTCTCGCTCCAACGCGGAACTCTGTACAGTCGACAACTCGCCGACAATCTTTGTACTCATTTGGAATACAAAAGCACTCAGCATGTGTTATGTATGTTCTCGGAGAAAAATTATAAGAAAACCCCGACTTTTATAAATTTGTGCATATGCCCCTTCTTTGGCAAACCTGACACACATGAGTCTTTTATGAAGCCAGTGTCACTCCTTCAACCCAGAGATGTTGTTAGCTCAACCCGACACTCAGAGGTCATCCCAACCCTAGGTCTGTGTAGGGTACGGTAAATTACCAAAATACCCCTATGACCTAGAAATAACCTAGTAGCCCCTAAAATCCTCCAAAAAGAGTCTCAGTGTCTTGGGGAGTCAGGGACCCGATCCTACTTCCATTCCAGCCCAGAAATTTCAGAAATACCCCTGGCCTGGTAATATTACTAAAATACCCCTGGGGCGGTAAAATTATCGAAATACTCTCGGGGTCCAGAAAACTTCTCTCTACTTCAAGAATGTCTATGGCTTCCGCATATTTGCGCTTCTATTCCCAAATCTTAGGGTTTTGCCTAGACTTAGCCCTAACCTTGTCTACTTGTTGGTGGTGAATGAATGGAGAGCTCCCTAAGTGAGAGTACCCTTAACATCTGAGCCTATGGAGAGGATTTTGGGGATTTCTTTGACAGTCAAACAAAGGTGTTCGGACGTTAGGCCGATGTAAATCAACACTGACTCCGGTCAGTGGGGAGAGGTCCAGCACTCGAACCCAAATCGTCTGATACTATGCGCATCCACGGAATAAACCTCTCTGTGCAGAGGAATGTCTCTTTTCAAAAAGAACATTTATTTTTCCCACGTGAAAATATTCTGTGTCTCACATCGGCACTTAGGGTTGTAGACTTGTGTCGAGGGTCGATACTATAGGTATCTAAGGCAGGATGCCCCTGTTGAGAGTTGGAACACCGAGAACTCGGGGCTGGAAGCCCATATAGGGAGTCGGCGTGGCTGTGGTCTGAGATGGAAGGCCCGTGTCGGGCACTGGAACTGCCACGTCCCGGGGCGGAAAGCCTTTATCAGAGGTTGGCATTGCTAGAGCTAGGGCCCGCAAGCCCTGTCGAAGTGCTGGGGTGCCGGGAACCTGGGGCAAAATGCCCGTGTTGGGAATCAGCCTTGCTGGGACCCGAGGTTGTGAGCTTGGGTTGAGTGTTGGAGAGCCTGAAACTCGGGGATGGAATCCTGCACTGGGTGTCGGCTCTGTTGGGACTTGCGGTTGGAAGCCCGAGTAAGTTGTTGGAGAGATGATCGAGACCTGGGGCGTGATGCCCGTGCTGGGGCCGGTCGGATGAGGACTCGAGAATTGATAGCCGCCCGGGCAGTTGCAGATGTAGGACTCCTGCGGGGGCCATCAGTGGAGACCCTGGGCCTGGTGCCCACATGGGTCGTTGGTGCTGGAGTAGCGCGCGACAAACTGACCGCATGAGTAGGAACTTGAATTGGCTGTGGGGCAGCCACAGTAATCATGCCCAGGAAGTAGGGCGAGCCAATGATGGGGGCGAAGTCGCCGAAAGCGATCGGTGTCGCCAGGTAACCTACCCGAGCGTGGGTGGCGATGACGATGGGGTCATATGTCATGGCCGTCATTGTTGCTGGACTGCTGGATGTCGATGGACGGGACGGTCGAAGACGGTCACCGGCTGCTGGAGTGCGGACTGGCAGCTTCAGGGCATGTTTCTCCTCTACCTCTCTTGCAAGGATAGGGAAAGGACATCACGGCTTCAGGGCGGGCACTGGCTCCTCTTCAGTAGGAAGAAGAAAGGTAGGAGACGTCCCATCGGACGTACCAACTTGTTGGCTCGCAGAAATTCCTAATTTTCCGCTGCGTGACACACACTCGTCTTTCGGAAGGCCGAGGTAGGTCAACCTGGCACGCGAGGATTCCGGGGGTAGTAACGGGGGAAATGCGAAGAACGATAGAAATGCATGGACGGCGTATGGTTAATTGTTCTAGGAGCGCACTGATTGGGTTAGTGATAACTGGGTGGAATGCGGGCGTGCCAGTTGATTTCTCGACGATCACCTACGGAACCAAGTTTTCGACAAGGGAAGTGCCGCCAGGGCACGACACGTGGGCATGGGATTTCGGGCGACACGTGGAGAGGAGGAGGTTCTACTGGTACGAGTGGAGGCGATTGTAAGGGCTCGTGTACTGGACGTCTTTCTCCACCGACCACAAGCGATCGGTGTTTGTTTTATATCGGATTGAATCCGAACACCTTTCTTTCTACTGCTGAAAGAGGGCTGGAGTACCCTTGAAGCCATGACATGAGGAGCAGAGTTGGCGCTATAGCTGGGATGCGACCACTGGGTCCAACAGATTGGGTTGTAGACACCGATTAGTAGAAACAGGGGGCTACGGACACTGGCTCGGCAAGGAGTAGGCAGGTACTTGCCCGGGAGACGGAGCGGCTGACACTGGCTCGACAAGGAGTAGGCAGGTACTAGCTCGGATACTGGACGAAGTAAGGTATGCGGGGGATGTGAACCCCAGGGTTGCGTCGGAAAAGACTGGATTTCTTGTTACACTTCTTTATAGGTGCCGTGAATGCTTTACAGGAGGGCGCTAAAGGTCGGAGTACAATTGGTGCAAGCCACGGGACAAACCCGACATAAATATCGATTCCCGGGTCATTGCAGGGTAAAGCGGATGTCCGCGTTTTTACAGAGGGTCCCCGAAGGGAACTACAAGCACGGTGGAGTGACCGGGACTGGACTGGACGCCGTGGGCTGGTATTGACTAGCGCGAGGGAGATCGGGTGAGGCTTGAGGTGAGCAATCAGGCATCGGCTCCGGGGCATAGCATCGGCATGTTCGGTAGTTAGGTCCGGACCCGGGAAGTGCTACTTCTGGGCCGTGGTCCGGCTAACTCGGGTCAGGGGGCGAGACAGTTGGTGGGTAGCTCGTCAAGAGCGGCAGGCATGTGGTCCCGTGGCACTGGGGGTCCTGGCGTGATGGTTTTCTTGCCGTTACCATGACGCGCCATACATAGGCGAACTCGGTGCACGGGTGTAATCGCCGTTACTATAACGCCCCATACTCAACGAGGAGGGTGGCTTGAGTGAATCGGCTAGACGACATTTGAGGGGTGTTCGTTCGACGTACCCTCGGCGTGTGTTAAGCCGAATAAGCCAACCAGCCAAATGCCTTCGCCGCGCGCCTTGCTCCTTGTGCTGTCAGTTGCAGTTGTATGTTGTGCGTGCCGGGTGTTCTTCGTATGCCGTATGTCCTTTGGAGATCCTCAAAGGGGGAATTTATAAAGGAATGCGAAAGGTCAAGTAGGGTTTACGCGGACCAGGGTGGCAAGGGCAGCTTGGTCCAGGTAAAGGCCCCCTCTACGCGGACTGGGTTGGCTGGGAGGAAAAAAAGTTTTCTTTTTTATTTTGAAGGGTTTATGCAGGCTAGACTGGGGCTTGAAATTTTTTTTATGAATATTATTTCTTAGAAAATGGGGGTTTATGCGGACCAGGCTGAGGGGGTCAGCTTGGTCTCTGTAAATGCCCCCCTAGAGGGGTTAACGCGGACTGGTTTACAGGGCTCATTTTTTTTTAATTTTTTTTAGTGAAAAAAAGGGGGGGTTACGCGGACCTAGTTGAGGGTCCAAGAGAGAGAGAGACGGAGAAACTATAAATTTTCCAGTTTTGCTATTTTGGGTCCCACTTTAACCCCATGTGAACGCGACGTGTGCAGGATACAGACTGGCTGACTGGTGTGCTCCGAACGACGCATGGTGCGGCCCTTTGTGCAGTGTTGCTCGCTCGGTTCTTCGAGCTTCCCCTTTACGAACTCCGAACATTTATTAGATTGGTAAGTTGATCGAAATCGAGGTGGAACTGGGGCTGGACTAGGATTGAGATTGGCGGGGACAGGCAGAATGCATTGGGGAGCATGCCCTCTCCTAGGCACGATCGCGCCTAGCGCGATCTCCCCCCCCGGGGCGGGCTGCCGCTGAGGAGGGCGACCCGGGGGCTACTTCTTGTCACTTTGTATCGTCCTTTGACGTAATTGTGCTCCTAGAGATGTTGATATTGACCGGAGGAGACCAATTACGGGGTGATGCCGTTGCCGTCTGTAAGGTGTTTGGGGATGGTCCCCGCACACACCGTGGTGTCGAATGGCGTGCGTAGCGGGCCCCGTGACTCGTATATGGCCTGACGGTCGGGGGTGGTATCTTGTAGGCGTTGAGTGAAGGCGTTTTGGGTGTAAAAACCCGACCTTGATGTGATATGCCGTGCCACACGGCAAGCTAGTGTGTGTAGTCCTAGGTTGGCCTAGTGGCTAAAAGTAAGCGGTTCGTTGTCGCGTGTCTGGGGGTCGGGGATGGCCCTAACTTCTTGTAGAGTCACCGCATGATGCGGCAAGTGCGTCCAAGCCACGGGTTGGCCCCGGCTTACTGTAGAATTGCTGGAAAACAGGCGTCCATAAGGTGTTCGGGGAAATTCCCGACACGTAACTAGGGGCCGTATGAGTTGGCTAACGGTTCCCGAAGCCCAAATTTGACCGAGGGAGGTAATCCATTAGCATTAGGATGCTGGAAGGAGATGTTTTGGGAATGATTCCCGGCCTCGTTATTAGGTGCTGCATAGTGCGGTGTATTGCTGGGGGCGCTCCCTGGTTGGCCCGGGTGGCCGAGTTGAAGGTGGGCAATGCCGCTTGCTGGGTAGTTGGGGGTGGTCCCCGTTGGTTGTAGGTGTTGCCATAAGTCATGGCAAGCCGGTTAGGGCTCTCGGTCGGACCCGAAATACCGTAGAGATGTCAAAAATAATGCCTAGAAGGTGTTTGGGAAAATTTTCGGACCTTCATATTTTACTTTTTTCTTAGGAAAAATGTCTGGGTACAACACCTGCTGAATGGTACTTACAAGATCATCACCAAGGTGTTGGCAGGGAGGCTTGTGGGAGTCATGGATAGGTTGGCCAGCTGCTTCCATGTAGCCTTCATAAGAGAAAGGCATATCCAGGACAACTTCTTGGTGACCCATGAGTGTTTGTTTGCTATGAAGATACAAAGGAAGAAAGGGGTGGTCCTAAAATTAGATTTTAAGAAGGCTTATAATAGGGTTAATTGGCAGTACTTATTTGATGTGATGGAAAAGATGGGTTTTGGGGAGAGTAGGATTGGATGGATTAGGGCATGCCTTTTCTCAACTTCCTTTACGGTACTGGTGAATGGGAAGTTGTCCTCCTTTTTCTTTAGTGGGAGGGGACTTCGTCAGGGGTACACTATGTCTCCTCTCCTCTTTGTGTTGGTGACTAATGTGCTGAGCAGGCTGTGGCAGAGAGTAGAGACAACTAGTCTGATCAGGGGGTTTCCGTTGATAGAGGGGGCTTCTTTATTTCGTATGGATGACACCATCTTGTTCTTATCAGAGGAAGAGGAGCAGCTTTACTTGGTTAGGCTTTTGCTGGAGTTGCTAGAAGAGGTGACTGACCTCAAAGTCAACTTCAATAAGAGTTTGCTGGTGGGGTTGAGTATGGAGGAGTGTCTCTTTAGAGGACGGCTTGCATTTTAGGGTGTAAGGTAGGGGAGTTCCCTTTCTTGTACATGGGCCTGCCGCTGTCCCCGTGTGCTCTTCACTGTGCAGATTGGCTTCCCATTATCCAGAGATATGAGTCTAGGTTGGCTGGTTGGAAGGCTAGGTTATTTTCTTATGGGGGTAGACTTGTCTTATGTAGATCTGTGTTAGAATGTCTTCCGATCTATTTTCTCTCTGTGTTCCGGATTCCGAAGACAATGGCCAAGAAGATTAGGTCTATTCAGGGAGGGTTCTTTTGGCATGGTAGTGGTGGGAGGTGCAGAGGTGACATGACATTGCTTGGGGGAGGGTGGCTGTAGGCAAGGAGGTTGGGGGGTGGGGATCAAGGATGTGAGGGCTTTCAACCTTGCCCTCCTGTGTAAGTGGCTGTGGAGGCCGGGGATAGGGGAGGATGGGCTGTGGACGCAGGTGATTCATCAGAGATACTTTGGCAAGAGGAGAGTGTGGGATCTGGGCCCTATCCCTCAGCATAGGACTTCACCTCTTTGAAGCGATATTTGGACTTGCAGGGACTTCATCTCCTCTGGTGTACGTGTTCGGCTAGGGAGAGGTGACCAGTGCCTCTTCTGGAAGGACAGATAGTGTGGAGAGTTCACCTTAGAGGCTTCCTTCCCCAGTTTCTTTGCGGTCTCTGTTGCTCCATTGGGGATGGTGTCTCAAGCTTTCGACTCCCATTTCTCTGGGGGAACCTGGGCTCCCACCTTCAAGAGGGACCTCAGGGATGACGAGTTTGTGCATTTCGAGGACCTTCTCTCCCTCCTATTTCATCCTGGACTTGATTTTGAGGATGTATGGGTTTGGAGGTGAGGAAAGGATGGTGCTTTCTCGGTAAGCTCAGCCTATGCCATGTTGTCAGACGGTGGCCTTCACCATGGTCTCTATTCTCAGGTCTGGGGACCGAACAACCCACTAAAGGTGAAGCTTCTTACTTGGAGGATCTCTCATGGAAGGCTACCTACTTGGGACAAAATGAGCCGCTTCATTTTTGGTGTCCAGCCGACTTGATGTTTATGCGAGGTGGACGTCGAATCCCTGTACCACCTGTTTGTAGGTTGTACTTACTTACAGGGGGTGTGGGATGAGCTTGCTAGGAAGACTCACTGTGGTTTCGGTTGGCATAACCAGATGCACCACTTGATGGAGCATTGGGGCAAGAGCTAGGCCCTTATAGGAGACAGTACAGTGTGGTAGCTCATCCTCCATGCCACTCTTTGGTCATTATGGGGGGAATGCAATAACTGGATCTTCAAGAGGGAGTCGAGAGCTGTGGAGTCGGTTGTCTCTTCTGTATGAGGGAATGGGCTGATCTTTTTTGTAACGTGAATTTCCTCAACTCGTCTCTTTTTGTTTTGTTGGGAGGCTAGATTGACCCACACTTCCTTGCTGTGGCATTTTGTGCAAGGTCGGTTTGGAGTTTTTTGCCTACACTTGTATATTCATTTTTTCATTTAATACAACAGTGGTACCACCCACCTTTTTTTAAAAAAAATATCTATGATATAAAATAAGACCTTCATAATACATATCAATTTTTTTCATTTATACAGACATATTTCTAGATCTATATCTTCAAGGGTGGTAAGACACAAACTGGAAACATTTCCATAACAATTTTGTGACCGTCCGAGCAAACAAAAGTTACGATCAAACGGCCATGAACTGATTGCATTTTTCGTATGTGCACAGTGGGGTTTCATGTGAGTTCATGGATAGACTTCCTGGTGATGAATTTGCATATTTGGGCCGAACCCAGCCTTTTGATTGCGAAGTTACTGTGGTCAATGGCCAAGATCTCACCCCCGATGGGCGGAATCTGTCCAACATGGGCAGGAATCCCATCTGCACTCCTACTGACCTTGGCGTTGGGAAGTTGAAGAGATGTAACTAACAAACCAACATTGTGACAGCATGGGAAGGTCACACGCAGCTCAAATGGGACCTCTCTGAGCCATCCACTTGCTCATGATCGCTTACAATATCTATTTGTCTGTCTATCTATCTATCTGTCTATGGAAAAATATTTTGAAATACCACCCTTTTTGCACAATTGCATGATTGCCACTCTTACATACACATTATTTAATAAAATTCCATTGCATGGTAGTAAGTGCAAAAAACAGCCCCTGATTTTACTTGCCATCCAAGAACATGTCAGGATGTGTAATGGGAGTGGCACTTTTTGTGCTTATGTTTACAGAATTGGATACTTCTGCAGTGGTTAGCTAAGGTACTATGGATACACCTAACAGTAGTGGCATCTTCACACTTATTCTTATCCACTAGGGTTCCATCACTTAGTGTGTATGTAAGAGTGGCAATTCTGCATTTTCACGTGTAAGAGGGCAATATTTGCAAACATAAGATATATAAATGTGCGTGCGTGCATGCGTGCGTGCGTGTGCGTGTGTGTAACTGTGTGTGCATATGTCCATGAGTCTGTACAAACATGTCTATCTGTGTATGTATGCATGTTTGCTTGCTTGCGCGTGCGTGCGTGCGTGCGTGCGTGCGTGCGTGCGTGCGTGCGTGTGCATGTGCATGTGTGCGTGCGTGCGTGTGTGTAACTGTGTGCGCATATGTCCATGTATCTATACAAACTTGTCTCTCTGTGTATGTATGTATGTTTGTCTGTGTTTATACGTACGTACGCTTGTCTCTCTCTGCATGTATCTACATGTTTTTGTGTTTGTGTGTGTGCGCGCATGTGCACATGCGGAGGGAAATGGGTGCGTATACGTGCGCACGCACGTGTGTGGCAAAAACTATATCAGCCACCTGATCTTGATCTGACAGCTTGTTTTAGAAAAAGAAAAAAGAAATAATAGAGGCCGGCACAACCAACATCGAAGGTCAGGGCTGCCTTTAAGGCAACCAGTCTGCACAAGTTTGTGCTGATGGTAAAAGTTTGTAGTTCTCTCTATAAGGAAGCAAGTGATTGAAATCCACTTACCTCATGTCACCTTAAAAACGAAAAGAGGAAAAAGAATATCTATATAATATATAATGTGTATATAAAGAAGCAGTGTGTAGAAAATCTACTTGCCTCTTGGCACCTTTGCTTTTTTATTCAGTGTTTTGTAACGTACATTGATGATGCTCTTTTAACTGCTAGTCTTCTCGTTTTCTCAGAATATCCCATGCTGATCCTGATGCTTGAACTTTTTGACACTAACATGTTTTTTTCCTCTTTACCTAATAGGAGGAATTTATTGAATGTACTAGATTTTCTGAAAAGACCCAATGCAAATGAACTCGTCTCGGGAACAAAAGACAGAGTAAACTTATATGAGAAGTTTAGGTGTGCTCTTGAGTCTTCTTACCCTGGAGCCATCGGTCAGCTTATGAAGAAAGCTGAAGAGAAAGTGGCCAAACAGAAGATGACCTTCTGGGAGTCCGTGGCTGACACCAACACTGGAGGGTTCAAGTTTTCCTTCTGACCCATCTGAACCAGTGTGACAAAGGTTGCTGTGAGAGCAACATTTGATTTGCACTCCTGAGATGGCGGTCTATTTTTTTTTCTTGATGTGCACACCTCCTCCCACCTACCAAAGCTGTGGGATATTATCAAATTTTGCATTTATTTTTCTTTTGTCAGAAGGGAGATTGATTTTATTCAGTTTATTGTCTGACCTTACAATCCGTGGAAGCAACTGTCTAATTTGATATGTCTATTCATGAGTCATGTGGGAACCCTTGATATTCCCAAGGGTTTAAAGTTTTTTTTAATGTGATTTCCTTTCCTACATTTGAGTGGCCAACATGCTCTTTAGAAAGTTAAAGATTCCTAAATCATTTTCTTTTTTTCACGAGTATTTCACTCATTTCCATTTTGCGGGCCATAAACCGGGTCTTTCCCATGCAAGAGGACATGTGTACAAATGTATTTAATGTAGTGGCAACTAGACTTACTAATTTAACAGAAGTATATGTACAATTTTGGTTGCGGTTCTAACTTTTCATAGATAATTATCAACTAAGATTTGAACCAAGGTTTGCTATCGGTCACGGCTTGGAATGTGACGGTACGATTGGTACGGGTAGCATATCGGTACGGGTTGAAGGAGGGTGACTTTGATTTTTTTATTTTTTTTAAAATTTAAATTTTTTTATAAATTTTTAAAAATAAAAGTTTAATAATAATTTATTTAAGTTGTAAAATAATATATTCATAAAAAAAATAGAATGTTGAGTTCTTTTTTGTGATCATAGATGCATACTAAGTTATATATGATTAATTTTATTGACTCTTCCAACTATTATTAAGATACAAATGATGAGTGACTACGCATTAGTAAATTGATTATGTAATTATTAAGAAATAATTTATTACATCTGTCATGTCCCGATGCGAAATATCGAGGCACGATGAGTTGTAACACGTGTCGATTAGAACATGCATATAAGGGGCCATAAGGAGAAATTAATAAAGAAAGGATAATTAGCACTTTTGGCTCACCCTGCGTTTTTGGTTAATATTTCAGGTAGTTCCGATGAGGAACCACAAACTGATGGGAATGGGCAAAAGTGAAAGGAGTGACCGAGCTCAGTAGAATTTATATCTCTATATCAGGCATTAACATGTTTGATAAAGTAAATGTGCTATATCAAGAAACGTAAATAAAACATGGGTCATGAACATGAGTGTACAAAAGATGCAAGTATATATGATTACAAGTAGATATGATGTCAAGAGTAAGATTTCAAGTAGAGAACGATCACGTAGCAAGTATTATCATTTGATTGGCCATTTCACACAAGCATGTATAAGTCAAATATTTCATGTATTTCAAGTAGTTTCAAGTAATTCAAACAAGTTCAAGTATGTCATGAATAAGTGGAATGCCATAAACAAATCTAGCACCCTTATATTTGGTGCAATATCACACCAGGTCAATAATAACTCCCATAGGTACAAGTACTTTCGGGTGCTTCTCCTAAGATCAGACCGGGCCCCATTAACGCCAAGTATTATAGTTTGGATCATCAATCCTTTATAATTATTTAGACATCGACATTATATGTATGGCTAATGAATTTTAAGGTAAAGCTCATGAAATAAAGTACATATCTAACAAAATTTTTCATTCAAGGAACAAGTGGTACAAGAAGTACAAGTAGTTGTAAGAGAAGTTCAAGACTAATTCAAGGCATCATGTTCAACGACATTAATAAGAGAAATTCAATGATGCGCTATGACAATGAGTCAATAAGGAGAGTTTCCTTTACTGGAACATTGTCTATCAAGGGTTTATGATCAGAAATGCCGACAGAAACGGAGCCGCATGCATTATGAAATTTATCGAAAACTGGGTTGGACGCGATCTGGGATCAGGCCTGAACGCGGTCTGTAGCAGGACCACGTTCAGGGATGAACGCGGTTGTCCCCTGGGCCGCATTCACAATGCGGTCTCCAGGGACACCGCGTTCGGAAAACCTTACCAGAAGCTCAAACAGCCTCTGACAGACCCTGAACACAGTTATTGGGCACCCGTTTTCAGGTGACAGAAGAGTGAATGCGGTCTTTGATCAGGACGCATTCAGAAATAGAAAGATAGAATCACGCAGAACCTCGTTCCGTGGTTCCGAAAGTCAATAGGCTCGTATCTGTAACCAGTAAGACATGATCCCGATGATTTCCAAGGGTATTTGGGTACCACTAGCTCGGCGGTCATGAGAGAATCCATGACTCGCGGAGTCTTACGGAGACCTTGGATGAAGAAATTCCGATCCGGTGGAAGGGGTATCCGGCGGAGGGTTCTAACTTCACCAAGAAGGATTTTGCGAGAAAAAGAATCCGTAGTAACACGATGTACAACTACAATCGCTTGCATCGCCGATCAAGGTCATAAGCTAAGCATGTACGCAATCATGGTAGAGGGCTATGAAAATAAGCACATGTAGTTTAGTAAGATTCTATCTACTCCTTTTAACATGCTGAAAAAAGATAATGTAATCATGGAGATCAAAGGATGTCATGAAGATAACAAGAATTATGGAAGGAATATAAGCTCAAGGAATAGAATCATTTATCTTTCATATACTTAACTTAATCATGTGTTTAATTAAATGACATGCAACCATAACATGATTTGGAACGTGAAATTAACAAATCTAGCATGCTGGACGAACTATTGGTTTAGTTGGAACCTGAAAACAACAAGGTCGTCACGGAGATAGCGCATCCGGAACATGGTCTAGAAGGACATCGTGATCCAAGGCGGAACTTCCAACGCTTAAGGATCTCAAATTAAAACCCATGTCCAGTTGTATGGACATCCTCATTGCATGCGTCGCTCATAAGGACGCTTGAAAACAGAACATATGATGTGAGACGGAACATGCGGTGTGAACCGGGGCCGAGGGGAGGTCCAGGTCGTGTCGCGGCGGCAGGAGAGGAACCGCGTTCCAGTCCCTCTGGCTCAGTCCAATTTTCACACAGAAGATGAGACAGTTCGGAGTCCGAGAGGCCGCGGTCTATCTAAGGACCGCCTCCAGATCGCGGTCTAAGTGATGACCGCGACCAGAAGGTCGTTCAAATTTTAGGGTCTCATGTCATCACGGTGTGTCGGGGAACCATGATAAGAACACAGCCTCGGTGACCACCGCGATCAGAAATTGAGCTCATTCCAGCGGAAACAACACTACCTCTTCAATAAAACCCATCTAGCGTGCTTATTTCTTGATAAAAATTGGGGGAAGCAGTATAGAAACAAACTAGACATGCATCTACACCTATTTCATTGATCAATTTGGATTTAGCTTGAGAGAACACATATCTTAGATCGGATCAAAGAGGAGAGATGAAGTACGCGAAGAACTGCCCAAGAACTCCCTTTCCTCCTCAAATCTTATCCTCAAAATGCCAGTAAATCCTTCCCCAGCATGCCAAAGGCCGAGAGGGAGAAGAGAGGGGTCTATTTATACGAAAAATCCAGCTAAAACGGTCAAGATCCGACCCCAAAAATTCAAGATTCTCCACCTTCGAATTCAACATTCAAAATCCTAAATTCAAACTTCTTCACTAACCTAGCCTCAATAGGATTGGAAAAATAGACAGGGGTGAAACTTCTGGTGGGTTATGATTCTAGGGTTTGAATTCTAAGCCAATCTTCTAGAATTTGGGCCAATTTCTCCATAGAAAATTAGGGCTTAGGGTTTACTTCAAATTTAAACCTATTTAGCCCATTAACTCCTAATCCAGCCTAATAAGGGTTATCTTTTAGCCCAAGATTCGATCATAATCAATTCTAAAGATTCTAATTAGGTCCCTTATAATTGTTCTAAAATTTAAAATATTTAATTCTAATTTATTTCAAGGAAAATTCAATTATCAAATCTATTTTATATAATAACAATATAATTTCATCATTAAATTAATATTTAAATTATCTAACTTAATTTAAGTATTTATTTATTTATTTATTTTTATGGGGTTACTACAACATCTCTCAATTAAACATCTTATTTGAAGAGACAAAAAAAGATAAGTTAACCTGTTAAAGTGTCTATATACATAATTAATTTTACTAATGATATCATTCAACTCTACTAAAGTATAAAATGTCGAAACTCACTCATCTGACTCATCTGTGAATCCCGAATCTCAATTAGAATCATATATATGAGACTCATGACCCATATAATCTAACTCTATCCTAGTGAGTGGACGTGCATGTGGGTGAGTATGAAAATATGTAATCATCTGCACAAATAATGAGTCATGTGCAGTGGTGGAGGGTATACATCAAATCCTCTAAAAAAAGCTCTAACCACATTTATACATGCATGTCTATCATCTGCTATTGGTGGGACTGGTGCTGGTGGTGCTCGAACTCTGGACGTGGAGGAAGATCTTGATCCGCCCGAAGTTGATGGTGGGGATATCCTAGACGTGGAAGATGATTTCCTAGCTCAACTGCGAGAAACATATCCCTCCCGCAATTGTGTCCGAAAGTAATCTCAAACATCCTCTAGAACTAAGGAGCATGCATGGCAATCCCAACCTACTCCCGTAAGGTGCTCTACAAATCTGTATATGCCGGTGATGCGATGTCCGCAGTATCTACAGTGCACATGTCGATCACCCTCAACATTGTACCCGTGCTCCCACACAGGGTGGCGTCGTCTGTCCATGATGACCTGCAAATGTTGAACAATTTTGCATCAGTAATTTGAACGGCAAGTGCAAAACTCAAGACATGAAGAAATAAACGATTAATCTATAGTTGCGTACAAATATAAACAAATGATACATACTCCTAATCATATGGGCTCAAACTCGACCACATCCTATCTCCAAACAATCTGACATTATACGTGCTCCGCAAATAGGACAAATAGTCTTCATATTGCATGGAACTTGCATAGTGCTCCCAATACATGCATACATAGTATTCATACTGTTGGGAACCTTGTGAGTACACGACCGGCGGTGGCGCAGCTGAGAGCTGACCGTATCCTTCGGTATATTATGGCATTAAAGCATGGTCATAAGGATATGGGTACGATGGGAAGAATGAAGTACTACTCTTAGAATTCATCATGATATCTGGGCTGTTGTTGCCATGACCGTCCATACTCACTTCCAGATCCCTGAGAGTCATATGTGCCCATCCTCTCAAAATCAGATAACATGCCTCGATAGCTAGTACTGTCTGTAACAAAACTTCCATAGTAGGGTCCCAATAATCAACTGCCCGCCTCGCCCTTGGCAGTGGAGCACCGTGGTCCTCATCTTGTATGGAATGTGTGAAGTGCTGCTCCTCTGTCCATATCATACCTTCATGACGACCATGTTTATGGCCCCCATGACCTCTGCCTTGACCACTGCCATTCTCTCGGCTACCAACACTAGTATCCCTACGATGACTCTGTTGACCACCACGAGAATCGCCACGACTATGGGATGAACACCCTATTGGTGTACTATCGTCATCGAAGTCATGACTCCCACTGATGTAGGGCTCAACAAATGGCTCGGGAGTATCTTCATCTGCATTGGAATCTAACGTCTCCAAGTCTGCAATGTCCATCAGATTTATTGGTGGTTGCGTGTCCTTTTTACTCTTGAATAATGTGGTCCATGATGATTTCTTCTTCTATGGAGCAGGCGGCGGCTTATCTGCTACACGTTGTCTCCCTTTGGATGCCTGAGAAGCGGAGATCATGTTTGATAAGAACTTCAAGTAATTTCGTACGGTGTAACTTAATACGTATGAGTATACATGAGATGATTGAGTGGGTGCCTTATACGCTGAGCATCGTAGCATAGCAGACTGAGATGGTTGTTTGGATGCTGCCAAAGGCTACACAATTGAAAGGATAACATATTCAATTAGTAATGAAATATACCATATAAATCTTTTTGTAGCCATATAGTTTCACCTCTCTAAATGACAAACTCCCCCTAACCTCTCTAGAGGTGGATGTCCTTCTGGGTTCTATAGATATTGAATGTCGCGGTGCAGCAACCCGAGACCACTGTTCATTTGTCGGATCGGGCTGTAATTTATTTCTTACATCATAATACATAAATATATGACTATGCTCTCTAATAAAATATGCGATTCAATATGTATATGTTAGTTTATCTGAGTGACTGGTGGACGTGGATTTGCTAGAGGCTGCATCAATCGCTCTTGTAGCAACCCAGCTTTTTCCTAGAATTATTAGTAATTAAATAAAATTACTAAACATTTAAAAAGACTTAATGGACTATTAAGTGAATTATGGGTTAATTAAACTAAATTATAGACCCTATATTAACCAAAGGGTTAAGTCCACTTAAAGTAGGCACATAGACCAAATTCTAAGGCATTTTGGCCCAAGCCCACATCTAGAAACGTAATTAGGGCTATTTTTGAATTTAAAATGGATAAATAGGCCAAGTAGGGGATAAATAAGAAATCTAAAATTTTTGGATAAAGGGCCTGAACGTGGTCTATCACGCGACCGCGTTCTGTAAAAGGCGGTTCCTAGACGATCGCGTCTTACTTCCGTGAACGGGTGAAGAAGAAGCGTGAAAAACTTAGATTTTTTCCATCCCAATCCCCAGAGAGCGATGCTATCTGGTGAAGAAACGTGTCTAGAACTCTTGGGGATCGATCTTAACTCCAATTAGGACTCCCAAATCGATCTAATCTTCAGCCCTAGGCAAAACCCTATAAATATGGCCCAGAATCGACCTGCGCGAACCCTTATTTTGGCTCGCCTGGTTTGACGGTAAGATGATGGTATTTCATGTTGATCCTTTAGAGGATTTTATTCTCCTTAGTTTTATCTAACCTTCCTCCATATCTCGTGTTAGGAGGTCAAGCCTTTGGGGAGTTAGGAGGACCGAAAGTCGCTGGTTCCCTGCAGATCGCACAAGAACAAGTGTGTCCGTCCAGCGAAGATCAGAAGTTTAGAAGCCCTAGCAGAGATAATTTCACGTTGAGTCTTTAGAACACATTGTTCTCCTTTATATATTCTACCTACCCTCCAATTCTCATGAATTAAGGTCAAGTGGTTAAGGAGTTAGAAGGCTAGGAAATTACCAGTTCCACGCAGGATGTGTAGGAGCTAGCATCCTCTTTCAGTCAAAAATTCAAAGTTTAGAGCATTTCCCAGAGGTAAGTTATCTCATGGATGGCTAAAATAACGTGTTAGGAGTAAAATGCCTCTGGTTTCACAAGATTTCATGCTTCCTACACGTCGTATTTCATGGTTTACTATCACTACGTAGTTAGGTTATTTATGCATGCATGACCTTGCACCTTAATAGAAAAGATGATAACTTTTGCCAAATTCTTGCAAATCCATGCACCCCAGGATTTAATTTGGTTCTATTATACCTTATATCCTTGTTTACCATGAGTTCCATGCATTTATTTCCTTGGATTGGGCGTTGCATGCATGATTTTCACCCTTATGTCTGAGAGGCAGAAGGTGGTCTCACAGAGACTGCGGCTTCCAAGAAACGGTCTCCGAACGACCATGGTTTCCATAAGGCGGTTCCATGATGACCGCGTTTTCCTTTTTGTTTGTGATTCACTCTAAACAGCAACCAAATCACCCCTTTTGGTTCATAGGTAAATTATCTATTGATTACATTTTATCCACATGATTACCATGATTTGTTTATTGTTATATCATGTATCCATCATGCTAGGTTTCATGTCCATCATGTTCTAGAAACTTATTTTAATCATATGTTATTTTCATGCCAAAATTCATATAGTCTTGTATTAAAGCTATTTCTATGATCATGAAACACGTTGCATTGACGTTTTGATCGCTATTTTATCACGAATCACTCTCATCTCTAGTCTTTCTTAAGTACATGGCGTGTATTCCGGTAAGTGGCTATTAGTTACACTTTGCACTTGATAGGCACACTTTCTTGGACTTGTGATCCTCTCCGTCGGATATTCCTTCCGCCGGACTAGGTGATCTTGTTTCAAGGCCTCCGTAAGTCTTCACGAGTCTAGGATTCTCACTAGGACGCCGAGCTAGTTGTACCCTAAAAATCCAATGGATTAGAAAGCACTTGAGTTTCCCGCGTTTTCTTGCACTCTAGGAAAGTCGCGGCTCCCAGGCGACTGCCTTCTTCTAGTAGCGGTCATCCCGCGACCGTATTCTGCCTGCTGTGCTATCGAGTCGACTCTTCTTTCTTCTGGCGTCGACTCCGTCAAGTAGCGGTTCCCTCTTGACCACGGTTTGATAATAGCGGTTCTTCCATGACCATGTTCTGCTATCTTGTGCCCTAACCCGAGGTTTGACCCAAGGTTTGGTTATACTCTGTTCCTAGATGGTCCTTTGATTATCTGGAGCCCAACATCTTGTTTCATAAGTCATTAATAAATTATAGAAATTTATGAATGCACCGTTATGCTGTCGGATTTCCTCCGTGGCATAATGTCCAACTAAATCATCCTCGATCTCATGATTTCAATTTGGTACGTTCTCACCTTGATTTTTGCTATCATGAAACTATTATTTGAATTGTACATTATTGGTCAAAACTTTATTTATATCTCGTAGAAGTAGCTTGACTTATAACTTGAAGATGTAAGAGCGGGCACGGACAGTGTCCAAGGGCTCGACGCTAGCCCCCTCGGCGGATGGCCGAAAACATGCTGTAAACCATGTGATATGATGAACACTGGCGTCGCATTACGTCAGGAGTACTTTTTTTATAAACTAGTGAAATCCACGAGGCTATGTTATGAAATTTACATGCTTGCTAGTACATTCTTGTTCATGACTTTCTAGTGCATAGTCTTTATGGTTATGAAAAGTACATTCTCGATACATGCTTGTACATTCTTGTTCATCAAAGGCCACATTATATTCTTGCTTGAATATACTCTCATCTTGATACTTGTTGTTACTTGGGTTTTATATTGCATGTTTTAATCATATTTCTTTTACCTTACCTTTTAGAGCTAAAATGTTAATTACTTAAATTATGTCTTCATGTTGATACGAAGATATCTACTGGGCAAGTGTGCTCATTCCTACTTTTCAATCTTTTCAGGAACTTCGAGCGGGTCGGATTCGGATTATGCAAGTGACGGATCCGAGAGTGACTAAAGATCGAGAGGAGACCTAGAAGTGTCATGAGTCTAGTCTAGTCGATGTAATTTTCCATTTACTTGAGTCTAGTGAATTTAGATGTTTAAAAGAGTCAACAACATTGTAATTTCTGATTATTTGATTCAATAAAGTGAAGGTTTTGGCTATATCTTGTGCATTCATTCTTATGTGTGAATGCTATAGCGCTCTGATTGTCTTGCTAGCGTGAGGCTTATCATGCCGATTGTTCACGTTCCCGAACTACTTCCGCTGCATATCTCGGGGCGTGACAGTTAAGTTGGTATCAGAGCCTAGGTATAAGTAAGTCCTAGGAAAAATATCATGTCATAGGCTAAGTCCAAGGTTTAAGGACCCACACTTATGAACTAGGGAAGAAAATTCCCAAACCCATGTGAGATTAGGTAGAGCCCGGGATGAGCTAGATTTCTAAAAAATAATCTCTAGGTTAATTCCTAAATCCTAGAGAAAATAATTAGTTGTTTGATTTCGCAAGAACTTTAATCTTTTCACAATGGCCGCAAATCCTGCTAACTGGGAAGCTATGCAACAAACTGTTGCGGGTCTCACCTAAGCCCTCCAAACCGTAGCTCAAGCTGGCGCACGGGCTGGCGCTGGTGATTTACATCGCAACTTCTGGAGTATGAACCCTCCGCGGTTCTCAGGTTCCTCTAATCCTGATGAAGCTAAAAATTGGATCGACGAAATGGACCGAATTTTCAATGTTATGCAATGCTCAGACCAGGAGAAGGTCCTTTTAGCCACATTTCAATTGAATAAAGATGCTCGCACGTGGTGGAAGGCCACCTCTGCTCACCTCCATAATGCCCAAATCACTTGGGAGGAGTTCCTCGAACTCTTTCGAGAGAAATATTTCTCCGAGCATGTATGTGAGCGAAAGGCTGCGGAATTCGCCTCCCTTCGGCAAGGGATGATGTCCGTGACAGAGTACGAGCTACAATTCTCACGACTAGCGCCGTATGCTCCACACCTTGTGGCTACGGAGATCTTAAAGGCTAACCAGTTTATGGATGGGTTATATCCCGTCTTTGTGCAACAACTTGGGCCTCAAAATATCCGCACATACACGAAGATGGTCCACCGGGCGCATTTATATGAAAGGACCTTGGAGAAGGTCGAAAAGTTCAGGAGTAAGGGAGAGGAGTCAAGCCGGAGGTTTGACAAGCGCGAAAAGAAAGAAGACAAGTTTAGCATCACGGGCACTTATAAATCCTGTGATAATAAGAAGAGGTCCCGTAATGGGAATGGCGGCAACAGCCAAAACAAGAAGGTCAAAGAAGAAGAGAAGGCTGTCATGACATCTTGTTCGTTCTGTGAAAAATTTGGTCATTCGGCTGAAGAGTGCTGGAAGTGTCTTGGCGTTTGTTTATGTTGTGGAAGTCGGAAGCACCGCATACCGGATTGCCCCCTTATGAAAGAACAATCTTCTAATGGCGGGCGTAGGCGGCATGCTCGTCTTAATGCCGTACTGGAGGAGGAAACGCCCAAGGATGATGGGTTAATGGAAGGTACCATTTAAATTTATTCCCATCGTACTTTTGTACTATTTGATACTGGTGCTTCTCATTCTTTTATATCTACTGCTTTCGCTAAAACTTTACCAGTTTCACTTGTTCCTTTACCTTCGGACCTAGCAATTACAACACCCTTAGGTCCTGGAACCAAGCTTACGACCCACTACCCAAACAGTGAGGTGATTATAGAAGGACATAATCTTCCCGCGAACCTTGTATGTCTCGACATGGAAGGCTACGATGCTATCTTAGGTGTAGACTAGTTGTGTGACCATTATGCCGATATCAATTGTCCAAATAGGAGGATTTCTTTCCATGAACTGGATCTTCCGAGATTTTCTTTCCTTAGCATCAAGTATAGGAAGCATCCTATCCTTATTTCTTCTCTTCACGCCTGCAAACTTCTCTCGCAAGGTTGTGAAGCTTTCCTTGCTTCTGTAATTATCACCGAATCTAAGGAAATCACTATAGAAGCAATCCTGATTGTTAGAGAGTTCCCCGATGTCTTTCCATCCGAGCTACCCAATATACCGCCCCAAAGAGAAGTAAATTTATCTATTGAACTCATTCCAGGAGCAGCACCTATTTCAATAGCTCCCTACAGGCTGTCCCCCACGGAACTCAAAGAATTGAAGAAACAACTTCAGGAGTTATTAGAGAAGGGTTTTATTCGACCCAGCACATCTCCTTGGGGTGCGCCGGTCTTATTTATCAGAAAGAAGGATGGATCTCTCAGGCTATGCATCGATTACCGATAACTAAATCAACTCACTATCAAGAATAAATATCCATTGTCGCGTATCGATGAGCTATTCGACCAGATTTCTAGTGCGGAATATTTTTCCAAGATTGACCTCAGGTCTGGTTACCATTAGCTCAGAATCAAAGATGAAGATATTTACAAAACTACTTTCTGGAGTAGATATGGACACTATGAGTTCGTGGTAATGCCGTTCGGGTTAACCAATGCCCCTGTAGCATTTATGTAACTTATGAATAATGGCTTCAGGCCTTATCTCGACCAATTTGTGGTCGTCCTCATCGATGATATTCTCATATACTCCAAGACCAAGGAGGATCATGAAGAGCATCTAAAGATAGCTTTGCAAACACTAAGAGAACACCAACTCTACGCTAAGCTCAGCAGGTGTGAGTTCTGGCTAAAGGATGTCTCTTTCCTTGGCCATATCATTTCAAAAGAAGGTATTTATGTGGATCCTTCTAAGGTAGAAGCCGTCAAGAATTAGAGCTGACCAACGACCGTATCATAAGTTAGAAGTTTCCTTGGTCTGGCTAGCTACTATCGGCGGTTCATCAAGGACTT
The DNA here is from genome assembly GCA_022559845.1 of Amorphophallus konjac. Lineage (NCBI taxonomy): Eukaryota > Viridiplantae > Streptophyta > Magnoliopsida > Alismatales > Araceae > Amorphophallus > Amorphophallus konjac. Next base: position 357,318,346 of record CM040126.1, read on the forward strand.
TTCAAAGATTACTGTTCCTTTGACAAGGCTCACAAGAAAGGAGAACCCTTTTATATGGTCGAAAGATTATGAAGAGAGTTTCTTGACTCTCAAGGAACATCTCACTACGACACCCATCTTAGCACTGCCTGTCGAAGGTGATGGTTTTGAAGTCTATACGGATACATTTGGTATTGGCCTTGGTTGTGTCCTTATGCAACACGGAAAGGTAATTTGCTATGCTTCAAGGTAGTTGAAGCGACATGAAGAAAATTATCTAGTACATGATCTGGAGTTAGCTGCTGTGATTTTCGCCTTGAAGATTTGGTGACATTACCTTTATGGGGAGAACTTCATTATATTTTCGGACCACAAAAGTCTGAAGTATCTATTCACCCAAAAGGAATTAAATATGCGATAGAGAAGGTAGTTAGAATATCTCAAGGATTTTGATTTCTCTATCCAATATCATCTTGGCAAAGTAAATGCTGTAGCTGACGCACTCAGCTGGAAACCACTAGCAACTCTATCATCTCTCAGGAAAGGTATGACCTATCTTATAGAAGACTTCGCTCATTTGAATCTAGATATTGATATAGAAGAAGGGTGTATACTTGCCAATATCCGGTCACAACCCACATTCATAGAAGGCCTAGCCAAGTTACAAGAAAATGATCCTATTCTAATGGAGATCAAGACTAATATTGACCAAAGGCCGGAATTTTCTGTTTCAACCGATGGAAGGCTATTGTTTAAGGATCGAGTTTGTGTGCCAGATCATGTCGACACTAAGAAGTTGATCATGGAAGAAGCTCATAAAGTAAAATATGCTATTCACCCTGGTGCTACCAAGATGTACCAAGATATAAAGAGGAATTTCTGATGTCCCTATCCGCCGTCTCGTGGTACGTCCCTCTCCTCGCCGGCTATGGCCGATGTGATGGGGGGGGGGGGGCTTTGCCTCCTCCACAGGAGAAAGAGACTACTAGTTCAGATCTCCCGTCTGCTGTCCCCCGTAAGTCGTATGCTCAATATCTCATGGAATCCCAACATCGTCCGCGTCTCTCCTTCCGGGTGAAACCTCCAGCTTTCACTGACCAAGGTGAGCCCGTGGTATACTTCACACAAGAAGAAATCCAAGCATCTTTGCAGCATCTTCAGAACACCATCATAGCCAAGTGTGCATATGGCCGCCCATCCATACCGGAAATCAAAGCTTGTCTCTCTCAGCGCCTACAGTTGAGCTCAGACTTTGTTATCAGTCGTATGAATGCCAGGCACATTCTTATCCGGCTAGGTTGTGAGGCTGATTTCCTTAAGGTCCTTCTTCAAAAGAATTTATATATTAAAGGGTATTTATTCAGATTTTTTAGCTGGTCACATAACTTCAATTTTGACTCCGATCTTACGTCTGCTCTGGTGTGGATTGGATTTCCCTTTCTTCCTGTTAATCTTTACCATGAGGACTTACTTCGCTCCATAGCTGGTAACATAGGCTCTGTTCTGCGGATACATGATACAACTCTTGCAATGACAGAAACCTCGGAGGCTCTTGTATGTGTTGAGCTCGATCTTTCTGTGGAGCGAAGAGAACGGCTATGGATTGATACGGATGGTGATGGTTTTTGGCAGATGGTTAATTATCACAGGGTTCCACATTTATGCTCTTTTTGCCATAAGCTAGGCCACAATTGTAAGAAAAAATATAACAAGATAACGATTCGGCCTCCCCGATTGGAGAGTGGTAATCTTTCTGGTCATCAAAGATCAAGCCGCCAAGAATACAGACCTCGTTCTCCTCATCCTTCAAGCCCCAAGGTTGAGACTAACACCTCTAACATGTTTTCTGCTCTGATGCATATGTCTGAAGACCCGACAATTGATGCGGAACCAGGTCAGGAAATGTTACATTCTGGGGGCCCGAATGATATCCCTATTGGGTCAATGCAATTTCAGCAGGCCGTCCTTGTTTCAGCTCCCTTAGTGGATGAAGAAGGTAATGCTTCAATCTCACAGTCACCTATCAATGACACAACCAAGCTGATTAACAAGAGATCGACAACTTCTGAGGCTGTTACAACTGAGATCTCTCCCTCCGAGGAGCTTCCTTCAATCTAATGCATAAATTTGGCTAATTTGAAGGAAGTATCTGTCCTACCACTGATCCAACATACTATGGAAATGGCGACTGTTCAAATTATTAGCTCGGATAAAGTTTCAAAAATATCAAATTCAGAGAACTCTCGGATGTTGTGTCAAGGTAATACGAGCAAATCGAATCATCCTCAGGCTAATGAACCAAAGGAGATTTTAGTTTTGCCAAGAGATCTAATTAGTGATGCCTGTCTGACTAGAGCTAAAGCCAAGGTTTTGGCTGCCCATCTAAATCCTCCTTTTGAACATGATTAATACAACTCTTATATGGAATGTCAGAGGTATTGGGAATAAAGTCACCGTGAGAAGCCTAGCTCATCACATTAAAGCTCATCATATTTGTATAGTAGCGATTTCAGAACCTCGTATTGATTTACATCGAGCAAATTGTGTGGCTCGGCATATCAAACTTCCTTCAGTTGTCGGTAATGACGGTGTTCATTCGAAAATCTACCTTTTTCATAATACTAGTGTATGCTTAGAAACAATTGAGCAGCACCCTCAATTTATCACTGTGGCTATAAAGGAAGATAACTCTTTTTCTATGTTCTTTACTATCATATATGCTTCATGTAGTGTGAGTAATCGCAGGGACCTTTTTGATGCACTAATGGATTTCAGTCAGGGTGTGACAATCCCATGGATTATTGGTGGAGATGTTAATTGCATTTTAACACCGGAAGAAAAGATAGGTGGGTCAATGTCTTCAGTGGCTGTAATGACAGATGTAACGCCCGAGGATTTTCTAAGATTTTTTTAGGATTAAAATATCATTATTAAGCATTTAAAGGGCTACTTAAATGCATTATGGGTAATTAAATCCAATTATTATGGTCCTACACTAGTCCAAGAGGTTTAGGCCCATCTAATAAATCTAAATTGGCCCAAAAGATTGTTTTGGACCTTAGCCCATATTCTAGATGCTTAAAACTAGTGTAATCTCAGAATTTAAGGGGATACTTACTCTTTAGAAAATAAATAGATGGACAATAACTTGGGTAATATTAAAAGAGTTTGAACTAGCTTTAAATTCGGCACTCATGAAGGAAAACGGTCTATCGCGAGACCGTAAAGGGACAAGAAACGGTCTAGACCTAGATCGCTAAGCTGTGTCAGTTCCGTGAGTATGAGAAAACGTGAAGAGATTGGATTTTTGGCATCCAAATCGCCTAGGTTCGACTCTATCTACCAATTAGATAAGTCTATAAGGTTAGAAGATCGAATAGAGAGCCAAATTGGGACTCTAAGTTCGTTCTAATCCTCAAAACCCTAGCTAACCCGATAAATAGATCCCAGATTTGATGTGTGCAACCCTTACTTTTGGCTCGCGTGGAACTAAGGTAAGGAGGACGAATTAGAGGTAAGTTTCTTCTAGGAATTTGTTTATTATACTTAGGTCTAACTCTCCTCAAAATTTCGTTCTAGGAGATTAAGTCTACAAGGAGTTAGAGGCTTCCAAAGTTGCTGATCCTACATCAATAACTCAGGAAACTGTGCGACCGACCCAAGAAGATCAGGGAATTAGAAGCCCCAAACGAGATAATTAGATAGAGGTTCTTTAGAATAATTTATTCATGTTAGTACCCTCTTCTTACCCTCAAAATTTCACGTCTTTAGGTCAAGGGAATTAGGAGATACAAGGGCGTGAAGTTGTTGATTTAGCTTAAAATGTGCAGAACTAGGGTTAACTTCTGGCCTTAATTAAATCTGAAATCTAAAGCCCAGAACAGATGTAGGTTATCTCATGAATGGCTTAAACTCGAAGTTAGGAATAAAATCCCTCTGGTTTCATTCGATTTCATGCATTGTACCTTGAGAATTTCATGTTTTCATTAGGACTATGCATCTAGTATACCCCTCATGCATGAACTAGCCTTAATGAAGTAAAAGGAGAAATTTTCTTGTTGATCATATGAACCTATGCATATTGGTGGCTTATATTCATTCTATCATGATTATGGAAGTTTATATATGTTGATTTCCATGCATGATATGCCTTAGTTTAGCATTTTATTTTATTATCATTTGAACTCAGATTATACAGGAGGAAACGATCTTCCTGTAGACCGCCTGAAACTCTAGCGGTCACCCGATAGACCGCTAGCCACAGTGAAACGGTCCTATACTAGACCGTTTTGTTTTCTGATTTTTTGTAATAGTGTAAATCTGACACATTGCACATTAGCCCTAATTAATGTATGATAAGCCTAGTTAAGTAAGTTTTATTCCTGTTTCAAGTGCTATTATCATATATCTGGTTATGTTAACAGAAGCGTTCTAATAGATTCCATGATTTCCTTGTGCACATTGGTATTATTTTAACTTATGTTAATTTTATAACCAAAAACATGTACTCTTGTAATAAATATATGTTTCAAATGATAGAGGGTTCATGATTTAATTTGATCACTGTTTTACATAATTTTCTCTCTCTTCTAAGAGTCATTTCTTAAGTACATGGTGCATATCCCGGTATGTTGTCATTAGTTACACTTTTTGCACATTAAGTACATAATTTTAAACTTGATGACCTCTCCTTTGGATATTCCTTCCAACGGACTAGGAAATCTTGTTTCAAGACCTCCGTAAGACTCCGCGAGCTTGGGATTCCATCTAGGATGCCGAGTTGGTTGTATCATTAAAGCCCATTATCTAGAAAGCACTTTTACCGGTGTTTTATGTATTCTGGAACTTAGCGGCCATCTGGTTGACCGCCAGAGTCTGCTAACGGCCATTCACTAGACCGCTAATAGATACCCAACGGTCCTCCACTAGACCGCAAGGCTCCAGAGGTTCTGTTTTAAAAATGTCGACTCTGTCTCATGAAACGGTCCAAGACTAGACCGGTTGAATTTCTAAACGGTCCAGCATATGACCGCTTTCTGTATCAAATGGTCCTGCACTAGCCCGCTTGGATCCTGATTATGTCTAACCCAATGTTTGACCTTTGGGGTTAGTTTTCTTGAGTTCATGGATAGTCTTATAATTATATGGACTTTGAACCTATGTTAAGTAAGTCAATATTAAAGGTATGGAATGTAATGAAGGTACCGTTATGCTGTCGGATCGCCGCCGTGGCATAATATACTTTAAGTCATTCTTTGAACTCATATCAAATTATTGGTACTTTCTATATCTTGGTTACCTTATCATGGAATTATTGTTGAACTTGTACATTATTGGCCACATTATTGTTATAAACATGGAAGTAGCTTGATTTATACTTGAAGATGCAGTTCGAGAACTGATTGTGTTCAAGGGCTCTATGCTAGTCCCCTTGACTAATTGTCAGAAACATACTGTAAACCATGGGGTGTGATGCTACTGGCGTCGCATTGCGCTGGGAATACTTTCTCTATAAATAAGTGAAATATCCACGGGATCCACATAAATTCACGAAGTACTTGCTACTAAGTGAAGAGTACTTTCTTACTTGTTACATGGACTTTCTAGTACATTTTTGTTCATGGAAAGACCAAATTTACATTCATGGTATATACTTGATTTATCATATTCTCATATCTCAAGCTTGATCATATCTTGTTACTTTGGTTTTATTCGCAAGCTTTATCATATTTGCATGATTTATCTTATTCTCTAGAGCAAAAATACTAATCACTTAAACTTGCCTTCATGTTGATTCGAAGATACCTACTGGGCAAGTGTGCTCATTACCCTACTTTCTAATCTTTTTCAGGAGATTCTAGTGGGTCAGATTCAGAATACTCAAGTGATGGATCTGAGAGCGATTAAAGGGAAAATAGACGAGAAAGAGCCTTAGTTTCAAAAGTCTAGTCGAGTCATGATGTAATCTTTATTTTCTTGAGTCTATGATGTAAAGGATGTTAAGAGTCAAAGATCTTATGTACTTTGATATTTATGAAATAAAGTTAAAGGTCTGAATGAATTACTTGAGTAATTACTTTTATGTGATTATTTGCGCTCTGATTATATTGCTTGCTCGAGGCGTACTAGCCGGCTATTCACGTTCCCGATTATTTCCGCTGCATAATCTCGGGGCGTGACAGGTAGAGTGGTATCAGAGCCTAGGACTAGAAGTCCTAGGGAAAAAGTCATGTCATAGGCTAAAGTCTAAGATTTAAGGACCCACACCTATGAAACTAGGAAAGAAATTCCCAACCTATCAGAGGAATTGGGTAGAACCCGGGATGAGATAGTAATTATAATTAATTCTAAGGTTAACCTCACTCATTCCATTAGAATTAACAAGATTCATTACTCCTCTCAAGTACTTTACTCTCATAATGACTCATCGTGTGGACTGGGGTGATATGCAACAAACCATTGCTGGTCTCACCCAAGCATTGTAGAATATGGCTCAAGTTGGTGCAAGGGCAAGAGCTGGAGATTTACACTACAATTTTTGAAGCTTAAATCCTCCACGCTTTTTGAGTTCTTCTAATCCAGACGAAGCCGAGAATTGGATTGATGAGATGAATCGTATCTTTGAAGTTATGCAATGTGCGGATCAAGAGAAGGTTCGTCTTGCTACGTTCCAATTAAATAAAGATGTCCGCACCTGGTGGAAGTCAGTTCCTGCACCGCCAGCAGATGCACCTCATACTTGGGAGGGTTTCCTTACACTCTTCCGAGCCAGGTACTTCTCCAAACATGTTAAGGAGAGGAAGGCTATGGAGTTTGCTTCGTTACGCCAAGACATGATGACCGTAGCGGAATATGAACTTCAATTTTCTAGGCTGGCGCCTTATGCTCCTCACTTGGTTAGCACCGACTTGTTAAAAGCTAACCGATTTATGGATGGATTGAGACCCGGCTATATTCAATAACTTGGGACTCAAAATATCCGTACATATGCGGAGATGGTCCAACGAGCGCATTTATGCGAAAGGACCTTGGAAAAGGTTGAGAAATTAAAAGGCAAGGGAGAGAGCCGAGCCGAAGATCTGATCGGCATGAAAAGAAAGGAAAGTTTAGTATCACGGAACCTTACAAATCCCATGATAGCAAGAAGAGATCCCAGAATGGGAGTGGTAGTGGCTCTCATAAGAATAAGAAGGTTAAAGAAGAAGAAAATCAAGTCATGGCGGCTTGCACCTTTTGCGAAAAGTTCAGACATTCGGCCGAAGAGTGCTGGAAGCATCTTGGCGCTTGTTTACGTTGTGACAGTAGGGAGCACCGCATGTCGGATTGCCCTCTTATGAAGGAACAATCTTTCGGTGGTAGATGTAAGCGACAGGCTCGTCTCAATGCTATTATGGAAGAGAAGGAAGCGCCTAAGAATGATGGGCTAATGGAAGGTACTATCTAAATCTATTCTCATCCTGCATTCATACTATTTGATACTGGTGCTTCTCATTCCTTTATATCCACTACTTTTGCAAAAACCTTACCTATTGCATCAGAACCTTTACCTTCGGACCTTGCTATTACTACACCTTTAGGTCCTGGAGCAAAACTTACAAATTACTATCCTAATAGTGAGGTAATGGTAGAAGGACACAATATTTCTGCAAATCTCGTATGCCTTGACATGGAGGGCTACGATGCTATATTAGGTGTAGATTGGCTTGTAGACCACGACGCCTATATAAATTGCCGCAATCGGATTATCTCCTTTCGGAAGCTAGGTCTTCAAAGGTTTTCCTTCTTTGGTATCAAATATAGGAAGCATCCTATCATTATTTTGTCTCTTCACACTTGCAAACTTATTTCACAAGGATGTGAAACTTTTCTTGCTTCTGTAACAATCAACGAATCCAAGGAAATTATCTTAGAAGACATTCCCATTGTGAATGAGTTTCCCGATGTATTCCCATCAGATTTACCCGGTTTACCGCTCGAAAGGGAAGTAAACTTCTTCATTGAACTTATTCCTGGAGCAACACCTATTTCAATAGCTCCCTATAGGATGTCCTCTACAGAACTCAAGGAATTGAAGAAACAACTTCAGGAATTATTAGACAAGGGTTTCATTCGACCTAGCACATCCCCTTGGGGTGCGCCAGTTCTATTCATCAAGAAGAAGGATGGATCTCTCAGACTATGTATTGATTACCGGTGACTAAATCAACTCACAATTAAGAATAAATATCCATTGCCGCATATAGATGAACTCTTTGATCAGATTTCAGGAGCAGAATATTTCTCCAAGATAGATCTCAGGTCAGGGTATCATCAGCTCAAGATCAAAGATGAAGACATACATGTGGACGCACTTTTTTATTAAACAATTGTTTTATTTGTTTACTTATTTATTACGTGAGTTTATTTGTCTATTCAGTGCGTGGGTGTGCCAGTCACAAAGTGATAATTTATTCGGGCTTCAGGGAAGCCCTTGGTGCGCTCGATCTGACTAATCAGACGATTGTGTAGTTCGGGTCGGGACCAAGACCTGCCACGTCATAAAGGTCACGGCGTCATTTACATCCCCTCGGAGAGGGGAACACCCTTGATTGATTGCCAGGAGTAAGGGCCCTACGGCCAAAAGAATTACTTAGTAATGCAAGAAGAGCAGGACAGTCGAACTATGCTAAAAGCCCGCATCGGGATATGAATGTTCAGATTTGTCGGTCACTCGTGGACCATTTCATATTCGGACAAAGATCCGTATTGAAGGTACGGCGTAAACGGAAATAAACCCGTACAAATGTATGCCGAGTTTATGGTAATTTTAATAAAGAGCGGAAAAAAATTCCAACGGGAACAAGTCCGGTCTGACGAACTATCGGCCCAGAGTAACGTCGGATCACGGCCATATCAGGATGGTTCCCAAAGTTCGAACCTGACTTGGAAGGGTGGCGTTGATATCCCCTTTACACCAGGTCCCGAGGAGAGACAAGGCTGTGGAGCAGATTTCATCATTTTATTATTGTTTAAATATTATTATTATTATTTGTTATTTTATATTTTTGGTGAGTTTGTTATTATTATTATTATTTATTCATTTTATCATCAGTTGTTTATTTATTATTTTTTGAGCCTATTATTATTATTACTTATTTCTTTATTATTATTATTTATTTATTTATTTTTGAATTTATTATTATTATTTATTTTTTTGTTATTATTTATCCCTTTTTGTGAGTTTGTTGTTACTACTATTATTTTTTGTTGCGTTTGGGGCACATGGAAAGATGAGCCAACAAGGGGCTGGGGAAGGGTCTGTGCAGGCTGGGCAAAAGTCTGAGCAGCTTGGAGGTAAGGTCGGTGCAAGTTTGGGTAAGGTCGATGCAGGTTTGGACTGTAAAGGGGCAAGGTCGGTGCACGTTTGAGATGAGGTCGGTGCAGCTCTGAACTATGAAGGGGCAAGGTCAGTGCAGGTTCGAAGAAGGTCAGTGCAGGTTTGTGATGTGAAGGACCAGGTCGGTGCAGGTTTGGGGTGAGGTCGGTGTAGCTCTGAACTGTGAAGGGGCCAGGTCGGTGCAGGTTTGGGTAAGGTCGATGTAGGTTTGGACTATAAAGGGGGGCAAGGTCGGTGCATGTTTGAGATGAGGTCAGTGCAGCTCTGAACTGTAAAGGGGCCAGGTTGGTCCAGGTTTGGGTAAGGTCGATGCAAGTTTGGACTGTAAAGGGGCAAGGTCGGTGCATGTTTGAGATGAGGTTGGTGCAGCTCTGAACTGTGAAGGGGCCAGGTCGGTGCAGGTTTGGGTAAGGTCGATGCAGGTTTGGACTGTAAAGGGGCAAGGTCAGTGCATGTTTGAGATGAGGTCGGTGCAGCTCTGAACTTTGAAGGGGCAAGGTCAGTGCAGGTTCGAATAAGGTCGGTGCAGGTTTGTGATGTATGGAGGGCAAGGTCGGTGCATATGCATGCCAGGTGGAGATGAAGTCGGCGCACCTAAGCCCAAAGCTGAAGGCAGGTCGGTGCAACCGAAGGCTGTGGGCTGCGGGGGGCATGGGATGCGTTGAGGCAGCTGGATGGCAGGTCGCCTGTCCAAGGGACAAGACTTCTCCTTCTGCTTTTCCCTTTTTGGTGTTGGGCAATGCCACGAACGATACAAAAATGCATGGTTCCTATCTAGCAGGTCCGCCATGCCCTAGGAGATGTATACCTATGTGTATGTGTACAAGAAAGATTTAACGAACTCTCTTACATGATGCATAAGCATGGGGTCTAAAACCAGGGATTGCTACATTCATGAATCAAATTATGCATGAGGGATTGATTCATTGAGGCTCATTCTGACTTCAAATGCTAATGCACATATATGCATCATATTATGAATGCCATGTGAAAATGCACACAATGCTAAGGTAGAGTCTATGCACGTTGGGGATGTGTAGAGGGCAAGGTTTATGCACATAAGAGGTGTATGAAGGGCCAGCTGACCGAGGTGTACCGGGTGGAGATGTTGGGGAGCGTACCACTGGAGGAGGGTGCAAGCAGGGGAGTGTGCCGGGCAAGACGCGGGCAAGAGGGTGTGCCGGGCAAACGATGGCTGGAGTGTGCCGAGCTAAGCGGCGGCGGGGGGGGGGGGGGGGGGCGCCTGAAGGTGTGCCGCTGGAGGAGGGTGCAGGTGCACCGGGTGAAGGGCAAGCTGGAGTGTGCCGGATGAAAGCAAGTTAAAGTGTACCAGGCAAAGGGCCAATTGGGGTGTGCCGGTCGAGGGTAGGCTAGAGTGTACCGGGCGAAGGGCCAACTGGGGCGTGCCGGTCGAGGGTAGGCAAGAGTGGGTTGAAGGGTTAATGCAGCTGGGGCAAGGTCCATGTAGATGGAGTAAAGTCTGAGAGGGGGTTCCCTTGCTCATGAAATTCAGGTGGAGGGCCTTAACAGCAAGCTTCAATTCCCTTCGTTATGTGATTAAGTCCACAGCCGTGCTCAATAGTTTGCCACGGTAGTGTTCAATTCAGTTCTTCGAATCTTGCACGGTTCTCTTGACTTGGTTGGAGTGTTTTATTATCGTTTGTTTCATTTGTTTGTTGTTTGCCTTTGTCTTTTAATGTGTTGTTATTCCTAGCAAAAATTCGGCAGCATCTCCCCTTGACCCAGATGCTAAGGGGGGTGTAAGGGAAACACGCCCACAAGGAGTGGCATGACCCAACAACTCGAGGTGCGTGCCAAGGGAGCGACACCTTTAAGAAAACTTTAGAAAACCCGGGGAAACAACGAGCGAGAAATACTAGGCTAAAACGGGCTAAGGATGCATCGATTGGAAGTGGCCCAGGTGTGCCGGGTGAAGGCAGGCCAAGGGTGTATCGGCCAAGGCACCGGCCAGAGGGTGCACCGGGCTACGCAGGCTGGGAGGTGTACCAGCCGGGGAAGCCAGGGAGAGTGGTGAGGGAGGTGTGTCGGGCTGGAGGGGTTAGGAGTGCACCGGCCCGGGGGAGGTTAAGAGGTGTGCCGGGCTGGAGGGGTTAGGAGTGTACTGGCCCGGGGGAGGTTAAGAGGTGTGCCGGGCTGGAGGGGTTTGGAGTGTATTGGCCCGGGGGAGGTTAAGAGGTGTGCCGGGCTGGAGGGGTTTGGAGTGTACCGGCTCGGGGGAGGTTAAGAGGTGCTGGCCCAAGGTGCAGAGAATGCACTGGATTGGGATGAAATAGGGTATGCCAATACGGAAAAGGAGATGAGGGGCAAATGCACCGAATTGGGCTCGGCCCAAGGGTGTACCGGCAGGAAGGAGTAGTTCAGGAGTGTTGAGCAGGGGCAGTGGGTTCCAAAGGACTCATGCTGCTCCAAGAAAAGGGGAGAGATGACAAGGTTACATGGACCATTGGAGGGGGACTAGCCTCATTCCATCACGCCGGCGGTACTGCCCGTTGAGTTGGACAGGCTCTACCACGCTTTGGGGAGCAAGCGACCTGAGTGGTGAGAAGGCCAAAGGGAAGGGGGAATCAAACCATGAAATTCAACGTAGATTAGGGGGCTGAGCAGGACAACAAGAAGAAGATGCCATCTTCGTTTTTATATATATATATATATATAAAGGGGTAACACATACCATGCCCAAGGGGCGAATACAGGGCGATGCAATCAAACAGAAGAAAAGGAGAAGCAAGAAAGAACAAAGAAAGAGCAAAGAAAATTAGGGAGAGGGCCGGAGTAAGGAGGGGTAAGAACTCCCCTCTCTACCCCATCCCCTCCCGCTATAGTCAAGCACACTCTCTCCCTCTCCTCTAACTCTCTTCTACCTTCTTCTTCTCGTTCTTCTTCTCTTCTCTTGCTGTGTGTCTTTGTCTCTCTGTCTGTCATTCACTGTGTGTCCACCCCCACCGTTGTCTCCTTCGTGAGAGGTTTATATACCTCCGATGTTGACGGGCCCTCATGATGATGACTTTATCCGAGGTTGACCCCGGTCGCGTCCTCGTCAGGTGGAGGCCTGCCTACTCGAACCAGAGGGCGGCACCACGGCAAGGTGTTAGCTGGCTCCGAGGTGGCAGAACTGCACGCCAAGGGTCCTACGTAGTGATCGTTGTGTTTGCCGCCGGTTTGTACCAGTCTACATGTTGTAACGCTGCACCGGGTGTGGGGGCAGTAGCGCTGCACCGGGTGGAGGACTTGGTAGGGTGTGCCGCTGAGAGGGCCTAACAAGTGCACCGTTAAAAGGGCACAATGAGTGTGCCATTATAAGGGCACCACCAGTGTGCCGTTGGAGAGGCACCAAGAGTGTGCCGTTGGAGGGATATTTGGGGGTGTGCCGTTAGAGGCACTTTGAGGGTGTGCCGTTGGGGCACTTGCAGGGGTGTGCCGTTGGAGGCCTTTCAGAGTGTGCCGCTAGAGGCGCTAAGAGTGTGCCGCTGGAGGGGCCTTGAGGGTGTGCCGCTGGACGGCACAATGAATGTGCCGTTGAAAAGGGCTTTAAGCTTTGCTTCAAGAACTGAGAACTGTGAATTTCTTTGGGACATTCTTCACCGCCAGGGACCCAAGGGTGGATCTATAGCAGTGTATAAATTCAGGAGGGTACCCTGTGTTTTCCTTTGTCATTTAATGCGCCCGTGCAAATGTGAGGATTTGCCGGATGTTAGCATTCTCTGGAGCCCTGGGTCGCTAGTTTCTCCGAGTCTTCTCTCTTCAGCTCTGACGCCAATGCGGGACCTAAGTAGGATGTATGGACGTATAAAGTTATATGTCCACAAATGCCTCTCACCCACGGGCAGCGCGGGCGAAGGATGAGCTAGGCGGTGCTCGTGGGTGTATTCGCGTAACAAACATACATTATTATGTACTACACACATATATATAGTATTATATATATATATATTATGTATATATTACTATATTTATTCTTTCTCTTTTTTTATTCCACATATTATATATATATATATTTTTCTATATTTTTTCTTTTCTCTCTCTTTTTTAGTTCTTTTCTCTCTTTTTTCTCTCTCTTTTTCTCTCTCTTTTTTTCTCTCTAATTTTTTCTTTCTCTTTTTTCCTTTCTTTTCTCCCTTTTTCTTTTCTGAAGACCCTATAAAAGGGGGGCGGGGGTGTCCCGCTCGAGCTCCCCCTTTCTCCCTTTCAAACTCTCCCTCTCTTTTCGTTCTCTTTGGCTCTTCAGCTACCACCGCCGCCGTCGCCCTCTTCATCCGCCACCGGACGCCGTCACTATCCTCGCTGGGGTGAGGAGGCCGTCGTGCCCCTCTCTCTCCCCCTTCTTCTTCTCTTCTTCTCTTCCTCCCTTCTTCTCTTCTCGTTCTCCTTCTTCGTTCTTCTTCTCCTCTCTCTTTCGCTCGGAGGGCGACGGGGCCCTAGGCCCCTCTCTTCCCTATTCCTTCTTCTTCTCTTCCCCCTTCTTCCCTTCTTCTTCTCTTCTGCTCCTTCTTCTTTTCTTCTTCTCTTCTTCTTCTCCTCCGACGTGGGGTGGAGGCAGTCACGGGCGCGTCGGTGGAAGCGCTCCGGAATGTGCCGGTAGCGAGGGCATGGGTGTGCCGGTGGCGAGGGCACAGGTGTGCCGGGTAGAGGGGGCACGAGTGTGCCGGGTGAAGGAGGCACTGAGCGTGCCGGGTGAGGGAGGCACCGAGCGTGCCAGATGACTCGGGGTCCCGGTTGTGCCGGGTAGGCACCCAGGGGGTGCGCTGGACGAGGGCAAGGGCTAGTGTGCTGGGGGAAGCACCCAGGGGGTGTGCCTGGCAGAGCTCACGGGGGGGTGTGTCGGCGCAGGGAGGCCAACTTGAACCGAAGGAGCATCCGGTGCCGCCCTCGGGGCACACCTTGATTTTGTTGGGGCCGTCACTCCTTGTGGACGAGCACCCATGTTTTCTCTTTACGCCTCCGGCCTAGGGGAGACTCTGCCAAAATTTTGTCAGAATTGATCAACATTTTGCTCATTTCAATTGTAGTGTAGCCCTTTATAGTCTTTTTCCCTTTGTCTTTGCTTGGGACTTGTTCTGACTCTAAGTCTTTTGCACCTTGTAGATAAATGGCTGCCCCGAGTGGTTCTTCTGTCTCAGTTGCCGCTAGTGCCAAGTCTCCTCCGGCACTGGCCGTTCCCGCAGTTACATGGCACAATGTGGAGGATCTTGACCGCGAACATGCCGAGGTGGCTTTATTGGCTGAGTCATCAGATTCTGAGACCATCACTATGGAATTCAGCCGCATTGCATTGACTGGCGATGACTTCACATTTGACCAGGCTGGCGACTATCGGAGAGACCATCCCAAGGACAAGCACCTCCTTCACTTTTTGAAGCACCTCCGCCACCGGGACAGGAGGGACTTCAGAGCTGTGCGGGGCGCTGAGCGCGCCATCTTTCAATCCCGAGACAGTCTGCTATACAGCGTTCGCCGAAGCATGCCGATGTATCTGGTGGGAGAACCATGGGGGTGGACGCCCGTACTAGGGCTGGAAGCATTGACGCCAACGGAGAATAAATTAGTACGGGCACCGGAATTCATTCCCGCCCATTGGGACAACGCGGCAGGGCGGGTGCAGAAGGAGCAGTCCCGCTTCTCTGGCTTCGTTGAAGTGGGGATACCGGGAAGAGCCCTATATTTTGAATTGCCTGGCGATCCGCTTCAAGCATGAGTTGGCCTTGGGATGGTTTGCTGAACTTAAGGTTCAAGACGCCCATGTCTTCCGGGAGGGGGCAGTGGAATTTACTGACTATGTGCTGTTCAACTACGCTCCCCTGCTCATCTGGGCCGGTGTGTATCACAACGTTTATGCTTCTCGGTACATCTACCCAATTTCCAAAGGCCTCTGCTATGGGATGATAGAAGTCTTCAGTGCTGAGCTGAACACGTTTTATACTGCGGAGAGTGAAATTTCGCTGGACTTGTGGAGCCTCCATCAACTGAGCGGCTTACCCATCAACGGGGAGCCGTACGAGGAAGTATGCCTCCCCGATCTGATTAAGGATGAGACAAACGGGGACGACATCTATGAACTCGGATATTCTTACCGGTTCCTTATGAAGGCGTATCGGGAATTGTACCAGTCATCCCATGGTCGGAAGCAGCCTCCCCGTGGGGACCATAAGAGGGTCCGCTTAAGCTTGTGGCTGAAATACTTCTTTGACGGGCTGAAGAAATATGAAGATTTCCCCTGCGTCGGCGTCGCTATAGTCCGGAAGAAGCGCAGCAAGAGCAGGACCAAGGTGAAAGTCCCGACTTCAAAGGGATGCCAGAGTGGTGCTAACCTAGCAGGGGTTGACCCAATGACACATTGTGCCGGCTTTCTGACGTACTGGCTCTGTTCTTTTGCCTTGCCATATGGGGACGAGACCGTCGTCTGGCCGGATGCTATCTACCCTGCTTGCCAGATGGCGTGGGGCATTAAGCTGTCGTTGTGCCCGGCCGCACTGTGTTTGATGTACACGACCCTGGGGGATATCAGTACATACCAACTCCCACGTCAGGCCCAGTTCATCGGCCCGATGCATTTCTTCAACGCCTGGGTCTGCTCTCTATTCCCCGAGTACGCTCCGCGCACTATTCAGTCTTGGGGGCTATTCCCACGCATGCTGGAGTTTGCCAATGCGGAGGCGGGCTTGAAACGTTGCAGCTATACAACATATGGGGCAGACTTACCGCAGTTCCTCACGACTCATCGGGTAGCATTCACTTATGGACTCTGTTTGCCCACTCCGGTCCTCTGGTGAATAAACAGAGGGAATGCCGGGACGACCAGGTGGAGAGATACGTCCATCCGATCAGCCAGCAGACTATGGTCTACCCGTTGTTGGAGTTGGAGCTTCGTGATTGGGCGTTGTCTATCCGCCCAAGCGTGCTGGTCTTTAGAAGGGGGGATTCCTTACTATTGGAGCCATACTATCCCTTCCGCTTCGGGCGAAACTTCGGGTATGACCAGCATATCCCGGTGTATAGTGCACAGTTCACCTTGCTTGTACGGAGTCTTCGGGGCAGCCCGACCGCTGAGCACGCCCAGACCTGGTGGGATTACTTCCATCGAACCAACGAGTCCGCGTTCAGAGTGCCGGCGCTCGGACGAATTCCACGGGTGACGGCAGACTATATAAAGTGGTGGAATGCCCGGACGGGCTTTTATCGGTTGTGCAGGACCGATTCCTGGGACGGTGTCGAGAGGAAGTTCTTGAGCAAACAGTCGGCAGCCGTAATCGATATTGATCCGGAGCATCTGCTCTGACTGAAGCACGGGAAGGAAAGGGAGGTGTCTGCATACTTGGCTGCTCATAAGGAAGCCCGAGAAGCTAGACCATCCCCACAGATCAAGATGCCGCATGTTGCCAAGGATGAGTTCAAGAAGACTCTTGTGCATCTGTGCCGGGTTGGGACAGACCGTTTGGACCTCATCAACTATCCCTTCCCAATGGAAGAAGAAAGCACACTAGCTCGTAGCTGGCACCCGGAGACCGACCCGGCGTGCCCTTATCGCACCTTCTTGAGGAGAGAGGAGCGCAGGCCTGAAAATTACAAGGACACTACGTGGTTGTATGTTCTTCTCCGAATGCATGGATTGAAGGTGGAGGACCTGATGGTCGCCATTCTGGATAAGCGACTGCATGTCTCCTTTCACTATGCTGACGGGTGGGGCATGGACCACTTCAACCTTTACTGCCACCTTGCTTTCAAGCAACATGAGGACCTGGCTCACCTGGCAGATCGCTGCATGAAGATCGGTGATGTATGCTGGTTGGTTCGGGAAGCGGCTCACCGGGACAAGGAGTCATCCCTGACTTACTAGCCATTATCACTGCGGTTGTACACCGGGCCCCTCGGTATAATGCTTTTCTATTTCTGCTTTTGCAATTGTGCCTCTTCATGGTGTTCACAGTGCTAATTGATGGTGATTTTTTTGCAGAGCACCCGTCCGACGTCCTGTTGTCCCATTATAGGAATCTTCTCCGATTCGTGCCGAAGCCTCCTCACTTTGAAGCGGCGGAGCCGGCTCCCACTACTGCGCCCCTGTCGAAGGCTGGGAAGCAGTCTCGAGCGCAGTCACTGGTGAAGCAGGCATTGGTTGCTGCTAGGGCGGCCAAACAACAGAAAGTGAAGCGGAGGAAAATGGAAGCTACTCCTGCCTCAACAGCAGTCGTCCCTCCAATTCCTTCACCCCTATCTTTTGAGGAGTTCGCCGCTGCTCGAGCGGAGCCAAGCCGGCCTGCAGGTTAGGTCCTTTAGCCCTTGTAGCTCTTTACGACTTATTTGCACCTCAAGACGGGGCCCTTATTCACGTGTCTTTGTTTAAGCCACCGAGGAGGAGCCTGTTCTTGTCTCTATTCCCAGTGTGGGTAAGGCCAGGGTTCCCGAGGCAGTGCAGCCCGTTGAAGAGACTATCTTCGAACCAACCCCTACTGCAGAAGCCGAGGGAGGTATTTTTTTTAGTATCTGGGCCGATCTCCTTCATTTCTCATGACCCCACGGGCCCGGCTTAATTCAAATCATACTTCACTTGGCAGGAGCCGGTGTAGCAGCCACTCGATCGAAGGTGGCTCCCACGGTACCCCGGTTCGAGCAAACATATGTGAGGAAGGGGCGAAGGCCCGGAAAGTCACGATTGCTGAGTTCACGTGACGATGCTCCTACCACGGATTCTGACGCGGGGGCTCCCTTGGCAGCAAAAGAGGTGCCCACCCAGACCAAGTTTTCGTCGGGTGAAAAGGTAGATAATGGTTTTTCCTCCGAAGAGGTGCTTTCAAATGAGGGCATATCTGAAGGGCCCAGACTTCAAGTACCTGCTTGGAAAGCCCCAGTATTATCTGCTTCTTTGAGCTTGGTGGAACGGCCACTTGTAAGTGTGGACTTGTTTATTTGGACTTCTCTCGGGGTCGCCAACTAATTCCTTTGTTGTTATCATTTTTGAGCTTAACAGGAACAAACCCGGCCGGAAGGCATGGAGACCCATGTCCCAGGCTCAAAGGTCGCCCGACAGGAGAAAGCCACTGCGGCTTTAGACAAGCAGGCATCCATAGTCGAGGCCTTGCGGCAGAAGGAGGCCACGGCATGTTCGGATGCCCCCGCCCCGGTAGCCGAGGTGCTGCAGCAAGAAGAGGCGGTAGTGGCCGTGAGTATAGACCTTCCTTTTTTTTCTCTTGAGTTTCCCTCGGGACTGTTGATTTATTTTAAGTTGGACATGATCATGCCTCCCAAGGGGTTGTGGGAACTCATACTCCGACAACTGAAACCCCGGAAGAGGGTGAGATAGTGCCGGAGACTGAAACCTGGGAAGAGGGAGAGATAACGCCGGAGAGCAGCATAGTGCTGGTGACTGTGGTAAGCATGGGGGCCTTTCGACACCTTTGAAAATTTAGCAATTCATTCCACATAGTGAGTGGCTAACCTTGCTCTGCGTGGCTAGCCAATGACAACGCCCAGGGGAGCGCCTACTGTCTGAGCTCGTAAAGCCGTTCCCAGATGGAGGTCATCTTTTGGTCTGCGGGCGGCGCGAAGGTTGAGGTCACTTCTGGGATCAGACGCAGAATCCCTGACTTCTCTTCTGCAATTGGGAGCCAGCCCGCGGCTCATGATTCCGTTTCCGCCCCTCCCGAAGCCAGTTGCACCAGAGGAGGCTCAACTCCTGGGGAAGATGTCGGCGGGCATTATTCTACCTCCGAGGGAGTCCCAGACAGAAAGGGGTGCGGGTCCCTCAGGAGCGGTATCGGGCCCAACTCTGCTTGACACTCTCCCTACAATCGAGGTTGCGGCTCTCGCGCTCTCGGCCAGTGAAGCATCGATGAGTCTGAGCCTTAGTGAGGAGGCGGAGGTAGAAGCGAGTTCATCTGCCGCAGTGTCTGATTTGGTCCCCGCGGCTGTTTGCTCTTCGGACGAAGCCATGGCTCCGGTCCCGGCGGTGCAGATGTCATCATCGGACACGGGCCTTACCCAACCAGTGGAGGTGGAGCAGCCTCTCACAGCGGCGACGGCGAGTGGTCCTGATATGGCCTCATTTTCACCTTTGGCGGTGGCCAGCCAGGAAGTTTCCTACGAGGCCGGAGGATCTCGCCAGTTGTCTTTGGCCCTCCCGTCTTCATCAGCAGTGGTGGACGTCGAGCTATGGGTAGCTGTGGACAGCGTCATCGAGTTCGACCCGCCGGCCATACCCTCGATAGGCCTTGCTACTTCGGACTTGTCGGTCCGTCAGACCTTATTGACGTTGCGGGCCATGATGTTTGCCGACCCTTCACCCATGTACCGGGGAGTACACACTGTGGTCATGCAACTGACCGGGGCCCTGCAGATGAAGGGTTGCCCACTGGAGGAATGGTCGCGATGAGTTCTATTGTTACTGAAATATGTAAACCGTCGCGAGTTCCTTGAGACACAAGCTCCAACTGAATTTACAGTCATTGGCGCCCAGAGGGATGACTATTTGTAGGCCCTGGAGGCACGGAGAGACAACAGGGAGCAGCATCGGAGGGTCCTGGACGAATGCAGTGACAACATTCGTGCCTTGGAGAACAGGATAGAGAAGCTCAAGTGCTGGCTTGCGAGGGCCGAGTCTGATCTTGTCGAGGCTGAGGCGACCAAGGTCAGAGAAACTGAGGTGTTAGGCATCGCTGAAGTTGAAGTGGCTTCCATGACAACAGAGCTAGAGCGCCTTGAGGCACGGGAGAGCTGACTGCGCGAAATGGTGAACTTTCCTTGCATCGGGATCCTCCCTCTCGAGGAAATCTTCCGAGGGATAGACTAGCCGCCGATCCTCCTTTTCTTCTTCTACTTCCTCCTCTTCCCTTCTCTTCTCCTTTTTTGCATGTAACATCGGGGTATGTCCCCGGGGCCCATGTAATTTTATTTTCCAAAAAAAAGGAATAGAATACATTTGTTTCATATGCCTCTTATGTATGTATGGTATTCGAAAATCTTTTCCTTTATTTCTTGCCTTGTGGTGAAGTGCGGGCTCGTACTAGTAGTTCATTCGGGGAAAGCCCAGTGGGGTCTGTGTGGGAGCATAGGAGTGTGCTCGCCCTTCCAGAGGAGGGACGAGGGGATCACTCCACCATGTCCGCCGTGCGATAAACCCAATGGTATCACCAGGGCGCTCGACCCGAGTAGGTTGATTCAACCTTAGAGGGGCGGAGAGAAGAGTTTGTTCATTCAATGACCTAGATGGAAGGTCTTGGTCAAAAGGGGTTATTTGTCACCCGAAGGGACGGAAAGAAGAGTTTATTCATTTGATGACCTAGACGGGAGGTCTTGGTCAAAAGGGATTGTTCGTCACCCGACGGGGTGCCGGGGCTGACATTGTTTGTTTGTTTCTTGAAGTATTCGTTGGTACGGGGTTGGTGCCATCGCAAAGAAGAAGGTTGATTCCCCAATCCCGAACGAAAGGTTCGGGTGAGGTGTTTTTCGTCAGTGTTGACAAGATGTCAAGGGCTGACATGGTTTGTTTGTCTCTTGGTATCTTCGTTGGTACGAGGCTGGTGCCAACGCAAAGAAGAAGGTTGATTCCCCAATCTTGAATGAAAGGTCCGGGTGAGGTGTTTTTCGTCAGTGCCGACAAGATGTCAATGGTTGATATGGTTTGTTTGTCTCTTGGTATCTTCGTTGGTACTGGGCTGGTGCCAACGTAAAGAAGAAGGTTGATTCCCCAATCCCGAACGAAAGGTCCGGGTGAGGTGTTTTTCGTCAGTGCCGACAAGATGTCAAGGGCTGACATGGTTTGTTTGTCTCTTGGTATCTTCGTTGGTATAGGGCTGGTGCCAACACAAAGAAGAAGGTTGATTCCCCAACCCCGAATGAAAGGTCCGGGTGAGGTGTTTTTCGTCAGTGCCGACAAGATGTCAAGGGATGACATGGTTTGTTTGTCTCTTGGTATCTTCGTTGGTACGGGGCTGGTGCCAACACAAGGAAGAAGGTTGATTCCCTAATCCCGAACGAAAGGTCCGGGTGAGGTGTTTTTCATCAGTGCCGACAAGATGTCAAGGGTTGACATGGTTTGTTTGTCTCTTGGTATCTTCGTTGGTACGGGGCTGGTGCTAACGCAGGGAAGAAGGTTGATTCCCCAATCCCAAACAGAAGGTCCGGGTGAGGTATTTTTCGTTAGTGTCGACAAGATGTCAAGGGCTGACATGGTTTGTTTGTCTCTTGATGCGCTCTTGATGACAGGAGCGAGTGTTAATCACGGGAGATTGGTTCCTCTCCTCTTTTTTCTTTTTTTAAATGCAGGGTAAATAGTGGCCAAACCATCTGGACAATAGTAACGCAAATTCACCCACGGCGGGGCGGAGAAATGTATTATTCATTGAATGGAGGATTCGGAGCATGGTATAATCTCAAATGCCTACCATTAAGGGGTGGAAACTGAACCTCCCCCCCGATGATTGACGATTACATACGCTCCACCCTCGTAAACTTTCTGGATTACATAGGGTCCAAGCCAATTCTCATTTAGCTTGCCCTTGGGGTTGGAAGCCATGACTTCTCTTCTCTTGACCATAACGAGGTCACCCTTTTTGAATTCGCGTTCCTTGATGAGCTTGTCAAAGGCCTGCGCTATTCGGGCCTGATAGACCTGGATGTTCTGCTGGGCTTGGAGCCGTTTCCCCTCCAAGTTGGAGAGCTATTTGAGCCTTTGCTCGACGTTTGTTTGCTCTTCCCGGACCAGCCCGTGTTGGATTGCGACCCGAAGGGAGGGTATTTCAACTCGATGGGGACAATTGCTTCTGAGCCATACACCAAGGAAAAGGGTGAACAACCTGCTGGAGTTTTGTATACAGTTTGATATGCCCACGGAGCTTCGTACATCTTCTCTTCCCAGTCTCTTTTGTTGGAATTAACAATCTTGGCCAGGAGAGTACAAAGAGTTTTATTAAAAGCTTCAGCCAAGCCATTGGCCTATGGGTTATAAGGGGTTGACATTCTCTAGTCAATCTTGTATTTCTCCGCCAGCCGGTAGACCTTCTGGTTGCAGAAGTGGCTGCCATTATCTGAGATTATGCAGTTTGGGGTGCCAAACTGGAATATGATGTTACGACGGACAAATCTGACGATGATTTGCCCAGTCACTTCTTTCAGAGCAACCGCTTCCGCCCAGCGGGAGAAGTAATCAGTTGCCACCAAAATGTACTTGCACCCAGTGGATGACGCAGGTAGTGGACCCACGACGTCTATTCCCCATTGGGAAAAAGGCCAGCTGGGCACTGTTGGATGCAGCGGCATGGGCGGCCTCCTGGGCACCGTCACATGCTCCTGGCATTTCTGACAAGACTTAGCATACTTACAGCAGTCATCAAACATTGTCGGTCAGTAGTAGCCAAGCTTCTTTATCTCAATCTTCATCTTCGATCCTGCCTGGTGTGCACCAGCTGTTCCGACGTGAACCTCCTTCATGACTTTCCAAGCTTCTTCAGTGGATAGGCATCAGAGGAGTACCTTTCGCTTGGCATCCACCATGATTTGGAATAAGATCCCGTTCCGGACCTTGTAAGAGTCCTTTGTTCTGATCAACTTGATCTTCTCTTCCCTTTGCCTGGGTAGTTGCTGGTATTTAAACCACTACAAAAGGGGGTCCCTCCAGTCTGGTAGGCCGATGGCTTCCGCTGTGGCGACCTCAAGTTCTTCTTCTTCTGGATCTTCTATCATGCTAGGCACTCGGCACTGATTTACCACCCGGATGCTGAGGGATCCATCTGGCGGTACCGCCAATGAACTTGCCAACTTCGCCAGTGCATCGGCTTGTGCATTTTATCCTCTGGCGACGTGGCCTATCTTAATGAGGTAGAACTACTCCATGAGCCATTTCACCTTAGCGTGGTAAGGGAGTAGCTCCGGCTTTCGGACGTCAAACTGTCCTTGGACCTGCTTGACGATCAATAGTGAATCACCAAATACTTGTAGCATTCTGATCTCCATTTGCGAAGTGACTTGGAGGCCGATGATCAGAGCTTCATACTCTGCTTCATTATTTGTGTAGGGCTTGTTGATGGAGCATTAGGTGTGTAACACTTCCCCCTCCGGAGATTTGAGGACGATGACGGCCCCAGCCCGTACTTTTATATGCCCGGACGGGGTTGTTTCTGTTCTTGAAGCTCCATCGAAGTACAGTTGCCAGGCGATCTGCTGGACTTGGTCCACCTCCAGTGTTTCATCTTCAGGCAGCTCCGTGACCAATGGAGAGTCTTCATGTACAGGGTGCGCTGCAAAGAAGTCCGCAACGGCTTGACCTTTAACGGCCTTCTGCGGCACGTAGATGATGTCAAACTCCATCAGTAGTATGGCCCACTTGATGGAGTAGTACGGCCCACTTGCCGAGACATCCCTTCAGGACTGGCTGGGCAAGAATGTGCTTGACTGGGTCAGCCTTAGATATTAGGCTTACTTCATGCGATAGCATGTAATGTCTCAGCTTCTTGACCGCGAAGACCAAGGCGAGGCAAACCTTCTCAATTGGGGTGTATTTTGATTCCGCCCCTACTAGTCTTCGGCTGAGGTAATAAAGAGTTTGCTCCTTTCCCTCATCATTGTTCTGGGCGAGCATTTCCCCCAGCGAACATTCGATGGCAGCTATATATAGAATAAGCAGCCTTCCCTTGACGGGTGCCCCTAGCACGGGCAGGGTATTCAAGTAATCCTTCAACCGGTCGAAGGCCCTCTGGCATTCCTGGTTCCAGCTGAAAGGTGCATTCTTCATCATCAATTTGTGGAACGGCTAGCAGCGTCCTGACAAATTGGAGATAAATCTGCGGATGTAAGCCAGCCGGCCTTGCAGGGACCTTAACTCTCCCAAATTCTTCGGAGAAGGTAGCTCCTGGATAGCTTTTATTTTAAAAGGGTTGATATCAATCCCCTTATATCAGATAATGAAGCTGAGGAACTTCCCGCTGGAGACGTCGAAGGCACACTTCATTGGGTTTCTTTCTGCTCATACTGTCGGAGTCTCTCGAAGATGACTCTGAGGTCGTTCAGGTGATCCTCCCTTTTCTTTGTCTTGAGGACCAAGTCATTAATGTAGCATTCGACTTTGCTGTAAAGTAGCTTGTCGAATATCTTGGTCATCGCCCGCTGGTACGTGGCGCCAGCGTTCTTGAGGCCGAAAGGCATTCTTTTGTAGTGGAATATCCCTTTAGGTGACTGGAAGGCGGTGTGAATTCGGTCGTGCTCGGCTATCCAGATTTGATTATAGCCGGACGATCCATCCATGAAGGATAAGGCCTCATGGCTAGTAGTTGCATCAATCATCACTTCGGTGATGGGCACCGGGAAGTCATCTTTCGGGCAGGCTTTATTCAGGCCGCGAAAGTCCACGCAGATCATGATCTGTCCATTCTTCTTTTTCACCAGCACGATATTGGCCAACCATGTGGTGTATTGGTTTTTGGCTATAAAATCGACATCTATAAGCTTGTCGACTTCTTTGCAAATCTGGTTTATCAGTTCCGGCCTCATGCGCTGGGGCGACTAGTTCACTAGCTCCATCTTGGGATCAATAGCCAGAATGTGTTGAGTCACATCGGGGTTGAGGCTGGGGATCTTTTTGTAGTTCTAGGTAAAATAGTCCAGGAATTCCTGCAATAATTTCACATATTGCTCCCTCTTCTGTGGAGGTAAAAGGGCACTTAGAAAGGTTGGTCTGGGGTCGCTTTCCGTGCCCAAGTTAATTTCAATGAGTTCATCTACTGTGTCCTGGCTGCCATCTTCAATTTCTAGCGGCACCGGTAGTAGGTCAACGAAATCCTGATCTTCACCCTCTTCTGCTTCAAGAACACCATAGGCATCTTCTTGGTCCACCTCGGTGGGCAATGAGGCTTTGGTTGTTTCCCCCTCCTTTAGGCTCGCTGTTTGCGGCTCCGAGGGATTCCCCTGAGCGGAGAGGTACAGGACTTCTCCGGGATCTTCTTGGTAGTTATCATAGACGGCTTCTGTAGGAGCCGAAGTGATTGCCTGCCATGCTTGGGACTGCTCCACGTCTGGCAGCCGGGGTTGTTCATTCTCAACTGCATCTTCAAAGGTCTGATGCTAAACTGACACCATGTAAATACTCCTTTCATGGCTGCCTATCGCATGGGGGAGCGGCGGAGCCATCACATAATCTCCTATTCTGAGTTCATCTCTCTCAATTAGGTCTTGAGCAACATCCTTGAGGATGTAGCAGTCTTCAATAGGGTGACCCAGTATCTGGTGATAAGAGCAAAACAAGGGGTCACCACTTCTTTGGACGTCTTGCGGCCTTTTAGACTTTGGGAAGGAGACCTTGCCATAGTGGCAGGCCCAGTCAAAGATCCCTCGGGTCTTGTTCTTTGGGAAGGAGTAAGGCTTTTGCATCCTTTCCTGTAGTGTAGGGCTTCACCTAGCCGATCTTCCGACTGGAGAACCGACTGTATCCCTCGCTCCCCCCTTCAAGTGCATGGGGGCGTTTGGGATAGTGTTCGGGCACTGGTGCATGCCGATATTCTACTGGTGGAAGATGCCCCCGATCAATCCAGACACTAGTGTGGCTATTTTGGCCTGTCGTGCCTTTAACATCTCGATCTCCCGTTGCTACCGATGATACAGAGCAAGCATGACGGGGTCGCATCGAGGGGGACCTAGAGTGCGACTCGTATCAGCGTCCTTTGCTTCAATGTTAGATGAGGGCAAGGGCACCCCGCTACTGTGGCCATTAGGGGCCGATCCCTCAGAGGAGGGCGGGACCTTCCTCGTATCCCTGTAGGGAGGCGGATTCCATAGGAACACTTCTTCATCCTGAACTTCCTCAGCTGGAGGCATGTGATGCTTGTGGCCGTGGGCTTCCTGCGGGTCTGTAGCTTTCGCAGGGTCATTGCCGGATGGGGCCGAGACCGATATCATGTCAGCTTCGTAAGAGTCTTCTATTGAAAAGCACAAACCCGGGTGCCGGGTGATTTGCAGCAGACTCTTATCCAGGTTTAGAGGGTTCTACATCTTCTTAAACATTTCTTTTCGGCTGGAGAGTTGATAAAAGGGAATCCCTTGTTTCCTGGTCACTTTGACTACACGGTTGGTTATGTCAAGAAGTCCCATAATCGGGATGAGGGGATTGTACAGCTCATCGGGGAGTTTACAATCATCATCCCCTCTAACCGAGTGCTCTTCAACCACATAGAAGATAGTGGACGGGCCTCCGGAGTGATTGGTCCCACGGAGTGCAATCGGATCTAGAAGGGGGGTTGAATAGATCCTATTAATAACTTTGGCCTATTTTAATCTTGACTCCTAAACACATAAATCACTCCTATAAGGTAAATGAATCACTTAAGCACACAGCGCAGTGGAATAGATAGGAATGGAACAAGTAATAACATTAAAACCTGATGCCCAGTTCAGATAGGTCGACACTCCCAGCGGGCAGGTCGACACTTCTTCAGCAAGATCTAGCTCGGAAGTGAGCTGGGGTCTGCTCTTCAGGGCAGTGAGGTCAACACCTCTAACAGATCAGGACAACACAGGTCGACTCTTCACTGGAGAGAGGTCGACACTTCTTTAAACACATTTGTGATCTTTGAGAGGTATAAGCCTTGGAGTGCAGGGATCATGAAGCACAACACTAGAACATGAGATGACTTGCAACAAGCATATGTGTGTGTATGCTATGTTGATCACTCAGAGTGCATATGTGTGTGAATGTAGTGGTGATCAACCTAGGTGCATGTGTGTTTAAGCAAGGGAATCTCTTAGCAAGACTTTTACCTTGGCGCCTGTATGCAAGGTTGCAGCAGGCCGCCCAAGTGATGTAGTCAAAGGGCTAAGGTCAATTAAAGCACAGATAAAACAAAAAGTGCTAATAAGAGTGCTTGAGTGTGAAAATGAGATAACCAAGATTAGAAGCACACGAACATGTGAAATAGGGATAGAGGATATGAAACAAGCTCACAATGTATACGACCCACAACACAAGAATTTTAAGGTGGTTCGGTTGTTAGCCCACAACCTACGTCCACCCCTCACCAAACTCGGTGAGGATTTCCTACTGACACACAGCTTGATCCGCTGAGCGACACAGCTTGCTTACACAGCTGAGCAACATAGCTTGCTTTCTGCTGACTAACAGCTTGAACCACCCAGAGGATCTGATCCTCTCTTCCTCTGAAACCACAGATGGAACCCGATCCCTAAACAGGGGATCTGAAAAGCTATATGTATTGATGATAGATGAACCGTAACAAATAGAAACTGAATACTGCAAGTGCAGTGGAGACACAATAGAGATAATGTAGACACCAGCTGAAAGAATGGATCAAGACATCGGAACTGGTGAGTGCAGCTACAAGATTGGATCCAAGGATCCTTTTCTTCAAGCACTGGTAGACTGTAGGATTTATCCTTTCTCTCGAGGCTGCTCTCTCTCTCTTCTTCTTCTTCTTCTCTCACAGCACTGGACTATGTCAAACAGGTACTGGGGTTGCTCTCATGCTTCTTAGGAATATCTTTAGTAGATTGGTCTAGGGCGTGGCACTTTGTGGACGGCAACTGCAGCACTTTATTCAGTTGAGGAAGCTTGGTATAAATAAGAAGACCTGTTAAAGAGTCTGGGAATATTGCACGCGAAGAGGTCTTCCTTTGGACTAGTGGATCCACGAAGTATTCCCTCCAAAGCTTCCTTGAAGCGTGCGCCAGAAGGTGAGAGCTAGAACGTCTTCTAGAGCGAATGCCAAGTGTAATGGTGGTAATCAATAGGAGGAAGGTGACCATATCTCATAATAGTTAATGCGCTGCTTGCTGTGATCTCCCTATTGGCTAGTCGCAGCTTTAAGTACAAGGATAGGTACGATGGCAGATAGTGTGAAGGAGCAGACCAGATCTCCCTTTAGACAACATCAGATATTTACAATAACTCTCCCTCAGATATGCAGTCTTCTCATTTTGCTCAAATGTACTCTTCTGCGATAATGGCTGGTTGGATAGCCCATTGCTCGACAGCAAGATGGTGGCAGACTATGGAGTGTCCTATTCTCAGTAGCAGACAGTATGGACAGGCAGACAGTGAAGACTTACATCGCGGCAGACAGAAGTGGCTCTTCCAGCTGGATTTCTGACAAAACCATCTCCAAAAGATAGACAGATGAGCGATAAGATGGTAGAGCAAGGATCAGACCTCGGGACGTGGT
The DNA here is from genome assembly GCA_022559845.1 of Amorphophallus konjac. Classification (NCBI taxonomy): domain Eukaryota; kingdom Viridiplantae; phylum Streptophyta; class Magnoliopsida; order Alismatales; family Araceae; genus Amorphophallus; species Amorphophallus konjac. The sequence goes on from CM040126.1 coordinate 357,346,870, forward strand.
CTAGACCCCCAAATCTTTGATTTTAATGATTTGCGGTTCCTTTTTCTCTCTCTGGATGGTCCACTGATCTGACGGTTTATTGGGTTGAGGATTTCTGGTAGAACAAGGGTGTCGACCTCCTGTATGAAAAGAGTTGACACATCTTATTAGAATAGCCAATAGAGCACTTCCTGGAAGAACAAGGGTGTCGACCTTCTGCATGAAAAGAGTCGACACATCTTAGTAGGATATCTAATAGAGCACTTCTTGGAAGTACAAGGGTGTCGACCTCCTGCGAGGTAAGTGTCGACACTTCTTAGTAGAATAGTCAATAGAGCACTTTTTGTAAGATAAGTGGTGTCGACCTCCTGTGAGGTAAGTGTCGACACTACTTAGTGAGACATCCAATGTTATGCCTTCAGGAGTGGCAAAGGTGTCGACCTCCTGGGAGGGGCAGGTCGACACATTCCTTTGACCTTTCTTTGAATAGAAGGCACTTAGAAATAGTATGCACGGACCTTGATTGGAGAATGCTCAGACCTTGATGTTTGGACCTTGAGCAACTTGCACTGACTTTGCCTTGCCATAAAGTAAACATGCACTGACCCTGAATGTGCACCGACCTTGTTGTATACGAGCCAAATGTGCACCGACCTTATGGTAGATGTGCACGGACTTGATTTGCAGCATGTGTGTAGTCCTTTAAAGGCATGAGGGAAAAATGTGCACCGAATTCATAGCAGATGTGCACCGACCTTGTCTGTCGTTGGCTTGAGTGTGTACCGACCCTGCTGCGGATGTGCACGGACCTTGAGGCAAACGTGCATAGACCATAGAGCGTGCTAGTTAGAATTTGCAACGACTTGGTGTTGCACTGGTTGTACCGCAATAAAGACATGCACAGACCTTAGTCGCTTTCCTTGACCTACTAGCATCGACCTTGGTCCTTCTTGGTCTGCTGAGTAATGGCTGCAGTGTCGACACATCTGTTGAAGGAGTCGACACTTCTCTTGTGATACTTCAGTGTGTGTATCATCTCCAGCAGTTGCATTGGACTTGACTGCATAGATTTCTATGAAACCATGATTCTTCCTTGATTCTTGTGCAGCCTAATGCCTCAATCTCTGTGCCTTACTTGATTTCTTTCTATCTTTGCAGACACACTTTGTTGCCGGTGTGGGCTTGACCTGAAATGCATGAGTGTTTGTCTCTATCAAATGCAGGTCAAACTATATTAATGAATCATAGTCAGACATCATCAAAACAAAGGAATGTTATACACAAGCCCACCATACATAGTCAGACATCATCAAAACAATAGAGTTATACATGTTATACACATGCCCAACATTCTCCCCTTTTTTGATGATGGCAACTATGAACTATGAGTCATTATGATGTCTAGCTTTGAGTCATTATTAGTATATTGAAAGTCAAGGATTAAAAGGATGTAATCGTGTGATACCAATAAAAGCACAATGACCTTTGACCTTCAGTGATTTTCTCTCCAGATAATTTTCTCCCCACATATTCTTATGCAAGTGTTCAAGACTATCTTCCTTATACATTCCTTTAATGACACATACAAATCTCTCCCCCTTTGACATCATCAAAATATCACACTAGAGAGAATATATGGCATAAATAGGAAGGTAGGAATGAAGGAAATTGTAGCACACCAATTGTTGGAAATTAATAGCACATGATGTACAGTGTAAAAGAGATTAGATACCTAGAGGGAGCAACTTAAAGTGCAGCAACCTGAGATACCTTTCTGAAAGTGCATGAATCTCTCCTCCTTTCGTAGGCAAATTGTGGGCATGTATGATCACAAGCAGTGCAGTCATTTTTCCAGAATTCCAGAAATGATGTGGAAATATATGCCAATGGTTGTACACTTATTAAAGTTGACAAGATAACCATTGTGAACAACCAATCTTGGAAAGTTAGTTTTAGGACTGATACCAATGAGTGATATGGATTTATCGAACATGACCAATTGTTTGAATCATTAGTATTGTCCGTTGGCTTGGTAAAGATAGTTGTAATTTGAAAGGCATGGTTGCAGCAGTATGATGCAATATAGCAACCAAGGAACACATTTTTGATTTCAAATTTTTGAAAATTTTTAGTGGTTTTCCATTTTCAGACTTTTTGGGTTTTCTATGCAAAGCATGGGAATGCAGAATACAAGGTATGTATGTACAAAGTTGAAGAATGCAATCCACCCAATTGCATGAAAAACTGAAACCAGTTGAATTGTAACCATAATGCCAATGATGCTAGGACTTATGCTAGATGCCCATGGATGATGATTCCAATTGTTATGTCCAAGGCATGATTGCAAAGTTATACACATGCAACAATGCTAGCAATGACTGATGTAAATATGTTTCATGCAAGGCAAACACCAAGGAGCATCAAGATATGATATTTCAAGAAGGGATGGCATGATCTGACATTAATTGATAGGAATGTAATGATTTCTAATGTTAGAAGTCATCAAAGAGCATTGATACCATTTGTCTAGAGAGGGCAAAGATCAAGGGATATAGAAAGACAGCTTGTCTTTATAGAAGATGAATGTTCTTTAACCTGAGACTAAGTTCATAAATCAGAGTTATGGAATTTTCAGAATTTTTCGTTATAGAACTCGAATGAACTAGCCCTTACACTTAGATTGGTTTAATGTTAATGAATCCTGGCCTACTCAGTATAATCACATGAAAATATTTGTATTCAAGTTTGATAGAGATGAACCAAAAATTCATATCAAAGTCAGATTAACTCCTCTTATCTTACTCATTCATTTCCATTGGCTCCTTTGAGAGAAACTCTTAAAAAGTATTGAAATTAAATAAGCATGAAGACTAAATGAAATTTTAGAATTTCAATAGATGTGCATTTAGCTTTTGTAATCTTTACCATAATATTCATTTAGTACATGAGAAGTTTTTACGAGCATTTAAGTCTAGTGCATGCCTTATATCCGTAAGGACCCACGTTGTTTAGACGCAAGTATCCCTAGGTAATTGGTAAGACTGACTGTCATACTTCAAATAGAACAGAGATAGCATTATCACCTCATGATATATCGTACCACATATTCTTGATGAGGGGACATGTTTCTCAACAACTTTGCCATTGCTCTGCCCCATGATATACCTTATAACACAGCAGAGTTAACAAGGGCACTTCATGACATGTCTCATCTCAATTTATTTATGGGGAGACATATTTCTCAGTGAGCCAATATCATTGCTCTGACGATTTTTGCCATTAGGAGTCCCTCAAAATCAGATTGTTTAAAAATAATACTTAGACATAAGTTTCTCAATCATAAATGCCTTTGTACTTAAAATAAACTTTCAGATTTCAGAAGACATAACTGGTCAACAACATGAGAAGCTGGTTTAAGTCTATTAAGCCCGATCATAAACATTTTCAAGACAGTTAGACTTCAAGACACAAGAAATCATTAATGTTAAACTAAAATCATTCATATTCGAGGCAGTCACAAATCTTTATAAGAAAAGATTCTTCTTAAAGATTTACTCTGATAAACAACCTTGATAGCAGATAGAGAGTCCTCCAAGAAGTTCAAGGCATTTGAATTTGAGATGAACCAAAAAAAATAGGCATTATGATGCGGTGGTCTAGTTCAAGAAGATAGTGTTGAATGAGTGGAAATCAAGAATGGATGAGAAACACCCCCCCTGAGGTTGTGGATTGAGCTCAGATTGGTAAGAATGAGATATATACAGCATATGCAAGGAAGTGTCGACACTTGCACTGAATGGTGTCGACACCTGAGCTCAGGTAGAAGGTAATTTTCAGCTAGGCTGAGCAGAGAGGTCATCCTGTCAGGGTTGTGAGGTCGACCTGTTTGATTGTAGGATAGATTTTTGACGGATTTACAAAAAGAATAAAACTCCCCTTGATCATGTGCATGGAGTATGCAACCTATGACTTAAGTGAACACATGATGCATGAGAAATGATGCCATTGTTGGGTCCTTTTTAACATTAAATGTATGAGACCACAATATGATGCAATCATGGATTTTCTGAAATACATTCTGAATAGTCATGCAAGTTGGTAAACCATGAAATGCAGGAACTCCCCCTGACTTTGTGCGTTGAGTGTCTGAATTCTGGGTGCATCACATGCAGTGGAATCAATGTAGGGAATTTGATGAATTATTCATATGAACATCTAGACTATTCTAATGATGGGTTGACCCATGGTACATGGTGGAGAACTAAAGTCTTAAGACCACCTCACACATGATGTGAGTTTCCAGACAAAAGAGATTTATCCTTCTCCCAGCTTACCATTTTATATACAAAGAGGTCAACCCGGTGAAAGCAGGTAATCTAGCTTAGATGTTCATCTCACACCATGGGGGATGGTTCATCAGTTCAGGGAGACAATTTCAGCTTGCATGATTTATTGATAACAAGACCACTTTATAATGCAATGACTACGATGCAAGCCTATCATGCAAAGGTTGAACAAATAAAAATTATTTACATACCTGTGCCTTGAGCATTTATTTACGCGAGGATTCAGTGTTCAGCTCAAAGGCACCCAACACCCAAAATTCTTATTTAAAATTTTTAGGTTCCCAAGCTTGCTTGGGTCTTTGTTGGTTAGCAGCAGTTTTAGCAATTGATCTTCTTTTCTTTGCTGCCATCTGGCCACCCACTCTCATCCAGGGACAATAATTAGATGTATGTCCATATTCACCACAATAGAAGCAACACACAGGGTGTTTACCATTTTTTCCGTGCACATGTGCATTGTTCCATTGCGAGTGAGCATGTATACTGTTATGTTGATTATGAGAGTAGCTCCTACCTCTCAGTCGCCAGCAGTCCTGGACTGTGTGGCCAATCTTTCCACAGTGGTAGCAGCAAGGGGGGTGATTTCTGTTGAAACCCATGGGGAGTGTCGACCTGTCTGAATGGAAGTGTCGACTCTTCTGATTCCCCATGCGGTTCTGTGCAGAGTTCTGCTGTATACGTCCTCTGCTAGAGTTGACCTGTCTTTTACCCTTGATTTCAGCAGCAATTCTTGAATCCTTTCCTGCTCTTAGTTCACCATTATTCAAGGTGAGACAGTCATGTACAGTGTGACCAAGCATGTCACAATGAAAGTAATAAACATTCATTTTATGAGAGGCATGATAGTCATCATGACTTTTCCTGTTGTGCATGTCAAGACTAGCAGACTTAGGTTTCTATTTTTGCATGAGAGCCTTCCCTTTCGGCTTACCAGTGCATTTTTGATTTTTCTGAGCAGCACGCGGTATTGAGAGGTGGTAATAAGTGCTAGTTTCATTCTTACCCTCGACAGAAGTGATGTAGGCCTTGCTTCCGAAGGGTTGTTGGTCTTCGGGTTTGTAACCCAAATCTCCCGTATGATGACTCACTCTTGTTACCAAGAGTCTATCCATGCTCTCCTTATCCTGCATACACTTAGACAGAGAGTCATTTAAATCTTTGATTTCATTCTCCAATGAGGAGACGTGCAGCTCGATTTTAGCGAGGTCCTCCTCACACACAGCCAATTGCTCATTGAGCATAGCATTAACCCCCTTGTAATTTTCAATCTCCATTTGAAGTTCATTCAGTTTTTCAGAACTGTCATGGGCAATACGCTTGCCTTTCTCATGAATGGACAATCTTTCAAGTAACATGTCATTTTGTTCTTTTACCACTTTTATTTCTTCAATCAACCTCTTATCAGGGATTGGCTTGTCCGACATGGTTTGTTCATTAGAGATTGATTTAGGTTGGTTTTGAAGTTATCTTATGATTTCTTCCAACCTAGTGATTTCAGCTTGAAGGATTCCATTTTCATATGTTAGGCATGTAATGGTTTGCTTATTCACATCCATGTCAGAAGTGAGAGTGTCATTTAGCTCTTCAAAAGTTGAACAATTGTTACAGAAAGAACTTTCATTCTGACGGATTGGTTAGATTTTAAGTTTTTGAACAGTCTCTTCCAACCTTATGATTTCTTCTTGAAGGATTCTAATTTCATCTTTTAGACAAATGATGTTTTGTTTGTTCAGATCCAAGTCAAAGGCAAGAGTATTGTTGAGCTCTTCAAGGTTGGAACAATTTTCACAAACACGACTCTTACCTTGACTATTTTTCTTCAAATCCTTTTTCAATCTTTTGTTTTCAGATTTCAACTTTTTGTACTGCTCGATCAACTGGTCATATGCGCCCATAAGCTCTTCAAAAGTAAAGTCTTCAGAATCAAAGCTTACCTGCGATGAGGATGGATTGCTTGACTGCTTTAATCGGTCAGCCATAAGGCATTGATGCTCTTGATCTTCTTTCTCATGGAAGTTCATCAACACCTCCAGAACTTGTTTAGCTGTGCTGCAGGTAGACACAAGATCAAGTAACCTATCATCAACCGCAGCTTTGATTAAATGTAGTGCAACAAGGTTATTGTTATGTTTGGTCTTATGTTCAGCTGACCATTCATTTGAATCTGATGGCAGCTCATCTGGACCAATGTATATAAGGTTCCACAATTGTGGATCTGTGAATTTGACATAGATGTACATTCCTCTCAGCCATATTGAAAAATCTGAACCATCAAAAATAGGCGGAGAAGCCTTCGAAGCATGTGTAGCAGATGAAGCCATTTACTCAAAATGCACTGGGATCTTTCCCTGCAGATCATAGGATCTGAGAATAGCAGAGCTTAGCTCTGATGCCAATTGATGGGTCCCACGGAGTGTAATCAGATCTAGAAGGGGGGTTGAATAGATTCTATTAATAACTTTGGCCTATTTTAATCTTGACTCCTAAACACATAAATGACTTCTATAAGGTAAATGAATCACTTAAGCACACAGCGCAGCGGAATAGATAGGAGTGGAACAAGTAATAACATTAAAACCCGATGCCCAGTTCAGACAGGTCGACACTCTTAGGGGGCAGGTCGACACTCCTTCAGCAGGATCCATCTATGAAGTGAGCTGGGGTCTGCTCTGTTGTGCCTCTGTGGTTTTGATGATTGGTTTTGATGTGAGTCATACACTGTGAGTCACCATGCATTGATGTTCTGTTTTGATGATTGATTTGGTTTTGATGATTGGTTGTTGATGTGAGTTAATCAAATGTTCAGTCATCTTGTTGCTCAGTTTAGTTTAATATATTTTGATGTTCAGTCATGTTAACTGATGCATAAAGCATTCATTGCTATACTCTGTCTGCACAGTTGTCACTGCAGTGCGTCAACTCAGTGTGCCGATGCGTCGACCCCTTGGTCATTTTTGTATCTGTCCATACAGTAGTGCGTCAACTCCTTGAGCTGATGCGTCGACGCTACAGTTCAGTTTCTTCATTTGATGAAGTCTATACATCATCAGTTGATCATCAAGAATATACGTTGCAGCGTCAACTCATTGGGTTGCAGCGTCAACTCAGCAAGTATGCACATCAGTCTTCACATGCTAAGTCTGTACAGCCTACGTCTCATGCAGCGTCAACGCTGTGAGCATTCTCAAGACATTAGCGTCAACGCTATAAGTGTGTACATCGCTTTCACGTCACCAAGTCCATACATTTGTCCTCCTTCAAAGTCTGTACAGCCGCTGGTCTAGCTTCATGAAGTCTGTACATCAGACTGTTACAGGAAGTCTGTACATTGTCCGTCTTCCTTAGCGTCTTGATAGTTGATGTCTACACATTGGCCTTCATGCTCCTAAGTCTATGCATTACTGTTCATGCATCAGTCTTCATAAGTCTGTACATTGGACTGTCTCTCTCAGCGTCTCATGGCATGAGGTCTGTACACTCGAATTGCCCTTGATCTGGTCAAGTGTATACACTCTCTCACTGTAGCTTTCAGCTATTCAAGTCTATACACTGGACTGTTAGGTCATGTCTATACACTGGGTGTCAATGTACACACTTATTCATTGTGCTGCTTCACGCATAAAGTCTATACATTGGGCCTAACATTCCAACTCTACACTGAACCTTCGTTCATCAAAGCCTCAAGTCTGTACAGCGTGAAGTCTACACTTTGGCTTCACGTTTTCAATGTTTGTACAGTGGCTTCGCATAGGCAAGTCTGTACATCGGGCTCCTTCTAACTAAGTCTATACACTCCCTCACACTGTACACACTTAGTCTATACAGCATGATCGTCTTTACAAGTCTACACAGAGTTCTTCACTTAAACTGATGACTTATCCGATACTCTGTCTGACATGTGTTCTGATCGTGAAGCTTATGGAGGGCACGTGATTCGAGGCTAGAAGGGCTGACAGGATTGTGACACGTGTGCTGAAGCTGGCTGAGAGGCTGACACGTGGACACAGCAAATCAAGAAAGAAGCTCCTGGATTATTCTGGTGCGTCAACGCATTGAGCAAATAGCGTCGACGCAGCAGTTATAAAAAGAGAACCAATGGGTTACTGGGTTACTCAGATGCGTCAACACCACCCACTGGCAGTGTGGACGCAGCAGTTCAAGTAACGCCTTGCAACCTCTGGAGTACGTTGGCAGCGTCGACGCTGCAGCTCGTTGGGTCGACGTAGCAGGTTGATGGAACGACACCTTTTAGCTGCTAGTACACACCGATGCGTCAACGCAGCAGTGGAGCGGCGTCGACGCAGCAAGCCCATCTGCTAAAGACTTGATCACTGGATCATCGATGCGTCAACGCCATGGGCTGATAGAGTCAACGCAGCAGTCTTGAGTTTTACTGAACGAATGTCCTTGAATTGTAGGGCACGTGATCCGAGGTGCCTGGCTCGTGAACTAGGAAGCTGCCACGTGGTCCGAATTTCTAGGGCTGGAATCGTGGAAGCCACACGCGCCAGTGTGTTGCTGCTGCTACTATATATACTAGTCTTCTTCCACTAAAGAAGACTGATCGAAGCAGAAGCCTGAAGAGCAGAAAGCCCTTCGATCCAGAAAAAGAGAAAAAGAAGGAAAAGAGAGGAAGAAGAGATAGAAGAGAGAAGCCGAGAAATAGAAGAGCAGAGAGTGCCTCCACGATACAGAGAATAGAGTAGAAGAAGAAAAAGAAGAGTGGCAGAGTGAGAGAAGTAGCAGAAGTAAAAAGAGAAAGAGAGAGAGCTCGCGAGTGAGAGAAGGAAGCAGAGAAGAAAAGGAAGAGAAAGAAGAAGAGAGAACGAGAGATAGGAAGCTTCATCTGAAGATCTATCTTCACTGGACCGTGGATCAGATCCAGGCCAGTCAGCTCTGTTGAGAGCCATATTGTGCATTTCGTCTTTCAGCTTTCTGTTTGCTGAAGTTATTTTCATTTCGTGTTTTTGTTTCTCCGTTTTCATTTGGTTATCTTGTTCTTCCGATTGCCCTGCTGGGGATCGGGTTCCTCCTGTGGATTCAGGAGAAGGGAGACTTGTCTCCGGTTCTGGGCTCGTGGGTTGCAAGTCCAGGGGTCCCTCCGGTTGGGAGGAAGAGAGGTCTTTGACCTCTGGTTTACTGGTGACTGGAAGTCACTGGTTGGTTCCCTCCTGGTCTGGAGGAAGAGAGACTTCGGTCTCTGGTTTCCAAGTGGCTGGGAGTCACTTGGGGTGTCCCTCCGGCTTGGAGGAAGAGGGGAGGCTGTTCCCCTGGTCAAGCTGTGTGGCAGCAACTGTTTGCAGACTGAGTCTGCTTGGTTCTAGCATTTGTTAGTGAAGCCTCACTCCGGTTGGGAGTGAGGGGTGGATGTAGGTATGGAGGACCAAACCACCTTAAAATCTTTGAGCAGTGGTTTGCTTGTAGTGTGTTCTTCCATATCTCCTACCATCCTTCACAGATTGTCTTGAGATTTCTTATTCTCATTTGTGCTGCTTCCGCTAGTTGGTTATTTGGGGGCCAGTTACATATTTGCTCTTTTGTTTAAAAGGATTTTCAACTGGTTCATCAGATTGCTTGATTTGCTTCCGCTAGATGCTTGGATAGGCACGCCCATGAGTTTGTATTTGAGTTGAAATGAATTAGTTCTATCCTGTGTCTTTCTTTAGCATCCTAGTTTTAATTTGGCCATATTCTGTAGAAGGATACATTCACCCCCCTCTGTATCCGGGCCTAGCACCCTAACAGTTGGTATCAGAGCGGTGTCTGCATACAAGGTCCAGCGACCTGCAGATTCGATCTTACAGTCTTAGGTGCTAATTTTTTTTTAGTGCATCAATATTCCTGTTGCATTAATCTGTTGTGTTCTCATGGCTCATCCACCGATTTTCAGTGGTACGCATTTTAATGCATGGTTCACTAGTCTGAAGAATTATGTCAAATCGGTGAATCTCGACCTGTGGAAAGTAATTTCACATGGTCCTCATGAACTGCCAAAGAAAAGGTCCAAATGGACTGACAGTCACGAATCAATGTATGAGGAGATTCAGACAGCTATAAATCTGATGAAAGCAGCCACTGACAAAGCTTTTCACTCATGTTTCCTTGATTACAGATCTGCAAGGGATATGTTGGAGATGATGAAGAGAGCCGGGAAAGGAAATCAAACAAGCTGCATGATGGCCAACAGAAGCAATCAAGGCAGCAATCAAACTGAAGAAGATGATGATGATGAGGTAAATCTCTTCGAGAATTTCTCTCTAGAAGATTGGGAGAATGCATATGCTGAATTATTTGAATCTCATGAACTGTTAAGAAAACAATATAAAAAATTGAAGAAGGGTACTGGTTTAGATAGTTCAATCTCTCCTTGTAGAAATTATGTTGAATTGAAAAATATTCATGATGCTTGTATGTCTGACTTTCAAATACTGAAGAAACAAGTTTCATTATTGAAAACTGAAAATCAAGATCATATAAATGTGATATCTGAACTCAAAGAAAATTTGAACTCAGATAATGATAATCAGACTGTTGTTAACTATCATGACCAGTATGAAAAATTGCTGAAAAACTTTGAAAGTGTAAACTCAGATTTAAACAAGCTGAAATCTGAAAATGATTCTCTGAGAATATCTACTAATAAAAATGATAAAAAATCTGAGAAACTTGAGCAGGAGAAGAACTTGTTTGCTGAAAAACTTGAAGCCATCAAATCTGTGAATGTGGAATTACAGAAAAACATTGAAAAGAAGGAAAAAGATTTGAAGGAATTCAAGGCTAGAAGAAAACTTGAAACTAACTCAGATGATCAGATCTTGATAAATGAGTTAATTCAAAATGACAAGTTTAAGGAAGAAAATGAGAAATTAAAAATGCTGAACTCCACTATGTCAGAGAGACTTCTAGTTTTGGAAAGAGGAAAAACTGTTTGTATTGAAGATTCTGATAAACTGAGCAATCTGGAAAATGAAATTGAGAAGTATAAAACTGCTAACAAAGTTTTGAATGAAGCTATGAACTGCAGTGAGCAAGAGATTGCCAGTTATGAGTTACACATTTCCTCACTAGAAAATGAAATTCAAGACTTAAAAAACTCTTTGTCTAAATTTGTTTGTGGGCAAGATAATCTGAACAAATTGCTAGGAACAAAAGTAAATGTCAAAAAGGAAGGGTTAGGCTACAACAATGTCAATAAAAAGGCTTTTGAAAACAAGCTGACGACATCCGTTATCAAAGCATCTGATATAGCCACAACCTCAGAAAATAAACAACCAAATGTTCAGAAGAATCAGAAACAAACTGAAAAGTTGAAAAAGGTTGATGGATCCAAACTGAAAAATGTTTTCATTAAATCTTCTGAATAGGAAAAGCCTTCCACTTCATCTCCAAGTCAGTACAAGGCTAAGAAAACAGGAAAAGTGGATAAAAATCAGAAAAGGACTGTAAATCAGAAAATAAATGAAAAGGGTTCATCAGTGTTTGCTGATCACAGTCCTCACACACACTCACATGCATCTAAAAGGAAGATTATCTGTCATTACTGTCATAAAGTTGGACATCTGATGCATGAGTGTAAGTTGATGGAGAAGGATGATAAGAATGCTAGGAGGTCTCATGATAAAAATCCCTCACCTCAGAAAAGGAGTGTCACATGTTCTAATTGTGGCAAATTAGGACACTCAATTGCTCATTGCTGGTTTGCTAGTGGTAAGAAAACCTTTTATTCATATCATGCTAAATTCCCTGCAAACCAACATGTTTTTAATAAAAATAAATCTGTTTCAATGAACCAGCATATCATCTGTTTTAATTGCAACAAAAGGGGTCACAGGGCCTCTGAATGCTGGTCAGGCTTTTTTGAAAGAAATTCTATTTCATGCTTTGAATGTGGAAAGGATGGCCACAGGGCCATTGATTGTTGGCATGCCCAAGGAGGCTATGGCAATAATGAACTCAATTTTAAAAAGAATGCCTCTTATTGCTCTCACTATAGAAAGCATAGCCATACAGTCAAGGACTGTTGGCATATTCAGGTAGAAATGTGAATCTCAAACATGCTAAATTCCCTGTAAGATAATTTATAAAACTTTCATGTTATAACTATGGGAAGCCAGGTCACAGGGCTGCAACCTGTTGGCTGGCAGGATATCAAAACCAAACTGGTTTTGGTAAACAGAATTCTTATTCTGTTAACAGAAAATCTCATGCATGTACACATGGATTTCATGCTAACAAGAATGTGCATAGATTAAATCCGAAATCTGGTGCATCTTACTATCATTATAGTAAACAGAACTCTCTCTCTGCAAATGAACTTCATGACAACAGAAATGAGCATAAGAGGAATTTGAAATCTGCTAATTCATGCCATTGCTGTGGACAAATTGGTCACTCAATGTATAATTGCAATTTGATGAAATCTGATGACCTTCATGCACGAAAATTGTTGAGAAAACCTGCTAGGAGTAATACTGTCATGTCAGGACCCAAGACTTCTTGGGCACCTGTTTGTGCAAAATAACATTGCTATGCAGGTGTGCCTTGGGACTGAAATAAAAAGGGGTAATGATCCAAGGCACTCAAGAAGAAAACCCCATACTGAACTTTTCAGGTAAACTTCCTGCTCTTCTTATTTTTAGTTTTAATGCATAGCAAGTTAAATCTGTTTTTGCATTTTCATTCATCATTTGCCATGTGCATTATTTTCTGATCATGCATTTGCAGAGAGTTCTGTGCAAATATCAGATTAAGAAGGGTTGTCTGTATCTGATGCATACATAGGCTAATTTCAATTGCTTGATAATTGTGTTATGCATAGACTCTGAAAACAAATTGCATTTCAAATTTTCTGAAAAATCTGAACTGCATATGAGTGTGACTTGAAACTTATGTGTTGCAATAGCTCACTGAAATTCTGAATTGCATATAGGACTGCATGTTGAATAATTATGCATGACCTCAATGGTATATAAATGGTAAGGTACCAAAAGGCAGGGAAGTCTGTCTGGAGGTTCTTACTATGTGTGAGGTGGTCTTTTAGACCAAGTGCTCCGCCTAGTACCATGGGTCACTTTGCTGATAGGACAGTCTGATTGTTCACAAGTCACAATATCATTTGGAATCATATGTTCAGTTTTCAGTGCAAACATTGCATATTTTCAGGGGGAGTTAGATGCATATCCTTGCATATCATTCAATGTTGAGTCTTTGCATGTCCCTGCATACATATAGTGCATTGCATTTCCTTATATTGAAAATGCCAAAGAGAGAGTTTGAATGCATATTGTGAGGGGGAGTCAATGCATTGCATATAGGTTGTCAAATGCATACATGTGTCAGAACTCATTGCATATCCTTTCTTATTGATTTTGTTGACAAACCTTAATCATATTTTGAAAACTTTGAGCTTCACAATCTCTCTTAACAATTGGTATTTCTCCTATCAATTGGTATCATTTGGCTTCAGAATTCTATCAGTCTGTCATGAAGATTTCAATGGGACTATCTCGATCATAAATCTGAAAATTCTTGAACTAGAAATCTTCTATTATACATTTTTATGAATGACTGAAATAACTCATGTGGTTTAAGTTTAATATACTAAATGAGTTTGGCTTTAAAATCTCTTTAAAATATCTGAAGCATGTTTAATAAACATTAACCATCTGTTTCATGTTGTGTCTTGTGAAAACTTCTGAAATCTGCACTTTTGAATACATGACTTCAATTGATTAAGTACATGAAACTATTATTGATTTGAAGCAAATGAAATTTTCTAAAATGTCTAAAGGGTAATATCTGTCAGAGCAATGACATTGGTCACTGAGAAACACATGTCCAAAGGACTGTGTCATGAGGTGCCTTAGTTAACTCTGCATAAAATTTATTGAAAATCAGGCAGAGCAATGGCATGCACACTGAGAAATATAACTCACTCATTAAAAAATGAGTTGTAGTGTGTCATGATGTGTAAATGCTAACTCTATTCACATAAAGCATGACAGTTAGTCACACTAAGGGCTTAGGGATATTGGCCTCTGATCAAGGTATATCCTCTAGTTACAATGTGTGCACTGAACTAGAGTGCTCGTAAAATTTATAGCATGGAAAATTATTGAACAAATTGAAATATCTGAATATTGATGCTAAAATCAAATTGCTACAACCCTAGACAAAATAATATGACTTCATAATTGCTTAATCTCAATACTAGTGCATGTAATTCTGAAAGAAGGTAATAAATTTGATTGTGTAAGACAAAGGGAGGACAATCAAGATAAATATGAGGGCTTGGTTCATTTTTATTAAAACATGGTTTTAGATATCAATACAGAATTTTATTGATAAACTCTGCATACATCATGTTTAAACCATGCTGTTCAAAAGGCTCATTCATAAGTCCCTATAATGGAAGACTTTGAAAAATTATGTTTTGGATTTATGAGATTGATATCTCCTTGAAAATCTTGCTGAATTATTTCTGTTTGGAGCTTATTTGTAAATCTGCTTATTTGAACCTTTTCTGCTTATTGTCCTTGGTTCATTGACCTGAACTTCTCCTTGTTTGCCCCTGTGGTCTCCTTCTCATCCATCTCATAAGATTCTACTTATTGAGGGGGGAGCTTCCATGTCTTATGCATCATGCTGCATAGAAACTCTTAAAGGGGGAGAATTATGTTCTTGCATTCTGGTATCTGCATCTGCATTCACCCCTTCCCATGGTTTATTTTGATTATACCAAAGGGGGAGATTGTTTGCCAAAGAGGGAGTATATCATTCAATAAGTGCATGCAGGTTCATTTTGAGTATCTCTAACTCATGCTTTTGCTGAAACTCCTAAAGGGGGAGAAATTGTCTGAATTTTTATACATGCTATAATTTCTCAAACTATTTTCTTTTTGATGAAGTCAAAGGGGGAGAATAGTTTGAGTCATCAGCATCAGATTGACTCACCATCAGATTGACTCACTGTGTAGAGTTGCCATCATCAAAAAGGGGGAGATTGTTGTGCCTCTGTGGTTTTGATGTGAGTCATACACTGTGAGTCACCATGCATTGATGTTCTGTTTTGATGATTGATTTGGTTTTGATGATTGGTTGTTGATGTGAGTTAATCAAATGTTCAGTCATCTTGCTGCTCAGTTTAGTTTAATATATTTTGATGTTCAGTCATGTTAACTGATGCATAAAGCATTCATTACAACACTCTGTCTGCACAGTTGTCACTGCAGTGCGTCAACTCAGTGTGCCGATGCGTCGACCCCTTGGTCATTTTTGTATCTGTCCATACAGTAGTGCGTCAACTCCTTGAGCTGATGCGTCGACGCTTCAGTTTCTTCATTTGATGAAGTCTATACATCATCAGTTGATCATCAAGAATATACGTTGCAGCGTCAACTCATTGGGCTGCAGCGTCAACTCAGCAAGTATGCACATCAGTCTTCACATGCTAAGTCTGTACAGCCTACGTCTCATGCAGCGTCAACGCTGTGAGCATTCTCAAGACATTAGCGTCAACGCTATAAGTGTGTACATCGCTTTCACGTCACCAAGTCCATACATTTGTCCTCCTTCAAAGTCTGTACAGCCGCTGGTCTAGCTTCATGAAGTCTGTACATCAGACTGTTACAGGAAGTCTGTACATTGTCCGCCTTCCTTAGCGTCTTGATAGTTGATGTCTACACATTGGCCTTCATGCTCCTAAGTCTATGCATTACTGTTCATGCATCAGTCTTCATAAGTCTGTACATTGGACTGTCTCTCTCAGCGTCTCATGGCATGAGGTCTGTACACTCGAATTGCCCTTGATCTGGTCAAGTGTATACACTCTCTCACTGTAGCTTTCAGCTATTCAAGTCTATACACTGGACTGTTAGGTCATGTCTATACACTGGGTGTCAATGTACACACTTATTCATTGTGCTGCTTCACGCATAAAGTCTATACATTGGGCCTAACATTCCAACTCTACACTGAACCTTCGTTCATCAAAGCCTCAAGTTTGTACAGCGTGAAGTCTACACTTTGACTTCACGTTTTCAATGTCTGTACAGTGGCTTCGCATAGGCAAGTCTGTACATCGGGCTCCTTCTAACTAAGTCTATACACTCCCTCACACTGTACACACTTAGTCTATACAGCATGATCGTCTTTACAAGTCTACACAGAGTTCTTCACTTAAACTGATGACTTATCCGATACTCTGTCTGACAGGTGTTCTGATCGTGAAGCTTATGGAGGGCACGTGATTCGAGGCTGGAAGGGCTGACAGGATTGTGACACGTGTGCTGAAGCTGGCTGAGAGGCTGACACGTGGACACAACAAATCAAGAAAGAAGCTCCTAGATTATTCTGGTGCGTCAACGCATTGAGCAAGTAGCGTCGACGCAGCAGTTATAAAAAGAGAACCAATGGGTTACTGGGTTACTCAGATGCGTCAACACCACTCACTGGCAGTGTGGACGCAGCAGTTCAAGTAACTCCTTGCAACCTCTGGAGTACCTTGGCAGCGTCGACGCTGCAGCTCGTTGGGTCGACGCAGCAGGTTGATGGAACGACACCTTTTAGCTGCTAGTACACACCGATGCGTCAACGCAGCAGTGGAGCGGCGTCGACGCAGCAAGCCCATCTGCTAAAGACTTGATCACTGGATCATCGATGCGTCAACGCCATGGGCTGATAGAGTCAACGCAGTAGTCTTGAGTTTTACTGAACGAATGTCCTTGAATTGTAGGGCACGTGATCCGAGGTGCCTGGCTCGTGAACCAGGAAGCTGCCACATGGTCCGAATTTCTAGGGCTGGAAACGTGGAAGCCACACACGCCAGTGTGTTGCTGCTGCTACTATATATACTAGTCTTCTTCCACTAAAGAAGACTGATCGAAGCAGAAGCCTGAAGAGCAGAAAGCCCTTCGATCCAGAAAAAGAGAAAAAGAAGGAAAAGAGAGGAAGAAGAGATAGAAGAGAGAAGCCGAGAAATAGAAGAGCAGAGAGTGCCTCCACGATACAGAGAATAGAGTAGAAGAAGAAAAAGAAGAGTGGCAGAGTGAGAGAAGCAGCAGAAGTAAAAAAAGAAAGAGAGAGAGCTCGCGAGTGAGAGAAGGAAGTAGAGAAGAAAAGGAAGAGAAAGAAGAAGAGAGAACGAGAGATAGGAAGCTTCATCTGAAGATCTATCTTCACTGGACCGTGGATCAGATCCAGGCCAGTCAGCTCTGTTGAGAGCCATATTGTGCATTTCGTCTTTCAGCTTTCTGTTTGCTGAAGTTATTTTCATTTCGTATTTTTGTTTCTCCGTTTTCATTTGGTTATCTTGTTCTTCCGATTGCCCTGCTGGGGATCGGGTTCCTCCTGTGGATTCAGGAGAAGGGAGACTTGTCTCCGGTTCTGGGCTTGTGGGTTGTAAGTCCAGGGGTCCCTCCGGTTGGGAGGAAGAGAGGTCTTTGACCTCTGGTTTGCTGGTGACTGGAAGTCACTGGTTGGTTCCCTCCTGGTCTGGAGGAAGAGAGACTTCGGTCTCTGGTTTCCAAGTGGCTGGGAGTCACTTGGGGTGTCCCTCCGGCTTGGAGGAAGAGGGGAGGCTGTTCCCCTGGTCAAGCTATGTGGTAGCAACTGTTTGCAGACTGAGTCTGCTTGGTTCTAGCATTTGCTAGTGAAGCCTCACTCCGGTTGGGAGTGAGGGGTGGATGTAGGTCTGGAGGACCGAACCACCTTAAAATCTTTGAGCAGTGGTTTGCTTGTAGTGTGTTCTTCCATATCTCCTACCATCCTTCACAGATTGTCTTGAGATTTCTTATTCTCATTTGTGCTGCTTCCGCTAGTTGGTTATTTGGGGGCCAGTTACATCTTTGCTCTTTTGTTTAAAAGGATTTTCAACTGGTTCATCAGATTGCTTGATTTGCTTCCGCTAGATGCTTGGATAGGAATGCCCATGAGTTTGTATTTGAGTTGAAATGAATTAGTTCTATCCTGTGTCTTTCTTTAGCATCCTAGTTTTAATTTGGCCATATTCTATAGAAGGATACATTCACCCCCCTCTGTATCCGGGCCTAGCACCCTAACATGCTCTTCAGGGTAGTGAGGTCAACACCTCTAACAGATCAGGACAACACAGGTTGACTCTTCACTGGAGAGAGGTCGACATTTCTTTAAACACATTTATGATCTTTGAGAGGTATAAGTCTTGGAGTGCAGGGATCATGAAGCACAACACAAGAACATGAGATGGCTTGCAACAAGCATATATGTGTGTATGCTATGTTAATCACCCAGAGTGCATATGTGTGTGAATGTAGTGGTGATCAACCTAGGTGCATGCGAGTCTAAGCAAGGGAATCTCTTTGCAAGACTTTTACCATGGCGCCTTTAAGCAAGGTTGCAGCAGGCTGCCCAAGTGATGTAGTCAAAGGGCTAAGGCCAATTAAAGCACAGATAAAATAGAAAGTGCTAATAAGAGTGCTTGAGTGTGCAAATGAGATAACCAAGATTAAGAGCACACGAACCTATGAAATAGGGATAGAGGATATGGAACAAGCTCACAATGTATACAATCCCCAACACAAGGATTTTAAGGTGGTTTGGTTGTTAGCCCACAACCTACATCCACCCCTCACCAAACTCGGTGAGATTTTTCGGCTGACACACAGCTTGATCTGCTGAGCGACACAGCTTGCTTACTGTGGCGACCCGGATTCCGGATACCAGATATACCCGGTAGGGCAACCGAATACACCTGATACCACTTGGAACCCGCGAGGCCTCCCAAGAGCGGTAAAGCTCCGAAGGGAAAAAGGATTGTCGTGTAGTACATTGAACTGACAGATATAACAGCAAGAATTAAATTTCATTAGATCGGGTTGCTAAAGTAGCAGAAATAAAATTACATTTTAATTAACAGATTACAATTAATAATTAAATACCCAGAGTCAAGTCTAAAGGAAAGACAACAAGTCTACCAAGTACAGTCGACAGAAAAGAAAGACGTATCGGAAAGTCGGGGGAAGCCCGACGGAGGTACCAACTGGCAGCTACGACTCGAACTCCAGGACCCGCGGAAGCAGAACGAACACATCACCCCACCTGAAAAGCAGGGGTGAGCCTCGTGTCACTGGCTCAGTAGGGGCCATGCGGATCCCGACTAAAAAACACGCAGTAACACGATACAACAGGAACAACAGCGAGGAACAGCACTATAAAGCTACAAAAGAAAGGGAAGCAGGAGTAGGGAAGGATGAGGGGAATAACCCAAATAGGCAAGCAAGCCTAGAAAGGGAAAGAGGAGTAGGGAGCAGCAAGAAAAAAGTGAAAAAGCCAAACAAAACACCCCAACCTACACCTACAACAGGCATGCAAAAGAAGGCCTAGAAAAGACCTAGACAGACGCAGACAACACGACCGGAATGTCGTGCACCGGACAAGACACAGACCTCGAATACAGCCACGGAAAGGCCAACCCGGACAGGTCACAACAAACCCCACAAGTGTCTCGACTAACCGCTGCGTACCACCGACGCAAACACGGCCGAGTTGTAGACCCACGCGGAACCACAATAGTCTCAAGCAACTCGCAAGGCAGGGAAGCGACAAGCGAGAGGCGAAACAGGAACAAACCAAGTACTAGCTAGGGTCACACCCGTCGACGTCAGTCCTCTGCCCCTGACCACGTGTGCACACACTGGCTCCTGCCTAGAGCCAGGCCTCTAGCTAGTTTTCTCCCCCCGTAGGACGCTACGGTAACCGCAGGAGCCGACAGAAACTAGCTTACAAAACCGTATACCGGGGTCACCCCTCGACTGCTAGACGTCTTGGGCAACGAGAAAAGGAAGCTCGAAACGCGGCGCTGAAGTACAGACAGTCGAACATGCACTGTCACCCGCACCTCAAACACCGAAGGCAGCACAAGAAACTACCGACAGACTCGGAAACGTAGTCTTAGCCTTCATAGGAACATCAACCGACGTCCACGGGGAAAACGGCCAGACCACGGGAGCAACATACATCACCCTAACATAGACAGACACGCACACATATACCTACCCTAAAATAGCCCCTAACATCACCTAGAACGAACCCATAACACACGGCCGCACACCGAAAAGCCCAACGGCGATCACGGCCACAACAGGACTGTAACGGCCTAGCACAGGAGCGTTACACAAGCCTGACGCACCAGGGCGGGCGCGTCAGAGCCAACACGCTCCAAACCAAAACGTGAACAACGTAACGCGCCAGGGTAGGTGCGTTACAGCGGCCTAACGCATGACAACATGCGCGTTACGCCAACCTAACGCACAGGCACAGACGCGTTACGCCAACAGACCCCACTCTGAAACTCGGACAAACAACACGTAACGGTCCACGGCGGACGTGTTACGACACTGTGACGCATGGGGGCAGGGCCATTAGAGACAACCGACACAGCCACCCAACCCAGCTAAAACAGAGTGCAACGGCCTGGGGCAGGCGCGTTACACAACCTGACGCACCAGGGCGGGCATGTTAGAGGAACCGACTCAAACAGAACACATAAGGCACAATGGCTGTGACGCACCAGCCGGGACGCGTCATGGGAGTGTAACGGTCAGGGACATGACCGTTACGCTCACTTAGCCACGAAAAATACTTAAAATAAATAGACGCTGTGACGGTCTTTCGTAGGGCCGTCAGGGATTGTAACGGTCCCTGGAACGACCGCTACACCAGCCACTGCGGGAAAACAGAGGAATGGCCGAATCGGCCCGTTCCACGCCCCATTCACGTCGAAACGCAGGAGAAACAAAGCTAGACGATGGCAAAAGACATCTGGAGGCTAAAAAGCACACATGCATGGATTAAAATGCAAGATCAGGGCGATTCTAACGAATCGACCCAAAACGAGTCACCGAGGTTCCCGGACTCCTACCGGCCTCGAATGACAACCGATCGACACGCAACTAGCATGGATGGGATCCAGACATCCCAGCGGTCATTTTGACACTAACTACGCCGTGAATGGTTGCCATTTTCTGGCGAACCCTGAAAACCCCAAAAACTACGGTTTTCCCCAAACAAGCCCGATCTAGCCCGTTCTAGCGCCAAACCACACAGACGCAGGGAAAACGTAGAGGACGAAGTGGTGATCCATCTCCCTACCTCCACCGAAGAAACCGTGCCCCGAAGGGACTAAACCGCGCCAAAAACCGTGCCGCGAGCTCAAATGCCGGCTTTGAATCCACCGTTCGGGATCGTGCCAAAACCACTCCATCCTTGCCCCGTCGCGCACCCAACCACCTCCACAGCATCCCCAGCACTCGCCCCTAGGTCCTCCGTCTGTCGAGAAGGTGAAAACGGGAGAGAAACGGGAGAGAGAGGCGGCGGCGGCGTGAATGAGAAGGAGGAGAGAGGAATGAAAAGAAAAAGGAAAGAAATTAGGAATTTTCCTAATTTCTGAAAAATCCAATTTTTGGCCCTATCTCCGAAAAATACGCAAAAATAGCCAAAATGACCGGCTCGGAGAGTACGTCGTCGCTGTAGCATCCACGAGTCGATGAACTGACAAATAAACTCACCGTAGGGTTCCGTAACTAGTACGAGAGAAAAACTCACACGGATCGTAAACTCAACTCGGAAGCCACAAAAGCGAACCGAAACTGACCGAAAAGGATCCGAAAGACCCAATAAGGATCCAACAAAGATCCGGGACATTACATCCTCCCCTCCTTTAAGAAATTTCATCCTTGAAATTCAAGGGCTAGCAAGGGTAAGCAGGAAAGAACAACCCGACAACGATAAGAAACGGAAATCAGCTGAAGACTGTACTGGACTTAGCGACTCTGGAAACTGTATATCTGAGATTCCCATGTACTTCACACAATAACGCTCTGGTACCAACTGTGGCGACCCAGATTCCGGATACCAGATATACCCGGTAGGGCAACCGAATACACCTGATACCACTTGGAACCCGCGAGGCCTCCCAAGAGCGGTAAAGCTCCGAAGGGAAAAAGGATTGTCGTGTAGTACATTGAACTGACAGATATAACAGAAAGAATTAAATTTCATTAGATCGGGTTGCTAAAGTAGCAGAAATAAAATTACATTTTAATTAACAGATTACAATTAATAATTAAATACCCAGAGTCAAGTCCAAAGGAAAGACAGCAAGTCTACCAAGTACAGTCGACAGAAAAGAAAGACGTACCGGAAAGTCGGGGGAAGCCCGACGGAGGTACCAACTGGCAGCTACGACTCGAACTCCAGGACCCGCGGAAGCAGAACGAACACATCACCCCACCTGAAAAGTAGGGGTGAGCCTCGTGTCACTGGCTCAGTAGGGGTCACGCGGATCCCCACTGAAAAACACATAGTAACACGGTACAACAGGAACAGCAACGTGGAACAACACTAGGAAGCTGCAAAAGAAAGGGAAGCAGGAGTAGGGAAGGACGAGGGGAATAACCCAAACAGGCAAGCAAGCCTAGAAAGGGAAAGAGGAGTAGGAAGCTGCAAGAAAAAGTGAAAAAGCCAAACAAAACACCCCAACCTACACCTACAACAGGCATGCAAAAGAAGGCCTAGAAAAGACCTAGACAGACGCAGACAACACGATCGGAATGTCGTGCGCCGGACAAGACACAGACCTCGAGTACAGCCACGGAAAGGCCAACCCGGACAGGTCACAACAAACCCCACAAGTGTCTCGACTAACCGCTGCGTACCACCGACGCGAACACGGCCGAGTCACGGACCCACGCGGTACAACAAAAGTCTCAAGCAACTCGCAAGGCTAGGAAGCGACAAGCGAGAGGCGAAACAGGAATAAACCAAGTACTAGCCAGGGTCACACCCGTCGGCGTCAGTCCTCTACCCCTGACCACGTGTGCACACACTGGCTCCTGCCTAGAGCCAGGCCTCTAGCTAGTTTTCTCCCCCCGTAGGACACTACGGTAACCGCAGGAGCCGACGGAAACTAGCTTACAAAACCATATATTGGGGTCACCCCTCGACTGCTGGACGTCTAGGGCAACGAGAAAAGGAAGCTCAAAACGCGGCGCTAATGTACAGACAGTCGAACATGCACTGTCACCCGCACCTCAAACACTGAAGGCAGCACAAGAAACTGCCGACAGACTCGGAAACGTAGTCTTAGCCTTCATAGGAACATCAACCGACGTCCACGGGGAAAACGGCCAGACCACGGGAGCAACAGACATCACCCTAACATAGACAGACCCGCACACACAGACCTACCCCAAAATAGCCCCTAACAGTACCTAGAACGAACCCACAACGCACGGCCGCACACCGAAAAGCCCAACGGCCATCACGGCCACAACAGGACTGTAACGGCCTAGCACAGGCGCGTTACACGAGCCTGACGCACCAGGGCGGGCGCGTCAGAGCCAACACGCTCCAAACCAAAACGCGAACAACGTAATGCGCCAGGGTAGGCGCGTTACAGCGGCCTAACGCACGACAACAGGCGCGTTACGCCAACCTAACGCACAGGCATAGACGTGTTACGCCAGCAGACCCCACTCTGAAACTCGGACAAACAGCACGTAACGGTCCACGGTGGACGCGTTACGACACTGTGACGCATGGGGGCAGGGCCATTAGAGACAACCGGCACAGCCACCCAACCCAGCTAAAAGAGAGTGTAACGGCCTGGGGCAGGCGCGTTACACAACCTGATGCACCAGGGCGGGCGCGTCAGAGGAACTGACTCAAACAGAACACATAAGGCACAATGGCTATGGCGCACCAGCCGGGACGCGTCAGGGGAGTGTAACGGTCAGGGACATGATCGTTACGCTCACTCAGCCGTGAAAAATACTTAAAATAAACAGATGATGTGACGGTCTGTCGTAGGGCCGTCAGGGACTGTAACGGTCCCTGGAACGACCGCTACACCAGCCACGGCGGGAAAACAGAGGAATGGCCGAATCGGCCCGTTCCACGCCCCATTCACGCCGAAACGTAGGAGAAACAAAGCTAGACGATGGCAAAAGACATCTGGAGGCTAAAAAGCCAACATGCATGGATTAAAATGCAAGATCGGGGCGATTCTAACGAATCGACCCAAAGCGAGTTACCGAGGTTCTCGGACTCCTACCGGCCTCGAATGACAACCGATCGACACGAAACTAGCATGGATGGGATCCAGACATCCCAGTGGTCATTTTGACACTAACTACGCCGCGAATGGTTGCCATTTTCCTGCGAACCCTGAAAACCCCAAAAACTATGGTTTTTCCCAAACAAGCCCGATCTAGGCCGTTCTAGCGCCAAACCACGCACAAAAGCATGGAAAACGTAGAGGATGAAGTGGTGATCCATCTCCCTACCTCCACCGAAGAAACCGTGCCCCGAAGGGACTAAATCGCACCGAAAACCGCGTCACGAGCTCAAACGCCGGCTTTGAATCCACCGTTCGGGATCGCGCCAAAACCACTCCATCCTTGCCCCGTCGCGCACCCAACCAGCTCTATAGCATCCCCAGCACTCGCCCCTAGGTCCTCCGTCTGCAGTCGGAGCCGAGAAGGTGAAAATGGGAGAAAAACGGGAGAGAGAGACGGCGGCGGCGTGAATGAGAAGGAGGAGAGAGGAAGGAAAAGAAAAAGGAAAGAAATTAGGAATTTTCCTAATTTCTGAAAAATCTGATTTTTGGCCCTATCTCCGAAAAATACGCAAAAATAGACAAAACGACCGGCTCGGAGAGTACGTCGTCGCTGTAGCATCCACGAGTCGATGAACTGACAAATAAACTCACCGTAGAGTTCCGTAACTAGTACGAGAGAAAAACTCACACGGATCGTAAACTCAACTCGGAAGCCACAAAAGCGAACCGAAACTCACCGAAAAGGATCCGAAAGACCCAATAAGGATCCAACAAAGATCCGGGACATTACATCCTCCCCTCCTTTAAGAAATTTCATCCTTGAAATTCAAGGACTAGCAAGGGTAAGCAGGAAAGAACAACCCGACAATGATAAGAAATGGAAATCACGAAACCTAACGCCAGCTGAAGACTGTACTGGACTTAGCGACTCTAGAAACTGTATATCTGAGATTGCCATGTACTTCACACAACAACGCTCTGATATCAACTATGGCGACCCGGATTTCGGATACCAGATATATCCGGTAGGGCAACCGAATACACCTGATACCACTTGGAACCCGCGAGGCCTCCCAAGAGCGGTAAAGCTCCGAAGGGAAAAAGGATTATCGTGTAGTACATTGAACTGACAGATATAACAACAAGAATTAAATTTCATTAGATCGGGTTGCTAAAGTAGCAGAAATAAAATTACATTTTAATTAATAGATTATAATTAACAATTAAATACCCAGAGTCAAGTCCAAAGGAAAGACAGCAAATCTACCAAGTACAGTCGACAGAAAAGAAAGACGTGCCGGAAAGTCGGGGGAAGCCCGACGGAGGTACCAACTGGCAGCTACGACTCGAACTCCAGGACCTACGGAAGCAGAACGAACACATCACCCCACCTGAAAAGTAGGGGTGAGCCTCGTGTCACTGGCTCAGTAGGGGTCACGCGGATCCCCACTGAAAAACACGCAGTAACACGGTACAACAGGAACCGCAGCGAGGAACAGCACTAGAAAGCTGCAAAAGAAAGGGAAGCAGGAGTAGGGAACAGGTAAGGACGAGGGGAATAACCCAAACAAGCAAGCAATCCTAGAAAGGGAAAGAGGAGTAGGGAGCAGTAAGGAAAAAGGGAAAAAGCCAAAGAAAACATCCCAACCTACACCTATAACAGGCATGCAAATGAAGGCCTAGAAAAGACCTAGACAGACGCAGACAACACGACTGGAATGTCATGCGTCAGACAAGACACAGACCTCGAGTACAGCCACGGAAAGGCCAACCCGGACATGTCACAACAAACCCCACAAGTGTCTCGACTAACCGCTACGTACCACCGACGCGAACACGGCCGAGTCGCATACCCACGCGGAACCACAAGAGTCTCAAGCAACTCGCAAGGCTGGGAAGTGACAAGCGAGAGGCGAAACAGGAACAAACCAAGTACTAGCCAGGGTCACGCCCATCGGCGTCAGTCCTCTGCCCCTGACCACGTGTGCACACACTGGCTCCTACCTAGAACCAGGCCTCTAGCTAGTTTTCTACCCCCGTAGGATGCTACGGTAACCGCAGGAGCCGACGGAAACTAGCTTACAAAACCGTATATCGGGGTCACCCCTCGACTGCTGGACGTCTAGGGCAACGAGAAAAGGAAGCTCGAAACGTGGCGCTGAAGTACAGACAGTCGAACATGCACTGTCACCCGCACCTCAAACACCAAAGGTAGCACAAGAAACTGCCGACAGACTCGGAAACGTAGTCTTAGCCTTCATAGGAACATCAACCGACGTCCATGGGGAAAACGGCCAGACCACGGGAGCAACAGACATCACCCTAACATAGATAGACACGCACACACAGACCTACCCCAAAAGAGCCCCTAACATCACCTAGAACGAACCCACAACACACGGCCGCACACCGAAAAGCCCAACGGCCATCACGGCCACAACAGGACTGTAACGGCCTAGCACAGGCGCGTTACACGAGCCTGACGCACCAGGGCGGGCGCGTCAGAGCCAACACGCTCCAAACCAAAACGCGAACAACGTAATGCGCCAGGGTAGGCGCGTTACAGCGGCCTAACGCACGACAACAGGCGCGTTACGCCAACCTAATGCACAGGCATAGACGCGTTACGCCAGCAGACCCCACTCTGAAACTCGGACAAACAGCACGTAACGGTCCACGGCGGACGCGTTACGACACTGTGACGCATGGAGGCAGGGCCGTTAGAGACAACCGGCACAGCCACCCAACCTAGCTAAAATAGAGTGTAACGGCCTGGGGCAGGCGCGTTACACAACCTGACGCACCAGGGCGGGCGCGTCAGAGGAACTAACTCAAACAGAACACATAAGGCACAATGGCTGTGGCGCACCAGCCGGGACGCGTCAGGGGAGTGTACCGGTCAGGGACATGATCGTTACGCTCACTCAGCCATGAAAAATACTTAAAATAAACAGATGGTGTGACGGTCTGTCGTAGGGCCGTCAGGGACTGTAACGGTCCCTGGAACGACCGCTACACCAGCCACGGCGGGAAAACAGAGGAATGGCCGAATCGGCCCGTTCCACGCCCCATTCACGCCGAAACGCAAGAGAAACAAAGCTAGACGATGGCAAAAGACATCTGGAGGCTAAAAAGCCAACATGCATGGATTAAAACGCAAGATCGGGGCGATTCTAACGAATCGACCCAAAACGAGTTACCGAGGTTCCCGGACTCCTACCGGCCTCGAATGACAACCGATCGACACGAAACTAGCATGGATGGAATCCAGACATCCCCGCGGTCATTTTGACACTAACTACGCCACGAATGGTTGCCGTTTTCCTGCGAACCCTGAAAACCCCCAAAACTACGGTTTTCCCCAAACAAGCCCGATCTAGCCCATTCTAGCGCCAAACCACGCACAGAAGCAGGGAAAACGTAGAGGACGAAGTGGTGATCCATCTCCCTACCTCCACCGAAGAAACCGTGCCCCGAAGGGACTAAACCGCGCCGAAAACCACGTCGCGAGCTCAAACGCCGGCTTTGAATCCACCGTTCGGGATCGCGCCAAAACCACTCCATCCTTGCCCCGTCGCGCACCCAACCAGCTCCACAGCATCCCCAGCACTCGCCCCTAGGTCCTTCGTCTGCAGTCGGAGCCGAGAAGGCGAAAATGGGAGAGAAACGGGAGAGAGAGACGGCGGCGGCGTGAATGAGAAGGAGGAGAGAGGAAGGAAAAGAAAAAGGAAAGAAATTAGGAATTTTCCTAATTTCCAAAAAATCCGATTTTTGGCCCTATCTTCAAAAAATACGTAAAAATAGTCAAAACGACCAACTCGGAGAGTATGTTGTCGCTGTAGCATCCACGAGTTGATGAACTGACAAATAAACTCACCGTAGGGTTCCGTAACTAGTACGAGAGAAAAACTCACACGGATCGTAAACTCAACTCGGAAGCCACAAAAGCGAACCGAAACTCACCGAAAAGGGTCCGAAAGACCCAATAAGGATCCAACAAAGATCCGTGACATTACACTTACACAGCTGAGCAACACAGCTTGCTTTCTGCTGACTAACAGCTTGAACCACCCAGAGGATCTGATCCATTCTTCCTCTGAAACCTCAGAGGGAACCCGGTCCCTAAACAGGGGATCGTAAAAGCTAGATGTATTGGTGATAGACGAACCGTAACAAATAGAAACAGAATACTACAAGTGCTGTGGAGAGACAATAGAAACAATGTGGACACTAGCTGAAAGAATGGATCAAGACATCGAAACTGGTGAGTGTAGATACAAGATTGGATCTAAGGATCCTTTTCTTCAAGCACTGGTAGACTGCATGATTTATCCTCTCGAGGATGCTCTCTCTTCTTCTTCTTCTTCTTCTTCTCTCACAGCACGGGACTATGTCAAACAGGTGCTGGGGTTGCTCTCATGCTTCTTAGGAATATCTTTAGTAGATTGGTCTAGGGCGTGGCACTTTGTGGACGGCAGCTGCCGCACTTTCCTCAGTTGAGGAAGCTTGGTATAAATAAGTAGACCAGTAGAAGAGTCTGGGAATATTGTACGCCAAGAGGTCTTCCTTTGGACCAGTGGATCCACGAAGTATTCCCTCCAAAGCTTCCTTGCTAGAACGTCTTCTAGAGCGAATGCCAAGTGTGATGGTGGTAATCACTAGGAGAAAGGTGACCATATCCCATTATAGTTAATGCGCTGCTTGTTGTGATCTTCTTTTTGGCTAGTCATAGCTTTAAGTACAAGGATAGGTACGATGGCAGACAGTGTTAAGGAGCAGACCAGATCTCCCTTTAGACAGCATCATATATTTACAATAACTCTCTCTCAGATATGCAGTCTTCTCATTCTGCTCAAATGTACTCTTCTGCGACCATGGCTGGTTAGACAACCCATTGGTCGATAGCAAGATGGTGGCAGACTGTGGAGTGTCCTATTCTCAGTAGCAGACAGTATGGACAGGCAGACAATGAAGACTTACATCACGACAGATAGAAGTGGCTCTTCCAGCTGGATTTCTGACAAAACCATCTCCAAAAGGTAGACAAATGAGTGATAAGATGGTAGAGCATGGGTCAGACCTCGGGACATGGTCCAGACCCCAAAATCCTTAATTTTAATGATTTGCAGTTCCTTTCTCTCTCTCTGGATCACCCACTGATCTGATAGTTTATTGGCTTGAAGATTTCTGGAAGAACACGGGTGTCGACCTCCTGTATGAAAAGAGTCGACACATCTTATTAGAATAGCCAATAGAGCACTTCCTGGAAGAACAAGGGTGTCGACCTTCTGCATGAAAAGAGTCGATACATCTTAGTAGGATATCCACTAGAGCACTTCCTGGAAGTACAAGGGTGTCGACCTCCTGCGAGGTAAGTGTCGACACTTCTTAGTAGAATAGTCAATAGAGCACTTTTTGTAAGACAAATGGTGTTGACCTCCTGTGAGGTAAGTGTCGACACTACTTAGTGAGACATCCAATGTTACGCCTTCAGGAGTGGCAAAGGTGTCGACCTCCTAGGAGGGGCAGGTCGACACATTCCTCTGACCTTTCTTTGAATAGAAGGCACTTAGGAATAGTATGCATGGACCTTGATTGGAGAATGCTCAGACCTTGATGTTTGGACCTTGAGCAACTTGCACTGACTTTGCCTTGCCATAAGGTAAACATGCACTGACCCTGAATGTGCACCGACCTTGTTGTATACGAGCCAAATGTGCACCGACCTTATGGTAGATGTGCACGGACTTGATTTACAGCATGTGTGTAGTCCTTTTAAGGCATGAGGGAAAAATGTGCACCGACTTCATAGCAGATGTGCACCGACCTTGTCTGTCGTTGGCTTGAGTATGTACCGACCCTACTACGGATGTGCACGGACCTTGAGGCAAACGTGCACAGACCATAGAGCATGTTAGCTAGAAGTTGCACCGACTTGGTGTTGCAGTGGCTGTACCACAATAAAGACATGCACAGACCTTAGTCGCTTTCCTTGGCCTACTAGCATCGACCTTGGTCCTTCTTAGTCTGCTGAGTAATGGCTGTAGTGTCAACACATCTGTTGAAGGAGTCGACACTTCTCTTGTGATACTTCAGTGTGTGTATCATCTCCAGCAGTTGCATTGGCGGCCTTGACTGCATGGATTTTTGTGAAACCATGATTCTGCCTTGATTCTTGTGCAGCCTAATGCCTCAATCTCTGTGCCTTACTTGATTTCTTTCTATCTTTACAGACACACTTTGTTACCGGTGTGGGCTTGACCTAAAATGCATGAGTGTTTGTCTCTATCAAATGCAGGTCAAACTATATTAATGAATCATAGTCAGACATCATCGAAACAAAGGAATGTTATACACAAGCCCAACATACATAGTCAGACATCATGAAAACAATAGAGTTATACATGTTATACACTTGCCCAACATTCTCTCCATTTTTGATGATGGCAACTATGAACTATGAGTCGTTATGATGTCCAGCTTTGAGTCATTATTAGTATATTGAAAGTCAAGGATTAAAAGGATGTAATCGTGTGATACCAATAAAAGCACAATGACCTTTGACCTTCAGTGATTTTCTCTCCAGATAATTTTCTCCCCACATATTCTTATGCAAGTGTTCAAGACTCTCTTCCTTATACATTCCTTTAATGACACATACAAATCTCTCCCCCTTTGACATCATCAAAATATCACACTAGAGAGAATATATGGCATAAATAGGAAGGTAGGAATGAAGGAAATTGCAGCACACCAATTGTTGGAAATTAATAGCACATGATGTACAGTGTAAAAGAGATTAGATACCTGGAGGGAGCAATTTAAAGTGCAGCAACCTGAGATACCTTTCTGAAAGTGCATGAATCTCTCCTACTTTCGTAGGCAAATTGTGGGCAGGTATGATCATAAGCAGTGAAGTCATTTTTCCAGAATTCCAGAAATGATGTGAAAATACATGTCAATGGTTGTACACTTATTAAAGTTGACAAGATAACCATTGTGAACAACCAATCTTGGAAAGTTAGTTTTAGGACTAATACCAATGAGTGATATGGATTTATCGAGCATGGCCAATTGTTTGAATCATGGATATTGTCCGTTGGCTTGGCAAAGATAGTTGTAATTTGAAAGACATGGTTGCAGCAGTATGATGCAATATAGCAACCAAGGAACACATTTTTGATTTCAAATTTTTGAAAATTTTTAGTGGTTTTCCATTTTTCAAACTTTTTGGATTTTCTATGCAAAGCATGGGAATGCAGAATGCAAGATATGTGTGTACAAAGTTGAAGAATGCAATCCACCCAATTGTATGAAAAATTGAAACCAGTTGAATCGTAACCATAATGCCAATGATGCTAGGACTTATGCCAGATGCCCATGGATGATGATTCCAATTGTTATGTCCAAGTGATGATTACAAAGTTATACACATGCAACAATGCTAGCAATGACTGATGTAAATATGTTTCATGCAAGGCAAACACCAAGGAGCATCAAGATATGATATTTGAAGGAGGGATGGCATGATCTGACATTAATTGATAGGAATGTAATGATTTCTAATGTTAGAAGTCATCAAAGAGCATTGATACCATTTGTTTAGAGAGGGCAAAGATCAAGGGATATAGAAAGACATCTTGTCTTTATAGAAGATGAAGGTTCTTTAACCTGAGACCAAGTTCATAAATCAGAGTTTTGGAATTTTCAGAATTTTTTGTTATAGAACTCGAATGAACTAGCCCTTACACTTAGATTGGTTTAATGTTAATGAATCCTGGCCTACTCAGTAAAATCACATGAAAATATTTGTATTCAAGTTTGATAGAGATGAACCAAAAATTCATATCAAAGTCAGATTAACCTCCTCTTATCTTACTCATTCATTTCCATTGGCTCTTTTCAGGGAAACTCTTAAAAAGTATTGAAATTAAACAAGCGTGAAGAGTAAATGAAATTTTAGAATTTCAATAGATGTGCATTTAGCTTTTGCAATCTTCACCATAATATTCATTGAGTACAAGAGAAGTTTTTGCGAGCATTTAAGTCTACTGCATGCCTCATATCCGTAAGGACCCACGTTGTTTAAACGCAAGTATCCCTAGGTAATTGGTAAGACTGACTATCATGCTTCAAATAGAACAGAGATAGCATTATCACCTCATGACATATCGTACCACATATTCTTGATGAGGGGACATGTTTCTCAGCAACTTTGCCGTTGCTCTATCTCATGATATACCTTATAACACAGCAAAGTTAACAAGGGCACTTCATGACATGTCTCATCTCAATTCATTTATGAGGAGACATATTTCTCAGTGAGCCAATGTCATTGCTCTGACGATTTTTGCCATTAGGAGTCCCTCAAAATCAGATTGTTTAAAAATAATACTTAGATAGAAGTTTCTCAATCATAAATGCCTTTGTACTTAAAATAAACTTTCAGATTTCAGAAGGCATAACTGGTCAACAACATGAGAAACTGGTTTAAGTCTATTAAGCCTGATCACAAATATTTTCAAGACAGTTAGACTTCAAGACACAAGAAATCATTAATGTTAAACCAAAATCATTCATGTTCGAGGCAGTCACAAATCTCTATAAAAGAAGATTCTTCTTAAAGATTTACTCTGATAAACAACCTTGATAGTAGATAGAGAGTCCTCCAAGAAGTTCAAGGCATTTGAATCTGAGATGAACAAAAAAAAGAAATAGGCATTATGATGCGATGGTATGGTTCAAGAAGATAGTGTTGCATGAGTGAAAATCAAGAATGGATGAGGAACACTCCCCCTGAGGTTGTGGATTGAGCTCAGATTGGTATGAATGAGATATATACAGGATATGCAAGGAAGTGTCGACACTTGCACTGGATGGTGTCGACACCTGAGCTCAGGTAGAAGGCAATTTTCAGCTAGGTTGAGCAGAGAGGTCATCCTGTCAGGGTTGTGAGGTCGACTTGTTTGACTGTAGGATAGATTTTTGACAGATTTACAAGAAGAATAAAACTCCCCCTGAGCATGTGCATGGAGTATGCAACCTATGACTTAAGTGAACACATGATGCATGAGAAATGATGCCATTGTTGGGTCCTTTTTAACATTAAATGCATGAGACCACAATATGATGCAATCATGGATTTTCTGAAATGCATTCTGAACAGTCATGCAAGTTGGTAAACCACGAAATGCAGGAACTCCCCCTGACTTTGTGCATTGAGTGTTTGAATTCTGAGTGCATCACATGCAGTGGAATCAATGCAGGGAATTTGATGAATTATTCATGTGAACATCTAGACTGCTCTAATGATGGGTTGACCCTTGGTACCTGGCGGAGAACTGAAGTCTTAAGACCACCTCACGCATGATGTGGGTTTCCAGATAGAAGAGATTTGTCCTTCTCCCAGCTTATCATTTTATATACCAAGCGGTCAACTCGGTGAAAGCAGGTAATCTAGCTTAGATGTTCATCTCACACCATGGGGGATGGTTCATCAGTTCAGGGAGATAATTTCAGCTTGCATGATTTATTGATAACAAGACCACTTTATAATGCAATGACTACGATGCAGGCCTATCATGCAAAGGTTGAACAAATAAAAATTATTTACATACCTGTGCCTTGAGCATTTATTTACGTGAGCATCTAGTGTTCAGCTCAAAGGCACCCAACACCCAAAATTGTTATTTAAAAATTTTAGGTACCCAAGCTTGCTTGGGTCCTTGTTGGTTAGCAGCAGTTCTGGCAATTGATCTTCTTTTCTTTACTATCTTCTGGCCACCCACTCTCATCCAGGGACAATAATTGGATGTATGTCTATATTCACCATAATAGAAGCAACGCACAAGGTGTTTACCATTTTTTCTGTGCACATGTGCATTATTCTATTGCGAGTGAGCATGTATATTGTTATGTTGATTATGAGAGTAGCTCCTACCTCTTAGTCGCCAGTAGTCCTGGACTGTGTGGCCAATCTTTCCACAGTGGTAGGAACAAAGAGGGTGATTTCTGTTGAAACCCATGGGGAGTGTCGACCTGTCCGAATGGAAGTGTCGACTCTTCTGATTCCCCATGCGGTTCTGTGCAGAGTTCTGCTGCATACATCCTCAGCCAAAGTTGACCTGTCTTTTGCCCTTGATTTCAGCAGTAATTTTTGAATCATTTCCTGCTCTTAGTTCATCATTATTCAAGGTGAGACAGTCATGTATAGTGTGACCAAGCATGCCACAATGAAAGTAATAAACATTCATTTTATGAGAGGCATGGTAGTCATCATGGCTTTTCCTGTTGTGCATGTCAAGACTAGCAGACTTAGGTTTCTATTTTTGCATGAGAGCCTTCCCTTTCTGCTTACCAGTGCGTTTTTGGTTTTTCTGAGCAGCATGCGGTATTGGGAGGTGGTAAGAAGTGATAGCTTCATTCTTACCCTCGACAAAAGTGATGTAGGCCTTGCTTCCGAAGGGTTGTTGGTCTTCGGGTTTGTAACCCAAATCTCCCGTATGATGACTCACTCTTGTTACCAAGAGTCTGTCCATGCTCTCCTTATCCTGCATACACTTAGACAGAGAGTCATTTAAATCTTTGATTTCATTCTCCAATGAGGAGACGTGCAGCTCGGTTTTAGCGAGGTCCTCCTCATACACATCCAATTACTCATTGAGCATAGCATTAACCCCCTTGTAATTTTCAATCTCCATTTGAAGTTCATTCAGTTTTTTAGAACTGTCATGGGTAATACCCTTGCCTTTCTCATGAATGGACAATCTTTCAAGCAACATGTCGTTTTATTCTTTTACCACTTTTATTTCTTCAATCAACCTCTTATTAGGGATTAGCTTATCCGACATGGTTTGTTCATTAGAGATTGATTTAGGTTGATTTTGACGTGTCTTATGATTTCTTCCAACCTAGTGATTTCAGCTTGAAGGATTCCATTTTCATATGTTAGGCATGTAATGGTTTGCTTATTCACATCCATGTCAGAAGTGAGAGTGTCATTTAGCTCTTCAAAAGTTGAACAATTGTTACAGAAAGAACTTTCATTCTGACGGATTGATTAGATTTTAAGTTTTCGAACAGTCTCTTCCAACCTTATGATTTCTTATTGAAGGATTCTAATTTCATCTTTTAGACAAATGATGTTTTGTTTGTTCAGATCCAAGTCAAAGGCAAGAGTATTGTTGAGCTCTTCAAGGTTGGAACAATTTTCACAAACACGACTCTTACCTTGACTATTTTTCTTCAAATCCTTTTTCAATCTTTTGTTTTCAGATTTCAACTTTTTGTACTGCTTGATCAACTGGTCATATGCACCCATAAGCTCTTCAAAAGTAAAGTCTTCAGAATCAGAGCTTACCTGCAATGAGGATGGATTGCTTGACTGCTCTGATCGGTCAGCCATAAGGCATTGATGCTCTTGATCTTCTTTCTCATGGAAGTTCATCAACACTTCCAGAACTTGTTTAGCTGTGCTGCAGGTAGACACAAGATCAAGTAACCTGTCATCAACCGCAGCTTTGATTAAATGTAGTGCAGCAAGGTTATTGTTGGAACACTGGGTCACTTGGGATAAAATATGTTGTCCTTCATCTGAAGGTGGACTGGGCATCTGCAGTCTCTTGGACACTCAACTATGTTTTTATGTCAAACAATTATGGCTATCACTGCATGGAAATTTTCTCTGGGCAAAATTTGTCAGAAGCAAATACATACAAGGGCACCACATAATGGATTGGAAATCCCCCTTCCCAGCTGGTATAAAAACTTGAAATTTTGATAGAGCATAGTCTATTCTCATGGCAGGTACTCGCATTATTGTTCAGATTGGTGCCACCACTAATTTCCTTAAAGACATCTGGTACAAAGATAAAGCTTTACATGACTACCTTCCTCACCAAGACCGAGCGCGGGCTGATGACATCTTAGTTCAAGCTGCCCTAGCTAATCAGCAGAACCCGATTTGGCAGAGATTAGAAGAGTATAATTTGCGGACTAAAATTCAGAGTTTTATTACGCTGTCCGGGGATGATATCCCAATATGGTCCCTCACTAATGCTGGTGAATTCAACATAAAATCTACCTACCTATTCATCAAGGGACATGTGGCCATCTCCCATGTCAGAAAGTTGTGGGATCAAAGGTTTCCTCCGCGAGCTTCTCTCTTCATTTGGAAGATTCTAAATCAGGCGGTTCCTTTAGACAGTCAGATTCAAAACAGCGGCATTCATATGGCATATTGTTGTGTGTGCTATTTTTCTTCTCATGCCCTAGAAGATGCTGACCACCTTTTCCTTAACAGCGAGCCGGCTAAATTTCTGTGGACCAAATTCGCTCCTCTGCTTGATGAACACTGTTTGCAAACCACCACTATTACTAGCCGGCTACGAGTGATCCTCAGTAGGGCTATCACTCATAACCCGCAGGGTTTTACTTCATTGCTAGTGGCTATGATGATTATATGGGAAATTTGGAAGCTTAGATGTCGTCTTCATTTTGAAGGAATTCGGACTAGCTTCTCTGGGCTCTCTGATCTGATACAAACAAAAGCCGCTCATGTTCTACAGCAAGTCACTTTTAAGTGTGTTGTTGGTTCTCTCTTCAGTCAAAAGCTCCAGGAATTTGGCATCACCATTAAACACAAAAATCTGGTCTACATCACAGTTCAATGGACCGCTCCTAAAACTACTTTTTCGCTTCACGTGGACGGTGCTAGCAAAGGCAATCCTGGTACCTCGGGGGGTGGTGGATGCTTCAGAGATGCACAAGGAAAACTGCTGCTGGGTTTCTCTTACTATTATGGCTATGGCACAAATATGGTTGCAGAAGAACGGGCACTCCTTGATGGTCTTCGCTTGGTGCAGCTTCATTCCATTCCCGTGTCGGTCGTCTTCACAGATTCTTTGGTATTGGTTAATATGTTGAAACACAATAGAAGTCCCCCATGGTGCCTCCTTCCATGGTGGAGAACTCTCCAACAAACTCTTGCTTCATTTCATTGCCCTCTTATACACATTTACAGAGAAGCGAATCAACTTGCCGATGCACTAGCTAACCACGCCGTCTTAATGGGATATAACATATAATTTTTGTCAGCAAGGGAGTTGCCACTTCTAGCAAGAGGTTATGCCACTGCAGATGCTTGCTGCATTCCAAACATCCGCCCCCGTCGTGTGTAGATACTTTGGCTTTTCCTTTTCTTTCATTGTATTCTTAGGGGCCTACCCCTCTTTGAACTATTACTTATCTCTTCCATGAAATAAAATTTACATCTGTTGGCCCGAAGATGCAGTGAGAACACTCCCTTCCTCTGGATAGGGGGTGCACTCTCTCTTTGTTCCAAATAGATGATTTGACTAAAAAAAGGAATTTCTGGTGGCCCAACATGAAGAGAGAAGTAGAGGACTTTGTATCTCGCTGCCTCACTTGTCA
Source organism: Amorphophallus konjac (assembly GCA_022559845.1). Classification (NCBI taxonomy): domain Eukaryota; kingdom Viridiplantae; phylum Streptophyta; class Magnoliopsida; order Alismatales; family Araceae; genus Amorphophallus; species Amorphophallus konjac. Next base: position 357,384,721 of record CM040126.1, read on the forward strand.
ACAAGTCAAGGCAGAACATCAAAAGCCCGCTGGAAAATTACATCCCTTGGAAATTTTCGAGTGGAAATGGGAGAGCATAGGGGTGGTCATGGGTCTGTCAAAGATAAGAGGTGGACATGATGTCATATGGGTGATCATAGACCGATTGACTAAATTTGTACACTTCCTACCTATCAAAAGTCGATGGTCTGTGGATATATTAGCAGCATTATATATGAGGGAAATAGTCAAACTACATGGAGTCCCTATCACTATTATTTCTGATCGAGTTCCTCGCTTCACATCACAATTCTGGAAGGGTGTACAACATTGATTAGGGACCTGACTCAATTTTAGCACTACTTTTCACCCACAAACTGATGGTCAAACTGAAAGAATAAATCAGGTGATAGAAGATATGCTCAGGGCATGTGTTATCGACTTTGGTGGAAGTTGGCACGACCACTTGTCACTATTTGAATTCACCTACAATAATAGCTATGAAGCTAGCATACAAATGGCACCATTTGAGGCACTGTATGGGAGGAGTTGCCGTTCACCTATTTGCTAGAATGAAATTGGGGAAAAATAACTTTTAGGCCCAGATCTTGTTCGGGATACAATTAAAAAAGTGAAGCTTATTCGAGAAAGACTTCAGATGGCTCAAGATAGATAAAAGTCATATGCTGATAATAGAAGATAAGACCTGGAATTTTAAGTGGGAGACCACGTGTTTCTCAAGATTTCCCCAGGTCTTGTAATGAACATAGACCATTTTGTTAAGCCTTCTGTGTGTTAGCCTATTCTTGAGCTTGGTATGTAAGAAGGAGAATGTTGACCAATTCCGCTCGCACCCACTCGAGGAGGATGTTTGTGATAGAACTTTCATTGTAATCTTCCTTAATGTTGGTGCACTTGTGCCATAATTGAGCCACCACTCAACTGTTAGTAAGGTGGAGGATGAACATTATAATAATTAGATGCAATAATTACTTGTCGAGCCATTGAATATGTATTATCCAAGTACATTACATGCATCAAGTATGTTACGAGTGGTAACGTCATTAGGTGTCACAATGAATCAATTGTCTCTTTAAATATTTTCATCTACATTTACAAAAAAAAATAGTTACATAATTATTTTCATGTCCAATAGGGTGAAATATTCCAATATACCCTATTCAACACATCAACATCTGTTGGGCTGCGAGACAGTCGGTCTACCATAATGTTGACATATTCTATCAAAGTATCGTCATAAGCGAGACCACGAGCATACTGAAAGGCCGGGTGTAGGTAATACGCTGCAATTACGACATATTAAAAAAATATTTGTCATGAAACTATGGATACCAACATTAGGGTCAAGTATATCTATCTGCCATATGAAGATCGCAGCTCATTTGCCTGTCCCATCTGTCCTCCATAATTTCTAAGATTGTGGGTCCATATTTCTTGGACGTTGCAAGAATCTTTCGCTTTGCAGCTTCAATTTGGCTGTACACCAACCTCATGATTGGTACTCTATCCTCATCCATACACCTCAATACCTCATACGGTGGCTCTATCAATGAAACTAATATCTTGACTCTATCCCAAAAGTTGCCAGTGTTGACAATCCCTTCAACTTCCCATCCTTCACGTGAAGTGGCAAAAGAGGAACTCAGCCAAGGCTCACCCCTAAACATTTGCTTCAACCCATCCTTGTGCTTCAGAAGACTCTGTAATGCGATGTAGTTAGTGGCAAATCGTGTGATGTCAGGTCTCAATAGTTCGCCACCACAATGCTCTCTCATCCATGCCAATACAAGTGTGTGGTTGTAGATGTATTCCATGACCTTCTGTGCCACCTCGCTCATAAACTTGATTACACGAAGCTGACCAGGCTCTTTCAACATCAGGTCTACACAGTGTGCTATACAGGGGGTCCAGAAAAGGCGTCGTGATACGGGACGACATGAGACTCGACTCGTACTAGTTGCGAACCTGGGACTCTAGGTGACGACACGACCCAAAGACGACGCGACTAGTGACGACACGAATGGCTCGGCACCTAACGTGGTTCCTAAATAGGCGAACGTGCCCTAAACAATAAGTACTCGCTCACGATTGTCCCCAGCGAGAGAAACGTGTCGATCTGCACGGTTGAGAAACCGTCATTGAGTCTCGGGTGGTCAGCTCACTCTCATGATCGGAATGAGTCACGGGACGGGTCTCGCACTCACAACTCACAACGGTGACTAAATTTAACTAGGTAGGAAATAAACTACTCACATGAAGCGACAAATAGAACTTATACTAAATAAGCAAATATGACAGAGAGGGTGGCGAGTGTACCTCCACGCTCGGGGCGTAGGGAAGACGTCCCGGCCAAGTTCGTAACTCCCGGTACAGTAATAAACTTTAATTATAGAAATGATTTTTATTCCTCACTCCACGCAGGGAGGTAAAGGGCTACACAATAACGCCGGGAGCACCGAATTTGGGTTGGCGGGCAAGTAGCAAGGCAGCGGGTCCTAGGCAGTTGCGGGCAGTGGCTCTGGTTCTGCGAATTGCTGGCCGACAGGACAACGAACAAGGACGTCCAAAGGGACATCAACCTCCGGAGTGCTTCTGAAGGCGGCAGTTCTCCGGGAGGATGGCAGAGGGTCCTTGGTCGACCCCTAGGAGTGGCCATTGCTGAATCTTCTCTGGTGTATTTATTGTGGATTTCTACGGTCACTTTCCTTGCTGACCTGGTTCGGAGCAAAACTGCGCGCTTCCACGAAAATGGCCGCCACGACCAGATCCGGTGTCGGATCGGGGCAAAATAAGTGCCGTTGCAAAGAGCACTCAGAGGGCTTCGACATACTAGAAATTCAGGCCCATCCAACGGTTGGATTGAAAATGAAAATCTCTGCAACATGTCAACTATTTCTGGCTCGGAAGACAGATCTCACAAGGCAGATCGGGTTTTGCCTAAGAACGAATTTTGACCATTGGGGTGAAGGTGGATCTAGACCTTGGGAATTTTATGGATGATAGGGTGGGAAGTGGGGATCATGCATGAATTTTTTTGTAATTTTAGGAGGTGGCTAAGGGGGTGGGAAAAATAAAACAACAGACCACTATCTCGCAGATCTGCACATAGGCAGACTGTGCGAGGGGGAAATAAATGACTGGGAAGAGACTCAAATGGACTCTGATCTGCGAGAAATTTAAACTTGGAGTGAAGAAGAACTGGGGGAACTAACCCGCAAAAAATCAGCTCCATCTGACGGTCGGATCTGGAGTTATAGCCTCTTCTTTAACCTTTAGATCTGCAGGTCGCAGCTCAGGACATCAGCTCGGAAAGATGGCTGTGGTGGCTTGATGGCGGCACGAACGGAGGCGGCGGTGATAAAACCTAGTACCCAGAAGAAGAGATAGAATTGTGAATCACTCCCAAGAAAGGGCCTCACACCCTAGATCTTGCTGCTGCAAGGGAAGAAGAAGATGAAGAACAAGAAGAACAAGAGAGAGAGAGGGTGCGCCCTTGGCAATTCACAATATTTTTCTTCATTAATTCTTGATAAAATGACACAAGAGAGATCTTATACTAAACCCTAGACCTAGACAAATGGCCTCTAATACCCTTGGTCAAAGGGGTATAATGGGGAAAGGGGAGACAAAGGAGATTAAACTAATCCCACAAGTGGACAAGAGAGGGGGCACCCCTCTCTCTTGGTCCAACTTGGTCCAAGTTCTACCTTGGACCAAGGACCACATTAATGGGCCTATGGACCATTGACCAACCTATTGGGCCCTCCAAATTAGGAAGCCCACCAAGAGAGAGAGAGAGAGAGAGAGGCCCAATTGGGCTCCAATTAATATAAAGGCCCAATGTGGAAATATGACCTTTAATTGGACCCTTGAATGAAATGAGCCCATATTACACCCTTGACCCCAATTACACTCATAAATTCCCACAAATACAAATACACACCCAAATACACTTCAAATAAATATTGAAAAATATCTAAACAAAAGTAAATGCATTGCCTGGCTCCGATGTCCCATCACGTCGTCTAGTCCTCATCAGCTCCTCCCCAACCTTCTTATAGTTCGAGCCATTATCTGTCACCACTTGAACAATGTACTCCTCTCTGATCTCGTTCACCACTTGTTCTGTCAATGACAAAATATATTGGTAACTGTGGACATGACCTGATGCATCCACTGACCTGCTGTCTCGTGGTTGTTGAATAGTAGATAAACCACCATTGGCTGATGCTCTGGTCCTTACTGTCTCGTGGCTTCGGAGTCTAGTCTCCTCTGGATGTGCCGCCTCATCTCTACTCAAACGTAATGCCTCACGGAACTACGCTTCATATGGATCATTCGCCGTGACATACACATTAGACTAGTGAGTATGTGCTTGATGTTCTTTGTCACTGGATGTCCATGCGCATTCATCCTCGTCGATGCTGCCTGCTCTTCAATTGAGCGCCACTTCATCCCTTTTCCTTTTTTTTCTTTTTGTTGCATCTCAACTCTCTTCTCCCGCAGGTGCTTGGCCATTGCAAATTTCACATCCTTAGGCACATGGGTACAGCTAGCAACCTCAGAGTATCTCACACCTGCTCCTCCTGCCAAGTGCTTCTTCAACTGGGCCCCCCTCCCTCCTCCTCTCTATAAACAAAAAAATAAATAAATACCTCACCGGAGGCCTCCGATTGCCGATCCTCGTAGCTTGCACTGCCCCTTGTCGGTCCCTGCCGCTGCATTCGATGCCTCCACCCCCATGCCCACCATCGACTTTTAACGCCGGACCGGCATCAGTCGGGCGGCCCATATGTACCAGGCCGGTCCCACTTCAAACCAATCTAGTACGCAGCGGGACGTACGGTCACGTGCGGTCCAGTGCATCCTGGCTACGTCACACAGCCCACCCATCCCACCTGCCATGTGGCACGGTCTGGTACAGATGATTCGCCCCGTACCAGACCGGTTTAGAAAACCTTGATTTGAACCAAGAAAAACATGAACGTGCTTGTGCAAGGTGCAAACTATGCAGCGCTCCAATATGTACGAGGGAATTTTTTTCCAAATCAATCTTATTTTAATAAATAATTACGTATGATACAACTCCATAAATATGTAATACAATTCATTTACCCACATAGGTTAGCCCATTACACAAATAAGACCACATTTACACAATTCTGCTATAATAAACACAATTAGAATGCACATTTAAACATGTGTAAAGCAACCCATTTACGTATATATGTTGTGAAGTCTCGCGATCAATGACACTCAAGAGGGGGGGGGGTGAATTGGGTGATTACCGTTTTTAAAGAACTTTTACCTGATTTGAACAGATATGATGAAATAGCAACTGAAAAATTTAGATCTGTTACAATTCCGATTAGATCTATCAAAATCAATCACCATGATAGTTCTTCGGTACTAGGCGGAGGTATGAATCTGAAGATTCTACTCACGCAAAGTGTTATTGTCCTGACAAGACTAGTCTTATCAATTCAAAATCACCTTTCGATATACCAAAGATCTATTATAGAAGAGATTGATTATGCTAGATCTGAAGAGCAAAACGCGGAAGAATTAAAACGCATGAACAATCACACAAAATGGGGGTTGAAGAAAAGGACCAAACCATATAATAGACAGTGATTTTTAGGTGGTTCGGATGCAACAACGGCAACCTACGTCCACCCCTCATGATCCGTGACGATTCACACACTATCATGTAAGGGATTACAAGATAAAAATCACACACACGGATCTGAATAGATCCACACGGATCTGAATAGATCCACGCACACACACGCGCAGATCTGAAAAGATCCACACACACACACACACTTGATGTTCAGAAATAGAAGGAAATACACACTTGAAGCTCAAGACAAAATAGAAGAAGAATATAAAATGAAAGAGCTTAGATCTAGGTTCCCCCTTGATGAAAGATGCAGATCTTGAAGCAAGGTTTGCTTCTTCACTTGATCTCCACTTGATTGACTTCAAAATGATCTTTAACAAAATGATCTTCAAATGTTTGGATCTTGATGAATAGTGGCTGGACGGAGTACTATTTACGCAGTGCTTCTGGTTCTTGCAGTAGCTCACCCTCTTCACTTGATGGCCTCCCTTTGATCTCTTGGATGATTAGGGTTTCTTGACCCAAAAGTGTGTTTTTATATCACTTGGGTTGGGCAAGGGATGGTCAAAAACAGCATCTCACGTTTCCTAGCATAATTGGAGGATTTGGGACTCAAAAGTCCAAAAGAGAGAGCTGCCCACGTTGTGGAATTTACAAGTCAACAAAAGTGGCTTCGAAGGGGTCGGTCGACCGAATTATGTCGGTCGGTCGACCGATCTCTGGGAAACTGTAGAGCTTTCAGCGCTGGTAAAATTGGTCGATCGATATTGGGCCGTCGGTCGATCGAACTCTGTAACTCTACAGAGTTCTGGATTATGAGTAAATTGGTCGACCGACTAGTTGCTGTTGATCGACAGAAATCTAGAATTCCTGCAAAACAAGTTTGTTAGCCCAAGAAAACATATCCATAGGACAGAGGCATTGTATGCCCATCCTGTTTCATTTCTTTTGAGTTCATTTGACATATTATGGGAATCTTGGAAGCTTGATCATTTGAGCATTGGTGTTCATGACGGAAATTGGCCTTAATTGTGTTCTTGAGTTTGCTCTTGAGCAAATATGCACGGCACGAGACGGAAAACAAGTCTGGGGTTTTGTTATCATCAAAATCACCTGGAGAAACTCAACAATTATAACACTCCAGATTTTCTAAGAATTTTCTAGGATAAAATATAATTACTAAGTAATTAAAAATGGCTTAATGGGCTATTAAGATGGAATTAGGGATTTATTTTAATCCATTCAAATCCCTATATTGATCAAAAGGTTAAGCCCAACTCAATAGGCCCAAAGACCCAATTCCAAGACCGTTTAGACCCAAGCCCATTAATGGAAACAAAAATTGAGTAATTTACGGATTTAAAATGGGATATATACATCAATTAGGGGATACAAAAGAAATAATAGGAAAATCTAAAATTTTTAGAGTAAGCGCCACCTAGCGGTCTATCGCGAGACCGCCAAGTGCACCTTAGTGGTCTGGCTATGATCGCTAAACAACCCCAGATCCGTGAGTGATAGAAATGTGAAAAGCTTGGATCGTTGGTGACCAAATCACCTTGGATCGAAGCTACCTGGCATGGAAGACTCTCTAGAACTCTCTAGGGATCAACTCTACCTCAATTTAGGACTCTAGGTTCGATCTAATCCCTCAAACCCTAGGTAAACCCTATAAATAGACCCTAACTTCAACTCATGCAAACCCTAATGTTGGCTCACGTATTTCAAAGGTAAGAAGATAATATCTCAGGTTGGTTCGTTATAAGATCTTGTTCTCCTTAGTTTTATCTAACTCCCCTCCAATTTTCTTGTTAGAAGACCCAGCCGTTGAAGAACTATGGCATCCACAAGTTGCTGGTTTGCTGCAGGTCATACAGGAACCAGTGCGCCGGTCCAGTGAAGATCATGATATTAGAAGCTCTAATCAAGGTATTTAGAAGTTGATCCTTTAGAACGTTTTGTTTACCTTCGTATCTTTTACCTACCCTTCAAATTTCACGAGTTTAGGTCAAGAGAATCAGAAGATAGAGGGGCGGGAAGTTGCTGGTTTAGCACAGGATGTGCAGGAACTTGAGCAATCTTCCAGTTAGGAATTCGAAGTCTAAAGCTTATCCCAGAGGTAGGTTATCTCTTGGATGGCTAAAATACCAAGTTAGGAATAAAAGCCCTTTGATTTCATGAATTTTCATGCTTGCTACATGGAGTATTTAAGGTTTTATTGGCACAGCACATGCATCTAAGTTATTTCTGCATGCATGATTTCTACCCTTAATAACAAAGATAATATTCTTAGCTTAATTCACGACAACATATGCATCTCCATGAGTTATATTCATTGTAGAAACATTTTTTCCTCTCTGTCTAGCACGTTCTATATGAGTTACTGCCCTAGATTAGTGTGCACTTTGGTTTTATTGCTGTTGCTAACAAATAGGGAGAAACAGTCTTCCTGTGACCACCAGAGGTCTTTAGCGGTCTTGCGACAGACCGCTAAACCCTGGTAGGCGGCCATCCTATGACCGCTAATCAATTTCTGTAATATGCACCTTGTTAACTCTAAACAGATGGCAGATTACTATTAATTATATGTTAATCCTAGTTAATGAGGTTTTATTCCTAGTTTTGGCTTCATATTCGTATTATTGGTTATATTGTGCACTATCCTTGATAGATTGAATGCCTTACATATTTTATATGCTTATTTTAAACTTATGTTAGTTTCATACCAAAACATGTACTTTGTACTAATAATCATATTCTTCATAGAACTTGTGATGTTTTGATCGCTGTTTTGCCATGATCCTTTCTCATCTATAGTCTTTTCTTAAGTACATGTCACGTATTCCGGTATGATGTCATTAGATATACTTTGCACTTATAGGCACATATTCTTGGCCATGTGATCCTCTCCGTTGGATATTCCTTCCACCGGACTAGGTGATCTTATTTCAAGGCCTCCATAAGTCTCCGCGAGCCTGAGATTCTCACTAGGACGTCGAGCTGGTTGTACCCTCAAAACCCAACGGTCTAGAGAGCACTTTACCGGAGTTTTCTGTGTTCTAGATCTTAGCGGCCATCCATTAGACCGCCAGAGTCTAGTAGCGGCCATTTACTTGATCGCCAAAGATGCCTAGCGGCCCTGCCATGACCACAAGGTTCCAGAGATTGTGTGCGTCGACTCTGTCAATAAACGGTCCAGTATTGACCGCTAATGTATAGAAACGGTCTAGTAAATGGCCGCTATTTCAAGAAACGGCCCTGTCATGACTGTTTCTGTCTCAAGTGTCCTTAACCCAAGGTTTGACCTAAGGGTTGATTTTCCTAAATTCCTAGATGGTCTATTAATTATCTAGAACCTAACACCTTATTCAAAAGTTACCTAATGGATTATGGAAGTTAAAGAATGTACTGTTATGCTGCCGGATTTCTCCCGTGGCATGACCTTGTCTTAAATTCTTCTTTGAACTCTCATGATCATATTTGGTACATTCTTACTTTGATAATTGCTATCATGAGCTTATTGTTTGAATTGTCACATTATTGGCTGAGCTTTATTGTTATACTCGTGGAAGTAACTGGATTTATAACGTGGAGATGCAGATCGGGCACTGATTGTGTTCAAGAGCTCGACTCTAGCGCCCTTGGCTGGCATAGGGTATGATGAACACTGGCGTCGCATTGCGCTGAGAGTACTTTCTTTTATAAATGAGTGAAATCCATGAGGCCATCTTGTGAAATTACATTCTTGCGTGATACATGACTTTCTAGTTATGAAAAGTGCGTTCTCATTAAGTGCTTGTACATTCTCGTTCATGAAAGGCTAAGCTTACATTTCTATTATATCCTTGCTCAATCATGCTCACATATCTCTTATCTTGATCGTATCTTGTTACTTGTGTTATTCTGGTTTTATCTGCATATTTTGCCGTGATTCATTTATCTTTATTTCTAGAGCTAAAATGCTAATTACTTAAACGTTGCCTTCATGTTGATACGAAGATACCTAATGGGCAAGTGTGCTCATACCCTACTTTTTCAATCTTTTTAGGACAGTCTAGCAGGTCGGATTCAGATTATTCAAGTGATGGATCCGAGAGCGATTGATGGTTCAAGAGAAGCCGTAGCTAGTCTAGTCAAGAGTCAATTATCTAATTTTTGCTTTATTGAGTCTAGTTAGTCAAAGAGTCAATATCATGTACTTGATTATTATCATTAATAAAAGTTAGATTTTTGTTCAATTATTATGTCCATTCATCTTATGTGTGAATGATTTACGCTGTGATTGTTATTGTCACTTGAGGCTTCTCTTGTCGACTGTTCACGTTCTCAAATTTCTTCTGCTGTACTTATATCCCGGGGTGTGACAACAATCTCCCTATTTTTGATGATGACAACACTCTAGAACAATAAATGCATTGGTATGCCGTTAAACAAATTTGGAACCTGTATACATCATTATTATACCCAGATAATTTTCCAGCAAAATATTAAAGGACAAGGGTTCGGGAATTTCCCCGAACACCTTTAAGGCATGGACTACCCAGCCTCTCCTAACACTTGCCCGGCCCAACTAAGGGTCCAAACCAGTTAGCCGTGACATATGGCGACATCAACAATTGATTGGGATTACTGCCGATCACTCAGTAGCGGGTTTTTCCCGCATTCTACACGGCCACCCGGGCCAACCCGGGGGCGCCCCCGACCACAAGCTATGACATGTGGCACCTAACAACAAGGCCAGGGCCTACCCCAAGACACCATCTCCCAGCCCTCAAAGGTCAAAGGAAGACTCATTTAAGTCAACCATAGGCTTTGGAGGCCCACAGCACGTGTATACAGCTCACACACGTGTGTTGGGTATTTCCCCGAACACCTTATGGGCGCATATATCCCAGCCCTTCTACAAGCAAACCGCAGGCCAACCCGCGGCTCCAACACACCAGCCGAGTTCTACAACAACCCTCCAACAAGTCGGGGCCACCCCCGACCCTCAGACACGTGGCGATGAGCCGCTTATCCTTAGCTCTCGGGCCAACCCGGGGCTACCCTGCCAACCCGCCGTTCAACGCGGCACACACTACAAGTGTAACACTCGGGAATTTTCTAAGAATTTTTTTGGGAATGAAATATAATTATTAAGCATTTAAATAGACTAAATGGGCTATTAAATGAATTATGGTTAATTAAATCTAATTATTAAGGCCCTACACTAATTAAAGAGGATTAGGCCCATTTAAATAAGCCCACTTGGCCCAAATTATAGTTTTGGACCCTGGCCCATGTTCTAGAAGCTTAAATTGATGTATTTACGGAATTAGGAGATAAATAGGTTTATTTAAGGATAAATAGAGGATAAATATCAAAAGAGTTTGAATCAATTCAAAATTCGGCGCTCTAGGATAAAAACGGTCTATCGCGAGACCGCATGATGTCCAAAAACAGTCCTCATGTGATCGCTATTAACAGGCAGATCCGAACAGCAAAGAAAGCTTGAAAAGCTGGAAATTTGACATCCTAATCATTTGGGATCGATGCTATCTACTTGCTGGAAGGGTCTAGAACGTGTTAGGATCGATTACAACCCTAATTAGGACTCTAGGGTCATCTAAATCCTCAAAACCCTAGTTAAACCCTATAAATAGACCTTAAGTCTCACCTACACGACCCTTACTTTTGGCTCGCGTGAAACTAAGGTAAAAAGGCCAAATTCGAGGTAAGTTCTTTATAAGAATTTATTCATGATAGTAAGGTCTAACTCCCCTCCAAATTTTACATTAGGAGATCGAGCCATCAGGGAGGACAAGGCTTCCAAAGACGCTGGTTTGGTGCAAGAAACCCAGGGGATTATGCGACCGGGCCAAATTGATCAGCAAATTAGAAGCATAAACGAGGTAATTAGATATGGGTTCTTTAGAATTATTTGTTCCTTTTAGTACCCTCTTCTTACCCTCTAAGTTTCGTGGTCATAGGTGAAGAGGATCAGAAGTTAGAAGGCCACGAAGTTGCTGATTCGGTTCGAGATAAACAAGAATTAGGGTCGAGTTCCAGCCCAAAATTTAAAGTTTAGAGCTCTATCTAGAGGTAGGTTATCTCATGAGCGGCTTAAACTTGATGTTAGGAGTAAAAGCCTTCAATTTCTAGTCGTTTTCATGCATGGTACGTGGAGTATTTTGTGTTTTAATTAGACTGCACAAGTTAGTTCATTTTTTTATGCATGAACTTAGCCCTAATGCAATTAAGATGAAATTCTTGTCTAATTCTCACAACCTATGCATATTCATGGCCTAATTACCTTCTAACATGTCTTAGCTACATGGTTACATCATTTTCCATGCATAAGATGCCTTAGATTAGCATTTTATTTCACTATTTTTACAGCTCTTGTCTGTCAGACAGAAACGGTCAATAAAGTGACTGCTGCAGCTAACATCGGTCTATCACAAGACCATTTACGGCACCCTTGCAGCCAGATCTTGACCGCCATCTGGTTCTGAGGACCAGTTCGAACTCAAATTGTTTCCCATATTATTATTTATTATAAATATACCATGTTTCATTTAATCATGCCCTGATTCATGTTAAGCACCCTGGACATACGTGAGCCAGTTTAAGAATCTTATTTTCATCGTTATGTTAATTTCATGCCAAAATCATTATAGTTTTATAATTAAATACTCCTCCTATATTTATGAAACATGATTCATGGTGGTATTTAGAACGCTATTTTAATCACTATTTTCACACGATTCACTCTCATCTCTTGAGTCATTTTTCATAAGTACATGGCGTATACTCCGGTGTGCGACCATTAGATACACTTTGCACTTATAGACACATCTCTTGGACTTGTGAACCTCTCTGCTAGATATTCCTTCTGTCGGATTAGGGAATCATATTTTAAGCCCTCCGTAAGTCTCCGCGAGCCTGGGATTCCCACTAGGACGCCGAGCTGATTGTACCCTTAAAGCCCAAATTGTCTAGAGAGCACTCACGTGACCGATGTTTTACTTTCTGTACCGTGGTTAATTGCGGCCCTCTAGGAGACCATCACTATTACTTAGCGGTCCTACTCAGACCATCTTTGTCATAAAATGGCCACCTTGAGACCGTTTTTGATCCGAAATTCCTCAAGTGTCGACTTTCCCTTCGTTCTGGTTGACACAGTTAGTTGCGGCCTTCATTGGACCGTTAGCATTGTTTAAACGGCCTGGCTGTGACCGTCTTCTGCATGAAACAGACCAGTAAATGACCATCTCTTTCTGTCAAGTTCATAACCCAAGGTTTGACCTAAGGGTTGTATACCGTTATGCTGACAGAATGCCGCCGTAGTATAATGTTCCTTTAATTCTTCCTTGAAATCTCATATCAGTTTTGGAACGTTCTATACCTTGGTTACTTGAAACCTATTAATTAAAATTGAAATTATTGGCCATATTTATATTTTCGTGGAAGTAGCTTGATTTATAACTTGAAGATGCAAGAGTGATCACGGACAGTGTCCAAGGGCTTCACTCTTGTCCCCTCAGCAGATATCTGGAAACATACTATAAACCATGGGGTATGATGAACACTGGCGTCGCATTGTGCTGGGAGTACTTTTTTTATAAACTGGTGACTATCCACGAATACTCATGAGGCATTCTTGTGAAATTACATGCTTGCTAGTACATTATCATTACATGACTTTCTAGTGCATAACCTTTGTCATTATGAAAAAGTACATTCTTGCTCATGAAAGGCCAAACTTACATTCTTGCTATACACTTGCTCAATCATGTTCTCAATTCTTATTATATCATGTTACTTGTGTTACTTGGGTTTTACACCGCATATTTTATCGTATTTCATGTATCTTCACTCTAGAGCAAAAATGTTAATTACTTAAACATTACCTTCATGTTGATACGAAGATACCTACTGGGCATGTGTGCTCATACCTACTTTCTCATCTTTTTAGGAAATACTAGTGAATCTGATTCGGATTGTTCAAGTAGCGGGTCCGAGAGCGATTGATGGTCTATTGGAATGAGAGAAGCCCTAGTTATCTAGTGTCTAGTCGAGTCATATTGTAATTTTTGATTTCTTGAGTCATATGGTGTAAGGATGTCAAACGCAATGGTCTTATGTATTTTTTGATTATTATTATTATGAAATGAAGTTGGAGTTTGAGTAATTACTTGTGCAATTACTTTTATGTGATTGTCTTGCACTCTGATTTCTTGCTTGCTTGAGGCGTACTAGCCGATTGTCCACGCTCCTGAGATTCCTTCCGCTGTATTAAAAGTTTTGGGCGTGACAGTTAAAGTGGTATCAGAGCGTAAGTCTTAGGACTTACTCATGTCAAAGGCTAAGTCCAAGGTTTAAGGACCCACACCTATGAAACAAGGAAAGAAATTCCCTACCCAAGAGAGGAATCGGGTGGAACCCGGGATGAGATAGCAATTAATTATCTCTAAGATTAACCCCACCAATTCCATTGGAGTTGACAAATTATTCCTTTTTCTCAGGTACCCTATTCTTACAATGGCTCACCGTGTTGATTGGGGTGGAATGCAACAAACTGTTGTAGGTCTCACCCAAGCACTTCAGAATATGGCTCAAGCTGGCGTGAGAGCGGGTGCTGGTGATCTGCACCGCAACTTCTGGAGTTTAAATCCTCTACGGTTTTCTAGTTCCTCCATCCCAGATGAAGCTGAGAACTGGATCGATGAAATGAACCGCATATTCGAGGTCATGCAATGTGCCGACCAAGAGAAGGTTCGTCTTGCCACGTTCCAACTCAACAAGGATGCGCGTACGTGGTGGAAGTCTATTCCAGCACCACCTGTAGACGCACCACACACTTGGGAGGGATTTCTCATGCTCTTCCGAGCAAAATATTTCTCTGAACATGTTAAGGAGAGGAAGGCGGCGGAATTCGCTTCCTTACGGCAAGGCATGATGACGGTGGTGGAGTATGAGTTACAATTCTCTTGCCTAGCACCTTATGCTTAACATTTAGTGAGCACGGATATTCTCAAGGCTAATCGTTTCATGGACGGGCTACGACCCATCTTCATTCAACAACTTGGCTCGTAAAATATTTGGACCTATGCGGAGATGGTCCAACGAGCCCATATATGTGAAAGGACCTTGGAGAAGGTCGAGAAACTCAAAGGCAAAGGAGAGGAGCCAAGCCGAAAGTCTGATCGACGAGGAAGAAGAGAGGAAAAATTTAGCATCACTTACAACTCTCGGGACAACAAGAAGTGATCTCGGAACGGGAGTGGTAGTGGCTACCACAAGAACAAAAAGGTAAAGGAGGAAGACAAGCAAGTCATGGCGGCTTACACGTTCTGCGAGAAATTCGACCACGCAGTCGAAGAATGCTGGAAACGCCTAGGGGCGTGTTTACGATGTGGCAGCTGGAAGCACCGCATGCCGGATTGCCCCCTCATGAAGGATCAATCTTCCAACGGTGGACGTAAGCGACAGGCTCGTCTTAATGCTGTTATGGACGATGAAGAAGCACCCAAGGATGATGGGCTGATGGAAGGTATCATTCACATCTATTCCCATCCTGCATTCATGTTATTTGATACTGGTGCTTCTCATTCCTTTATATCTACTGCCTTTGCAAAAACCTTGCCAATTTCATCAGTTCCTCTACCTTCGGACCTAGCTATCACTACACCCTTAGGTCCTGGAACTAAACTTACAACCCACTACCCCGATAGTGAGGTAATGGTAGAAGGTCATAATCTTCCTGCAAACCTCGTATGCCTTGACATGGAAGGCTACGATGCTATCCTAGGGGTAGATTGGCTTGTCGACCACGATGCCTATATAAATTGCTGCAATGGGATAATCTCTTTTTGGAAACTAGGTCTTCCAAGATTTTCCTTCCTCGGTATGAAATATAGGAAGCATCCTATCGTTATTTCATCTCTTCACGCTTGCAAACTCATTTCACAAGGATGTGAAGCTTTTCTTGCCTCCGTAATCATTATCGAGTCCAAAGAGATCATCTTAGATGATATTCCCATTGTGAATGAGTTTTCTGATGTGTTTCTATCAGATTTACCCGGTTTACAAACCGAAAGGGAAGTAAACTTCTCCATTGAACTCGTTCCCGGAGCAGCACCTGTTTCAATAGCTCCTTACAGGATGTCCCCCATGGAGTTGAAGGAATTAAAGAAGCAACTTCAAGAGTTATTAGACAAGGGCTTCATTCGACCTAGCACATCCCCTTGGGGTGCACCAGTTTTATTTGTCAAGAAGAAAGATGGATCTCTCAGGCTATGCATCGATTATCGGCGACTAAATCAACTCACTATCAAGAATAAATATCTGTTGTTGAGAGCTCTTTGATCAAATTTCGGGAGCAGAATATTCTTCCAAAATAGACCTCAGGTCAGGTTATAATCAACTCAGGATTAAAGATGAAGACATATACAAGACTACTTTTCGGAGCCGATATGGGCACTATGAATTTGTGGTAATGCCGTTCGGGTTAACCAATACCCCGACAACATTTATGCAACTAATTAATAATGTCTTCAGGCCTTATCTCGACCGATTTGTGGTCGTCTTCATTGATGATATTCTTATATACTCCAAGACTAAGGAGGAACATGAAGAACACTTAAGAATAGCCTTGCAAACACTAAGAGAGCATCACCTCTACGTAAAGCTTAGTAAGTGCGAGTTCTGGCTAAAGGAGGTCTCTTTCCTTGGCCATATTATTTCAAAGGAAGGTATCGCTGTCGATCCTTCGAAGGTGGACGCGGTTAAGAATTGGAGCCGACCGACAACCGTGTCTGAAGTTAGAAGTTTTCTGGGTCTGGCTGGTTATTATAGGCGATTCATCAAGGATTTCTGAAAAATCGTTGTTCCTTTGACTAGACTCACAAGAAAGGAGAACCCTTTTATATGGTCGAAGGATAGCGAAGAAAGTTTCCTAACACTTAAAGATCACCTTACTACAGCCCCTATTCTGGCACTACCTGTTGAAGGTGGCGGCTTTGAAGTCTATACCGATGCATCTGACATTGGCCTGGGATGCGTTCTTATGCAAAATGGAAAGGTGATTTGCTATTCATCAATACAGTTGAAGCGTCATGAAGAAAACTACCATGTGCATGATCTGGAACTAGCTACGGTTATATTCACCTTAAAAATTTGGTGACACTACCTTTATGGGGAGAAATTCACTATATTTTCAGATCATAAAAGTCTGAAATACCTCTTCACCCAAAAGGAATTGAACATGAGACAACGCGGATGGTTGGAGTATCTCAAAGACTTCGACTTTACTATCCAATATCATCCAGGCAAAGCAAATGTTGTAGCTGACGCTCTTAGCAGAAGACCCATGGCAACTCTAGCAAGCCTCAGGAAAGGTACGACATATCTTATCGAGGATTTTGCTCGTTTGAATCTGGATGTTGATAAAGAAGAGGAAGGATGTATGATTGCTAATATAAGGTCACAACCTATATTAATTGAAGATCTAGCCAAATTACAAGAAAATGACCCTACATTAATGGAGATCAAGGCTAATACTGATCAAAGGCTGGAATTCTCTATTTCAACTAATGGGAGAATATTGTTTAAAGATCGAATCTGTGTGCCGAATCATATCGACACTAAGAAATTGATCATGGAGGAAGCTCATAAATCAAGGTATGCTATTCACCGTGGTGCTATCAAGATGTACTAAGACTTAAAAAGAAACTTCTGGTGGCCCAACATGAAAAAAGAAGTAACGAACTTTATATCTCGCTGCCTCACTTGTCAGCAAGTAAAGGCGGAACATTTAAAGTCCGCTGGTAAACTACATCCCTTGGATATTTCTGAGTGGAAATGGGAAAGTATAGGGATGGATTTCATCATGGGTTTACCTAAGACAAGAGTTGGACATGATGGTATATGGGTGATTATAGACCGATTGACTAAATCTGCACATTTTCTGCCAATCAAAAGTCGATGGTCTGTGGATGTATTAGCAGCACTATACATGAGAAAAATTATCAAACTACATGGTGTCCCTGTCACCATTATATCTGACCGAGACCCTCGGTTCACATCACAGTTCTGGAAGGGTCTACAACATTCATTAGGGACCCGACTCAACTTTAGCACTGCGTTCCATCCACAAACTGACGGTCAAACCGAAAGGACAAATCAGGTGGTGGAAGATATGCTCAGAGCTTGTGCTATTGACTTTGGAGGGAGTTGGCACGACCACTTGCCTCTAGTGGAATTCTCATACAACAATAGCTACCAAGCTAGCATACAAATGGCTCCGTTCGAAGCTCTGTATGGAAGGAGCTATCGCTCACCTATATGTTGGAATGAAATAGGAGAAAGGTAATTTCTCGGCCCCGACATCATCAGGGATACTACCGAGAAGTTAAAGCTTATTCGGGAAAGACTCTAGATGACACAAGACATGCATAAATCATATGCTGATAACAGAAGGCGCGACCTGGAATTCCAAGTAGGAGATCATGTATTTCATAAGGTTTCTCCAGGTCGAGGTATTCGAAGATTTGGTATTAATGGTAAGCTCACTCCAAGATTCATTTGCCCCTTTGAAATTCTCGAAAGGGTTGGTGAAGTTGCATATCGACTAACTTTGCCCCTCAATTAGCTGGAGTTCATGATGTATTTCACATATCAATGCTCAAAAAGTATGTCTCCGATCCATTTCATGTCATAACCTATGACAACCTGGAGATTAAGAAGGACTTGACGTATGAGCAAAAGCCAATCATAATAGTTGAACGGGAAGTAGATCAACTTCAGAATAAAATCATTCCCATGGTTAAAGTCCAATGGACCAAATTATGTCCACATGAAGCAACATGGGAAATTGAAGAAGTCATGCGTAAAAGATTTCCAGAGATATTTGAATGTAAGTACACTCTTCTTAGCAAATATTATTACGATGAATTTGGGGATCAAATTCTTTTTAAGTGAGGGAGGGTGTAACACCCGAGAATTTTTAAAGAATTTTTTTGAATAAAATATAATTATTAAGCATTTAAATGGACTAAATGGGCTATTAAATGAATTATGGTTAATTAAATCTAATTATTAAAGCCCTACACTAATTAAAGAGGATTATGCCCATTTAATAAGCCCACTTGGCCCAAATTATAGTTTGGACCCTGGCCCATGTTCTAGAAGCTTAAATTGATGTATTTACGAAATTAGGAGATAAATAGGTTTATTTAAGGATAAATAGAGGATAAATATCGAAAGAGTTTGAATCAATTCAAAATCCGGCGCTCTAGGATAAAAAAGGTCTATTGCGAGACTGCATGATGTCCAAAAATGATCCTCATGTGACCGATATTAACAGGCAGATCCGAACAATAAAGAAAGCTTGAAAACCTGGGAATTTTGGCATCCTAATCATCTGGGATCGATGCTATCTACTAGCTGAAAGGGTCTAGAACGTGTTAGAATCAATTACAAGTCCTAATTAGGACTCTAGGGTCGTCCAAATCCTCAAAACCCTAGTTAAACCCTATAAATAGACCTTAAGTGTCACCTGCACGACCCTTACTTTTGGCTCGCTTGAAACTAAGGTAAAAAAACCGAATTAGAGGTAAGTTCTTTAGAAGAATTTGTTCATGATAGTAAGGTCTAACTCCCATCCGAATTTCACGTTAGGAGATCGAGCCCTCAGGGAGGACAAGGCTTCCAAAGATGTTGGTTCGGTGCAAGAAACCCAGGAGATTGTGCGACCGGGCCAGATTGATCAACTAATTAGAAGCCATAAATGAGGTAATTAGATATGGGTTCTTTAGAATTATTTGTTCCTTTTAGTACCCTCTTCTTACCCTCTAAGTTTCGTGGTCATAGGTGAAGAAGATCAGAAGTTAGAAGGCCACGAAGTTGCTGATTCGATTCGGGACAAACATGAATTAGGATCGAGTTCTAGCCCAAAATTTGAAGTTTAGAGCTCTATCTAGAGGTAGGTTATCTCATGAACGGATTAAACTTGATGTTAGGAGTAAAAGTCCTCAATTTCAGTCATTTTCATGCATGGTACGTGAGTATTTTGTGTTTTAATGAGACTGCGCAAGTTAGTTCATTTTTTATGCATGAACTTAGCCCTAATGTAATTAAGATGAAATTCTTGTCTAATTCTCACAACCTATGCATATTCATGGCCTAATTACCTTTTAACATGTCTTAGCTACGTGGTTACATCATTTTCCATGCATAACAGGCCTTAGATTAGCGTTTTATTTCACTATTTTTACAACTCCTGCCTGTCAGACAGAAACGGTCAATAAAGTGACCGCTGCAGCTAACAGCGGTCTATCGCAAGACCGTTTATGACACCCTTGCGGCCAGATCTTGACCGCCATCTGGTTCTGAGGACCAGTTCAAACTCAATTTGTTTTCCATATTATTATTTATTATAAATATGCCATGTTTCATTTAATCATGCCTTGATTCATGTTAAGCACCTTGGACATACGTGAGCCAGTTTAAGAATCTTATTTTCATCGTTATGTTAATTTCATGCCAAAATTATTATAGTTTTATAATTAAATACTCCTCCTATATTTATGAAACATGATTCATGGTGGTATTTAGAACGCTATTTTAGTCACTGTTTTCACATGATTCACTCTCATCTCTTGAGTCATTTTCATAAAAACATGGCGTATACTCCGGTGTGTGACCATTAGATACACTTTGCACTTATAGACACATCTCTTGGACTTGTGAACCTCTCCGCCGGATATTCCTTCTGTCGGACTCGGGGATCATGTTTCAAAGCCTCCGTAAGTCTCCGCGAGCCTGGGATTTCTATTAGGATGCCGAGCTGGTTGTACCCTTAAATCCCAAATTATCTAGAGAGCACTCACGTGACCGATGTTTTACTTTCTGTACCCTGGTTAATTGCGGCCCTCTAGGAGACCGTCACTGTTACTTAGCGGTCCTACTCAGACCATCTTTTTCATAAAATGGCTACCTTGAGACCGTTTGTATTCCAAAATTCCTCAAGTGTCGACTTTCCCTTCGTTCTGGTTGACACAGTTAGTTGCGGCCTTCACTGCATTATTTAAACGGCCTGGCTGTGACCGTCTTACACATGAAATAGACCAGTAAATGACCGTCTATTCCTGTCAAGTTCATAACCCAAGGTTTAACCTAAGGGTTGTTTAAATTCTATTCTTGAATGATCTTAGGATTATCTGGATCCCAAGCCTATGTGTAACAAGTTAATGTTAAGTTATGGAACTTAATTAATGTACCGTTATGCTGATGGAATGCCGCCGTAGTATAATGTTCTTTTAATTCTTCTTTGAAATCTCATATCAGTTTTGGAACGTTCTATACCTTGGTTACTTGAAACCTATTATTTGAAATTGAAATTATTGGCCATATTTATATTTTCGTGGAAGTAGCTTGATTTATAACTTGAAGATGCAACACCACTCTAGTCCCCTTGACAGATAGTCGGAAACATACTATAAACCATGGGGTATGATGAACACTGGCGTGGCATTACGCTGAGAGCACTTTTTTTATAAACTGGTGAATATCCACGAATACTCACGAGGCATTCTTGTGAAATTATATGTTTGCTAGTACATTCTCGTTACATGACTTTCTAGTGCATAACCTTTGTGGTTATGAAAAAGTACATTCTTGTTCATGAAAGGCCAAACTTACATTCTTGATATACACTTGCTCGATCATGTTCTCAATTCTTATTATATCATGTTACTTGTGTTACTTGGGTTTTACACCGCATATTTTACCGTATTTCATGTATCTTCACTCTAGAGCAAAAATGTTAATTACTTAAACATTACCTTCATGTTGATACGAAGATACTTACTGGGCATGTGTGCTCATACCTACTTTCTCATCTTTTCCGGAAATACAAGTGAGTCGGATTCGGATTGTGCAAGTAGCGGATCCGAGAGCGATTGATGGTCTATTGGAATGAGAGAAGCCCTAGTTATCTAGTGTCTAGTCGAGTCATATTGTAATTTTCGATTTCTTGAGTCATATGATTTAAGGATGTCAAAGGCAATAGTCTTATGTATTCTTTGATTATTATTATTATGAAATAAAGTTGGAGTTTGAGTAATTACTTGTGCAATTACTTTTATGTGATTGTCTTGCGCTTTGATTTCTTGCTTGCTTGAGGCGTACTAGTCGACTGTCCACGTTCCTGAGATTCCTTCCGCTGTATTAAAAGCTCGGGACGTGACAACGAGGCCGGGCCCACGTACCCAAAGTACCTCTTCCCAACTCCTACAAGCTCATACCCTAAGCCCCGGGCCAAATCACAAGCCCACCAGTCACCCAAGCGGCCCGTTCAACAACTCGAGGTGTGCCGGGCATTTACCTGAACACCTCGCGAGCGATAGTTACAACCCAACAACAACGGCCCCCACGGGCTAATCCCAACATCTCGGAGTACTTTATCCTTTAAAAGACACCGCTAGACAACAAGAGAAGACCCCCGAGGGCCATCCCTAGGGGACATGACTCGCCCGGGGGGGAGTTCACCTCGGGCTCGACCGCGCCCCGAGGAGGGTGAACCCCCTTAGGGAGCGTGCCCTTCTCCCATCCCAACGGCCCCATGGCCATCTCCCAGTCCCAGTTGCTCCCAGCGCATGCTCCCAGTTCGTGCGGCTCACGCGAGGTAGACCGGCGTACCCGTTCGCGGAAGGATCCAACGACGAAAGCTCGGGATTGCGCAAGTCTCACGTTAGCACTCGTGTTCCTCGCACGCACGTGACCGGTCAACCCGTATCCTCCAGCAGCTAGTATCCTTTTGTCCTCTTGCTATTGGTCAAATCAGGACAAAAATAGGGGTAAAAATGGGTTTTTATAGAGTGGGGACCGCCCCCCTCTCTCTCTCCCTCCAATCCGGCTAACCCCCCCGGGGGAGGGTTTAGGCGGACCAGCCTGGACCAACAAGTTGGTCCGCCTAAAACCCTCTAGAAACAAAAAAAATATTTTTTAAATCAAAAAAAGTGGGTGTTTGCCCGGCCTAAACCCCCTTAGGGGAGGGGTTTAGGCGGACCAGACCAGCCCCCTGGTCTGGTCCGCCTAAACCTTCCCTCCCCCACTCCGTAAAAATAAAAAATATATTTTTAAGGGTTTACCCAGACCAGACCAATCCCCTGGGCTGGTCCGCCTAAACCCTTCCCTGACCCTTCAACTTTCCTATAAATTCCACCCCTTGAGAGCTCAAGGGGCATGCATGCAAGGGACAGATGAATAAAAGACCCTTGACCTAACTGCTACACCCTCGGACTTCCGCAGGCATCCAACAAGGGTCGAGGATGCGAGGAGCTTAGTGTGGACGGTTGGCTTTTAGAACGGCTTATACACGCCAAGGGTATGCCACTCGTACTCCCCTTACTCGGCGTCTAGCCATATCGCGTACTCCCCTCACTCGGTGTCTAGCCATATCGCGGAAGTCCACTCCCGTCACACACAAGAAGTTATGACCACGATAAATACACCCGCCTCCCGGGTTTTCCTGCGCATGTCAACCTACGACGGCCACACATATGCCATGATGCCGCATCTACCTCGTCACGGGGTCGTGTCCGACTGCTTGATCAGAGCTGCGCCCGGCCTTCGCCCAGTTACCAGCTGATGCCTCCTTCGACCACCCAGTCCAGTCCTCCCTCGGTGAACCGGGCATGGCCCTTGCCTCGAGGAGAACCTCTGTAAAACACGCGGATATCCGCCTCATCACTCATTGACCGGGGGACCGGCCCATATGTCAGGATTGTCCCGTGGCTTGCACCGATTGTAGTTCGGCCACTACGGCCCACCTGTAAAGCCCTCTTGGCTCCCATTGTTGTGCCCCTGTGGTTTTGATGATGGTTTTGTTGATTGATTGTTGCTGTGAGTTATTCTATGATGATCAGTTATGTTACATGATAAACTGATGCAATAAAGCATTCATTGATTTGGTTTTGATGATTGCTGTTTGATGTGAGTCACTGTGAGTCATTGCAATTGAACTTTAAGACTGTTATCTGCCACATAAAGCTTTCATATACATTTACAGTCTATGCATTGACATGAATGGGACAATGTAAGAAGATTTGTTAAGCGTGCTTCCGTTCGTGCATACTTAACCCCGTGCACATTTTTGGTTGCCACAATGTTCTTGCATTTCTTGCTTTGAACAATGTCCGTGCACAGTCTGTCCACCTCGTGGTGTTTTCACAATTGTGTCTTCATAGAACATTGTGTATCTGTTCTACGTGTTGTCTCTCCTCACAAACACGAAAAGACTTCGTGTCGTTTAAGTTTATAACACTTCGTGTTGATCTTGTCTATTACCAGGAAATCTGCTAAGAGGTAGTACATTGTGTGTCTATACTGTTACTGTCTTCCTGTTGGTTGGCACTTCGTCTTGTTTGAGTATAACACGTAGTGTTGTACTGCTTGTCTTCATGTCGTGTGTCCGTTTTGTCTCCACTATATCTCGTATCACTTACTGTAGTTCCTCGAGTCGTTCGTAAGTTCGAGCAGTCCTGTCCTCGAGTCGTTTTTCTTTTGTGTCCTTAAGTCCTCTAAGGATTAAGTGTCGTCTCACTTCGTGTCATTCTCACTCTATGACCATTCTTCGTGATGGTTTTTGATCTGTCTCCGTGTCGTTTCACCACGTGTCAATTACTGTTCTATCTTTGTTTTGTCTTCAACACGTGTTAGTTCTGTTCAGTTCGTATCGTTATCAGTCCGTATCTTTCTTATGTTGAAATCACACATCGTGTTGATTTCTGTTCTCAACTTCGTGTCATTTTCCTTCTTGTCTTTTTGACTTCGTGTCAAATCACTGTTCTGTCTTCGTGTTGTTTTCAACCCGTGTCGATTTCAGATCTCGTCTTCATGCTGTTTTCACTTCGTGTTGTTTTCACTTCGTGTCAACTTTGACTTCGTGTCGTTTTTTCTTCTCAGGTCTTCGTGTCGTGTTTTCCACACCGCGTGTCATTGTCGCTTTAGTAACCTCACCTCGTGTTGGTTACTGTTGCTTCTGTGACTTCGTGTCATGTTTCCAGACCTCGTGTCATTTTCGTGTCATGTTTCCACACTTCGTGTCGTTCATGTTTCGTAACCACACTTCGTGTTGGTTACTGTCGCTCTTGTGACTTTGAGTCGTGTCTCCCAGACCTCGTGTCATTTTAACTCCGTGTCAACTTCGTCTTAAGTGTTGTTTTCGTCTTCGTGTCATTTTTCACTCCGTGTCGTTTTTGTCTTACTGCGTGCAGAACATTGCAGCACTTCGTGTTACTTTCTGTGCCACCACCTTGTGTCGTTCTCTGTGTAGTGTGTGTCTTTGTCACCACTATACTTCGTGTCGTTGTTTTTTACTTCGTGCTGTTTTCACCGTCTTCGTGTTGGTCTTTCTCATTAGACCTCATGTCGTTCTCGCTTTGACCACACTTCGTGTTGCTTTACGTAGACCTTGTGCCTTACTTGTTTGCAACCACTTCGTGTCGGTTTCTGCTGTCAGTCCGTGTTGTCCTCGTGTTGTTTTTCACCTCGTGTCGGTTATTATTTTCATCTTCTGCGTGTAGTTCTCTTTATAGTGTTATCTCTGTTCTGTGACAGTGCATCTCGTATCGTTCCTCCTTCACTTCGTGTTGTAGTCACCATGTCTATCTCGCGTCTTTCCCAGTATAGTCCATACCTCATGCAGCTTTGTTCTTTGTGGCCATACAGCATGTTAATGGTTTTAATATCATTACAGGTCCGAGGAAGAACGTTCCACACACCTGAGCTGCACGTGATCCAAGACAAGAGGAATCAATCCTATAAAGGCACGTGGCAGGAAGGCTCTGGATCAAGCGTGGGAGGCACACGCGTTTTATGCCCTATCCACCTGCTGCTGCTGCTATATAATGCAGCATTCGTCCACAGATGAAGGTATCGAAGAAGAAGCCAGTAGTGCACAAAGGCCTTCGATCCAGAAAAAGGAAGAAAAGAAAGAAAAGAGGAGAGCAGAGAAGAGAGTGAGAGCGTGAGCTGAAGAAGAAGAAGAAGTGCAGCAAGAGAGTGAGAGATTAGGAGAGTAGAAGAGAGAGAGAGAGAGAGAGAGAGAGAGAGATAGAAGTGTGAGCCTAAGAGAATAGAAGAGCAGAGATTGAGAGAGTGAAAGAGAAGAAGAAGAAGAGAAGAGAAGAGGAAGAAGAGATTACCTGAAGATCTGTCTACTGGACCGTGGATCAAATCCAGGCCAGTCAGCTCCAATGAGAGCCACATTGTGCACTTCATCTTTCAGCTTTCTGTTTTGCTGAAGTTATCTTCGTTTATTGTTTTTCTTTGTTTTCTGGTTTGCTGTGCTTTTCGATCCTCTGGTCTGAGGTCGGGTTCCCTCCGGTTTGGAGGAAGGGAGATCTGATCTCCAGTTGCAAGTAGTTGGGAGCTACTTGTGGGTTCCCTCCGGCTTGGAGGAAGGGAGACTTGTCTCCGGTTCTGGGCTTGTGGATTCAAGTCTAGGGGTTCCCTCCTGGTCTGGAGGAAGAGAGACCGTGTGTCTCTAGTTTGCTAGTGACTGGTGTCACTAGTGGTGCCCTCCGGGTTTGGAGGAAGAGGGGTCTCCGACCTCTGGTTCACTAGTAGCGGGATTGCTACTAGTGGGGTTCCCTCTTGAAAAGAGGAAGAGAGACGTGAGTCTCTGGGTTCTAGTAACTGTGGGTTGCTAGAGGTTCCCTCCGGTTGGGAGGAAGAGGGGAGGTTGTTCCCCTGGTCAAGCTGTGTGGCAGCTTTTGTTGCAGACTGAGTCTGCGGGTTCTAGCGTGAGCTAGTGAAAACCACACTCGGTTTGAGTGTGGGGTGGATGTAGGTCTGCTGGACCGAACCACCTAAAAACTCCTATTGCACTATGGTTTGATTTATCTGTTTTCTGCTTCCGCTAGGTGATTGCATAGGGGCGCTCTAAGTGTTTGGTTTATGATTGAGTGAAAGAGTTGATTGGATTTCTTAGAATACTTTAATCAGTCAAGAGAGCGAAATACCAGTTGAGCTTCAGATTGCCTGATCTGTCTCGTTAGCTTTCTAGTTTTTATATTGAATGAAAGAATTTTAAACGGGCTATATTCATTCACCCCCCCTCTGAATACTACACCGAACCTAACAATTGGTATCAGAGCAGGTCTCTGATCTATCAGATCTAACAATTTGCAGAGGATCCTGCTGGTTTGTTTGGTGCTGTTCAGTGTGTGTGCTTTCTGTGTTCGTAGCTTTGATTCTCCGTCTTAGTGCATTGTCTTGCTTATTTGGTTTAGGTGCTTCAGTTTGTCCTGAACCTTCAGATTGTTTGCAATGGAGCCAATTGTGATGAAAGCTAGCTCCAGCAAAGCAAACAGATCCAACCACAGTGGATCATCAAGCGAGAGAAGCAGCCTCTCGCGGTCTGAAAGTGATGGAGACCACATGGCAATGGCAATTAGTGAATTCAGGAAATTCCTAAGAAAAAGAAAAGGAAAGCATGGTGATGACAGAAAGCAAAGAAGGTATACTTCTAATCCTGCCAAGATTATTGACTCTAATGTTTGCTACAAATGCAGGAAGGCTGGACACACAAAGGATGATTGTCCAGAGTTATTGAAACTCAAAGGGAACACCTCGGACATTGATAGAGAAGGAAGAAAGTCAATATGCTTAATGGCCAACCGGGATGATGAGGAATCCTCATCCAAGGTAAATTCTGAATCCGAATCAGATGGATACTCCTTTGAAGAATTAATAGTGATGTATGAAGACTTGTTCAAAGTATCCAAGAAATTAAAATCTGAAAATAGAAAGTTAAAAAAGAGATGTGAACAGATAAATTCTAATGTTTCATGTGAAAACTGTCAGAGACTAAAAACATCTCATGATATGTGCTTAGTTGATCTGAATACGAATAAGGAACAAATCTCCTCATTGGAAAATAAAAATGAAGAATTGAGGTTGCTAAATTCCGCCATGTCTGAGAGACTCCTGACAGTTGAAAAAGGGAAATCTATTCTGAAAGAAAATGAAGTGAGTAATGAATTCACATTGACACTGGAAAATGAGACTCTGAAAAGTCTGAATGATGAATTGCAAAATCAACTTATGTTGTGTGAGGACCACATTGTGTCTTTGGAAAGAGAAATTGAAGATCTAAAAAACTCCCTGTCAAAATTTGTTAAGGGAAGAGACAATTTGAATAAGCTCCTTGGTGCGAATGTAAATTTTCAGAAGGAGGGACTGGGTTACAGTCCAGACATGAAGAAGGCTGAGAAGGCTTTTGGAGAAAAATTGAAGACTGTTTTCGTTAAAAGTTCAGAACAAGAAAAGCCCTCTACCTCATCCTCACCTCAGTACAAAAATCAGAAAGAGAATGAAAAACAGAAAACAAATAGAAAGAACTCTTCTATGCATATTGATCACAGTCCTCACCCACACTCGCATACATCTAGAAAGAGAATGATCTGTCACTACTGTCACAAACACGGACATTTGATGCATGATTGTAAGTTGATGGAAAAGGATGACCTAGCAGCTGCTCAAAACAATCAGGCTAGAGAACAGGTCCCGTGGGATAAAAAAATTGATTGTTATAACTGTGGAAAAATAGGACATGTAGCTGCACAATGCTGGTCAGGGTCATTTAGAAGAAACTCCCTTCAATGTTCTCATTGTAGAAAGCATGGCCACACAGTCAAAGACTGTTGGCATATCCAGGGTAGAAATGTCAATTTCAAATATGCTAAAATTCCTACAAAGAAAAATGATTTTGGAAGAAATAAAGTTGCATATAAAAGAAAGACTTCTACATGTTCTGAATGTGGTAAGCTAGGCCACAAAGCTGCCAACTGTTGGCTAGCTGATTATGGAAAGAAAATTTTTTTTCATGATAATCAAAGAAATACTCATGCTCATCTACATAGGCATCATACTTCAGCTAATTCGGCGGTGTCATGTAGATATTGTGGAAGGCTTGGTCATTCCATGAATAATTGCTATCAGTTGGAATTTGATGATTATCCTGCTGAGAGACCTTTTAGAACCCCTGCGAGGGTTAATTCAGGACCCAAGGCAGCTTGGGTTCCTGCAGGATCAATCTGATTTTATCTTGCAGGTGTGCCTTGGAAATGAAAGGGGTTAACCAAGGCACTCAAAAAGGGGGAGCCCCAGGAGTCAATTCCTCAGGTTAGGTCTGAACCTTGTTTAAATTCATATCCGAATCCGTGAGCATGAAAATTGTGAGTTTCATGTTGATTTACTTAATTGATGTATGATCTTATCTTGTCTAGTTGATCAGTCTGCAGTCCAGACTCAGCTATTGAATTCAATTCTGCATAACTGATGCTCTTCTCTTGATATATGATTGAACTGAATTTGAATGCTTCTTCAGTGTATATTGTCAATGCATGTGTCTCATAGGTACACATTTCGTCTGCATGACTATCATTTGCCTATTGCTGAAGACTGCATATTTTGTTTTCTGCCTCGAGTTGCATTGTCTTGCATAACCCTGGTATATCAAATGGTAAGTTACTAAAAGGCAAGGAAATCTGCCTAAAGGTTCTTACTATGTGTGAGATGGTCCTTGAGACCAGGTTCTCTGCCAAGTACCAAGGGTCTTGTCTTCATGTAGACCAGTGTACTGCATGTTTTCAGGGGGAGTAAGTTGCATATCTTTGCACAGCAATTCAATGTCGAGTCTTTGCATGTCCCTGCATTACATATAGGCTGTCAAATGCATACATGGGTCAGAGTTCACTGCATATCCTCTCTCACTGATTGTGTTGACCAAAACCTTGATCATACTATGTAAAACCTTGAGTCTTACACTTTCTCTTAAATAAAGTTAACAATTGGTATTTCTCCTATCAATTGGTATCTTTTGGTCTCAGAACTCCTTCAGTCCTTCATGAAGATTTCAATGGGCTATCTCGATCATAAATCAAAAAAAAAATCTTGAACTAGAAATCTTCTATTATACGCTTTTATGAATGTCTGAAATAACTCATGTGGTTTAAGCTTAATGTATTTCATGGAGTTTAACCTTAAAATCTCTTAACATATCTGAATCATGTTTAATAAATCTTAACCAACTGTTTCATGCTGTGTCTTGCAAAAATTTCTAAAATCTGCACTATTGAATACATGACTCTATTTGGTTAAGTACATGAGATTAATATTGTTTTGAAGCAAATGAAAGTTTCTGAATTGTCTAAAGGGTAAAGTAATTGTCAGAGCAATGACCTTGGTCACTGAGAAACACATGTCCAAAGGACTGTGTCATGAGGTGCCTTAGTTAACTTTGATTAAGAATTCATTGAAATTCTGGCAGAGCAATGGTATGCACACTGAGAAATACAACTTACTCATTAAGAAATATTTTGGAGTGTGTCATGATGGGTAAATGCTATCTCTGTTCATATATAGCATGACAGTTAGTCACACTAAGTGCTTAGGGATATTGGCCTCTGATCAAGGTATATCCTCTAGTTACAAGGTGTGCACTGAACTAGAGTGCTCGTAAAATTTGTAGCATGAAAAATCGTTGAACGAATTGAAATATCTGAATATTGATGCTAAAATCAAATTGCTACAACCCTAGACAAAGTCATATGACTTCATAATTGCTTGATTTCAATATTGATGCATGTAATTCCGAAAGAAGTCAATAAATTTGATTGTGTAAGAGAAAGGGAGTCTTATCAAGATAAATATGAGGGCCTGGTTCATTTTTATTAAACCATGGTTTCAGATATCAATACAGAATTTTATTGATAAACTCTACATACATCATGTTTAAACCATGCTGTTCAATAAATGTCATTCATAAGCCCTTATGATAGAAGACTTTGAAAACTTATGCTTTAGATTTATGAGATTGATATCTCTTTGAAAATCAGGCTGAACTTCTTGTGTTTGGAACATCCTTGAAAAATCTGTTTATTAAAACTCTTCTGCTCATGGTATTGACTCATTAACCTGAACTTCTTCTTGTTTGCCCCTATGGTCTCCTTCTCATAAGAGTCCACTTATTGAGGGGGAGCTTCCATGTCATGCATCACTTGCATGTCAATTCGCATCTCTTCAAGGGGAGCATTCCCTGTCATGCTGAATCATGTTCATATCATTTGTAACCTTGCATTCATATACTCAGGGGGGAGTATTGCATTTCTTGTTGCATCTGCACTTTTGCATTTAACCCTTCCCATCACTTTGATCTTCTCTAACTCATGCTTTTGCTGAAACTATTAAAGGGGGAGAATCATGTTCTTGCAAGGGGGAGATTTTGACTGAACTTTTAAACATGCTATAATTTCTCAAATTATTTTTCTTTTTGATGAAGTCAAAGGGGGAGAATAATTTGAGTCTTTAGAATGCCTCACATCATCAGAATGACTCAATATATTGAAAGTGTTGCCATCATCAAAAAGGGGGAGATTGTTGTGCCCCTGTGGTTTTGATGATGGTTTTGTTGATTGATTGTTGATGTGAGTTATTCTATGATGATCAGTTATGTTACATGATAAACTGATGCAATAAAGCATTCATTGATTTGGTTTTGATGATTGCTGTTTGATGTGAGTCACTGTGAGTCATTGCAATTGAACTTTAAGACTGTTATCTGCCACATAAAGCTTTCATATACATTTACAGTCTATGCATTGACATGAATGGGACAATGTAAGAAGATTTGTTAAGCGTGCTTCCGTTCGTGCATACTTAACCCCGTGCACATTTTTGGTTGCCACAATGTTCGTGCATTTCTTGCTTTGAACAATGTCCGTGCACAGTCTGTCCACCTCGTGGTGTTTTCACAATTGTGTCTTCATAGAACATTGTGTATCTGTTCTACGTGTTGTCTCTCCTCACAAACACGAAAAGACTTCGTGTCATTTAAGTTTATAACACTTCGTGTTGATCTTGTCTATTACCAGGAAATCTGCTAAGAGGTAGTACATTGTGTGTCTATACTGTTACTGTCTTCCTGTTGGTTGGCACTTCGTCTTGTTTGAGTATAACACGCAGTGTTGTACTGCTTGTCTTCATGTCGTATGTCCGTTTTGTCTCCACTATATCTCGTATCACTTACTGTAGTTCCTCGAGTCGTTCGTAAGTTCGAGCAGTCCTGTCCTCGAGTCGTTTTTCTTTTGTGTCCTTAAGTCCTCTAAGGATTAAGTGTCGTCTCACTTCGTGTCATTCTCACTCTATGACCATTCTTCGTGATGGTTTTTGATCTGTCTCCGTGTCGTTTCACCACGTGTCAATTACTGTTCTATCTTTGTTTTGTCTTCAACACGTGTTAGTTCTGTTCAGTTCGTATCGTTATCAGTCCGTATCTTTCTTATGTTGAAATCACACATCGTGTTGATTTCTGTTCTCAACTTCGTGTCATTTTCCTTCTTGTCTTTTTAACTTCGTGTCAAATCACTGTTCTGTCTTCGTGTTGTTTTCAACCCGTGTCGATTTCAGATCTCGTCTTCATGCTGTTTTCACTTCGTGTTGTTTTCACTTCGTGTCAACTTTGACTTCGTGTCGTTTTTTCTTCTCAGGTCTTCGTGTCGTGTTTTCCACACCGCGTGTCATTGTCGCTTTAGTAACCTCACCTCGTGTTGGTTACTGTTGCTTCTGTGACTTCGTGTCATGTTTCCAGACCTCGTGTCATTTTCGTGTCATGTTTCCACACTTCGTGTCGTTCAGGTTTCGTAACCACACTTCGTGTTGGTTACTGTCGCTCTTGTGACTTTAAGTCGTGTCTCCCAGACCTCGTGTCATTTTAACTCCGTGTCAACTTCGTCTTAAGTGTTGTTTTCATCTTCGTGTCATTTTTCACTCCGTGTCGTTTTTGTCTTACTGCGTGCAGAACATTGCAGCACTTCGTGTTACTTTCTGTGCCACCACCTTGTGTCGTTCTCTGTGTAGTGTGTGTCTTTGTCACCACTATACTTCGTGTCGTTGTTTTTTACTTCGTGCTGTTTTCACCGTCTTCGTGTTGGTCTTTCTCATTAGACCTCGTGTCGTTCTCGCTTTGACCACACTTCGTGTTGCTTTACGTAGACCTTGTGCCTTACTTGTTTGCAACCACTTCGTGTCGGTTTCTGCTGTCAGTCCGTGTTGTCCTCGTGTTGTTTTTCACCTCGTGTCGGTTATTATTTTCATCTTCTGCGTGTAGTTCTCTTTATAGTGTTATCTCTGTTCTGTGACAGTGCATCTCGTATCGTTCCTCCTTCACTTCGTGTTGTAGTCACCATGTCTATCTCGCGTCTTTCCCAGTATAGTCCATACCTCATGCAGCTTTGTTCTTTGTGGCCATACAGCATGTTAATGGTTTTAATATCATTACAGGTCCGAGGAAGAACGTTCCACACACCTGAGCTGCACGTGATCCAAGACAAGAGGAATCAATCCTATAAAGGCACGTGGCAGGAAGGCTCTGGATCAAGCGTGGGAGGCACACGCGTTTTATGCCCTATCCACCTGCTGCTGCTGCTATATAATGCAGCATTCGTCCACAGATGAAGGTATCGAAGAAGAAGCCAGTAGTGCACAAAGGCCTTCGATCCAGAAAAAGGAAGAAAAGAAAGAAAAGAGGAGAGCAGAGAAGAGAGTGAGAGCGTGAGCTGAAGAAGAAGAAGAAGTGCAGCAAGAGAGTGAGAGATTAGGAGAGTAGAAGAGAGAGAGAGAGAGAGAGAGAGATAGAAGTGTGAGCCTAAGAGAATAGAAGAGCAGAGATTGAGAGAGTGAAAGAGAAGAAGAAGAAGAGAAGAGAAGAGGAAGAAGAGATTACCTGAAGATCTGTCTACTGGACCGTGGATCAAATCCAGGCCAGTCAGCTCCAATGAGAGCCACATTGTGCACTTCATCTTTCAGCTTTCTGTTTTGCTGAAGTTATCTTCGTTTATTGTTTTTCTTTGTTTTCTGGTTTGCTGTGCTTTTCGATCCTCTGGTCTGAGGTCGGGTTCCCTCCGGTTTGGAGGAAGGGAGATCTGATCTCCAGTTGCAAGTAGTTGGGAGCTACTTGTGGGTTCCCTCCGGCTTGGAGGAAGGGAGACTTGTCTCCGGTTCTGGGCTTGTGGATTCAAGTCTAGGGGTTCCCTCCTGGTCTGGAGGAAGAGAGACCGTGTGTCTCTAGTTTGCTAGTGACTGGTGTCACTAGTGGTGCCCTCCGGGTTTGGAGGAAGAGGGGTCTCCGACCTCTGGTTCACTAGTAGCGGGATTGCTACTAGTGGGGTTCCCTCTTGAAAAGAGGAAGAGAGACGTGAGTCTCTGGGTTCTAGTAACTGTGGGTTGCTAGAGGTTCCCTCCGGTTGGGAGGAAGAGGGGAGGTTGTTCCCCTGGTCAAGCTGTGTGGCAGCTTTTGTTGCAGACTGAGTCTGCGGGTTCTAGCGTGAGCTAGTGAAAACCACACTCGGTTTGAGTGTGGGGTGGATGTAGGTCTGCTGGACCGAACCACCTAAAAACTCCTATTGCACTATGGTTTGATTTATCTGTTTTCTGCTTCCGCTAGGTGATTGCATAGGGGCGCTCTAAGTGTTTGGTTTATGATTGAGTGGAAGAGTTGATTGGATTTCTTAGAATACTTTAATCAGTCAAGAGAGCGAAATACCAGTTGAGCTTCAGATTGCCTGATCTGTCTCGTTAGCTTTCTAGTTTTTATATTGAATGAAAGAATTTTAAACGGGCTATATTCATTCACCCCCCCTCTGAATACTACACCGAACCTAACACCCATGAAGTATAAAACCAGTTGAACACAAGCGCCCGTGCGTGGGTCCCAGCTTTCTACCTGCACCACTCAGCGCATGTGTCCAATATCCCTGACCCCAGCAAACACCTCCCAGTCGAAAGCGCACCCATAGCTGTGGAATGCTCCCGGCCCTCTACCCATGGCTTCAGACACATACATACTTCTCTTTGTTGAGTGGTGGAGAGCGGATCTAGAGGGGAGGGGTGAATAGATCTATCCCTTTTTTCTCAATGCAACCCTCTATATAGCTAGATAACATAAATTACAGCGGAGTGTAACTAGCTTATCAAAGAACACTATGATTCGCTTTGTAAGATGAGCAACTTATATATCGATTTAAACCTAAGCATGCATCTAGAACGAAGCAATCACATAAACAAACCACAACACAAAGGATTTTAAGGTGGTTTGGACTGAATTCCCAGTCCTACGTCCACCCCTCGTCAAATCCGGTGAGGCTCCACTAGTGCCACGCACTGAACTGTAAATCGGAAAGACCTCCGATTGTCTTCCTACTAACCGCAGGTAGGGACGTCAACACCGTAGATCGGACAACTTCCGATTGCCTTCTTACTAACCACTGGTAGGGACGATCCTCAGTTCCAAATGTTTATATGAAATGAAAAGAGAAGAAATATCAAGCTATTCAAACAAGATATGAAATATGCTCAAAGAGAAAAGATCTTGTCTGACATTACTGAAGCTTGAATCTGATTCTTCAATGGTATCTTCTTCCTTGTGACATGGTCTTCCTTGGATCACCCTGAGTTGATGAAGAAGATGAAGGATGCAGTTTTGATCTCCCTTGAGAATGAGCTTCTTTGGATCACCTTGAGATGAGGAAGAGGATGATGGTTGTAGCTTTATCTTCACTTGGCTTGGGGTTGATCTCCTCTTGAAGTAGCTTGAATCACTTGAGGATTTGATGAAGAACTTCTTCCCGGAGTACTGTTCACAGCTACACTACTCGAACTCCTCTCCCTTGAACACACCCTTGCAGCCTCCTTTGATCTCCCAAATGATCAACTAGGGTTTCTAACCCTCTTGCATGTGTTTTATAACCTTTGAATGGTCCTTGGATATCCCCCAGACCAGATCCACATTTTGTGGGTGATTAGGTGACTTTAGGATTAAAGAAATCCATAGAGAATGGCCCTTCTCGAAGTGGAAAACAAAGTCAACAAGTGATGGCTCGGGGCTGACGGTCGACCTGTGGAAGCTGGCGGTCGACCGCTACTGAGAAACGCTGTAGACGGATGGTCCTTGGAATTTCTGGTCGACCGCTACTGGGCAGGTGGTCGATCGCCACCGAGACTTGTGCAGATTGGGAGCTGCTAGCTGGGGCGGTCGACCGCCCCTGTGCTGGCGGTCGACCGCCAGCTGGGCAGACCCCGAGTTTTCCCGGGTCGGTCCGTTAACCTCTTTAGCTCCGTCGCTTGAGTCCTTTAGCAGTCCGTTCTCATCTGTGGCATCAACATTGACTGTCTTGAAGATTTCTATTGATTATATCGCTCCTATAATCAAAATTTTGTTCCGAGGGCTCCGCCCCCGGAAACCCCTGCAAGGGGCGCTGCCCCCTTGACCCCTGCGACCTGACCGGGTAGGTCGATCCCAGCGACCTGACCGCGCAGGTCGATCCGCGTGCGAGGGCGCAATCATTGAGCTTTCACTTTTGCCATCTCCACTCCATTCCTTGGCATATCTGTCATGAAAGAACATCAAGTAGTTTAGTCATATAAGAGTGGTAAGACATCAATGACTTATAGTGTTTAGTCATTATCAAAACCAAGAATATCAAATAACTCAAATGATCACATGATGATGTCGAATGACCCAAGTGACAACAAGATGACTCAAATGACCACAGGGACACAACACTCTTCAGCATAGAACGAAGGTGTTCGGATTCAATCCGATGTAAATAAATACCAATTGCTTGCGGTCGGTGGGGAAAGACGTCCAGTACACGATTCCCACAATCGCATGCGCACTCGCACCCGTGGAACCTCTTCTATCTACGTGTCACCCGACCTCTCGAGCCCACGTGCTACGTCTTGGCGACGCTTCCGTGGTCAACCCTTGGTTCCATAGGTGATTATTGAGAAATCGACTGGCACGTCCGCACCCGGTCCAGTTAACCTACACCCCGGCACTCTCGTGCCATTCGACCTTTTTCAACTTTCCGTAAGAGGAGAGTGCCAAGCACTGCTGTGAGAGGCATACAACCGTGAAGGAGGATACCCGAGATAAATCAAAGTCCCGTATTTTCCTTCATCCCAGTCATCGGCATAAAAACCCCCGCAACAAAGAGGATGGCACACCCGGTGGGACGTCTCCCACCTTCCTTCTTTTTGTTGAAGAAAAGCCTGTGCCAGCCCTGAAGCCCTGGTGCCCTTTTCCTGTCCATGCAAGGGAGGCGGAGGAGGGTACTTGCATGCATTTCCCAGTAGCTCCCAGCTCGCGCTCTGACCGCCGGACTACGCTCGGCCACCGTCAGCAACCGTCGCCTCTGCAGCATCCAACACTCCAGTAACTATGGCGACCGTTACCTACGGTCCCATCGTCATCGCCACCCACGCGCGGGTGGGATACTTGGAAATGCCGATTGTCTTCAGCAGATTCGCCCCAATCGTCGGATCACCCTACTTCTTGGGTGTGGTCCCCGTGGCTGTTCCACAGCTACTCTCAGATTCCGCTCCTACCGACGTGGCGAACATGCCGCGCCACTCTCCAGCGTTAGTGGCCCGCTCGAGTGTTAGACTCGGGCCGTCCAACACCGGCCCCAATGGGGGTCCTAGATCATCCCCTGCCTAGGCAAGCTTTGCCCCCAGGGCCCAATGTCAGCGAGCTTCCATCATGGGCCCCGCGCCCCAAGCCTCGGCCACCACTACAGCATCCCGCTCGGGCCTCCAACCCCGAGCCCCTGTCAAGCCGGCACTTGACACAGGTTTCCACCCCCGGGTGCCCGACTTCCCAGCACCCTGCTCAGGCCTTCAGGTCTGAGCCCCAGTCGAGCCGGCTCCCCGCACGGGTTCTTCCACTAGGGGCCAAGGCTCCCCAGTACTCTGCTCGGGTCTTTCGACCTGAACCCCAAAAGTGCCGTCGTCCGGCATGGGTTCTCAACCCCACGTTAGAGGCTCCTCAGCGTCCAGACCGGGCACACAACCCCGGGATTTCTCAAGGTCAGCTCCCGGTGTGGACCCTCCACGTCGGGCCCTGGGCTTCTCAACTCCACTACGGGGTTCTTCCCCTTACCATCTAGTAATGCCGTCTCCCAGCACGGGATTGCCCCTATGGGAAGTGGCGATTCCCATGTCGACTGTGGGCCCTTCATCCCACACTCCAGCTCCGCTAGCGCTCGGTACAGGTTCACAACCTCGGGTTGCCGGCACCTTAGCATCTTCTACAACGTTGCTTCTCGATGTAAGAGCGTCGTCTCAAGCATCGGCAACACTTCTATCGGCTCAAGCGAGGGCTTACACCTGAGCCACCCAGTCGTCGACTCCCGATGCGGGTCCCGTACCCTGGGGGCCGATCTCGACACTTTCAACCAGCAGCCCTATGCAGCCAGCTACCATAGGCCAGGTCTTCTCGGTCTATCACCTCGGGGCAGGGTCTTCCTCGGCCCCCCAGAAGAAGCGTCGCCATGGCCGTAAAGGCAGACGACTCGCCGCTGCAACTAGTAACTCAGGCAAGACTATCCTTGTCGGTGACCTACGGATTCTCCTTAATGGGGGCGAACCAATCATACCTCAGGAACGGACCATCCCTACGGTTCCCATCTCCAACCATTTTGACCCCCTACGTCAAATGCGAGAGGACAAGGCAGAGCTCAGAGGAGCGGGTGCCCCAATAGTAGCCCGAGGGCATCCACACCAGCCCGATTCACGAGCTCCCAAGTCGACCCATCGGAGAAATAACAATAAGGGAGACCAGCAACCCGACTTGAGAAGAATCTGGGTCACCTCGGAAGAAGCTCAAGCCGTTCGAAGGGCGCGTACAAGAAACCCCCTGTGAGCGCTCAGACGTGGCATCAGGCAAGACGCGTCTGATCCCATAACCGCACCGTCTGACGATGCCCAATAATCCAATGTCTCCCGCTCGGGCAAGTGGAGGCAAAGATGGGCCCGTTCTCGGGACCGCCAGCAACCCGTCCTGAGCTCTCCTCAGGCCGACATCGAGAAGGAGGCTCCTCTGCAACGCACCTTGATCTTTGACAGACTAGTGGGGCCCGTCTGCCTTGAGGAACACCCTCGGAGGAAGCGGACGGCCTGATTCATCAACGACGCGGTTCGGGTGTTCGTGTGGTATACGACCGGACACCAACTCGACACCCAGTCTGATGACCTGAACCAGCCCCTGTCCCATTTCAGGAGGCCGCGTCATCAAACCCAGCTGCCTGCCCCAACAGGTCACATTGGCACTTCCGCCGGACCGCAGGCATCGGAACATGCAGAAGAAGCCCCAGCCGAGGACCGTGACCCACCTATCAACGCGGAGCCGGTCAACAATGACCCTCCTGCGAACAAGGTTCAAGAGGTGACCCTCGAGACTCTCGTGAAAGAGAACCAGCATTTGAAGGCCCTCCTGCATGATCTCCTTCAGGAAGGAGACCTTCATCCTTAGCAACCTGCTAGGCCTCCGATCGAAGCACCGACACCGTTGGCTGGGCGTGATGGTGCCAACACCTCAGCGGCGGCTGCCCGAACCCCGACAGCAGCCGAGTTCAGTATGCCCCCAGTCGAAGCTCAACCGTGAGCCTCCAACAAGCCAGTGCTATAAAATCTCATGGCACAATGCCAAATGATCGGGTAGATTATGGAGACGAAGCTCGCTCAATATGGGGAAGGGGTTGCCACTATAGACCTCTATAGTGTACCCTACCCGCATCACCACCAGTTGAAAAAGCTCCCTCTGGAGTACGCCAAGCCCCCGAAGCTACAAAAGTTTGATGGGCAAGGGTCTCCACATGAGCAATTGGCCTACTACGTTTTGGCCATGGGCGAGCTAGCGTTGGATGAGTCATATCTCCTCCGCTACTTCGCCACTTCCCTTACGGGAACGGCCTTCCAATGGTATTCCTGCCTGAAGCCCAACTCAGTGATCGACTGGGCAGATCTCCAGAAGAAATTCCTTGATCACTTCCAAACGGCCGAGCGAAAGATCTCCCTGGCCGAGCTCTGCTATCTCCGGCAGAAGAAGGGCGAGAGCGCCCTCGACTTCATCAAGAAATGGCGAGACCTCAGCATGAGGTGTATCAATCTGCGAGTTCAGGAGGATGCTATCACCATATGCCGTCGAGGCTTGGCGACCGAGGTCAGCGAAAAGCTTCTCGACACCAACATCAAAGGCTTCGACCAGCTCAAATCGGTAGTCGTCGAAATAGAGATGTTCTTCATCGATAACCCGAGCTATACTTCAGTAAAGGGTAAACAAACGCGAGAACGCCAACCCGGTAAGGAGGTGAACATCATCGAGTTCACCCCTGCCGCCAAAGCCAGTAAGGAGGCCGAACCAAGCGGCCCTGATAAAAAGCCAACAGACAAGTCGGTCGCTCCTTCTTTCTCGGAGCATACGAAGACACCCTTCTCCTTCAAGAAGGAACATACGAAGATGCTCTTTGACCTCTGCATGGCCCATAAGATTGTCGAGCTGCCAGGAATCCGCAAGCCAAACGAGACTTTGAAGACCGACGATCCCAGCTATTGCCCATATCATCGCATGTTGGGGCACCCAATTGAAGATTGTTATGTCTTCAAGACTCAAGCATAAAAGGTGATCCGAGACAGTCTCGTCAAAATGAAGAGTGGTCTCGTCAATCCCCCGCAACCACATACGTGGTCCAGGCCCGCTAAAGCAGCGCGTGTGGTTCACTACTCGGCCAGCGTGATCCATATGATGGCCGCATTCTCCCTCTCCGACATCAAAGCAGAGGGGCCCAACACCAGTCAAGGCGAACGTTCGCTCTGGTATCCGGGGTGGATGCCCTGGCATAATCGCATGCCCCTCTCCTTCCCCAAGGAGAGGACTCGGAGACTCTTCGATGTCCATGCCCCGTGATCCGTCGACAGACTACACTCACTAGGACTTCAGTCACCCCCAGTACTGCCCTTTCCACGCCAGAATCTGCTACGCGATCGAGTCCTGTGAAGAAGTCCAGTACCTCATCCAGGAACAGATCCAGTGGGAGAAGATCGATGCTGAGGGAAATTCTATGGCCCTTGTGATACTTTGACAAGCTGTCGAAGAAACCCTCAGCATCGCTAGAAATGCTCCAGAATGGCCAGACTCTCCTCAAGAGAATGGGCACGGGCTGCCTTACCAGCATACCCCAGAATGGCTCGAGTTTCGGACCGATAATCAAGAAGCTCTTGAGCGATTGTGAAGGTGCAGGGAGAGGGGTGCCAGTCAAGAAACTGGGCCGAGTAACTTCTCGGTCAACGTCATCCATCCTCCTGCGACTTCGACCTCTCCTAATTCCCTGACATTACCAGCCAACCAGCCGGCCCCTGCCACTTCGGTGATGCAATGGCGGCCCTGGCGGGAGTTGGAATCTCTCCCCTTCTCCAGAGAAGACATCGCCAGGCTCCTCCAGGTCCTTCTTGGCCGAGAGAATGTCCTAGTGAGCGAGACGACGATGGGCTCCTCAGGCCCCTCTCGCTCTCCCCTACCCTACCTCTGTCTCTGACATCCGGGAATAGGAAGGGAAAGCAAAAGTAGGGTTAGGTCCCGACCCGGCCATGTCATGCCCCCTCAGCCGGTGAGCCATCGGGTCCTCCCCGCTTGCCCTCTAACCCAATCCAGATCGCAAAGAAGACATCTTCGGAGTCTTCAGCGACTTCGGATCGTACGTCGGGCCCACCGCCGCAAGGCCCAGTCAATGCTCAGAGTCGGGGTAACTACCCAGAGCGGCAATACCCTACGGTACCTTCGGTTGTCACTGGACCTTGCTCTCAGCATGATCACAAAGGCAAGACTAAGGAGCAAGACAACAAGCACATCTCCCAGTCCGCTTCTCCACAAAAGGCACCGCCACCGTGGGTAAGGCATC
The DNA here is from genome assembly GCA_022559845.1 of Amorphophallus konjac. Lineage (NCBI taxonomy): Eukaryota > Viridiplantae > Streptophyta > Magnoliopsida > Alismatales > Araceae > Amorphophallus > Amorphophallus konjac. The sequence continues at coordinate 357,426,130 of CM040126.1, forward strand.
AAACCGTGCATATGTCTTCGGATGCTGGTTCCAGTGTACTGGCTCAGTAGAAGACACCTCCCACGCCACCGCGGCTAAGGCATCAAGCCGCGCATACATCTTCGGACGCCAGCACTAGTCTGCCAGCTCCTCGTAGACTCCTATCGCCACCGCGAGTAAGGCACCAAACCGCGCACACGTCTTCGGATGCCAGTTCCAGTATCCCAGCATACCAGGAGTTGCCACTTGAGGTAATCGAGCAGGCGATCAACGCCACCTTCTAGACACAACAAGCGGAAGGTGCCTGGATTGAAATCCAGGCGAAGAAAGGTCGTCGACCTCACCCTGCCAAGGCACTAGCTCGGAGATACCGTCATGGGGATTTATCAACTCCGGCCTCAACACCACCCCCTCCTACTCTCCGTGAGGTGGCTGTCGCCAAGAAACGGGAGAAAACTAGGAGGAAGAACCTCAAAAGGTGGCTCAGGAAGCAAGCTGAGCAGGTAGCCGTCTTATAGGCCCCAGCCAAGCCAACGCCTTTCCAAAGGCTCTAGCGGCTCATTGGCGATCTGGAGGAATACATCCCTCCTTGTCCTACCGATGCTCTCCCACTCGACAGCTATATCCCGTGGGAAGAAATGCAGAAGCGAGCCCGCCTTAGAAACTGGGTCCATGAGATGATCCAGAAACTCAAGAACAGCAAAAGGCTCCTGATCCCAGACGAGCTTTCCTTGTGCTATAAAGACAAGGAGATCACAACTGAGCACCTGGTAGAAATGCTTCGGGGTTGCACCTGCAATATGGTGGCTATTCCACCACTTGATAATATTAACACTTCCCGGCGAGGTGAACTGGTGGCCTCCCGAACCAGACAGAGAACTACTGCCCCGCTCAGGCTACAGCCAGCCCCATAACACATAGGCCGCGGCCGGGGTCACGGTAGGGGACGCAGTAGAGGCCGCGGGAGAATTCCATAGCTACCCCTTCACCCATCCACCTTCGACCCGGAACGAATCATCCTCTTTCGGGGAGAGGAACCTACCCCCATTCCAGAAGTAGAAATTCGGAAGGGACCCAGCATCTTCGATCCTTCCGGCATCGAAGAGATTGCTGCCAGCATCCCAGTCCCTGCACCATCTTGTTCCTCTTCCGTAGAATAAGTAGGACCATCTGGCAAGGATGAGCCAGCTCACCAGCTACACCCAGAAGAGCCATCATTGGCACCCCTGTTCTAGGAATCCGCGGGTGTTCAGAATCAGTCTGATCCCAGTGGCAAAGGCAAAGTAGTACAACTCCCCGACGGGGAGCGGCATAGCAGCCCACAAAAAGCCCAGCCCGACATACTACCCTCCTTGGAGGATGCTCGAGCTCGAGCCGACAGGAAAGTCCTCCACAAGATGAAGCGCTTACCTGCCAGCATTACAATCTGGGAAGCCATCGCTTGGAGTAAAGAGCTAAGAGAAACTCTTATCAAGATACTCCAAGAGCCAAAAGTCTATGAAGCACATGTCGCGGAGATGAAGGCCGCCACATATGAAGCCTTCATAGTCTCCGTCTCCTTCAAAGAGAAGGACATGCTGCTCTCCCCTCCGTGCCATAACCATCCTCTCTACATGAAGGGGAAGGTCAATGGGCATGACGTAAACCGCATCCTGGTGGACACCGGTGCTGCTGTCAACATCATGCCACACAAAACACTCAAGACTTTATATCTGACTCCATACCTCCAGAAGGTTCAAGCGGTTAAGATATCCGACTTCAACCAAGACACTGAGGATGTCCTCGGCCGGGTGGATGTTGATCTGGTGCTCAATGATTTCACCTCCAAGGTGACATTCTACATCATCGATGTCAACACATCATATAAGGTGCTACTGGGCAGACCCTGGCTCCATGAAAATTGGGTCATCCCATCAACTCTCCATCAATGCATCAAGTATGCCAAGGGTGGGGAACAACACACGGTCTTCGCAGACCTGTCACCATTCACTCCAGCAGAATGCAATCTTACCGACGCTGCACTCTACTTCAGGGGGATTAGTCCATACCCCGTGATCAAGAGCAAAAGCAATGGCTGACTCTCAGAGGAAGATGATGATGATCTCTTCTTCGTTGTCGAGGAGAAGGCCAAGCTTCATCGGCTACGCCTAAGCTCCAAGTCAACCTCAGATCACCCTGAGAGGCGCAAGATCGACTTCGAGGCCAATCTTATTAGTCGAGCTATCGGCCAGAGTATATGCTTGCCACCAGACTGCATTCAGTTCCCATGTGCATCAGAAGAGCACAGCGTCAAGTCGCTAACAACATTTATTGTCACCTTCAAGCGACAACGCAGAAACAAGAAGAAGGCTAATAGGGACAAGCCCATTGTCTTTTATAAGGGAGACATGGTCCCTCAAGCCCTACCAGATGATGGCTTCACCTGGTCTAAACGAGTCAATGATACCCCTGAAGCAGTCCAAGTACTGGACGACCTGCCATCACATATTCGGGAAATGTGTCTGAAGCAACACATCCCCCAATGTCAAGCTTCCACATAGTGAAGATATTTCCACCAGCTGTGGACCCCTTCCTAGGTCCAGGGGCAACCCCCGTCCTTTCATAAGGATACCAGGGGACTTGGCTACGACCAAGACCCGGACTTTCGCGTTTACTACGCGGTCAATGTCATAGGCTTGACATAGCCGGTTGATGAGCGGGCTAAAGTCGAGGCCAAATTCGACAGCTCTAGGGACGAGGAAGAGGAGATCCTGATCTCGATCCCCGTCAAAGCCATCACTCCAGTCCAAGCAGTCGATGAATCTTCCTCGTCTTCCTGCAAAGATATCGGGGCCGAAGAAGCTCCTCTTGCCACCCAGCTTGTCGAAGGACTCAATTCAACAAACTCTCTTGATAAGGGGGGGATCCAGAATACTAGCTGTGACGGATTGTTAGCTTTAGCAGGAAACTCCAGGGAAACCTCAGCAACCCCAATTGATAACTACTGGCCAGAAGCTGGCCGCCCAGATCAATCCTTGATGGATTCCGATGACAACAATTTTCCAGTCCCATCGGCGTCAACCAGTGGCTTCGAAAATCAAGAAATACATGAAGCCAACACCGATGATGAGGATTTCATCAACTTCCAACCACCTCCTCTCGAGTTGGAGGACGGCGGCCAGGCGACCGTCGATGAACTCGTCGAAATCGACCTGAGTGAAGATGGAGCCCCCCAACCCACGTTCATCAGCGCTCTCCTCACCGAGGCAGAAAGGCGGACTACAAGCAACTCATGCTCGAATACAAAGATTGCTTCGCCTGGACATACAAGGAGATGCCAGGGCTGGACCCCTCCGTGGTGGAGCACGAGCTAGCTATTTCTCCCTCAGTCACTCCAGTCAAACAACCATAGCGGCGCATGTGCCATGAGCTGGAACTCCAAGTTTCGACCGAACTCAATAAAATGGCGGAGGTCGACTTGATGCGTGAAGAGATACGGACTGGGTACCAATTTGGATGCGAACTTGGGACTCTAGGTGACGACACGATCAAATTGAAGACACGGCCAGCAAAGCTCACGATCGTCCCACGTGAGGGAAACGTGCGGATCTGCACGGCTGAGAAACCAACAGTGAGTCAAGGGTATTCGGCTTACTCTTGTTCTCGGATTGAGTCACGGGACGGGTCTCGCATTCACTCTCGCAGCGGTGAGTAAAATTGAACGAGCTAATTATCCTATCACTCAAGCAGCGGCATAAAAAAAACAAATACGAAATAAGCAAATGAGATAAATAGGGAGGTGAAAGAACCTCTACGCTCCGGGCGTGGGGAAGGCGACCCCGGCCAAGACTCGTACTCCCGGTACGAATAATTAGCAATAATTACAGAAATGATTTATTACCCACTCCACGCAGGGAGGTAAAGGGCTACACATGGGACCCAGGAGTATCAAACTTGGGTTGACGGGCGGCACGTCTGTGAAGCACTCGGGACAGCGGCGGATTGCCGGTTCGGTTCGGTTCTGCTCGGGCCCACAGGACAACAAGCGGGTTCGACTGCTGGGATGGCGGTGTCCGGGCATCTCCTTGCTACGGCGGCTGGCTGGGATGATGCTAGGGGTCCCTGGTCGATGCCTGGGAGCGGCGATCACTGGATCGGAGCCGGGGATTTATGGGAGAATTAACTCCTAACTCTGTTCTGCAGTCCTGTCTCGGGACAGATCTGCGCGACTCCACAAGAATGATCACCACGCCCAGATCCGGTGTCAGATCGAGGCGAGATTGGTGCCATTGGAAAGTAGACTTAAATATATACAATATAGGTGAATTTTACTTCCATCCAACAGTCTGATTTAAAATACAAATCTTTGTGCTCCGAAGTTGTTTCTGGCTCAGATTTCAGAACAGTCAGGACAGATTGGGATCTGCCTGAAAACGAATTTTGACCAAGGGGAATTTGGTGGATCTGGACTTTGAAATTTTTATGGGTGAAAGGGGGGGAATGAGGATCATGCAAAAATATTTTGAGATTTTTCTGAGATGGTTTAAAGGGTGGGAAAAATAAAATAACAAAATACTATCCCACAGATCTGTTGTTGGGCAGACTGTCAGGGGTGAAAAGAATTGACTAGGAAGGGGGGCAAACGAAGGCTGATTGACATGAAAATGTAACTGGAGATGGGGGATGACCGGGGGAACAAACTCTCAAAATTTGAGGTCGATCAGACGGCTGGAATGGGAGAACTAACATAATCTTTAAGCTTCTCTCTTGGATCTTGGAATCCTGGATAGTAGGTTAAAGACGGGGTTGTGGCGGCTCGATGGCGGCACGAACGGAGGCGGCGTCGGCGGTGGCTGGAAGTCGCATCCAACAGAGGTGATAGAGGTGAGAATCACTCCCAGAATCAAGGCTTGACACCTTGGAGAATGCTGTAACTCTCACAGCTGCAAGAAGGGGGAGAGAGGGGAGGGGTGCCCAAGGCACAAGCTCCACAATTTTCTGAATTCTTTTGCATTAATCCTTGAATAATTCTGAAATACAAGGGGTATATAACTCTAACTAAAAGACCTAACTAACCTTATATCTAGGGTTAGGGAGGGGCAATTAGGGGATATGAGATTATTCCCCCATGTTGTCAAAAAAATACAACAATAAAAAAACACTAAAGGAGGGGGGGGGCCTTCATGGTCAAGAGGGGAAAATGGACTTTTCTACCTTGGTCCATATTCTCCCATATACCAAAAACCAGCCCATGTGGGCCCTAGAATCTAGGTGGCCCAATGGGAAAGAAGGTGGGGGTCCATCCGGGCCTACATGGCCTTTTGCAAAGAAACCCACTAAGTCCTAAGGACTAACACATTGGCTTATAATTGCCATACAATTGACCCAAGGATAAAAAATGCAAATAAAGTGTTAGTGGCCTTGCTTTCATGTCCCCATCAATTCTTTCCGGGTGGGAAGAACTCGACCCCGTCAAGTAAGGGGTGCGGCTGCGCAAGTATCGGCCCGGGTGATCCCCATGTCTCCGGATGTGGACCGTGCTCTTCACCATACCTGGTAGCGCAGGTACGCTCCACTCCTCGTAGTCGTCACCTGCTCATCCCGTATATGTTCCATATGCTCACGCTGCTGTGGGAATGAGGCTAGTGGTGGACACTCAGGGGTGGGGTCACTCTCAAAGGAGGAGACGGCTTGAAAGACTCACTGGGAATCACCGATGGGTCCCTGTAGGTGACTAGATCTGATACTTTGAAGGTAGAGCTGTTCCCATATTCGTCAGGCAAGTCCACAACGTATGCATGAGATCCGACTTGCCTCACACACGAAAGGGACTGACACCTGTGAGCTTGCATTAGACCGACTCGACTCGACGTATGCAGACTCACTATGCAGTCGACAAATGTATGTCTAGACTCAAACACTCAAGCATGCATGGGGGATGGGATTAAAGCTATTGACTTCCTAGACCGACGACTTGGGACTGATTTGAATGAAAAAAATAACATGACTCGGTGTGATTCCCAAACATCACCCATGTACATCATGAATAGAAGCAACTTGACCCATAATCCGATGTTCCAGATCTCGACCCATGCCAATCTCCATTGGTTCAAAAAGATTCATCCTCGGGTTTTGAAGTGTTTGAGGACGAGAAGGTGGAATACGGGGGAGTCATCTAAAGGCTCGGCATGGATCACGAGGAAGATGAGATCAAGATGCCGTCTCTCATGGAAGTGGCAGATGTCAGACCATACTACATCAACATAGGGCGTGGATGGTGGTAAGACAGTAATGAGTGACAGCTCAACAGATGGCTCGGGAGAGACTGACATGCTAGGGACGGTTGACTGCACGGGGAACTGGGTAAGTTGGTAGGACTCTTGGAGGACTAGGAGTTCTATGGGTGATGCGGGACGGGACCACGGACGCGACAAGCTCATGACTGTCCCTTAACGAGGGAAGCGTCGGACGTGCGCGGTTGAGAAACCGACAGTGAGCTAGGGTGGTCGGCTCTCACTTGTGCCCGGATCGGGTCACGGGACGGTAACGCTCTCTCTCGCAGTAGCGGTGATATAAATATAAAGTGAGCTAATTGTCCCTACACATGCTCTCTAGCAGCGTCATAAACAAATATATATGAAGTAAGCAAAATGCCAAGTAAGGGAGCGAATGCGATACCTCCACGCGCTCGGCGTGGAGAAGACGGACCCGGCCGAAGTCGTACTCTCGGGACAGTTAATACATAAAGATTACAGCAATGAGTTATAGCCCACTCCACGCAGGGAGGTAAAGGGCGACACAATGGGGTCCGGGAGGACCGAATTCGGGTTGACGGGCGGCTTCTCGCGTTGATTCGGCAGCACCCGAACACGTGACGGTGGGGCCCACGTGCTGTCCGGAGGGACCGTGCGGGACCCGATGTCACCACTGTGGTGGGGACACTTGTGGAAGTGTTCCCTGGGCTGGCGGCAGGCTGGTTCGCCGGCCGGAGGCCAGGCGGCTCCGTTCGGCATCGGTCGGGATGACCGGCCACGGATCTGCAGCTTCTGGTTTTCAGCGCGCGTCCCGGCGAGAACGGGCGCTGCGATCAGCCCCGATGTCGGATCGACATGAGACTGGTGCCGTTGGAAAGCTAACTTCAAATACTTCAACCTAGGACTAAAGATATGGCCTGGATCTGCACGGATCTAGGCTTTAATGAATTTACAAATTCCTGTTGTACAGTATCCGAACACTCAAATCTGCAGGGCTATTCTCTGAGAACTACCTTTGACTTCTATGACGACCTTGGATTCAGACTTCGACCGCTTCATGAAAGTTGTGGGAAATGGAGTTAGGAAAACGGCAAAACTGGTTTGGACAAGTTTGGATATGGCTACGAATTGATAGGAGTTTTTCACTAACAGTAGGTCGGATCTGGAAATGGGCTGAAAGCACTGTAGCTGAGGAAGAGCATGGATTTTTAAAAATAGATAGAAGGATGATCAAATATTAAGAAATTTCATGGATGTAGGGGATTAGGGACAGAACTCCCAGTGAAATTGGGAGGGTTTAGAAAAATCAAAAGGGTGGTCGGAGATGGGAGACTCAGAGCTATTGTCACTGTAGACAGAGACAAAATAGATCTGGGAATGACAAATGAACGAAAATGGAAAATTACTAAATGGAGGAGTTTTGGCGTGAAACTTTAGGTGGAGGTGGGGATTCAAGGTAAGACCACACCCTCAAAATTTCAAATCCATCTGAGCTCGTGGCTGGTAGAAAGAATTCACGAACTACACCTCTATCTAGCAGGACAGAAACTTGAAGACGGCTCTGCGGCGGCTCGAAGGCGGCACGAACGGCGGCGGCACAGATGATCACCGGAGATAGAGGGGAGGGGATAGAGATAGAAACCACTCTATAACTGGAGATTGGAGGAGAGAAACCAGAGGGAGAGAGGAGGGGCTCAAGAACACTCTTGATTTTCTAACAATTTTCTCTTCATTAATGCTAACAAATGGAAAATATAACATTTTTATATACCATGTGTCAAATCTAATCTACACCGTTAGATCTAGGAGTGGGGAATGGAGGGCTGGGATTAAGTGTGAATGACACATAAAAATTAATAAAATACTAAGGGGAGAGGGGCGCCCCCTTGACCATGGTTAATGGGGTTGAATGGGTAGGTGAGGTAGGTAACCCACCTTGGACTAATTAAGCCACTTGTCTCCCATGTGGTCAAATGGCATTCAACCCTTCTAGATGGCCACCTAGGATGGTTGATCAGCCCCACATGGATGACATGGACCAATGAGAAAGGGCTGGGGGCCCCCTTGCTGGTCCTACTGACAAATTACATAGAAACCCACACAATCCGTGGGAATGACGCATTGGCTTACAAAGCCATACAATTGCGTACATACTTTCCCAAGGATATAAACACAAACTAAAAGGACATAAATGTAAAAGAAAAAGTACATGCTCTGCGTCGATTCCCATCAACTCTCCCCGGGTGGGAGGAACTCGACCCCGTCGAGTAGGGGTATGGATGCTCGAGTACTCCGGCGGATCTGTCACCGTGCCAAGTAACGCGGGTACGCTCCACTCCGAGTGATCGTCACCTGCTCATTCCATATATACTCGATATGCGCGGACTGCTATGGACCGAAGGTGGACACTCCGGGTGGGGCACTCTGAAAAGGGAAGGAAGCAGCTCGAAGACTCACTAGGAATCACCGCTGAGTCCCTGTAGGTGACTGATCCGGGTATAGATGTAGAACCGATCCCATACTCATCGAGTGAGTCGACTCGCTTCACACTCATAAGGGACTGACATCGACGAGCTTGCACAAGACACATGTAGACAAACAAATGACACACAAGCCATGCAAACAAACCACACAAAACAAACCACACAAAAAAACACGCGGACTCATCTATAACCCTAGACACACCTAATGTTAGTCCGACCCGTACATGGGTGACGGCGGACCAGGACACCCGAGTATGTGCCATGCATGCATGTTATGCAACTGGGAATGGATGGCATGGGGAACACCTATACGTCGGGTGTGGTTATGCGTGGATGGTCTTTTGTATGTGGGTGACTCGGGTGGTTTAGAAGGGCCGGGTGTAGGTGGGTCGGGATTGGTGGATGTAGATAGACCATCCCGAGGGGAAGGGGCATAAAAGTGGGCTTCCTTGAAGAAGGGGAGTATGGGTGGTAACTCGGGAAGCCTAATAGTGAAGGGGTCAAAAGGGTCAAAGAAGGTATGACCCCTTGTGGTGGGTTCCCACAAGTCACGGTCCCACGTGTAGAAGGTTTGAAGATGTGGGTAGTCACCTTCTTGAATTGTAACGGGTGGGACGGGGATCGTAGGCAAGAAGTATGATTCCTCCCTCGGATAAAAGGGTATGAATTCGGGCTCGTCCGGTAAGGGGAGGAGTAAGAGGACCTCCGTGGTGACACAACCCACGGTGCACTCGGAGGTAATGGACCCGAAGGCCGGATGGGTGAAGCTAAGACTAGCTGGTTGGTCAAAGCCTCGGGCCAAAAGATGCGTCAACTCCCATTGTGAATCTAATCCCATGACAAGATCGTCCAACGTATCAACATGGTGACGAGATCGAAATGTGGTATGGAATGAGTTGACCGGCACTATAGGTAGGATGGGGTCCATGGATGGAAAGGGAGGTTGGACCAAGCTATCCTTAAACCAACTAAGAAGTGGCTCGGCTATGTAAAGTGTTCCCGTAAGAAACACGGGTGGCTCGGGCTTTGGTAGCTCCAAAGAAGAAGGTTCCGAATAGAGCTCGGAAGGAGCCGGTGGTGATGGAGCACCTACGAGAGGTGAAGAAGCACTTATTCTTTCCAACAAATCCGAAATCATTTTCTTGCATTCCTCAAAGGAGCGGGTTGGAGTAGGGACCTTGGGGTGGACTCGCTCCTCGTCCCTCGGCCTAGGTGTGGTCCTAGGCTCGGCTATAAGTGGGGCTTCCACTCGGTTGGAGGTACTTGAGTGGGTTGGGATGGGGGTGCCAAGGGGAGGTTGGTTGGAGGTGCTTGGGCGGGCCACTAGATTGTTGTCGCTTTGGTGGGCTTGGATGGCGGTGAAGGGGTGGGATTGGGTAGAGGTGTGGCCCACTTGTTTGTGGGTGAGTTGGTGGGGTGGGTGACTGGTATGACCTCCGTGGTTGGAGGTAGGTGGGTGGGGCAAGTAGGCCCTCCTAAGCGCTCTCTTCATTTCCCACCATGACTCGATGGGCCTTAGATTCTTATCCTCCCTCCAGTATTTGATGTTCCTCCAAGTTGCGGCGGCTTCACCAAAAAGTCACCTTTTGGCAACATCGACTTGCATGGGCCCGTACATAATGTACACCTCGAAGTAATCATCCATAATGGCTTCCTATTCTAGGTAGACACTCGGGTCATCGGACCCGTAGAAGTCCCGGGTTTCGGGCCTCGTGGGGTGGTTCGGGTGGTCCTTCCATTTGAGATAGTATCGCCACCATCCGGGAGTTTGGTAATCCATGGGTGATTGGGGACTAGTGGGTGGGCATGCCGACACTAGTAGATAAACCAACTAGACAATGGACTACAACCCTAGACATGACGACCAAGACTCGATACGTGGCGGAGATAACCGATCCGAAGACCACTCGCGCAAGTGTGCGGCCTTCCCGATAGGCGTAGCCTAACGTTCGGGCAACACTTTTGATATACCGGGTTATTGGGATTCGATGCAAAAGACACTTTTTTTGTTTTAAAATAATGATGACCCTAAACACGACTTAGACAATGACTAATGGCTAGACGTAAATGACACTCTTTTTTTTTGTTTTGACACCCTAGACTCAACCCCGCTCTCATACCAAATTGATGTGGGACGGGACCACAGACGCGACAAGCTCGTGACTGTCCCTTAACGAGGGAAGCGTCGGACGTGCGCGGTTGAGAAACCGGCAGTGAGCTAGGGTGGTCGGCTCTCACTTGTGCCCAGATCGGGTCACGGGACGGTAACGCTCTCTCTCGCAGCAACGGTGATATAAATATAAAGCGAGCTAATTGTCCCTACACATGCTCTCTAGCAGCGTCATAAACAAATATATATGAAGTAAGTAAAATGCCAAGTAATGGAGCGAATGCGATACCTCCACGCGCTCGGCGTGGGGAAGACGGACCCGGCCGAAGTCGTACTCCCGGGACAGTTAATGCATAAAGATTACAGCAATGAGTTATAGCCCACTCCACGCAGGGAGGTAAAGGGTGACACAATGGGGTCCGAGAGGACCGAATTCGGGTTGACGGGCGACTTCTCGCGTTGATTCGGCAGCACCCGAACACGTGACGGTGGGGCCCACGTGCTGTCCGGAGGGACCGTGCGGGACCCGGTGTCACCACTGTGGTGGGGACACTTGTGGAAGTGTTCTCTGGGTTGGCGGCACGCTGGTTCGCCGGTCGGAGGCCAGGCGACTCCATTCGGCACCGGTCGGGATGACCGGCCACGGATCTACAGCTTCTGGTTTTCAGTGCGTGTCCCGGCGAGAACGGGATCTGCGATCAGCCCCGATGTCGGATCGACACGAGACTGGCGCCGTTGGAAAGCTAACTTCAAATCCTTCAACCTAGACCTAGAGATATGGTCTGGATCTGAACGGATCTAGGCTTTAATAAATTTACAACTTCCTGTTGTACAGTATCCGAACACTCAGATCTGTAGGGCTATTCTCTGAGAACTGCCTTTGACTTCTATGAAGACCTTGGATTCAGACTTCGACCGCTTCATGAAAGTTGTGGAAAATTGAGCTCGAAAAACGGAAAAACTAGTTTGGACAAGTTTGGATATGGCTACGAATTGATAAGAGTTTTCACTAACAGTGGGTCGGATCTGGAAATGGGCTGAAAGCACTGTAGCTGAGGAAGAACATGAATTGTTAAAAATAGATAGAAGGCTGATCAAAAATTAAGAAAATTCGTGGATGTAGGGGATTATGGACAAAACTCCCAGTGAAATTGGGAGGGTTTATAAAAATCAAAAGGATGGTCGGAGATGGGAGACTCAGAGCTGTTGTCTCTGTAGACAGAGATAAAATAGATCTGGGAATGACAAATGAACAAAAATGGAAAATTACTAAATGGAGGAGTTTTGGCGTGAAACTTTAGGTGGAGGTGGGGATTCAAGGTAAGACCACACCCTCAAAATTTCAAATCCATCTGAGCTCGTGGCTGGTAGAAAGAATTCACGAACTACACCTCTATCTAGCAGGACAGAAACTTGAAGACGGCTCTGCGGCGGCTCGAAGGCGGCACGAACGGCGGCGGCACAGATGATCACCGGAGATAGAGGGGAGGGGATAGGAGATAGAAACCACTCTAGAACTGGAGGTTGGAGGAGAGAAACCAGAGGGAGAGAGGAGGGGCTCAAGAACACTCTTGATTTTCCAACAATTTTCTCTTCATTAATGCTAACAAATGGAAAATACAACCTTTTTATATGCCATGTGTCAAATCTAATCTACACCATTAGATCTAGGAGTGGGGAATGGAGGGCTGGGATTAAGTGTAAATGACACACAAAAATTAATAAAATACTAAGGGGAGAGGGGCGCCCCCTTGACCATGGTTAATGGGGTTGAATGGGTAGGTGAGGTAGGTAACCCACCTTGGACTAATTAAGCCACTTGTCTCCCATGTGGTCAAATGGCATTCAACCCTTCTAGATGGCCGTCTAGGATGGTTGACCAGCCCCACATGGATGACATGGACCAATGGGAAAGGGCTGGGGGCCCCCTTGCTGGTCCTACTGACAAATTACATAGAAACCCACACAATCTGTGGGAATGACGCATTGGCTTACAAAGCCGTACAATTGCGTACATACTTTCCCAAGGATATAAACACAAACTAAAAGGACATAAATGTAAAAGAAAAAGTACATGCTCGGCGTCGATTCCCATCAATGGGTTCCCATGAGGAGGGGTCAAAAAGATCAAGAAAGGCAAGGGACCCGATGGTGTAGTGCCTTTTCGGCCTCGGGTAAAGGTCCCCAATGTAGGCTAGCTCCTCGTCAACAGAGGGGATCAAAGAGGTTGCCGGCTCTTTAAGATGTGTGGATTTCCCAATGGGAGAGAAGGGGTCATGGGGTGGGAAATGATGGAGCTCGTCAGGTAGGGGTAAGAGCAAAATGAGCTCACTGGTGTATGGACCCACTGTGTAGACGGAAGTAATAGAACCCAAGGATAGGTATATAAAGCTCATGCACCTAGGTGGATCGAACCTAAGAGCCAACATGCAGGTCAGCTCCATTTGCCAACCTAATCCCTTAAGTAGATCATCCATGGTGTCCACGAAGTAAGAGGATTGGAAGGTGGTGCAAGAAGTGGTGGACACTACCTGTAAGGCTGGCTCTACGGAAGGGTAGTAAGGGATCGTGACATCTGGAAATAAACCCTTCCTTAACCAACTCACTAGAGGTTCCCTGATGATTAGCTCCGAATGGGGATCTAGGGATGATGGCTGTGGTAAAGGGTCTCCCTCGGGTGGGGAGAGGACATCTTCTATGATGGTGAGATGACCTGGGGACTCCATAGATGGCGTCGGGTTAAGACTACCGGCTTCGACCTCCTTCGGCTCGGGCATGAGTCTATCAATTTGAGTTCACATCCTATCCCTCCTATCCAACTGGTCCGAAAATATTTTCAAGAGGTCGGCAAAGGTGCGGGTTGGAGTAGGGGTATCGTGGTGGACTCGCTCATCGTCTCTCGGCCTAGTCTTGGGTCTAGGCTCTTCTACGTGCAGTACCCTTGGCCTCTGACTGTGGCCTTGCTGGTGGGAGGTGACTGGGTGGGGCTGGTTGGAGGCGACTGGGCGGGGCAGGTAGATCTTTCTGAGCTCGTCCTTCATTTGGCACCATGACTCGATGGGCCATTGCCTCCTAATCTCCCTCAAGCATTCGATGCTTCTCCATTTTTCGGCAGCTTCATGAAAAATCCATTTTGTGGCAAAGACGACTTGCATGGCATCAGACATAGTGTAACACTCAAAGTATTTGTCTATAGTGGCTTCCCACTTTAGGTAGTTGCTCGAGACTTTGGAGCCATAAAAGTCTGAGGCTTCGGGCCTACGGCGGTGGAGGGGTTGGATTCCCCATCCTTGGGTGTCGCGCCACCATTCATATGACGTGGGCAATTGGGAACCCATGGGACACGGTGGAACTTATGGGATGGACGTATAGACACAAAGTGACAAGACAAACTGACTCTCGAATGGGCTAGACAATGGACTAGACACGACCCTAAAACAACAATGCAAGTTGGAATGCGGACTCGACTACAAACCTAGACTCAACCAGTATCCGGTACATGGCAGAGGTTTGATCCAAAGATCGCACTCATGCAAGTGTGCTACCTTCCCAATATGCATAACCTATTGTTCTTGAGGCACCTTTTAATATACTGGGTATGGGAAGACAATGTGACGCTTTGGACCGACTACCCTAGACTCAAACTCGCTCTGATATCAATTTGATGCGGGACGAGATGCGGACTCGGTACCAATTTGGATGCGAACCTAGGACTCTAGGTGATGACGCAACCAAATTGAAGACACGACCAGCAAAGCTCATGATCATCCCACGCGAGGGAAACGTGTGGATCTGTGCGGTTGAGAAACCGGCAGTGAGTCAAGGGTATTCGGCTCACTCTCATGCTCGGATTGAGTTACAGGACGGGTCTCGCATTCACTCTCGTAGCGGTGAGTAAAATTGAACGAGCTAATTATCCTATCACTCAAGCAGCGGCATAAAAAAAACAAATATGAAATAAGCAAATGAGACAAATAGGGAGGCGAAAGTACCTCCACGCTTCGGGCGTGGGGAAGGCGACCTCGGCCAAGACTCGTACTCCTAGTATGAATAATTAACAATAATTACAGAAATGATTTATTGTCCACTCCACGTAGGAGGGTAAAGGGATACACGTGGGACCCAGGAGTATCGAACTTGAGTTGACGGGCGACACGTCCCTGAAGCACTCGGGACGGCGGCGGATTGCCGGTTGGGTTCGGTTCTGCTCGGGCCCATAGGACAGCAAGCGGGTCCGACTGTTGGGATGGCACCGTCCTGGCATCTCCTTGCTGCGGAGGCTGACTGGGATGATGCTGGGGGTCCCTGGTCGATCCCCGGGAGCGGCGGTCGTTGGATCGGAGTCGGGGATTTATGGGAGAATTAACTCCCAACTCTGTTCTGCAGTCTTGTCTCGGGACAGATCTACGTGACTCCACGAGAATGATCACCACGCCTAGATCCGGTGTCGGATTGAGGCAAGATCAACACCGTTGGAAAGTAGACTTAAAGATCTACAACATAGGTGAATTTCACGTCCATCCAATGGTCTGATTCAAAATACAAAACTCTGTGCTCCGAAGTTATTTCTGGCTCAGATTTCAGAACAGTCAGGACAGATTGGGATCTGCCTGAAAATGAATTTTGACTGAGGGGAATTTGGTGGATCTGGACTTTGAAAATTTTATGGGTGAAAGAGGAGGAAGTGAGGATCACGCACCAATATTTTGGGATTTTTCTGAGATGATTTAAAGGGTGGGAAAAATAAAAGAACATGATACTATCCCGCAGATCTTCTGATGGGCAGACTGTCAGGGGTAGAAAGAACTGACTGGGAAGGGGGGCAAACGAAGGCTGATTGACATGAAAATTTAACTGGAGATGGGGGATGATAGGGGGAACAAACCCTCAAAATTGGAGGTTGATCAGACGGCTGGAATGGGAGAACCAACCTAATGTTTAAGCTTCTATCTTGGATCTCGGAATCCTAGATAGTTGGTTGAAGACCGGGTTGTGGCGGCTCGATGGTGGCACGAACGGAGGCGGCGGCGGCGATGACTGGAAGTCGCATCCAGAAGAGGTGATAGAGGTGGGAATCACTCCCAGAATCAATACTTCACACCTTGGAGAATGCTGCAACTCTTATAGCTGCAAGAAGGGGGAGAGAGGGGAGGGGCGCCCAAGGCACAAGCTCCACAATTTTCTGAATTCTTTTGCATTAATCCTTGAATGATTCTGAAATACAAGGGTTATATAACTCTAACTAAAATACCTAACTAACCTCAGATCTAGGGTTAGGGAGGGGCAATTAGGGGATAGGAGATTATTCTCCCATGTGGTCAAAAAAATACAACAATAAAAAAACACAAAAGGAGGGGGGGTGCCCCCTTCATGGTCAAGAGGGGAAAATGGACTTTTCTACCTTGGTCCATATTCTCCCATAGACCAAAGACCAGCCCATGTGGGCCCTAGAACCTAGGTGGCCCAATGGGAAAGAAGGTGGGGGTCCCGCTGGGCCTACATGGCCTTTTGCAAAGAAACCCACTAAGTCCTAAGGACTAACACATTGACTTATAATTGCCATACAATTGACCCAAGGATAAAAAATATATATGATTTTTTGCATGAAAATCTTTGTTAGAGGTTAATTTGCAAAAAAATCATTCCTAGAAATGCATTAGCAGGTATATCACTGTGTAAATCTGAATTGTGCAAAAATGACATACTTATTTGCACGCATATCACTTCTTTTTACCAAAAACTTGCAAAAAAATCACGCTTAAATGGCATTTATGCACTATTTGAATTAACCCAGTGATATGTCTACTAATGTATTTCTAGGAATGATTTTTGTGTAAATTCACCTCTAACAATGGTTTTCATGCAAAAATTCCAAATATAAATAAAGTATTAGTGGCCTTGCTTTCATGTCCCCATCACGACTTCATCAAGCCGTGTATCTACCCGTTTTGGCTCGCCAACATAGTCCCAGTCAAGAAGAAAAGTGGTCAAGTCCGCATCTGCGTCGACTTCCGAGACCTCAACAAAACCTGTCTGAAAGACGACTTTCCAGTTCCGATCACAGAAACAATGGTCGACATGACCATAGGACATGAGGCCTTATCTTTCATGGATGGGTCATCCGGTTATAACTAGATCCGGATGTCCCTCAAAGATAAGAACCACACAGCTTTTAGATCCTCCAATGGGATTTTCAACTATAAGCGCATGCCCTTCGGTTTGAAGAATGTCGGCGCTACTTACCAAAGGGCCATGACCAAAATATTCAACGAGATGCTGTACAATATCGTCGAATGTTACGTTGATGACCTCGTCGTCAAGACTAAGAGGCGCGAAGACCACTTGCGCAATCTACGCCAAGTCTTCGAGCGACTACGATAATACGGGCTCAAGATGAACCCCGTGAAATGCGCCTTTGGCGTATCCAGCGGCAAGTTTCTCGGCTTCGTCGTCCGATACCGAGGAATTGAGGTGGACCCCAGCAAGATCAAAGCGATCTGGGAGCTTCTACCACCCAGTAATCTCACCGAACTCAGGTCCTTCCACGGGAGATGGACCTACATCCGAAAGTTTATTTCTAACCTCTTCGGTCGATGCACGCCTTTCAACAAGCTGATGAAGAAAGATGCCCTATTTGTATGGGATTCGGAATGCCATGCCGCTTTCGAGTAGATCAAGGAGTACCTCCTTACTCCCCCAGTCCTGGGGGCACCAGTCAAGGGCAAACCCCTTATACTCTATATCACCGCCATGGACGCTTCGTTAGGAGCTCTGTTGGTGCAAATCAATGAAGAAGGTAAAGAGCATCCGCTCTACTACCTCAGCCGAAGTTGATCGGTGCTGCGTACCGCTACTCCCCCACGGAGAAGGTCTACTTGGCATTGGTATTCACCGTCAAGAAGCTGCGGCATTACCTCCTGTCCCATCGAGTCGAGCTCATATCCAAGCATGACCTCCTGAAGTATCTCCTCCGACAGCCCATCCTCTCAGGCCGACTGGGAAGGTGGGCTCTCCTGCTAATGGAGTACGATATTACTTATGTCCCCAGAAAAGCAATCAAGGGACAGGGCATGGCCGAATTCTTGGCGGCCCATCCAATACCAGATGACTCACCCTGCAACATGGAGCTCCTTGACGAGGAGTCCCTTGCTGTCCAATCACAACAACCGATTGAACGGAGCGGAGATGTCTTACATTGCTAGCATCAAAGTGCTCTCACAGCCAATGTACCCTACTAGGAGCTCTACTTCGATGGCGCTTCCCGGGGGATTACCTGGAGCAACCAGGATCCATCCGCTTTGGCGGGTGCCGGCATCGTTTTCCTAACTCCTCAGGGCAGAGTTTTGTACAACTCATGCGCTCTTATGAAGTCCCCGACCAACAATGAGGCCGAATACGAAGCTCTACTCATTGGGCTTCAGATGGCTCTCGACATGGGCATTAAATGCCTCAAAGCCTACGGGGACTCTCAACTAATAGTCCAGCAAGTCCTCGGCATGTATGACGTACGGAAGCCGGAGTTGGTCCCGTACCATGCCGCCGTCACCAGACTAACCCAGAAGTTCTTTTTCTTTGAAATAGATCATATTCCTAGGAGCAGCAACGTCTAGGCGGATGCCCTGACAAAATTGGCTGCGGCTATCAAGCTCCCACCTGAGGGTGAGGTCGACAGCACCATCAAGCACAGAAGACTGATGCCGAGCTCACTTGAGGGCAATGCCAGTCTCACCATCTACGAGGTCCATGACCTTGACCAGAACACTCCTCCAGAAGAAGAAGATTGGCGTGCGCCGATCATCAAACTCAAGAAATGATGTCTCCCTTATGATGGTGCTTAGAGAGTCCAGCTACTCCGCCGAGCAACATCCTATGAGTTGATTGGTGACTCCCTGTATCGATTGGTCCACGAGAAGGACAAGTCGATTCTCCTGAGGTTCGTCTCCCCAGCCGAGGCTCGAGCCATCATGCAGAAGTTCACTCTGGATTGTGCGGCGCGCACCAGGCCGGAGATCGTATGAAGCACAACATTAAGCTCAAGGGCTTCTACTGGTCAATCTTGTGCGCGGATTGCATCCAGTACGCCCGTACATGCCATCAATGCCAAGCCTTTGGCCCAGTACCCAGAAGACCTCCTAATCCACTGCGTCCCACAGCCCCCACTAGGCCATTCGCCGAGTGGGGCATGGACATCGCGGGGCCTTTCCCGCCATCTTCCAAGGGCCATAAGTATATCTTGGCCTCTATCGACTACTTCTCTCGCTGGGCAGAAGCCCTTCCCTTGTGGGAGGTCACCGGTGAAGTGCTCACCAGATTTGTCCGGCACGACATCATCTGTCGATTCGGTACTCCCAGTCACATAGTGTCAGACAACGGGACACCATTCAAGAATAGGGCCGTGTACCAACTAGCGGCCAAATTCCACATCAACTGGAGAACCTCTTCGGTCTACAACCCCCATGCCAATGGCTTGGGCAAAGCCTTCAACAAGACTGTCTGCAAGCTTCTGGCTAAAATTGTTAGCCACCAAAAACATGACTGGGGTGAAAAGGTCTTCGAGGCACTATGGGCCTACCGGACGATCTACAAAACCTCTACGGGATGCTCGTCGTTCTCCCTTGCTTACGGGGCAGAAGCCGTTATCCCCATCGAAGTCCAGTTAGCCTCTTACCGCGTGGTGATCCACACCGGCCTTGTCGGCTCTGATGAAAATGAATACCATATAAGGCCAGAAGAGCTCGCCGATCTTGAGGGCAAATGGCTCGAAGCCTACAAACACCTACAAGTATATCAGGCACGTATGGCGCGAGCCTATGATAAGCTCGTCAAGCAGCGGGCCTTCAAGCAAGGCGACCTCGTCATGATCAAGGAGGGGGAAGTCATGGCAGGGCACTCCAGTGGAAAACTACAGTAGAATTGGCGAGTTCCATACATCATCCACAACGTCTATGAGGGTGGGGCTTATACGGTCGTCGACCACAAGGGTCACAAACCCTTCCCACATCTCAATGGCAAACGTATGAAGCTATACTATGCACCAGAACATGAGTACGCATGCCAGCCAGACTAGGACGCACGTCTCAGCTACTACCAGTAAAACCGGCCTTCCCCTGTGAAGGGTCTAACCAGTCATTCCTTCCAATCCCCTGTTCCCAGCCAAGCAACAGGGCCGGCCAAGCCCTCCCAGAACCACCACCAGGCATTCTCAGGAGTCAACTCTCTGCCGTCGTCCTTGCCACGACAAGAGCAGGGACATCTCTATGCCAGCAACAATCCAACCGTCAGGCTCCCAGGTAAGCAAAAATCTAAAAAAAACAAAAAAGATGGGGTTAAAAATAAAGATACCCGGGTAGAACCAGTCATCCTCATCGCAAGGAGGCGACTGGGGGCAAAAAGGCCAACAACCCGGCTGAGGTAAAAACCCTAAAGGGCGTCTCAGGCAAAATTAGGAAACTCCTCGACGTGAAAACCTACAAGGGTGCGTCGGAAAAAGCTAAAGGGGGTCAGCTCTGGTGAAAACCCGAAAGGGCGGTAGGGCCGATAATGAGAAAACCTTCCTCTCCCCACCAGTCAGGGTGGCTTTCCCCCCATTCCTTAATAAGTCGTAAGCCTCACCAAATGCCAGCCTTCGATCAACTCACACTGCCAAATCATCAACCCTGCGATCTCCAGTCAGCCTCACATCACCCTACTTAGCTCATTCCACCTTCGGCCCTCGCTCCGTCGCGGCGGGCTGACAACTCCCAGTGGCTACGCGACATCTTAGTCGCCATCCCAGTAAATTCAAGTCTCAGCCCATTCCCAGATTTCCATCATCCTACCACTTCTACATTCTACGCCTCTTTAGGCCAAAACTCTCCTGCCTCAGTGTGATCCTGGTTCTCCTATAATCCCTGACCACGCCAGCTATAACCCCAGTCACATCCTGCCATGACGAAGTGGCCCCTAGCACCGAAACTTGATAATATGTGAGAACCCTTATTAAGGGCGAAACAATACCCAGTTACCCACTTCCTCCAGCTCCAAGTTACGTCCCCCGACAGCAGCATGCTATGGATGGCACTCTAAAAAAAGATCATAAAAAAATGGGGTTAAGAATAGAGATACGCCGGCGGACCCGGTCGTTCTCATCATAAAAAGGCGACTGGGAGCAAAAACGGCCACCAACCCAGCTAAGGTAAAAAACCGAAAGGGCACCTTAGATAAAATCGGGTAACCTCTCGGTGCGAAAACCCACAAGGGCGCACCAGAAAAAGTAAAAGGGGGTCACCTCTAGCGAAAACCCGCAAGGGCGATAGAGCTGGTAAAGAGAAAAAAATTTTCCCCTTCTACTCCTCACTGACAAAAGCCATCGGCCGCGACATCCCGCCGACGACAAGCTCAACGTCACGCTACAACCACGATGGCCACTATGCCACCGAGGGCAGGTCATCGCCAGTCTTCAGTCTTAGTTTCTGACTACCACGCCTTCACAGGCCAGCCGCCCAGTCTCCAATCCCAATTTTCGGCTACCACGCCTTCACAAGCCAACCGCCCAGTGTCCAGTTCCAGTTTCCAGCTACAACGCCTTCATAGGCCAGCCGCCCAGTCTCCAGTCTCAGCAACCCAGCTACAACACCTTCACAGGCCAGCCACCCGGTGCCAGTCCCAGCCGCCCAGTCACCAGTCCCA
The DNA here is from genome assembly GCA_022559845.1 of Amorphophallus konjac. Taxonomy (NCBI): domain Eukaryota; kingdom Viridiplantae; phylum Streptophyta; class Magnoliopsida; order Alismatales; family Araceae; genus Amorphophallus; species Amorphophallus konjac. Next base: position 357,447,603 of record CM040126.1, read on the forward strand.
GCCGCAGGCTACAACGCCTTTACAGGCCAGCCGGCCAGCTCCAGCTCCAGTCCCCATCTCCAGTCACGATCCCAGTTTCAGCCTCCATCCCCTATCCCAGTCCCAGTCTTAGCCGCGATGCCTTCCCGGGCCACCCAGCTAGCTCAGCTCCGATCTCCCAGGCTAATGTGAATTACATTTTCGGCTAACAACATGATGCTAGCCGATACCCTATCACTCGGTTTGTGATCGATACACCCCAAAATCACCCTAGTAGCCCTAGACCGCATAGACTGTCACACTCCCCATGGGTCCATGTCGGCTTCATGTCACAAAGGCTTTTATCCTTCAAGAGGATTAGCCCCAACACCCAGTCATTTTTCCCTACTTCCCAGTACTCAGCCTCCAGTTCCTAGCCCCCTGTCCCCGGGACCCAGTACCCAGCATCAAGTTACACCATTCTCCATACACAACCCCTTTGCTCCTGCGCTCGAAATCGGGTACACCCAGTCCCCTGTAACCCATACCCGTACATAGTGGGAGAAACAAGCACGACTAACAGTAAGTGGTCGCCAGTCCATGCACACAGCACCGTTCCACCAGAGAAGAGGTGGAACAATCTAGTAAATAACCAAAAATCCGGCAAGTTGTCATTAACAATCTGTACAAGGGGCCCAAGACATGCCCTTGGGGTGATAAAATCCATACAACCAGGGTAACATAACAAAAAGGGGAAAAGAGATACAATTAGACCCCAGGTCCACTCCCCTCCAGCGCCGCAAGGCGAGAGTCAGCAGCTGCAAGCTCCGCCTCCATGCTCGACAAAAGCTAAGCACTAGCCTGGGCCGTCGTCTCGACCGTCTGCCACTCAGCTTGGGCACGCTCGGCGGCCGACCGTTGCTCCTCCAAGGACTTCCTCAATGTGATGACTCAGAGCTCCGGATACCGATATACCGATAAAATCGATACACCGATACCAAGAACTAGGGAAGCCACCCAAGAGGCTGCTGAGGCCCCTGAAGGGTTAGTGGAAGTTGCTGAGGAGTTGCATAACGAATTGGGACCGCAGGCGCGCAATATTAATTAGAACAGTAATTAATAAGTAAATGCGGAAGCAATTTAAAATATCAGAGTGGTAGAATAAATACAATAGTCCAGATTTACAAATAACAAAGATCCACTATACAACTACACGGGGCATACCCCGGCTCAAAAGAACAGAAAGACAGACCGACACAACTGGCACTCTAACGATGCTCGGCAGAACCCCGAGCAGAACCGGCAAACGACTGGGGCGGCTCACCTGAAAGAAGGAAGGGTGAGTCACAGCCAGACTCAGTAATGGTCACGCGGATCCCTACCTCACACTAAACAAGTAGGTAGGCAAATATAAAAGCAATTAGAGCATGCATTTAAATAATAAGGCAGATGCATAAATTAATAAATAAATAACGACAGAAAATAAATCTACCAATAGAATAAACTAGCACTAACCAAGTGAAGTGAGAGGCGGAACAACCCACTAGAAGAACAAGACCAGATGCATCCCCTGATGACTTACACTTCGTCTCGGCAACTCGCAAGTCTGGCTCACGACAAGCGAGAGGCGTAACAGGAACAAACCAAGTACTAGTCAGAGCAACACTCGTCAGTGTCAGTCCAAGTCTCCAACCACGTGTGCACACACCGACTCCTGCCTAGAGCCAGGCCTCTAGCTAGTTCCCCCCCCCCCCCCCCGTTGGACGCAACGGTAACCTGCAGGGGCCCACGGCAACTAGCTTACAAACCGTTCAATGGGAACACCCCTCCACCTCTCTCGGGTGGGACGACACACTCGGTCACTGGGCTACGACTAGTGGTTCCATCACAAGGAAGTGAAAGCAACTCTATCGGAATCGAACAAGCAGGCGGCTTTTGAAAACCCCAGGGAATGTAACGGTCTACAGTCGCCGCGTCACAGTTGTGACGACCCGAGAATCCGATTACCGGGAAGGCCCGATAACCCGAGACTCGCACCGCCGCCCACGAGCCGGGAGGGCTCGGAAGGGCTAAAAGGAGTGTGGAGGCACAAAGAAATAGGAAATAAAGCAGGACAATTCAACAATTAACAGAAATAAATAAACAACTACAACAGAGTCCAGTCCAACAGAAAGTACAGTCCAAAGCAGTAAAACGTACCGCATGCCAAGTGAACACTCGGCCCGGCAAGCTGGCAACTTAGAACCTCCGCTCCGCACTCTCGAACCACGAGGAAGAACCGCCGCACCTGAAAAGCAGGGAATGAGTCTCCAAAACAGAGACTCAGCAGGGATCCCGCGGAACCCCAACCGGAAACAACGGCGGTAGTGGAAAGGAGAGCTACAACTACATCAGGAACAGCAAACCGGTGGCCGGTCAAAACTCGGCACTACAGCTACTTCTACTGTACCAGAAAACACGACCCAGTCTCCCATCGGGGGACAACCAAGCCACGCACCCGACCACCCGATTCCACGATCGGGGACCACTAAACACGAGCCGCCCTAGCCACGCTACTAGGAAAACGTCACGATACCTCCACAGCGGAGGCCTGCCCTCACCAAAAGGGCCCAAGCCAAAACCACACGGTCAGGGAACACGGTCACGACCTCACCGTCGTGAACACAACACTATCTGGGAAAAGGCCCTCGGTGAAACTCACCGGAAACCCCAGACCTCGACTCCGGGAACTCTCCCGAAACCACTCACGAAGTCCCGTCTCACGGACGGAAACAAAACCTGGTACACAACAACTCACGTCACGTGACAGGAGCACCACCCACTAGAAGAACGACCGGCTGCGTCCCCTGACGTCTTAAACCGCGTCACAAGTGTCTAGCTACGACGCCCCGGGCGTGAGACTCAGACACACACAATAACCAGTACCACAACAAGGACTAGCTGGGGTCACGCTCGTCAGCGCGTGTCCTAAGCCCCCAACTACGTGTGCACACACAGACCATCTGCTCTAGGTCGGGTCCTCTAGCTGGTTTTCCCCCCCACCGGACTCTGGTGGCAAAGGCAAGGGGCCGACAGAAACCAGCCTAAAAACCGTGTCTCACCGGGTCGCGCTCTCCACCACTCCCAGGTGGGTCCGCACACGCGTGCGCAGGAAGCTACGACTAGTGGAGGATCACAGAAACGTGGACACAGAAACCACGCACGCACTCATTACGAGTAACACGGAGTAACAGGTGGCACGACGCCACCAGACTCTGGACAGCCCACTAGACCTACAACTCAACGGCCTTTGAGTCACAAGACTCGAGGTCAAGACCGTTGCACATGACAACACTGAGCCGTCAATCTGGCCTAATCCCTAGGTCCAAAACCACAATGCGACAACTCACGAGGCAGTTCATCACTGCCGAGACCCATCCCTCGAGGAGGGAACTTAAGAAACCCCCAGCCTCAGGCTGGGAAGCTGGACTCACCGTCCAAGGCCACACGCTTGGCCCACTAGGAAGCCACCTTCCAGAGAAGCCACGACTTGCGGGGAAACCTCACCGCACTCACACCGACACACGGTGACACGATCTGGCACGAACACGGAAGCTCGGAATACCTGGGGTTGCCTGGACCCACCAAGCCCACGGGCATGCTTATCGAGGTAGCACGGTACCTCCAGACACCCTAAAACACGGCAACAAAACCCACGGGGTGCCCGGGACATTCACAAGGCCAAAGGTCGACCACTGGGTCACAACCGGGTCGACCGGAGACCAACACAACACAATCGGAACACTAGAAGGTCACTCGGACCCTTAAACTCATGGGAACACTAGTCGAGGTAAACCAAACCTCTGGACACCCAAAGACACGGTCACGAAACTCCACGGGGTGTCCAGGACACACACGGCCCAAGGGGAGCACGATCAGCCGCAGACCGTCCGTCTCGGGCAGCCCGGCAGGCCACCCCAAGAACGCGCTACACATGCATAGCGCGTTAAGCAAGAACGCGCTATAGGTCCATAGCGCGACCAGACCAGGTCGCACTATGATCCTATAGCGCGACAACCAAAAACGCGCTGGGACCCTAGAGCGCGACAAGAACCGCCTTACTGTTCATCTTCTCCGATGAACGCGCCCCGTCGGGGCAGCGCGACACTCAAGAACGCGCTACTGGAAGCTAGCGCGTTCTCAGTCCGCGCCCGAAAATGGTAGAAACGGCGGGAAAACCCATTCCACGCCCCGATCACCCCCGGGTGATGGGGAAACAAAGGGGGAAACATTCCCCAACCCCTCTGGCACCGAGAGGACCCATTTGAACCCCAAAAACACGATCAAAACACAAGATTCGGCTCACACCCCAAAAACATGCATTTTTCCCAAATCACCCCGTTTAGCCCGCTCGGCTCACCACGGCCTACGAAACTCGCGGGAATTGAAGTACACGGGTTGAGGGTCCATCTCCCTACCTCCACCGAAGATTCGACGCACCGTGGACACCGATCCACGAAGAAAACGCCGCTTAAACCCTCGCCGGTTCACGATCCCACGAACCGCCTCCACCACCGCGATCCTTATCCCGTACCCGTCGCTCCACGCCCCACGAGCCACGCCGCCCCGCCCTCGCCGCCTCCGTCGGCCGCCCGGAGTGAGAGGGGGAGAGGAGAGAACGTGAGAGAAGAGAGAGGGAGGGAAGAGAGAAAATGAGATGGGGAGAGAGAAAAAGGAGGTTATTATATAGAAAATCCGGAAATTCCCGAAAATACCGAAAAATAGAAAATCACATTTCTGCGATCCTCGGAACACACCGATCGCAACGGTACCACTCGCGCCCTGATGAACAGCCCGGTTCACCCGTAACGAGGTTCCGAAGGAATTACCGAAACACACACCGGGAATCGGAAAACACACGCGGAAAAGCCGCGGAATGCTTCCGGGCCTCCGAAACAACTCCGGATCGCGCCGATCCGAACACAAAAGATGTCCGAAACGAAATTTCGGGCACTTCGGAGTCTGACACTCAGAAAAACCAGATCCGGGACCCATGAACAAGGATCCGAAAAATCCGGGGCATTACAGCCCTCCCCCCCTTAAAGAAATTTCGTCCTCGAAATTCAGGACCAAGCGTAAAGTCACAGGGGAAGAACACTGAACCAACTGACAACACCGTCAGAACCCCAGCACAGAAAATCTTGATTCTCGCAAAAAGCACCGATCATGAGGGATACGGCCAGACCATAATCACGAACAACGCCACGCTCCGCACGCCGCACACACATCGGCCACTAGAGCAGGCATAAGACAAGAGCACAAGTCTGGTATCACCTCAAACACAACGGAAAACACCCACGGCATCGCTGCCACCCTCTCGCTCACCGAGGGAACGCAATCCTCGCCACAAGAACCAATCCACCGGTCAACGCCCACGCTCGGTGGACCAACCAAACGCCAGCTTCACAACCGCTGATCGATCTCACACCCTGCACCAGGGGTAACCAATCACTGAGCTTCCATCAGCTCACACCTCAGAAACGGCCACCAGAAGGCCTCGCTTGCACGCCGCTCTCTCCATTCTTGAACCCTTACAACCAGCATCTTCTGTCTCTGAAAAGACCATCCACTGGTCGCCAGACATTCGCCAACGGAAAACCTCCACCGGCCCAGCAGGCACGATCCAACACGTGACAGGCCATCTGCTGACTCATGCACAGACCAACACCACCTCCAATCTCGAACCTCACGCCAACTCTACCCTCTCAGGGGAGCACTGCGAAACCACATGACTCCATCTCCACACAGTCCTCACGTCACTCGACTCAGACTTACGGGGAATCCTCCCTTGCTGGCCACAGACTGAGGATCAACATCCAACGCCAACGTCTCATCAGAGACCACTCTCCGACGCCAATCTCACGAAAAAAAGCCTCCGCCCACAGGCGTCACTCTTCCATCTGGTCTCATCAAATCCTTCGATCAATCCAAATGGACACCTGCCAATGCCATGAACCACAATATCTCAAGCAACGGCACGCCAACCAACATGTCTCACACCGTCGGAGACAACGCACACCGATGAACCAATCCTCCACTGCTCTACACTTCTCAGAAATCCACCCGCAGCAACCAACGCTACGATCCACGCACTCTGATCCACACGCACAGCCACCACAACGCCAACTCGAGATCCACCATCTCGACAACCATCTGCAACCCCGCAGACTCCGATCCTCCACACATCGGGAACCGCGACACCAACCGCAAATCTCAAAAACAGCGCCCAGTTGACACTCATCCTTCCGGAACAGCGCCAACACCCTTACACATCAGGGAACGGGCAACGATTCTCACAGGCAACCACCTTGCCAAGACAAAGAGCACGTCTCGCACGAACTTCATGACACACAAGGCCAACCAATCCGGACACGCAATGCAAGACGACTAACCTTAGCCAAACACGATTCTCTCCAACCAAAGGAGAACCCAATCGCACCTCCGACCAACGGAAGGAAAACTCCACACTCGACCTGACCTCGAGCCTCACGCATGCTGGGAATAGCACCTTCCAGCACCAAGAAAACTATCACTTCCGTCAGGTCAGCTCCTCCGACAACACTTACCAAGTGTCCCGTCGGACCATGATCACAACATCTCTCGATGCACCACCGCTACAATCCCCCGAACTGCAACACGCCCTCCGACAACCTCTGCCCAACGCAACACAACCAGGGCCACCACCGATGAGGGAGAAGGCTCTCGACCCCGATCCGCAGACCCCGCGCCAGCACGAAAGCCGTGAACAACAACCACCTTCACAGCGCCGCACAGCGCACTCAAACTCTCAAGCGAGAAACAAAGCGGAAAACATGCACGAAACCCTATGCCAACTGCTGACTGTACTGGACCTTACGGACTCTGATCACTGCAATATCTCGAATTCCCATGTACGTCCACAACCATGCTCTGATACCAGCTGTGATGACCCGAGAATCCGATTACAGGGAAGGCCCGATAACCCGAGACTCGCACCGCCGCCCACGAGCCGGGAGGGCTCGGAAGGGCTAAAAGGAGTGAGGAGGCACAAAGAAATAGGAAATAAAGCAGGACAATTCAACAATTAACAGAAATAAATAAACAACTACAACAGAGTCCAGTCCAACAGAAAGTACAGTCCAAAGCAGTAAAACGTACCGCATGCCAAGTGAACACTCGGCCCGGCAAGCTGGCAACTGAGAACCTCCACTCCGCACTCTCGAACCACGAGGAAGAACCGCCGCACCTGAAAAGCAGGGAATGAGTCTCCAAAACAGAGACTCAGCAGGGATCCCGTGGAACCCCAACCGGAAACAACGGCGGTAGCGGAAAGGAGAGCTACAACTACAGCAGGAACAGCAAACCGGTGGCCGGTCAAAACTCGGCACTACAGCTACTTCTACTGTACCAGAAAACACGACCCAGTCTCCCATCGGGTGGTCGGGTGCGTGGCTTGGTTGTCCCCCGATGGGAGACTGGGTCGTGTTTTCTGGTAGAGTAGAAGTAGCTGTAGTGCCGAGTTTTGACCGGCCACCGGTTTGCTGTTCCTGCTGTAGTTGTAGCTCTCCTTTCTGCTACCGCCGTTGTTTCCGGTTGGGGTTCCGCGGGATCCCTGCTGAGTCTCTGTTTTGGAGACTCATTCCCTGCTTTTCAGGTGCGGCGGTTCTTCCTCGTGGTTCGAGAGTGCGGAGCGGAGGTTCTCAGTTGCCAGCTTGCCGGGCCGAGTGTTCACTTGGCATGCGGTACGTTTTACTGCTTTGGACTGTACTTTCTGTTGGACTGGACTCTGTTGTAGTTGTTTATTTATTTCTGTTAATTGTTGAATTGTCCTGCTTTATTTCCTATTTCTTTGTGCCTCCACACTCCTTTTAGCCCTTCCGAGCCCTCCCGGCTCGTGGGCGGCGGTGCGAGTCTCGGGTTATCGGGCCTTCCCGGTAATCGGATTCTCGGGTCGTCACAACAGTGGTGTGACAGTTGAGGACTGGTGCATTACATCAACTGTGACGCGTCCGCCCCTGGCCGTCACAGCCACCGAAGCCAAACGAATCCCACAGCGATCAAACAGGGTGTAACGGTCGGCGGCCATGCCGTCACCACGCGTAACGGTCTGGGTGCAGCACGTTACATCAACTGTAACGCGTTGGACCCTGGCCGTTACAGCCACCCGAGGCCAAAATCAACGAACAGTTTTTCAAACCGTTCACAGGCGGTGTAACGCGCTCGCGCTGGCGCATTAGGGCGCCTTGACGGCCGGCCGATGGGCCGTCAGGCCAACCGCCATACGAGGCCAACAGAAAACAAGCAGAAGTGTAACGGTCAGGGGCCTGACCGTTACACACACTGTGACGCCCCTGCTAAGGGCCGTTACAGTGCTGTAACGCGTCCCGTGAGGGCCGTTACACGTGCGACGGTTCCTGGTAGGACCGTCACACCGACTGGGAGCTAAAACTGAAACGCTTAAAACCAAGCTCCCTCCCGGTCGAGCCGGGGAAATAAAGAAAAACTATAAAACCTACCAAACCACAACGCTACACTACTAAAGCATGCATCAAAACATAAAAACAGTGCCCATGAAGTGATTTTCAAGAATTTAGCCCAAAATTACACTAACATGGAAATTTCATGGAAATTGAAGAAAACATCTATGAATGGGCATGCATGCTATGCCAATGCGATCCTAGCGAGACAAGGATTCCATCCCCCTACCTTAATCGCGACGAAAACCGAATTTGGGCCGCATGCAAGCAGCGGGTCGCCGCGGCTCCTCTCGCCCCGTCCCGTCTCCACGCCCGACGAATCGCGACGTGGTCGGGACCTACGCGTTCCTCGCGACGAGCCGGTTCCAACGACACCTCCCGCGCCTCGATCCGCGGCCGTCCGGACCAAGACCGAGAGAGTGGGGGAGGAGGGATCGCGTGAGGGAGAGAGAGGGTGAGAGAGAGAACGAGTGAGGGAGAGAGAAATCGGTGGGGAGAGAGAGGGAGATATATATATATATTCCAATAAATCCACAACTAATCCAAATAATTACCAAAAAATTGCCTAAAAATCTACAAAAATAGCCAAAATTCACAGAATAAAATCTAGATCTGAACCACTAAGGATCCGCTTAAGACACGGGTCTTACAATCCCTCCCCCCTAAAAAGAATTTCGTCCTCGAAATTAAGCGAAAGGACAAGGAGGAAACTGGAAGAAAGTTACACCTACGGCAGGAATAAACAAACGAAAAGAACAGAAATGGATACCTTGGAAATAAAAGGTTGGCTTCCCGCGTGGTATAAAATAGACTCGCTTGTATCTGCAGTCAACCACGGCACTATGCAATTCCAGCCAGTCCATGCCTAGAATAGCGTCGTACTCGGCCAATTTCAATGCATAGAGCTTCACAGGCATCGGCCGATTGCTGACGACAATGGGGGAATCTTCCAGGCACACCGGAGTAGACATGAAATCTCCAGAAGGTAACTCCACGAGCAAATTACAGAACACTTCAGTCACTGGCTCCTCAATGTGAGCAAGAAAATCCTCGGACACAAAAGAATGAGTAGCACCCGAATCGAAAAGAACATGAGCTGGACGACCAAAAATCGAAACCGTACCTTCTACCAGATTAGCTGCCACAGCTTCTGCGTGAGTGATGTGAGTAACCCTGCCTCTCGGAGGACGGCTGGCTGCAGAAGACTGCTGTGAAGGAACTGGAGCAGGTAGGTAAGACGGCTGAGGTTGAGGCGGCGGAGGAAGATGAAACTGGGGCTGCTGCGGCTGGGTAAACTGTGAGAACTGCACCATCCTCGACTTCAGCGGACAGTCTCGAGCTACGTGACCCGGCTGATCACAGCCGTAACAAATGATCGGCAAAGAACACGGCATGCCTGGATGACTGCCACCACACCTCGGACACGGATGCTGCTGACCACTGGAAAAATCTTGACGCGGTCGAACAGAAGGAACGGACAACTGACTCGGATCGAAAGGCGCCGAATGCTCAAACTTCCTCTTCGACTTCTTGTTCTTGAATTGCCAGAAATGGGAGTCGAAAGGAGGAAGAACACCGCTGACAGCAGGAATGGCAGAAGGGACTCCTGGGACAGACGGCTGGTAAGTCAGCTGAAACTGCACAGTCGGCTGCACCATTCTTGCCTGAGAAAGCACTTGAGTCCTCGCCATTTTCATCTCCACTGCAACAGCTGCCTGGTACGCTGAATCCAACTCAGACACTCGGGTAGCGAACAACGACAGACTCAATTCCGCTTTCAGTCTGCGCAGAAACTACTGAGTCTTCATAGCTTCATCTGCAAAAATATGGGGTGCGTACCTGCCCAACTCGATGAACTTATCTCGATATTGCAACACAGTCATGTCACCTTGCGTCATCTCCAGAAACTGATACATCTTCGCTAACTTGAGATAGGTTGGAGTGTAAGCACGCTCGAAAGCAGCAACGAACTCAGCCGAGGTGATTTGCCGAAGCGGACGAGAATGGAAGGCGACCTCCCACTCTGCGGTCCACCACATGCGTGTGGTACCTTGAAGCTGATAAGTAGCCAACATGACTCGCTCATCATCCGCGCACTCCATCGACTGGAACATGCACATAGTGGCATCGAGCCACGCTCTAGCTGCCTCTGGATCTGGTTGACCTTCGAAAGTCGGTGGGTGGAACAGCAGAAATTCCTTCAACGCTCTACCACGGCCACCAGACACTTCATCATGCGGAGCAGGGTCGACGGAAGCTGGCACAGCTGGGGCAGAGGAAGTGCCACTCTCCTCCCGAGGAGCCCGAGCTTTCTTCCATCCACGAGGCAACATATTGAATCTAGGAAACACACGATAACGGAAAAACCATCAATAATCACGAGAAACACCCTAAGCCAGCAACAGACGACACAGTGGACTAGCTTTGGACCAACGCAAGTTCCAATTCCTAATACAAATCCCCAACACAGCTCTGATACCAACTGTGACGACCCAGAGCTCCGGATACCGATATACCGATAAAATCGATACACCGATACCAAGAACTGGGGAAGCCACCCAAGAGGCTGATGAGGCCCCCGAAGGGTTAGTGGAAGTTGCTGAGGAGTTGCATAACGAATTGGGACGGCAGGCGCGCAATATTAATTAGAACAACAATTAATAAGTAAATGCGGAAGCAATTTAAAATATCAGAGTGGTAGAATAAATATAATAGTTCAGATTTACAAATAACAAAGGTCCACTGTACAACTACATGGGGCATACCCCGGCTCAAAAGAACGGAAAGACAGACCGACACAACTGGCACTCTAACGATGCTCGGTACAACCCCGAGCATAACCAGCGGACGACTGGGGGCGGCTCACCTGAAAGAAGGAAGGGTGAGTCACAGCCAGACTCAGTAGGGGTCACGCGGATCCCTACCTCACACTAAACAAGCAGGCAGGCAAATATAAAAGCAATTTGAGCATGCATTTAAATAATAAGGCAGATGCATAAATTAATAAATAAATAACGACAGAAAATAAATCTACCAACAGAATAAACTAGCACTAACCAAGTGAAGTGAGAGGCGGAACAACCACTAGAAGAACAAGACCAGATGCGTCCCTTGACGACTTACACTGCGTCTCGGCAACTCGCAAGTCTGGCTCACGACAAGCGAGAGGCGTAACAGGACCAAATCAAGTACTAGTCAGAGCAACACTCGTCAGTGTCAGTCCAAGTCTCCAACCACGTGTGCACACACTGACTCCTGCCTAGAGCCAGGCCTCTAGCTAGTTTCCCCCCTCCCCCCCCCCCGTTGGACGCAACGGTAACCGCAGGGGCCCACGGTAACTAGCTTACAAACCGTTCAATGGGAACACCCCTCCACCTCTCCCGGGTGGGACGACACACTCGGTCGCTGGGCTACGACTAGTGGTTCCATCACAAGGAAGTGAAAGCAACTCTATCGAAATCGAACAAGCAGGCGGCTTTTGAAAACCCCAGGGAATGTAACGGTCTACAGCCGCCGCGTCACAGTGGTGTGACGGTAGAGGACTGGCGCGTTACATCAACTGTGACGCGTCTGCCCCTGCCCGTCATAGCCACCGAAGCCAAACGAATCCCACAGCGATCAAACAGGGTGTAATGGTCGACGGCCACGCCGTCACCGCGCGTAACGGTCTGGGTGCAGCGCGTTACATCAACTGTAACGCGTTGGACCCTGGCCGTTACAGCCACCCAAGGCCAAAATCAACGAACAGTTTTTCAAACCGTTCACAGGCGGTGTAACGCGCTCACGCTGGCGCGTTAGGGTGCCTTGACGGCCGGCCGATGGGCCGTCAGGCCAACCGCCATACGAGGCCAACAGAAAACAAGCAGAAGTGTAACGGTCAGGGGCCTGACCGTTACACACACTGTGACGCCCCTGCTACAGGCCGTTACAGTGCTGTAACGCGTCCCGTGAGGGCCGTTACACGTGCGACGGTTCCTGGTAGGACCGTCACACCGACTCGGAGCTAAAACCGAAATGCTTAAAACCAAGCCCCCTCCCGGTCAAGCCGGATCGACGGGGAAACAAAGAAAAACTATAAAACCTACCAAACCACAACGCTACACTACTAAAGCATGCATCAATACAAAAAAATAATGCCCATGAAGTGATTCTCAAGAATTTAGCCCAAAATTACACTAACATGGAAATTTCATGGAAATTGAAGAAAACATCTATGAATGGGCATGCATGCTATGCCAATGCGATCCTAGCGAGACAAGGATTCCGTCCCCCTACCTTAATCGCGACGAAAACCGAATTTGGGCCGCATGCAAGCAACGGGTCGCCGCGGCTCCTCTCACCCCGTCCCGTCTCCACGCCCGACGAATCGTGACGAGGTCGGCACCTCCGCGTTCCTCGCGACGAGCCGGTTCCAACGACACCTCCCGTGCCTCGATCCGCGGCCGTCCGGACCAAGACCGAGAGAGTGGGGGAGGAGGGATCGCGTGAGGGAGAGAGAGGGTGAGAGAGAGAACGAGTGAGGGAGAGAGAAATCGGTGGGGAGAGAGAGGGAGATAAATAAATATATATATATATATATATATATATATATTTATATTCCAATAAATCCACAACTAATCCAAATAACTACCAGAAAATAGCCTAAAAATCCGTAAAAATAGCCCAAATTCACAGAATAAAATTTAGATCCGAAACACTAAGGATCCGCTTAAGACGCGGGTCTTACACTCAAGGCCTCAACCCAGCTCTCCGCCTCTCCCAACTGGGCGGTGCGGTCTCGAGAAACCAATGCGGTTGCCTTGGCATGGCCCCTCTGCTCCGCTACGGCCGACACAAGCTGGCCCGCTGCTCCTGCACCTCTCGAATGGCTACCAACCTCCGAGCCCTCCGCTCCTGGGCCTCGCAGAGTCACAAGTACTCGGCCCAGATCCTAGCTAACCCGGACATCCAAAGCTCGCGTGGGAAGCCGAGCGCGTGGTAGCCCTTGGTGCACTCTCTGTCGCTATCTCAGACCCTCCGGAGAAGGAAGAGGGTCACCCTGTAGGTAGCCCCGGGCTCGTTAAAGCAAGGCGGCATCCGCGCTCACATCCAACAACGGCTCTCGCGGTGAGACAGACGTGGGCCACTCGATTCCCAAGCCCAGGGAGAAGTCGCCTGACGCGGCTAGCACTCCAGTGGAGCCTGCATAATCTCAACAAACACAAAGGGAAGTGATCAATGCGTGCAAAACTTCCCAAGATAAATAAGGTGGAAAACCTGAGAAAAGTCAAGTTTTCATTCCTTACCCAGTCTGACGCCCGCCACGCTAGTGGCATCTTCCGCCGGGGTTGGGGAAGGCAACCTCTCCTCCATCTCGGTGGCATCACCCGTTGGGGTCAGAGAGGGCAATGACTCCTCCACGACTCGGTCGTCTCCAGCAACCATGAGTGGGACAGGAGGCTCCTCCTGGCCACTCTCACCGGGAGCCGATGTGCACTCCTCCTGACTCCGACGCTGAATACAACCCAAAAGCATCGGCACCCCGCCGTAAAGCATAAACAAATGCCAAATGGGGAGGGGGAGAACCCCCATATACCTCTGGAAGTAGTCCCCATCTTAGCCTCCTCGGTAGAAGGGTCCCCAGAAGAGGAAGAGCTCGAGCTCAAACTCTCCTTCATCTCCATGGCCAAGCTGCCGTTACCCGGAGAGCCTAGCGAAGCCTCCGATGAACTCCCAGAGGTGGCCAAACTAGAGACCCCTGCAAGCCAACAAAGCAAACGAGGTCACAACACAATCCAACCTCGTACAAAGACAACTCTCCATAAAAGGGTTTCGAACAAGAAACTCACCAGCCGGGGCACTCCCCTCCGAGACCCTCTCAATGTCGACGATTTTCGCGTCACCCCCAATCGAAGTCGCTGTAGTAGGCCCTTCTTCCACTACCTTAGTCATGTCACGTGGAAGCTCACCCTCCTCCAAAGGTGAAGAAGTACCTGTGACCAATGCCAAAAGAAGCCTAGCGTCAATGGACGACATATAAAGCTTACCATAAATGGCTAAGTTCCCAGTCACATACATGAGGGTCCCATGCTAGAACACCCGACCAGTCCTACGATGTAGGCAGACACCGCGGCTGGTAAAGGAGTAAGAGGCATCTCTACCAACAGCTGCGGTAGCAAGCCAGGCGCACCTCCGGTAATAGACGGGATCGAGGCGCCCACCGCTCCTGGCTCTCCCTCGAAAGAGGGGAGGGCCACTTACGGGCCGGTACTGACTAACTCTTGAATCATCTCCAGAGTAGCAACTGGATACTCACCTGGCAAATAACAACACAAACATAGTCAACAACTCCGGTCTGACAACTATGCGACAATGAGAGGGCAATCCCCTCCATAGCAATTCAACACTTACCCGAGCCATCCCGGATCGTCGCTGGCTCCTGCCCTCCGACCGGCAGGGGGACCTCACCCTGTGCCTCAGATGAAGCCGCGGTCCCTGACATCCTAGCCACCTCTGCATAATACCAGTAACTATGTCAGTCTCCAGAACCAAGCACAACTATAACCACAGTATGCCTAGTCCCAGAAGCCCCTACCTGGCCGAGCGTCCTCCGAGGTCTTCCACGACTCAAAGTCTGGGAAAGTCCTGATATTAGGGGCATCCTCGTCGATCACACGAAGGAACCCCTCCACATCTATCTCGCACTCGACCCCGTCATCAGGCAATGGGTCAACCTCTTGGGGCGGCGAGAAAGCCATGTCCGCCCCAGTCTCCAGCAGAGCTACAAGAAACAAATCCAGCAGTGCAGGGTTAGTCAATCATTATGACTAAACTAGAAAGGTGCAAAAAAAGAGTTAGAGAAGATGAATACGGCACTTACTCAGAGCCGGCTCTGCCTCAATATGCTCGCCAGCCTTGGGTCCTCGAGGGGACCCGCCAGCCCCCACTACCCCGACATCTACTCAGGGGCGCGTCCGCCTAGGCTGAAGACCCTGGTCCCTGCTCCCAGAAGATGTCTCCGTGGTGGGATGGTCTCCCTCTGCCACAGAGCCTACCAAAGAAACACAGTAACACAACATCTCAGTCATACACCTCAGAAGATAACAAAGCCGAGACAACATATCGAAGAAAGGGTCTCACCTGAGGCCGCGAGAGGGACCAATGGCAGGGGAACTAGCTGCTCCGGCTTCAACCCCACTACACGGGCAGCCTTCGCAACCGCATCCCAGATATCCCTCAGAGTGTAAGCACACTCGATATGCGAGATAAACTCCACGGGTTCAGCTGACCCTATCGCATGGCCGATGTGGCGCTTCCAGTCGTCAGCCGTCGTGTCAGCAAAGCTCCCTTCGGGGAGCACCCGGTCCAGCGAACCCTTCTTCCTGAAGGCACAATCGGCTAGGAATTGGGACCACCAAGTTTTCGGCGCTCTCGATCGGGATGCCCCAGCTCCAGCCCCTGTAGGCGCCGCAGGCACCTGCCTCAGGGGCTTCAGCACCCCGCTGCTGCCTCGTCCCACAGACAACGAACCCCGGCTTCCCTGGGGCACCTGCTGTGCTAGCCGCTCCACTTCCCGGTGAATCCGGGAGAAGCGGGTCCTCAGATACTCATCATCCAGCGGAATGGGAGGTAGATCCTCCCTCAGAAGGTGACCCTCCTTGGCTTTCCTGATTGCTGAGGCCTTCTGCCGCTACAAGTGGCTGTGCAAAACCACCATTTGGCATAATGGACATCGAACCATCCTTGACGCCCCAGCCCAGGTGTTGGCAGTCGCTCTGGCTCCCGACGACAGTAGAAGTCCCACCATGCTGCTGTTAGCAAGTGGGTATCCCGACACTTGTATAGCCGGCTCACCAAGGGAAACTCCCAGTTCGGCGGGATCCCCTGATCATACCCGAAGTTCCGGGAGAACCTGTGTGGGTAGTACGGCTCCAGAAAGCTCTTCAAGGACCGGTGCAATGCCATTATCATCGGTCGGGTGCTCATCACCCACTCCGTATACAACGTCGCGTCCGACTCCCACTGGAAAGGGAGGGCGCAGGCCGCCCCGCCATTCGAAGGCACCAAGATCAGATGGGAGTCCCTCGTAGCTCTGTCAAAAGGAAGCCCCTCCTCGCCCCTACCGGGAAAATAGGACAGGGCTCTCCTAGCTCCCTCCAACTGCGCAACCGCATCTCCGTTTGGCTGGCTAGTGAAGCTAAATAGTAGGGGCGCTGCCTGGTTCGCCACGGTCCCCCGAGTCACCAACCCAGGAAACAACAAACCAGCCCACACACTGAGGTAGTGGGTCAGCAAAAGCAGGCTGCCCTCACGTGGCACCGGATGCGCCGCCAACACTCCCAGCCCCTGATATATATTGGCCAGCTCCATCGGAGCTAAAGCCAGCCTCCGTCCCTCCGCCAATAGGCACGCAGGCCACAACAACTCGACCCTCAGTAGACCGTCCTCCCCGTGCGGGACTACGAAGGTCACCAGCCAGTACGCCAAGTAAGCTGGTAGATGCGTCACGTCCGGCAGCCCGTGGGGGTTCCACCCCTCCCGTGGTGCGTAGATGTACCTCGTGTACATCCGGAACCGAAGCTCCACCTCGGTGTACTCCTCCGAAAGAGTTTGGTCTCTCGCAAACTCCTGATAAAAGCATAAGGGCCTGTTGTAGAAGTGGCGGACCCACATATTCAATGGCACCCGGGGAGTCTGTGCAGCTCGCTCCCTCCCAGCCAGAGCTAAGTCCCGCCAGGTCTTCAGCAGATACCAATAGCTGTAAGAGACACGGTATTGGCCCAGCCCGTCTGTGTGGCTACGGTGGAGGTCATCCAGCACTACCTCCTTGTACCCCTCGCCGCTGATCAGTAACCCAAAAATCTGAAATAGAGACCACAAGTCTAGTGAAGTCTCTCCCTCAGCCGTCGCCACTATATTCCAGCAACGGTTGAAACGCTCTACCAGTGCCTGTAGCAACCCGGTGTATCAGGGGTACCCGTACAACACTATAGTCACGGCATATCTGATGTCGGCCTGGTCCAGCAGCATCCGATAGTGATGTACGATCCCCATCAGTCACTCAGTAGCTCCATGGCAATACCTGTGCGAAGGAATCACCGCCCAGCAACCATACCAGCTGGCGACAATCTGCCGCAGAATCCCGTCTAGAAGGTTGTGGTCGTCGTAGCCCTCTCCAGCATACTGTAGCCCTGACGGCTCTAGCACCAACCCCGTAGTCCCCTCTGTCTCTGCCCGGTGATGGCTGTGCAAGTCCAAGGAGGCAAGACCCATCACCCCAACACGGACCCCGAACTGGTCTGCCCTACTGAAGAAACCCATGCACTCAGCACTGGGAAACTGACACTACCTCCAGTAGTCTCCAGAAAAACTCAGGAAGCCGTAGAGAACGACCCCGTGCAGGCTGTCCCTACCCACTAAAATCGCCCGCTCCAGCCGACGACGTGCTCTAGCAACTCAGGAGTCCCCCTCCATGCCGGATGGGATGCAGCGCCTGATGAACTCAAATAGATGGAAGTCCAGTGGGAACCCCACCGAATAGCCTCCACTGCAGTCATAAGTGTAGATCCCGCCCACCTCTGAAATTCGAGCCAGCTCCACGGCTCTGACTCTGCTCGCCCCCTCTCCAACGGGGCCCTCAGCCACTACCATGTGCCCTGAGTCAAGCTGGTCCACGCTAGCTGCAGTAATGACCGACGGGCCTAGAGGAGGCATGGTCCGCTCAGTCCTCCTCACCCAGTGATCCTCCTCCCGGGCCACACGCCTCAGGACCCGCTCATCTCTGCCAAATCGTGCCATAGCTACAAGATAAAGCACACAGAAATGGTCAGCACACCAGAAAGTCAACACATACAGTACAACAAAATAAAGGCATACGAAGTGTCAAAATACAACTACAACAACCCAGAATGAGGAGCTCACGGACCGTACGCCCTCGTCTCCGCCTCCGACGCACACCCCGTGGGGGGCATTTGTTGTACCCAGATAATTTCCCAGCAAAATATTAAAGGATAAGGGTTCGAGAATTTCCCCGAACACCTTTAAGGCATGGACTACCCAGCCTCTCCTACAACTTATCCGGCCCAACCAAGGGTCCCAACCAGTTAAATGTGACATACGGCAACATCAACAATTGATTGGGATTACTCCCGATCACTCAGTAGCGGGTTTTTCCTGCATTCTACACAGCCACACGGGCCAACCTGGGGGCGCCCCCGACCACAAGCTGTGCCACGTGGCACCCAACAACAAGGCCAGGGCCTACCCCAAGACACATTCTCCCATCCCTCCAAGGTCAAAGGAAGACTCATCTAAGTCAACCGCAGGCTTTGGAGGCCCACAGCACGTGTATACGGCTCACACACGTGTGTCCAGCATTTCCTCGAACACCTTGTGGGCGCATACATCCCAACCCTTCTAAAAGCAAACTGTGGGCCAACCCGCGGCTCCAACACACCAGTCAAGTTCTACAACAACCCTCCAGCAAGTCGGGGCCACCCCCGACCCTCAGACATGTGGCGATGAGTCGCTTATCCTTAGCTCTCGGGCCAACACGGGGCTACCCAGCAAACCCTCCGTGCAACATGGCACACACTACGAGGCCAGGCCCACACACCCAAAGTACCTCTTCCTAGCTCCTACAAGCTCATACCCTCAGCCCCGGGCCAAATTCCAGGCCCACCAGTCACCTACTCAGCCCGTTCAACAACTCGAGGTGTGCCGGGCATTTACCTGAACACCTCGCGAGCGACAGTTACAACTCGACAACCACGGCCCCCACGGGCTAATCCCAACATCCCGGAGTACTTTGTCCTTTAAAGGACACCCCTAGACAACAAGAGAAGACCCCCGAGGGCCATCCCTCGGGGCCATGGCTCGCCCGGGGGGGAGTTCGCCTCGGGCGGGACCGTGCCCCGAGGAGGGCGAACCCCCTTGGGGAGCGTGCCCTTCTCCCATCCCAGTGGCCCCATGGCCATCTCCCAGTCCCAGTTGCTCCCAGATCATGCTCCCAGTTCGTGCGGCTCACGCGAGGTAGACCGGCGTACCCGTTCGCGGAAGGATCCGACGACGAAAGCTCAGGATTGCCCAAGTCTCACGTCATCACTCGTGTTCCTCGCACGCACACGACCGGTCAACCAATATCCTCCAGCAGCCAGTATCCTTTTGTCCTCTTGCTATTGGTCAAATTAGGATAAAAATAAGGGTAAAAATGGGTTTTTATAGAGTGGGGACCGCCCCCTCTCTCTCTCCCTCCAATTCGCCTAAACCCCCCCGGGGGAGGGTTTAGGCGGACCAGCCTGGATGGTCCTCCTAACCCCCATTAAACAAAAAAAAGAGTTTTTAAAAAAAATAAAAAAACCCAGCCCCATGCCCAGTCCGCCTAAACCCCTCTAGAAACAAAAAAAAAGATTTTTTAAATCAAAAAAAGTGGGTTTTTACCCCGCCTAAACCCCCTTGGGGGAGGGGTTTAGGCGGACCAGACTAGCCCCCTGGTCTGGTCCGCCTAAACCCTCCCTCCCCCACTCCGTAAAAATAAAAAATATATATTTTGTAATGATTTACCCAAACCAGACCAAGCCCCTGGGTTGGTCTGCCTAAACCCTTCCCTGACCCGTCAACTTCCCTATAAATTCCACCCCTTGAGAGCTCAAGGGGCATGCATGCAAGGGACAGATGAAAACAAGACCCTTGACCTAACTATTACCCCCTCGGACTTCCGCAGGCATCCAGCAAGGGTCGAGGACACGAGGAGCTTAGTGTGGTTGGTTGGCTTGTAGAACAGATTATACACGTCGAGGGTATGCTACTCGTACTCCCCTCACTCTGCGTCTAGCCATATCGTGCAAGTTCACTCCCGTCACACACAAGGCGTTATGACCATGACAAATACACCCGCCTCCCGGGTTTGCCCACGCATGTCAACCTACGATGGCCACACATACGCCATGATGCCGCATCTACCACCATCACGGGGTCATGTCCGACTGCTCGATCCGAGCCGCGCCCGACCTTCACCCAGTTATCGGCCGATGCCTTCTCTGGCCACCAAGTCTGATCCTCCCTCGGCGAACCGGGCATGGCCCTTGCCTAAAGGAGAACCTCTGTAAAACACGAGGATATCCGCCTCATCACGCATTGACCCGGGGACCGGCCCATATGTCGAGATTGTCCCGTGGCTTGCACCAGTTGTAGTTCGGCCGCTACGGCCCACCTGTAAAGCCCTCTTAGCTCCCATGAAGTATAAAACCAGTTGAACACAAGTGCCCGTATGCGGGTGTTGGCACTCAAAATATGATCCTTCGGCGACCAAGCCGCAAAGACGAATGATACGGTCTATTGAAGCACAGAAGCCGAAGAAGATCAACTTACTAAAGATTCCTCAAGCTGCCAGAGCCCCGAGTCACCTTGAAGTGAGCACCGGGGACTTCACCTCAGCAGAGTCGAGATGAATCCATAACCAACCGGCAGTGCGACCAAGCCTGCCCAATGATCCGGCATCGACCCCGTCATGCCGCTACCCTACATCCGTCGCCCGACCAAGGACGACGGTCTACCCGGTGACTCTCCTAAGCAGGATGAACATCCTCGGCTGTTCACAACAAGGGGCCGAAGGTTCTGTCAGCAGAAGGCCCCGATCACCCGACACGAGCTCGGCTTCTCGCCATAGTGGGCCAGTTAGTGGCCAATTGGTCGCCAGTCAAGGCGGAATTATCCCGGATGCAATGCCATCCCGTAAGGAAGCTTCGAGCACAGGTCCGTCTGAGCCAGAAGCACAAATCATGGTGCAGAAGGCCGTACCGGCAGGAGATGCGTATGCTCGGGCCAAACACACACAAAGTTCCGAGCAAGGTCTTTCACCGCGCAGAAAGCTTCGTCAACACCCGCCAGGGTTTCCAAGAACCAGGGCGAGAGGAACAATCAACGAGAGCCTCCGGAACCATCCCCGGGCCCATCGGCTAGGCCGCATCGAGCGAACAAGCTAAATCGGCGCACGAAGTGATGTCGGCTTCCCTTAATCCGGCGCCGCCAAATCCGGCACGCCAATTCCAGTTGGGGACGTGTTCCCGGCGCCATTAAATCCGGCGCGCCCCCTTCCCAGGGCGCCGGATTAACAAAGGCTACATATACACCGCGCCTTCGAAACAAAAAAGAGGAGAACGAACGAAGAGAAAAAGAGAAGAAAAAAAGAGAAGAGAATAGAAGCGAGCCAATACGAAGGGAGAGAGACAGCTCGTTCGAGAGAGAAAAGCCTTGGGGGAGAAGTAGGGTTTCCACTGAGGGTTCTCGCCGCCGTCTTCCTCGTCTGCTCGTCTGAGTGTCTCCGGAGCTGGAGAAGAGAAGCCTGTGATCCGATACTCTGTTCTGGAGAAAGGGTTTAGGTGGGTTTCCGTGTTTTTCCTCTGGTCGATTCCCCCTTTCTTCTTTGTTTCCTTCTCCTGATATAATGTAAGTGAGAGGGGGAGAGGGGCGATGATACGAGCCTGACCTCCCCCCCCCCACCATTATCGCTGCTCCTTCTCTTCACCTGTAACGCTCTTCCTCTGTTAATGTAAATGACGGCCGAGCGACAACGCCGGCGTCGGAACGCATGTTGTGTATATCTATCTATCGTTCATTGAATGAATGGGATGCGATTGTGCCTGATGCCGTATCTATCTTCCATGCTCTCTCTAATTTCTTCTCAAATGTGCATTTAATGGTTTCTTGGCGTGCATAGTTCCCGGATCCGTTTTCCCGACGCTGGATATGCCCTTGGGCTACATGAATCATTCTTCCCCCCTCCCCGGGGTCTCTCTCTCTATTCCAATGCAATAGTTGAGCTCTGCACCATGTGTGCCATGGGTTTTGTGATTGGAGACGCACTTGTGTGCATATCTCTGTCCACCCCTGTCTAGGGAGCATACCCTTCGCCTCCCCTGTGCTCTTCCTCATAGGCCAGAGGGGAGGGGAAGATCGCTTCTATCGTTCCCTTTCGTTCTGTGCCGAGCCCCTATTGGTTTTGAAAACATGATATATATATATCCCTTCCCCAGATCTGTATGCTAATCATATGACATGTGAGTATTAACCTATTCAGCCCGCGGGCTTCACTGTTCTAATATATGTCTAACAAATCATTTTTCCATTTGTCGTCGAACGATGTCATATGCCGCTCTTTCCACTCCGTTCGTATTTCAACATCCGGGAGTCTGCTCTGTAGCACTGCTCCAATACCCGGGGAGGGAAATATTCCCCCAATATTTCACAACTAGCCACTCGGTTGACAGGGGCTTATCCATTGATGATGAGTATCCCTTCAGGCCATTGAGTGCACAGTAACGGGGCTAAGCCCTACAGTTCAAATCCACGGTCCTTAATGGACTTCGTGGTGGCCATGGGTTGTGTGCCCCTTGTAGGCTAGCCCTCGGGGTTTCCTTCCTTCTATCGGTTGTCCCGATTTGAGCATTGTGTCGACTCGGGTCGCGTGCCCCTCGCAGGCTAGCCCTCGGGATTTTCGCTCCCATAATGAGTCGCCTCATTCGTTCACTCTCGTCCACGGACTCGGTGCCCCTAGCAGGCTAGGCCTCGGGATTTTCCTTTCCGTTCGGGTTCGCCGGCCGCCGTTGCGCCACCCGGCTCTTAGGGGTTGCTCCGCCACGTGAGTATTCCCCGCTTCTCCTCGACAATCCTCCGGGATGGGGAGATGTTGCCGAAATTCGGCTCGAACGAGTCTGACTCGGAACAATCGCCGTGCTCGAGTGTGAACCTCGCGCGAGCCTGTGACCCGGCTCCCGGATGTCCCGGGGCCGATCCTTTGAATAAATAACTTAAATAAACTTTCAAAGTTTTCTAAAGTATTTTAATAAACCCAAGAAAATGAATAAAACCTCGATTTCCATGAGATCGGGTTAAACCGGCGCCGTGTGCATACGGCGCACCTTAAAACGGCGTGCATTAAAACGGCGCGCCCTTCCCGGCACGCCCCTCCCCGGCGTGCCCCAAACGGGTCGCGCCGTTTTAACCTCTTCATTCACTTACGGTCCCCACGCCGTTCTAAGCCCTGTACCTACGTTTTCTGGCGCCGTTTCTAATAGTTACGCTGTCTAATCCCTGGCTCACCCCCGGGGCAATACTGGCCTCCCGTGGTCGAGATTGACAACCCTAATTAGCAGTAGATTGAATAAGGCAAGGGCTGTTCACGCCCCGAATATCCTTTCTATCAGGCTCGCTATCAGGTGTATTAGCTCTCTGCTTTCGTTATCACCCTTGTGTTACCTTTTTCCCTTTGGCGGGGATTAATAAATGTGATTGAGCTCTGTTTGTTTTCATAACTCTATTACCATGCTTAGCACAGTCATGGGAATCATGCATGCATGTTTGCATAGACCCTCGGGTATATCAAATGGTGTTGACAGAAGGCCGGGTTATGCCCGATCGGAAGTCTCCGCTACGCGCGATGGTGGTCTTCGGACCTACGTCCTCCGCCCTGTATCGAGGGTCATCGATTTAATAAACCATGCCTCTCTTGCATGATAGATAGATGCATCTCACGTGATCTTGTCATGTTCATAACATCGAACCTTTTATTCCGGCCTCGACAGCACGCTATCTCGGCAATTAATCAAAGGTTTTCCCTCCTCGTGGAGGATGTAATTAACGTCATGACCTTTATGGTATGACGGACTGCTGGTCCCGACCGAACCTTACTCTCGCCCGACACGGGTCAGAAGGAGCGCATAATAAACTTGTCACTCACGTGACTGGCACGCCCGCGCCGTCAATCAGTCAGTTAATTGCCAGTCAGTTAATTGGTTGATCGACACGTGAAATAAGATATATATATATTTATATATACATAAAATAATAAGAAGGAATAAACCCATCGCAAACCGTCTAGCACGCCCGGTGGGACGAGTGTCACCTTTCATCTCTTTACCGAGATACTTGGGCTTCGAGGCCCTCGCAAAGGCTGATGATCGTTGGCTTGTTTGTCTTTGCAGGCGAACGATGACAACAACTGGATTAACTGGCGTCGGCTTCGGTCCTTCGATTGTCGCGGGGCATGCACAAGGGTACCTGGTGGTGCCCATGGAGTTCGGCAGCTTCCCTGCCACTGTTGGCTTCCCCAACTTCTTGGGGTTGGCCTTCTTGGACATGCTGAAAATCGAAGCCCCGGAACCTGTCGAGGAAGCTGTGGGGAAGGTGGAGCCTCTGAAGGCTCGTTGCTGCAACGACTCATCCAAGAGTCCGGCCCCGGCCGCTAGCTGTCTGGTGCACCACGCCATACGTGGGGCCCGCCCCCAATATTGTCAACAGGCACCCTGGAGGACGTCAACGCCGGCAAGTCCAAAGGAGTGCTGCTGTGATTACCGGGACTCTATCTCAGTCCGACAAGTCCATGATGGTGGGTGGCATCCGCGTCTTCCTCAACGGACGCAACACACGGATGGTTCTAGACCGAGTCATCCCCGCCATCCCTGTCCACAACACATACCAGGTCCTCGCTGGAAGGAGGGCAAAAGAGAAGAAATCGGCCACTATGGCCAAGGAAGGTCGGCCCCTGGGCCGAGAAAGTTCAAACAGGTGTGGGTTCCCAAGCGGGTCCAACCTGTCCATCAGCTGGCACCTATCCGTCGCCGTCCTTTGTATGACGAGGCGGAAGAGAGAAGAGAAAGGGGCTTGCCCCCGAAGGAAGAAGAAGAAGTGGATGCGGATCCTCCGCGCCGCAAAAGTTTTCGGGCTGCTGCCCGTCAAGCCAACGTCCCAGCTGCAGGACGAAGATTCCAACAACTTACCGACAGAGCTCGGCTAGCTTATATCCCTCCTGTGGGAGGTCGACAATCATCCCCCGTGTTACATCAAGAGCGGGGTCAAGAAGAGATGACCCGTCTGGTCAGAAACTATTTTCGAGGGTTAGGCAACCCCTCGCTTGGGCAACAGCGACTAATGCAAGCAGCCGCCGCCAGTGAAGACTACTGCCCGTCAATGGCAGATGAAGAAGATGTAGGAGAAAGAATGATGGTGTCGTCATTCGACGATAATGGATATGACAACGGCTTCGAGATCGAAGCCGATGAAGCCGTCCCCAAGCGGGAAGAAACAAGAAGAACTTCTGTGTTCGAGAGGCTGACCTTCTCTAAGGAAAAACAACCCCAGGTCTACCACCAGTGGGATGACAAGGCCCCCGTCCTGACCGCCAATGTGGTGATGGCCGAAGAAGAAGACGACGCCCCCCTCGACATCCTGCCCGAGGGTACGTCCGGGGAGACAGCAGAAGTTATCCCCACTACGGCCACTATAGACCCATCGGTCTTGATACTACTTCAGAAATATCGGCAAGAGATAGACTTGCTAAAGAAGCAGTTGATGGAGAAAACTGAACAGTCCTCAGCTTCCAAACCACCCGAAGTCCAGGGTGAATCATCTCGGGGAGTGGTTCGCCATGACGACCCTCCGCCGCTCTACACACTGCCTCAGTCGTCAGAACAAAGCATGGCGACAATGCAACAGCGGCTACCACAGCTCCAGCCGCTGCTACCTCCGGTACTCCCTCAGGTGCACCAAACACCCCCGTTGCTGCGTCTTCCACGGGCGACCACCCTGGTCACCCCGTACCTGCTGCTGGCACACTTCTATCCGGAGCCAGTTAACCCTGCAGTCATGAACCGGATGATGGTGGAAAGAATGATCGAGCTGAAGCTCGTAGAAAGAGGTGAAGGCGACTACGTCGCGTTTGATGCATACCGGGTGCCATACCCGCAACACCATGCTGCTAAGCGGCTTCCCCCGGGAATCAACAAGCCGCCCAAGTTTGACAAATTCAACGGGAAGGGATCCCCGAGAGAACACATTGCCTATTATATGACTGTCATGGGCGACTTGGCCACCGACGAGTCATACTTGCTAAAATTCTTCGGGTCCTCGCTGACGGGGCTCGCATTTGAATGGTATTCTAGCCTCTCAGCCGGGTCGATCAGCGACTGGCCAGATATGCAGAAGTTCAGAGAAAGATTCCATGTTACAGAGAGGGAGATCACAGTGGCCGAACTATACTCAACAAACCAGAGGGTCGATGAGACAGCCCTCGATTATATCAAGAGGTGGAGGAACCTCGGAATGAGGTTAAGCGGCCCCCGCATCAGGAGGACGCTGTGCAAATATGCAAACAGAATCTCAGGAGGAAGGTTCTGGAAAAGATGATCGGAATGGAAATACGATCGTTTGATCGGTTGAACAATGTCGTGGCTGAGGTGGAAGCTTTTCTGGCCAGACCTGTCCCTACATCTGCTACCGTCATGACCCAGAAGGGCAAGGTGGTGGAGCGGCGCCCGTCGCCTAAAGAAGCGAACGCTCTTGACATAAAGGCGTTCGAACAACAGAAAAGTGAAGGCAAGAAGGGAGTCACCCCACAGCCTGCAGAAGCCCCAGACGGCAAAGAAGGTCCTTCGCTGAGGGATAAGATGAAGAAGGCCTATTCATTTCCAAAGGACAAGACCCGGGTTCTGTTCGACTGGGTAACGGAATATAGCATGGTCACCCTGCCAGAGCCAAGGAGGCCGGAGGACCTAAAGAGAAAAGACAGTCCAAGATTCTGCCCCTACCACCAGATGTTGGGGCATCCAATCGAAGACGGCTATATTTTCAAGGACATCATTGAAGAGATGGTGAAGAAGAATGAAATCAAGCTGGGAGAGTACAAAGTGGACCCTCCTCAGCCACATGAAGCCCCTCGGAGGAGGGCAGGAGTCAACATGATCTCCCTATACCAGGCGCTGCCCAAGGAGATCTCTGAAACAAGCATGCAGAGCACCTATGAAGCTCATTTCTTGGAGCCCGTGAAAGAGCAGCAGGGATGGCAGCAGGCCCCTGTGAAGCATAAGAAGAAGAGGGCACCTCACCCGAAAAAGGGGGCACATATCTATGGTGTTACATCCCGGCCTGCTCCGCCGTTGGCAGCACCCGTATGGATCACTCCACCTACAACTGTCAGGATACCTACACATAATCGGTGGAAACAAACTCCGCTGCCAGTGATTAAGGAAACCAATCCTGGGGTCCTTCGACTGTAAAACCTCATTGAGGGGCTAGACGAGTACGTGCAGCCCGAATTGAAGCCTTTATTGGTGCGGGACCACGTCCCGTGGCAAGAACTAGAACAGCTCTCACTCAAATAATAGGATGAAGCTGAAGCAGCACCCCGTGAAGAGGGCAATCTATTCTGGGGGCACCCGCCCGTAGAAGCAAAAAAGAAGAAGAAACAAAAGAAGAAGAAAAGGAAGGCCGCTGAGGCCGATAAAGTACAGGTTGTCTCCTGTAATACCCTATCAGCACTCTTCAACCTGCCCGGAGAGGAGGAAGAAGAGGAAATTTGTTTCACACCCTATGCTGGGGGAGGCAAGGCCGAGGCTGCAACTGCTGCACATGCCACTCGGTCAGGCCGAAAATGGGGGGGCCAGCCGCCACCCAATCACAACATCATGTTCAGAGGGGAGCAACCCTACAAAACACCTCCGCCGGAGGTCAAGGGAGTCCAAACCCCTCCTCTGCCAGGACTATATAACAAGAGTGGGGGCAAGGGGGTCCCTTCATTTCTTGAATTCATGAAGATGTCCAAGGGGAAGCATCCTTGTCCGGAGACTAACCCTGCACCCGGGGACGTCCACCCGTAGCTAGCACAATCTGCCGACGATCCAAATACAGATGGAGCTTGCCCCGCAGCAGCTAACAAAGAACACCTAGGAGTCGGTACCAGCCAGAAGGGCGCCGAATCCGAGGAAGATGAAGCAGGTCCGTCAGGGCCCGCAAACCAAGACTTCCCCAGGCCCAGATGGGCTGAAGAGATGAAGCTCTCCAATGTCTGAGCTGGGAGCCGAATAATGAAGCTACTCAAGAAGCTCCCTGCTCGATTTACAATTTGGGAGATCCTTTCTCTTAGTGAAGAGACCCGACAGGCGATTATTACTGCTCTCCAGACGCCGGCTCATTTTGAGACATGTCTCGCTGAAGGAATGCCAGAGGCTAGCATGACCTTCACTCCAGACGATATGCTACTGCCCACCATCAGCCACAACAGGCCGCTGTATATGAAGGGGCACCTGAATGGAAGGGAGCTGAACAGGATTCTGGTTGATCCCGGTGCAGCGGTCAACATCCTGCCTTATAGAATATACGAGAGGCACCACTTTAACATGCATCTCAAGAAAGTCGAAGATATGCGTATCACCGGCTTCAATCAAAAATGCGAAGTGTCAATGGGGGTGGCAGAGTTCACCCTCAGCTTAGCAGATTTCACTACGACGATGCAGTTCCATGTCATTGACTCCCGCACCTCGTACAAGGCACTGCTCGGCCGCCCATGGCTGCATGAAAATATGGTGGTGCCCTCAACGCTCCACCAATGCATCAAGTACAGTCTCCAAGGGAAGGAGGAGAGGATATTTACAGACCCCCATCCATTCGAGGTGTTTGAATGTCATTTGGCGGATGCCAACCTATATACAGGGCCTTCCCAAAAGGCCTCTGAAGCTAAGACCCCTGCGGGGGCACCAAGAAGCGCATCCGGCAGCAGTTGGTATCCACCACCGCCGCACGGATATATCAAGCCCAAGGTGGTCTCCCACATCACAGCATCCGGGGACGTGAGCAGAACAGCACCCCCAACATTATACCCTGAAGCTAATGAAGTGCGGGTCGCTCGGCGGCACAATCATATTGAAATCCCGGATGGTCTTACCAAGCCAACTCCCGGTCTTGATAACCCTACTGTCGAGCCTTTCAAAACTTGGGAGGTGACACAGGAAGATGGACCTAGCAGCTTGTTCTATACGGCTGAAGATCACCCCTCTCGGGAAGACACAGACTGCAACCTCCCCGAAGATATAAGCAACCCGTCGGTTCCCGTCTGCGGTCTGGCATTCATGACTGAGCGGATGGTCAGGATGTTTCAGAAGCAACACATTCCCCCCGATCAGTCTCAAAAGCGCAAGGAAGCTTTCCATAAAATGTGGTATCCCGCAAATCTGGATAAGGAAATGAGACGTGTCTCTCAACATCCGGGGCTGGGCTTCACCCTAGAAGAATATTATTACAGTGGGCGATACGAGGTGGACACCATCTCCGCCTTCTATCCTGCTGAAGATAGCCCGCTGGGGGCAACTTTTGATGAATACCCGGCGGAAGCTGAGCATGTTGAATTGGCTCAACCCAAAAATCAAGAAGCAGAGACCGCGGTCCCCTGCCGATGCTGGGAGTAGGTCTACCCTGAAGAGGTGGCCCTTCAAGCCAAATTTGATACGGCTAGCAGTAGTGAAGCCGAAGATACTGAAGAAGCAGGAATTTCTCCCTCCTGTGGAGTCCTACTGATGATGACTTCAACACCCCTTCTACCAATCAGGGAAGCCTCGGTCGACTCCGATCAAGGGGAACAAGCCACCAGGAAAGAAAAGGCCACTTCTACGGAAGATACAACTGCCCCAGAAGGCGAAACCTCCTCAACTTCTGCTACAAAACCGGGATGCTGTCCAAGCCCGGCAATAAACAACTACCAGCCTGTCACGGTTGCAACCTCATCTACAAGAACTGAAGCTGCTCTTTCGCCCTTAGGAGCTGCAACGGCAGTGGATTTGCTAACAGAACAATCCGCGCAGTCGCTAGCACAAGAAATAGAGAATCCTCAAGAAGCTCTGGTGGTGTCTGACGAGGAAGTAGAAGTACTCGACCCTCAAGATGGTATCCCAGATTTCGTTGACCTCCAACCAGCACCTCCGGAGATAGAAGACGGAGGCCAAGCCACAGTCGATGAACTGATAGAAGTCAACTTGGGAAATGAGGGGGACCCTAGGCCTACCTTCCTCAGTGCCCAACTGTCCCCAGAAGAACGAGAGCTGTACACCCAGTTGCTGCAAGAATACCGGGATTGCTTCGCCTGGACTTACAAAGAAATGCCGGGTCTAAGCCCCGTTGTCTTACAACATGAGCTGGCAATCAGCCCTGAGGCCGAGCCAGTGAAGCAACCACCACGGCGCATGAGGCTAGAACTCATTACTCAAATTTGTACTGAAGTCGACAAGCTCATTGACGTGGGATTTGTTGAAGAAAACCAGTACACCACATGGCTGGCGAATATCGTCCCCGTGAAAAAGAAGAATGGACAGATCCAGATATGTGTCGACTTCCGAGATCTGAATAAAGCCTGCCCCAAAGATGACTTTCTGGTGCCAATAACGAAAGTCATGATCGGTGCTACAACCGGACATGAGGCCCTGTCATTCATGGACGAGTCATCCGGTTACAACCAGATTTGGATCGCGGAGCATGACCGGGTCCATACTGCTTTCTGAACCCCTAAAGACATTTATCATTATAAGAGGATGCCGTTCGGACTAAAAAATGATGGCGCAACTTATCAGCGCGTAATGACCAAAATCTTTGATGAGTTGCTCTACCACAAGGTCGAGTGCTACATAGATGATCTGGTGGTCAAAATCAGAAGAAAAGAAGATCATCTGCAAGACCTCCGGATTATTTTTCAGAGGCTGAGGCAGCATGAGCTGAAGATGAACCCCATGAAATGTGCGTTCGGAGTGTCGAGCGGAAAATTCTTGGGCTTCATCGTTCGATATCGGGGGATCGAGATAGACCCCGCAAAAATCAAAGCAATTCAGGAGCTACCTCCACCAAGGAATATCTCCGAGTTGAGATCACTGCAGGGTCGCCTGGCTTATATCCGGCGGTTCATTTCAAATTTGTCAGGGCGATGCCAGCCTTTTCACAAATTAATGATGGAAGATGTTCCCTTTTATTGGGATGAAGATTGCCAGACAGCC
Source organism: Amorphophallus konjac (assembly GCA_022559845.1). Taxonomy (NCBI): domain Eukaryota; kingdom Viridiplantae; phylum Streptophyta; class Magnoliopsida; order Alismatales; family Araceae; genus Amorphophallus; species Amorphophallus konjac. The sequence goes on from CM040126.1 coordinate 357,478,840, forward strand.
CTCGACAAACTGAAAGACTATCTGAAGACTCCTCCAGTGCTGGGCGCACCGGTGAGAGGACGGCCATTGATACTATATATAGCAGCTACACATAACTCCCTGGGGGCAATGCTGGCCCAGAATAATGAAGAAGGGAAAGAGTAATCCCTCTATTACCTCAGTCGGAGACTGGTCAGGACTGAGGAGAAATATACTTATATTGAGAAGGTCTGTCTGGCACTGGTCTTCGCAGTTAAAAAGCTTCGACACTACATGTTGTCGCATGAAATCAGCTTGATATCCAAGGAGGATCCCTTGAAATATATTATGTCCCAGCCGGCACTCAAAGGTTGCCTGGGCAAATGGGCGGTAATCCTTATGAAGTTTGACATCTCCTATGTACCGCGCAAGGCCGTCAAGGGCCAAGCTATTGCAGACTTCTTCGCTGAGCACCCGGTACCCGGGGACTGCCCGTTGGAACCGGAGCTTCCTGAAGATGAAACCCTGGAAGCCGTTCAGGTGCGGCCCTCCTTATGACAGCTATATTTTGATGGCGCTTCCAGAATTGACACCTCTGCCACTGGATCGGCCAGAGTCAGGGCAGGAGCAGGCATAGTCCTGAAATCCCCAGAAGGAGAAGTGGTGCACACGTTCTGCTCCATAAACAAACACTGCACAAATAATGAAGCGGAATATGAAGCCTTGATAATTAGGTTGCAGATCGCTCTGTCCATGGGAATTCAAATGCTGGAAGCATTCGGAGATTCCATGCTAGTTATAAAATAACTGGAAGGGGAGTTCGACGTGCGAAAGCAAGAACTTCTCCCCTACCATCGGTTGGCAACCCGCCTGATGTCAAGATTCTACTTCATCAGCATCAAGCATATCAACCGAGGCCAGAATGCTCAGGCAGACACCCTCGCTAAGTTGGCCAGTTCTTTGGCAGTCTCGCCAGACACGAGCCTGAATATAACGGTGATCAACCGCCGGCAAGTCCCCAGTGTAACAGAGGTCTTGGCCGACGAACAAGAGATTGAGGTGGTAGTCGTCGAGGATATTCAGCAACCCGACTGGCGAGAACATCTCCTGCGGTGGTTCCAACACCAGCAACTCCCGAAAGAAAAAGAACAGAGAATGAAGCTCCTGAGGGTCAAGAACTCTTACGAGATGAGAAGCGGAACCCTGTTCCGAGTAATGGCAGATGCCCAAAGGAAAGTCCTACTTCGTTGCTTGTCTTCAACAGAGGCGGGACAGGTGATGCAAGAAGTCCATGCGGGATCAGCTGGAGCACACCAGGCTGGCCCAAAGATGAAAATTGAGATAAAGAAATTAGGTTACTATTGGCCCACTATGTTTGATGATTGCTGAAAGTTCGCCAAGGCTTGTCAGAAGTGTCAAGAACACGCTAATGTGGCAAGGAGACCTCCAGTGCCACTGCATCCGACCCTACCAAGCTGGCCGTTTGCTCAGTGGGGCACGGACGTGGTAGGGCCGCTACCAGCATCTGCATCAGGGTGCAAATATATCTTAGCAGCTACAGACTACTTCTCCAGATGGGCGGAGGCGGTAGCACTAAGAGATGTAACGGGGGAACTAGTTGCAAGATTCTTCCGCCAGAACATAATATTCCGATTTGGGATCCCTAACCGAATCATCTCTGATAATGGCAGCCATTTCAGAAACCAGAAGGTTTATCGGCTAGCCGACAAATACAACATTGACTGGAGGACATCGTCCCCCTACAACCCTCAAGCCAATGGACTCGCAGAAGCCTTCAACAAGACACTATGCACGTTACTAGCAAAGACTGTCAAGTCTAAAAAAAAAGATTGGGAAGAAAGGATGTACGAAGCACTCTGGGCCTTTCGTACTGTGTACAAAACCCCAACCGGCTATTCGCCTTTCTCCCTCGTGTATAGGTCAGAGGCTGTGGTGCCGATTGAACTGGAAGTTCCTTCGCTGCGAGTCGCCATCCAGCATGGACTAGCCAGCGGTGAACAAACCAATGCTGAAAGAAGATTGAAAGAGCTCGCTGAGCTCGAAGGAAAACGCCTTCGGGCACAACAAAACATCCAACTCTACCAAGATCGCATGGCCCGTGCCTTTGACAAGCTGGTCAAAGGTCAAGAATTCAAGAAAGGAGACCTGGTGATGGTCAAAAGAAGAGAAGTGATGGCCTCCAACCCCAAAGGGAAGTTGGTCGAAAACTGGATCGGACCATATATCGTCCGCCGAGTATATGAAGGGGTGCCTACGTCCTGGTAGACCACAAAGGAGTCATCCAGTTCTCTCCCCTCAACGGAAAGCATATAAAGCTGTATCATGCAGCGCAACCAGCATTCCCCGAGTGATCGGCCTGAATACCTTATCTTGGTCTAGTGGCATTCCTCCCTGATCGAGCTACCTTTCCTTGGTCTAGTGGCATTCCGCCCTGATCGAGCTACCTTTCTTTGGTCTAGTGGCACTCCACCCTGATCGAGCTACCCTTATCTTGGTTTAGTGGCATCCCGCCCTGATCGAGCTACCCTTATCTGGGTCTAGTGGCACTCCACCCTGATCGAGCTACCCTTATCTGGGTTTAGTGGCATCCCGCCCTGATCGAGCTACCCTTATCTTGGTCTAGTGGCATTCCGCCCTGATCGAGCTACCTTTCCTTGGTCTAGTGGCACTCCGCCCTGATCGAGCTACCCTTATCTTGGTCTAGTGGCATCCCGCCCTAGCCAAGCTACCCTGATCTTGGTTTAGTGGCATTCCGCCCTAGCTGAGCTACCCATATCTTGGTCTACTGGCATTCCGCCCCGATCAAGCTACCCTTATCTCGGTCTAGTGGCATTCCGCCCTAGCCGAGCTACCCATATCTTGGTCTAGTGGCACTCCGCCCCAGCCGAGCTACCCTCATCTTGGTCTAGCGACACTCCGCCCTGATCGAGCTACCCTTATCTTGGTGTACTGGCATTTCGCCCCGATCAAGCTACCCTTATCTCGGTCTAGTGGCATTCCGCCCTAGCCGAGCTACCCATATCTTGGTCTAGTGGCACTCCGCCCTAGCCGAGCTACCCTCATCTTGGTCTAGTGGCACTCCGCCCTGATCGAGCTACCCTTATCTTGGTCTAGTGGCATTCCGCCCTGATCGAGCTACCTTTCCTTGGTCTAGTGGCACTCCGCCTTGGCCGAGCTCTCAAAAGAATACACCATATTGCCGTTACGGGCCTTACGTCCGAATCGGCGAAAGATCATTCCTTTGCGTTAGCATTCAGCCCCTGCTAACGAATAAACCACTCTGCTCGGCACAAGGCCCGGTGATCCGGTCAACAACCATCTACTACCAACCAAGGGTCGGACATCACACTTCGACCTACCACCCTTTATATCAAAAAAAAGAGAAAATAAAAGTAAGATGGGGTTAAAAATAGAGATACCCCGCCAGACTTGCTCCTATATTAGGACAAGTGCAAAAATAGCTATAACCCAGCTATGGCGAAAACCCAAAAGGATGCTACAGGCAAAATCGGGCACCCCGCCATGCGAAAACCCGAAAGGGCGCGTGGGTAAAAGCAAGAGGGGGATGGCTTCGGCGAAAACTGGAAAGGGCGCTTAAGTCAGTAAAGTGGTAATTTAAAAATTGCTCTTTTGTTCTCCACCCGATGAAACTCCGAAAGGGACAATCATCAGACGTCCCACCGGAGATCCTTTAAACGAACCCATGTTCGACCCTCGTCATCATCGGCGAGATCGGTCGATCTCTACCCCTAACTTGGACCCTCCGTCCCTGTTAATAATCCTACCCTTGCTTTAGCATGTGATCCATGCTGATGAATAAACCCATGTTCGACCCTCGTCATCATCGGCGAGATCGGTCGATCTCTACCTCTAACTTGGACCTTCCGTCCCTGTTAATAATCCTGCCTTTACTTCGGCGTGTGACCCATGCTGATGAATAAACCCATGTTCGACCCTCGTCATCATCGGCGAGATCGGTCGGTCTCTACCTCTAACTTGGACTTTCCGTCCCTGTTAATAATCCTACCTTTGCTTCGACATGTGACCCATGCTGATGAATAAACCCGTGTTTGACCCTCGTCATCATCGGCGAGATCGGTCGATCTCTACCCCTAACTCAGATCTTACGTCCTTGTTAACAAACCATGACCTTTGCTTCGGCATTTAACCAGTGTCGATGAACTAAACCCGGGACCAATCCTTGTCATCATCGGCAAGGCCAGTCGGCATTCTAGCAGTCCAGTTCTTCTGTACTCCGAATTCAAAGAAAAGAAAAGAAAAATGGGGTTAAAAATAGAGATACCCCGCCAGACTTGCTCCTATATCGGGACAAGTGCAAAAATAGCTATAACCCGGCTGTGGCGAAAACCCGAAAGGGCGTCGCACGCAAAATCATGTACCCCACCACGTGAAAACCCGAGAGGGCGCGTGGGCAAAAGCAAGAGGGGGCTGGCTTCGGCGAAAACCCGAAAGGGCGCTTAGGTCAGTAATGTGAATAAAAAATTTATATAATATATAAATGAATGATGAATAGTGATGATCCGTCCTCCGTCTTGAGAACCCTTTACAAGGTCGAGGCGGAGTCGTCATCCGATGCCCCCCCTTATATATCTACAGATATATATATTCTCTACCCTTTTCCGGTTCTTGTCACCATCGACAAGACCGTCTACCCTTTTCGACCCTTGTCATCATCAGCAAGATCGATCGCTACCCTTTCCGGTTCTTGTCATCATCGGTAGGACCGTCTACCCTTTTCGACCCTTGTCATCATCGACAAGATCGGTCGCTACCCTTTTCCGGTTCTTGTCATCATCGGCTAGATCGTCTACCTTTTCGACCATTGTCATCATCGGCAAGATCGGTCACTACCTTTTCGACCCTTGTCACCATCGGCAAGATTGGTCGCTACCCTTTTCGACCCTTGTCATCATGGGCAAGATCGGTCGCTACCTTTACGACCCTTGTCATCATCGGCAAGATCGGTCGCTACCTTTTCGACCCTTGTCACCATCGGCAAGATCGGTCGCTACCCTTTCGACCCTTGTCACCATCGGTAAGATCGGTCGCTACCCTTTTCCGGTTCTTGTCACCATCGGCAAGACCATCTACCCTTTTCGACCCTTGTCATCATCGGCAAGATCGGTCGCTACCCTTTCCAGTTCTTGTCATCATCGGCAGGACCGTCTACCCTTTTCGACCCTTATCATCATCGGCAAGATCGGTCACTACCTTTACGACCCTTGTCATCATCGGCAAGATCGGTCGCTACCCTTTTCGACCCTTGTCATCATCGACAAGATCGGTCGCAACCTTTTCGACCCTTGCCATCATCGGCAAGATCAGTCGCTACCCTTTCGACCCTTCTCACCATCGGCAAGATCGGTCGCCACCCCTTTCGATCCTCACCACCATCGACGAGCCCGGTCAACTACCCTCTAACCTGGGCCTTCCACCCTCGTTGATAAAAAAAACATCATTGCGTCGACATTTAACCCATGTCGATGGTTATAACAAACTTTTCATCATCATCGGCGAAGTTCATGAGGCACATCCGCCTATGCTACCCGTGTCCCGCCCTGGCCAAAAAAAATCCTACTCCGGGAACGACTGTACCACGGTGGAGCGAACACCTCACCCCTTCGCTGAAGGCGTGAGCGCTCTCCTGCGCTGTCGGCGCGTATCCTTAGACTTGGATGATCGGCTAGAAGAAGAAACAGAAGAAAAGAGGGAAAGAAGTCGCGGTTGGGGCGACAAACAGAGATATTTCATTAATGAGGGTTGACAGAATACATTTGTGCCCGGGGCATCCCCCAGGGGTACATAAGCTCCGAAGACAAAAGAGGAGCAGAACCCGATGCAAGAAGAAAAGCAAAGCAAAGCTACGGCAAAGGACGTCGAAAAATATCTGCCAACTCCAAGAGGCCTAGTGAGGGGTATTGGGTCAATTCCTGCAAGCAGGCCTCGGTGGTTGTCAGCTGCGATAACCTCTCATCTAGTGAGGCAAGTCATGCTTCGGCCAGATCAGCTTCTTCCGTTGTCTGGACCTCTAGGCGCTCGCCTTCCTGCAGCTCGGCTTCGACCTTAGCAAGTTCCGCGCGCAACTCTTCCATCCACGCCGTGAGGAGCAGCCGACGTTCTGAGATATTGCCAGTAAAATTTCTCAATTGTTCCACGGTCACTCTCAATGAAGTAGTAGCGGCGCGGCAATCTTCCCTCTCCAGCTTCACAGCCGTTAGCTGATCAGATACCTCTCGGTTGAGGAAATCCCGCCTGTTGGCGTGCTTTAACAGTATTATAACCCGCGAAGTCCAATCATCCATTGGGCAGCCAAATGCTAACAGTGACCGGGAGAGGTGGTCTATCAGGCCTCTCAGCTGCACATAAGTTAGACCCGGGGAAGTTGACATAGCCCGCTGGAGATTGTCCAGAGACTGCCACACCATGTCACTGGAGAATTGTAAGCCCAGTGGCGAAGTCTCAGGGAGCTGAAAGTCCACCTTGCTATCTATCTCGGCCCAGATATCATCGGCCACCATGAGGGATGTCGACGGCATGGTCTGTACAGCGCCGACACCCGGCCCGACAATTGCAGCTGCAACAGCTGAAGGGCTCTCCACGATGGCGACTTCCTTGCCCGCCCTTTGAGGTGAGGTTATGACAGTCGTCTCAGTAGCTGAGGGTGCTTGATCCTCCTGAACAGTCTCACCGGCTGCTAAAGGAGGGGAGCTCTCTATGACATACAAGGCTTTAGTAGCATCGGCCTCTTCTGCAATGATTTCTCCCGCTTCTATTTCCGGGGGACCACTGGGCTTCAACAATAACTCTTCGCCAGCAACCAAGGCTTGAGTCCCTGCAACCTCGGTCAGGTCGCCGACTCCAGCAGTTGCGTCGGGCTCCTCTGAGGCCGCTGCAGCAGCATAGGTCCGTGGAAGCCGTAGGGCGATGGGCCGCACAACAGGTGGAAAGGCTGATTGGTTCACGCCCAAGTCAGGGAGGGGTATGCGAACCATCACAGCTGGCGGTACCACCTCAGCCTGCATCACATATATGTATATCAGCCAACTGGCTTGGAAATAAAAAGAAGTGCTGCGGGCGGGAGTCGGAACATTTCCTACCTCGACTGGCACTATATTTAGGCCTCCAAAAGTGGCCTCTAGAGGTTCTGGCCCTTCTCCTGCAGTCGGGTATGATGGCCCGTGCTCGGCTCCCAGTAGTCTCAGAGGGCTAAATGTTAAAAGGTCACTTTCGTAAGCTGAAGAAGCCCCGGCATCCTCGGCCTCGGTGTCAACCGGTGGGAACCCCTCGTCGTCGCCAGAGCCGCCGCCGTAATCAACTCGCTTAGAGGAGGAGGACTCTTCCGCCTATTCTCGAATCTCCAGTATCTGAGCGGGAGCCATGCTACTAGGAGGAGGCCCCTTAGTCGGAACCCCCTCGGCGGTCTCTGCCTCAGAAGCACCCGTCGGCTGGACACCTTGGGATTCTTCCCTTGGAGGCACCTGCTCTCCAGTAGCAGCTCCTGCCATGGCACCGACCTCGGGGAGCATCGTCGGTCGAACATCGACTGGAGATAAAAGATAATAAACAATCAAGACCCGACTAAAAGCACGATAGACCGTTGAGCTCTACGGGCAAGCTGCAAGTTACCTTCTATCTCCTGATGGGGTGTCGGTGGAGGCAAATCACCCTCAACAGAGGCTGAGGGGGATTCCTCCTCTCTCTCCTCAACTGCGGCTCCGATCATCGCCTCCAACCCGACAATGGCAGAGGTAGTGCCAGCAGCTAAAAAAAAAGAAAGGAAGAATGATCAGTCAAGGTGGCAGAAATAAGCAAACAAGTCATACAGGAACAAGAAGTTACCTTCGCCCTCAGGCCCTTGCATCCAAGCAGCCTCAAACTCGGAGAATGATGGAACCCGAGGAGGGGTGACTATGGGCTCCTCTTCAGCGGCCTTCCTCTGGTGCGCCCGGGTAGCGCAGGACTCCGCCCTCTTGGCCTTCTTGGCCTTGCTGATAGCCTCCCTGACCTGGGACCTGGTTCACTTTCACGAATCCCCAGGGGGTAGCGGTGTTGTGGTCGAAGCTGGCTCCGGAATATTAAAATACAAAGGCTTCTGCGCCTTGGAAATCAACTCCCTGTAATGTCTGGTCGCCTCCACAGAGAGGTGAGCTGCAAACGAGCACGGGTGAGAAAGATGCATGCTGACTATAAAAGGAGCAACTTCAAGGCCGAAAGAAAAAAATAAGCTTTACCTGGCGGCCCTATGTATCTGGGACTAAGCGACCAGTAAAACAACACGGGCGCCTTGTCCCGGGAAGCCGCTTCGCGGATAAGCCAGCACACGTCACCAATCTTCTCACTTTTCTCCGCCAGCTGCGCCAAATCTTCATGGCCACAGGAGGATAAGTGGTGATATAGGCCCAGGTGGTCCAATCCCCAGCCATCAACATACTTGAAAGATAGTAGGAGCTGATGGTCCCGGATGGCTTCTAATGGACCAGAAATTGAAAGCCCGTGAGAATGAAGCAGGGCGAATATCCAGGGGGTGCTGGAATACAAGTCAGCCCGTCTATCTTCCCTCCTGATGAAGGTCCGGTAGGGATGAAAATGGTCAGCTTCTGGGCGCCAACCTGTCACTGTAGGAAGAGGTTCTTCCACCGGAAGGGGGATTGTCTGGAGGGCAATCCGGTCACTGCTAACCCGGCACAGCCCCCAGAGAGTCTTGATATAGTCATCCTTCTGGATCTCTGGCATCTTCGGGTCGGCCTTGGACGACCTACCCTTCGCAGCTTTTCTGGCCTCCAGATATGCCATCACCTTGGTGTTAGACCAGGACTTCAATTTCTTCAAATAGGATGGATCAACATCCAAAGCAGGCTCCCGCTGGGAATCCAAGAAACGACGCTCGGCGACATGCCAACAGTCTTTTCGAAAGTTCCGGTAGAAGCCCGTCCGTGCATTCCACCACTTGATGAAGTCCGGAGTCACTCGGGGCAGACGGGCCGGGGTTGACACCCTGAAGGACACATCCTCCCGACGATGGAAGTAATCCCACCATGTGCGTGCCTCATCCGTAGTCTTCTGACCAGCCCGATGTCTGTTCGGGAGATTGAACCGGGCTGAAGAAGAAGGAATTCGCTGGTCATATCCAAAATTTCGGCCAAAGCGGAAGGGATAGTACGGCTCCAGCCACAGTAAGCCGCTCTTTCTAAATACAAGGACACTAGGGCGAATAGACAGTGCCCAATCAACCAGTTCTGGCTCCAAGATTGGCCTCGTGCTCTTGGCCCCGGTGAGCTGGTGAATGAATTCCTCTGTCTCGAACAACCGGCATTGTCGCATCCTGTTGACGAGAGGACTGGAGCTAGCAACCAAGCTCCATAAATGCAGAACTCATGGGGAATCTGTCGGAACTGTAGTCAGCTTCCCCTGAATAGCAAAAAGCTGATCCGTCAGTGAAGACGGCTCAGCACTAGCAAATTCGATCATCCGCAGCAAAGGATGATCCGACTGCATCGACCGGGGAGCTGCTTCAGGGAACAAGGTGCAGACCCAGGCATTGAAGAAGTGGATGGGACCAACCGTCCGTAAATTTCTGGGGATGCATGACTTGTGCAAATCCCCCAGCATCTTGTATATAAGGCATAAAGCCACCGGGCACAGGGACAACTTTGTCCCCCAAGCCATCAAAAAGGCCGGGTAAATGGCCTCCGACCTGATTACCGTCTCGTCCCCCTGGGGAAGGGTGAACGAGCAAAGCCAATAGGTCAGATATGCAGCACAATGTGTGACTGCGTCAACTCCTGTGGGATTCGGGCCCCCTTGCCGCCCTCTCCCTGAAACAGTAGGGTACGTCGCCTGGCGTCGAGCCCTCTTCTTCCGCTTCACCGCTATCGGAACCATCGTGGGGAAGTCCTCGTACTGCTGCTCCCCACCGAAGAAATATTGAAGCCACGTGCCCACCCGCACGCGTCTCTTTTCGCCAGGCTTCCGCGCTTCCCGTGAGTCAAGCGTTAGGCGCAGCAGGGTGCGGTATGCCTTCATCAAATAGCGGTAGGCGAAGCCCGTGAAATATTTGCCTTCGCCATCTGTCTGGTCTTTCAGCCAGTCCGGAAAACAAACTTCTTCATACAGCTCCCCGTCTATCGGTAAGCCGCTCAGCTGGGAAAGGCTCCAGAGGTCCAGTGAAGTTTCACCCTCTGCAGTATAAAAAGTGTTGTATTCCGGGCAGAAGACTTCAATCATCCAGCAACACAGACCTCGGGAGATCGGATACCTGTACCGGGAAGCATATACGCTTTGATAGACACCGGCATGTACCAGGATGGGAGCATACTGCCTCAATACAAAATCTGTAAATTCAACGGCTCCCGGTCTGAAGGCGTGAGCATCGGTGGCTTTGAGTTCTCCGAACCATCCCACTGAGACCTGATGCTTGAACCGGACCGCCAAGCAGTCCAAAAGGAAAGGCTCATCTCGGTACCCCCAATGAAGCGGGACGAGGAACAAACCATACACGGGCTTCTCCCTATCGACGCGCCCGACAGTCTCATTCCAGCGGGCTGGTGTATACTACGGTGCTCTTGTCAGCAGCCCGACCTCTGGAGATAGCTCCTGCACTCCAAGCACGGCCCCCCATTTTCTGAGCTCGCCCGGGATATATATGGGCATGCCATGAGTAACTGACTCGGTCAAACTATCTCTGTCCGCCAATAAAGCTCCCTCGGCTCGACGGACGAGAATTATATCGCGCTTCCCACCAAGGTTGAAGCGCCCAAGGAATGCCATCAAGTGTTTGTCCTTGGGGTGGTCCAGTCTAACGCCATCCCCTCGCTCATACTTGAAATGATTGCCATCAAGAATCAACAGGTGGCCGGTGTCAACGGTGTCAGTCTCCGAGTCCGAAGACTCAGCTACCACGGCTATCCGTCTGGACCCCCGATCAAGGGAGTGGACATTCCCCCATGTCACAGCCACTCGGGATACAGAGAAAGAAGGGCCGGATGCCATTTCGCCTGCAAAACAGCGTCCAGAGGAGAGCAAGCAAAGTCATAAATCAGTTGAGCAATGTAAGACTTCTGACAAAATTTCGGCAGAGTCTCCCCAGCTCGGGGATTTGCCAAAGGAAAAATGGAAGCCGTCCACTGAGGGAGCGGCCCCTAAAAGTAGCCATAGGCGTAAGCCAAGGCCAAACGGGACACCCGGGGAATTTAGCTCTGAGGACAAGTCCTACTAGAAGCCTCCCGGGGCCCGGGAGATGGGTTCTAAACCCAATAACAAAACCCCTCAACCCACCTCTAACTCTGACTCGCTCGCTCGTCGCGATGGAGAAGGAGATGAAGAGAGAGAAAAATTTTCCACAAATGAACAGTTGTGAAGGAAAAACGAAGAGGAAGCCAATATATAGGGGGGCTCCACCCCTGTTAAAACGGCGCGCCTCGGGGCGCATCGTTTTAAGTATTTTGTGCGCCGTGAAGGCCGCGCCGTTTCAACCTCCAAAGCTAAGGGGCGCGCCGGATTTGGCGGCGCTGTTTTAACCCCTGAACAAAAGGGCGCGCCGTTTTAAATGGTGCCGTTCAAGCTTCCTACCGCGTCGGATTAACGTCCGATGCCGGAATTAAGTGTCGTTTCGAGCTTCCGTCACCGAACGAAGCTCATCCGTAGGTCCTGCTGCACTCCTGCCTCGCTTGCACCACCCACGTCTGGGGGGCATTTGTTGGCACTCAAAATATGATCCTTTGGCGATCAAGCCGCAAAGACGAATGATACGGCCCATTGAAGCACAGAAGCTGATGAAGATCAACTTACTAAAGATTCCTCAAGCTGCCAGAGCCCCGAGTCACCTTGAAGTGAGCACCGGGGACTTCACCTCAGGAGAGTCGAGATGAATCCACAACCAACATGCAGTGCGACCAAGCCTGCCCAATGATCCGACATCGACCCCGTCATGCCGCTACCCTACATCCATCGCCCGACCAAGGATGACGGTCTACCCGATGACTCTCCTAAGGAGGAAGAACATCCTCGGCCGTTCACAACAAGGGGCCGAAGGTTCTATCAGCAGAAGGCCCCGATCACCCGACACGGGCTCGGCTTCTCGCCATAGTGGGCCCGTTAGTGGCCAATTGGTCGCCAGTCAAGGCAGAATTATCCCGGATGCAATGCCATCCCGTAAGGATGCTTCGAGCATAGGTCCGTCTGAGCCAGAAGCATAAATCATGGTGCAGAAGGCCGTACCGGCAGGAGACGCGTATGCTCGGGCCAAACACACACAAAGTTCCGAGCAAGGTCTTTCACTGCGCGGAAAGCTTCGTCAACACCCGCCAGGGTTTCCAAGAACCAAGGTGAGAGGAACAGTCAACGAGAGCCTCCGGAACCATCCCCGGGCCCATCGGCTAGCCCGCGTCGAGCGAACAAGCTAAATCAGCGCACAAAGTGATGTCGGCGCCCCTTAATCCGATGCCGCCAAATCCGGCGAGCCAATTCCAGTTGGGGACGTGTTCCCGGCGCCATTAAATCTGGCGCGCCCCCTTCCCAGGGCGCCGGATTAACGAAGGCTACATATACACCGCGCCTTCGAAACAAAAAAGAGGAGAACGAACGAAGAGAAAAAGAGAAGAAAGAAAAGAGAAGCGAATAGAAGAGAGCCAATACGAAGGGAGAGAGACCGCTCGTTCGAGAGAGAAAAGCCTTGGGGGAGAAGTAGGGTTTCCACTGAGGGTTCTCGCCGCCGTCTTCCTCGTCTGCTCGTCTGAGTGTCTCCGGAGCCGGAGAAGAGAAGCCTGTGATCTGATACTCTGTTCTGGAGAAAGGGTTTAGGTGGGTTTCCGTGTTTTTCCTCCGGTCGATTCCCCCTTTCTTCTTTGTTTCCTTCTCCTGATATAATGTAAGTGAGAGGGGGGAGGGGCGATGATACGAGCCTGACCTCCCCCCCCCCACCATTATCGCTGCTCCTTCTCTTCACCTGTAACGCTCTTCTTCTGTTAATGTAAACGACGACCGAGCGACAACGCCGGCACCGGAACGCATGCTGTGTATATCTATCTATCGTTCATTGAATGAATGGGATGCGATTGTGCCTGATGCCGTATCTATCTTCCATGCTCTCTCTAATTTCTTCTCAAATGTGCATTTAATGGTTTCCCGATGTGCATAGTTCCCGGATCCATTTTCCCGACGCTGGATATGCCCTTGGGCTACATGAATCGTTCTTCCCCCCTCCTCGGGGTTTCTCTCTCTTTTCCAATGCAATAGTTGAGCTCTGCACCATGTGTGCCACGGGTTTTGTGATTGGAGACGCACTTGTGTGCATATCTCTGTCCACCCCTATCTAGGGAGCAGACCCTTCGCCTCCCCTGTGCCCTTCCTCATAGGCCAGAGGGGAGGGGAAGATCGCTTCTGCCGTTCCTTTTCGTCCTGTGCCGAGCCCCTGTTGGTTTTGCAAACATGATATATGTAGATCCTAATTAGAAATCCACTTAAGACAAAAAAATAAATAGAGATATGGAGGAATATGAAGCATAAAAAGCATGCACGAGGTGCGAATAGGAAATGTGATCGCCAGAGACGCGAGGGCCTCAAAGAATATAATCAAATAATAAACATGGAGGGATCGCGAAAAATACCTTGAAACGCGGGGATGTGAGTGTTCCTTTCTCTTCCAATCGGCCGGCCGATGAAGAGAGTTCTTCTCGATTTGATTACCCTTGCAAAACAATCAAAGACAAACACCAATAAAAGAATATGGAATTAGAAATATGGTGAGTGTAGCATCAAATCCTTAATAGATATGAGCATGAAAGTATGTGCAAGAACACACCTTAAGGGTGGTTGCCCTTAAACCCCTATGTAAAAGGGTATGGAAATATATGATGAATGATATGCAAAGATGATGTAAAATAGATAAAAGAAGTGTGCAAGAGTGCACTGTGGGGGAGTTTCTCAATGCGGTTGAGAGGAAAAATACATAAACAGTATGAACATGCATGCATATGTGAATTAACGATGGTAAAACAAAAGAAGAATAAGAAAGCAAAAGGAGCCTGTGCTTCAAGACTTTGATGCTCGTTGGGGAGGAAGCTCTTCCAAAGGATGGATGCTGTGAGACGCACGAAGGCTTCTCCTTTAGCCAAGCAGCAACAGCAGCGGCCCCTACGAAAAGGAGAAGAAAAAATAGAAAAAAAATAGAGAAGAAGGGGAAGAAGACGTCGGAGGAAAAGAGGGGGGGGAGGAATCCGATTAACAGAGCCGCATGGCTCTATTAATAGGGCAGACCAAAGATTTAGAAAGGATAAGATATGGGAAGAGTCCAAGGAGGGAAGGATCAACATAGAGAAGGGTGACCAAACGAGGCAGGGACTCTCTGGGAAAGGGCTGCGTTCGTTTAGAACACAAAGGGAAAAACACGACCTAGACAAGGGCGTCAATTCAAGAATTGACGACCTGTAAAAGGGCGTTAGTTTAAAACGCGCCTTGGAACAAGGCGTCAATTCAGGGATCTTTTTTAGAAATAAATCTTTCTTCTTTTTTTTAAAATTATGAAACACGCCTTAACCAAAGGCGTTAATTAAAAACGCGCCCTACCAAGGGTCGTTAATTCAAAAATAATCAAAATAGGGCTATTTTTTATTTCTCAATATTATTTTCCCATTTTTTAGGTGGAGGTGCATCTCAATGTACTGATTCCAATGACTATTTTTACGTATTTTTCTGACACCCGGAAGGCCAATAAATCACCTCTGGAAGAGGGTTAAAAAATATTATTAAAATAATCAATTGAAAAGTGACGCCCTGTGCACATGTCGTTAATTCTAATTGTTTAATTTTAATTTTATTTAAAATAAAGGCATCGTCCTATGATAGGTCGTTAATTTCAAAAAATTCCGAAAAAACTTCAGAAAATTCTAGAAAAATGGGAAATTGAGAGAAATGGACGCCCCTCACTGTAGTCGTTAATTTTCTTTTATTTTCTTTTAATTTTCTTAAAAAGAAATGACGCCCCTCTTCAAGTCGTTAATTCCGAAAAATTCATAAAAATAGAGAAAAATGCCCATAAAATCCAAAAAAATCCAGGAAAATAGAAAAAATAAGAAAAGGGTGAAAAAAGGGAGAAATCCAAGAAAAGTGAGAAAAACCACTCAAACAAAGGTAATTTGAGGGTCAAATTGGGGCATTACAAGTTAATATGAGATGCGCTCACAGTAACGTCAATTTTGGCGTGTCTACAGCTGCCCCGCCTTGGCGTCTGCTTTGTAAGGGAGCAGAGCAAACTGAAAAGTAGATGCCAAGGTGTGATGAGACACGCAATCAACATCACTTGATAAGAATGAAATCAAAAGCTCGAGATGAAGCAATCTCGGGAAATTCAATGAAATCAACGATGTTTGGATAAAAGCGGGCACGAAGGAGATAAAAGAATGATCAACTTCCAGCGCGGTGGAAGTACCCCAGGTCACAAACCTGTAGGTTTCACCATTGGGGAGCGGTTACCAGCCAATGTGGACGTGCTGCAGCCAAGGTGGATCAAGGGAAAATGATTAAAATAAGATGATAGAAATCCAAACAATGAGCTTTCGAGAAAATGACCCAAAACAGCGACAAAACGAACTAAGGATTCCATTCAGCAATGAATATCTCATATCTGGAAAACAGTGATCAATTTGACTCTCCAAATCAGCTTATCAGAATGATTTTCCAAAAATTGTTTCAAACTCCTATATGAATGCATGCTGGGTTTAAAAGGAAAAATTAAAACAAATGAAAATATAAGATAATCAAGGATAATATTGTTAAACTGCCAAGACTGGGTCAAGAAACCCATTCTGCGAGCCGATACTAAGCCGAAGCCCATTTATCCACGCATCAACTCGCAAAAGGGAACCATCGTCCCCAGTCTTAGACGGCTCAACGGCCTATCTGTGTGACTAAGACTCCTCTGGAATCGTCATCGTTTTTGATGAAGGGGAACTCAAATCTCAGATTTACCAAAGTCACAAGGTCCTTGATATAATCTAGTAGCGTATGTAGCATATAGTAGAATGCATACAGGGGGATGGTGATAGCAATGAGCATGGGGGAACTGAGAAATGAGGTGCAAGCACCGTGGGACTTGGATGATGATGCCCAGTCGGTGGGACCAAGAGCTTCTTCCTGCGCTCAAAGATTCATCAACCAAGATATAAAAGATAACCAGCAATGAAGAAGGCATTTAAGCATAACATCAAAGCAATCAAATTTTATATAAATATCATTCAAACATGTATAGCATGAATAGCATTGCATTGCAAAATATCATTGTTTGTCGTTTTGTCACGAGGATGACAATCTTGGCATGTAAGGTTTTGATTTAATCGGAATCAGGCAATGCCCAGCGGCAGAGTGATCAAGTGAAATCAGCAGGAGTTGAGTAAATGATTTGGAGATGAATGATAATCAAGAGATATGAGGAAATGATAATCAAAATGCCTAGGGAGATGATAATCAAAACGCCGAGGGTGGCATGTCATGAAAATGTCGGGAATAACCAACAGATTGATAGCAATGAGTAGAGAGGACTCATCCCGTGATCTTGGTCCTTGCAAAATTGTTGTTCCTGTAAAAACACCATCAGAAAATACAATGCAATTTTTTTGGATTTTGAAATATGCAAATTTTTACGAGTTTCAAAAAATATTTCAATTTTTATGGATTTTGGAAAATATTTGAATTTTTTTGATGGTTTTTGAAAATATTCAATTTTTGTTGGATTTTGATCAGGAAATATTCAATTTTTTTTTGGATTTATCACAAGAAATATATTTTTTTGGATTTTGGCTTAGACATTGCTAAAGCAGCATCAAAGGGTGTTTAAACCACTGGCTAAGGGTCATTGTTCCTTCCCCTTTCGCTAAAACTGCCCAAAGCCAGGCGTGCATTTAAAGGCGGCGCCCTATGACCAGCTACCCTTGATTAACGGTGCCCCTACCAAGGCCATACCCGAGAAACATTCGGTCTTAGAGGGAGAAGAGAAGAACAATTGGGGATAAGCTTTATGCAGGATGGGAGATGTCAAGATTTGAATTCCTTCCAAGGTATTTCCCTCAAAGAGGTAGTCTGTTGCGCTGGGGCTTTTGTGCCTTTGGTTTTTAGACCCTTGACATGCATACGACCAGGGTTTTCCCTGCGGGGACTTTGCCACTCTTGTCATGTCATAATTCTCAATTTTGCTTTTATCATTTTGACTTGATTTTCATAATAGCCCTTTTGGCGAGATGTATATCATGAAACTCATATGAAAACTCATATTGATTTTGGGTCAAGACTGCCCCTATTTGAGACTCCTCTCGTATTGGGAAGTACCGAGGTTGGTCATCTCATCCGTCAACCTCTTGCCCCTACATTCGGCCGAGTAAAGAAGAGAAAAAGACTTTCAGGAATTCTCATGGCATGGCCAAAGTAGCAACGATGTTTTATCCAAAGGAGCCGGCTAAGGACGCCGTGAAGTGTGTGCGGTGCCCAGCTAAGGGTTGATTTTAACAAGCAGGGAAAGAATGTTGAATTCCCAGCGTGGGGTTCTTATAACCAGAGTGCTACAGAAGCAAGCCTAAAGACTCTTTTTTGGAATATTTTAAACAAAAGCCTAAGATAAAGGTCTAAAACACCACTTTCAATTTTGTTAAGAAGCACATTATTTTGAAAATCCTGCGTGAAGTAATGAGATAATGATATCATAACAATACGTACTTACGCCAATATGTTACCTTGCAACCTTTGTAGGAGCAGCTGCCAGATGCGATGTTGATCATCGTGGGATAGTCCTCTTTGGCAGATAAAAGGATTGGAAGCAAATGACTGAAAGTGGCTTAACAAGAAGGAGTGGTGCCAAGACCAGACTCAGACGAATAAGGAGAAAAGGAAGAGAGGCAAGGGCTAGAACTCCCTCACTAAGGCGCGGAGAACCTGATCACATGAAAGGTCTACAGAAGAAGCGGAGAATTAGAAGGAGGAGTGAGGACTAAAGTCTCGAAAGCAGTGGGAGAAAGAGCAGATGCCCAGGGCAGTGGATGTGGAAGAAGTTGGGTCGGACCCATGATTAGGGGGAATTAGAAAAAGAAATTGGTAGATGGAAAGAGGCGGATCCGGAGGGTCCGGAGGTTGTGGAGTAGAATCCTGATAGGAGGAATCAGAATCTGGAGAAGAAGAATTTCGAGGGACGCGATGCCCTGGGAAGAGGTAGGGAAAAAGATGATGAAACAGGAAGAAGAGGACAAATGATGTGATATCATGAAGGAGCAGAAAGATGAATCGGAAGAAAGATGGAGGGTCCGGTGGTTCCGGTGGGAGAAGATAGAAAGGGTCGGGATGCCCTGAAAGAAGATAGAAAGAATAAGATGTAGAATCCGGAGGTTTCGGAGGAAGAAGATGAAAAGGGGCGCGATGCCCGAGGGATAAAGAGAGGGGTGAAAGGTCCGGAGGTTCCGGAGGAAGAAGACACCGAGGGACGCGATGCCCTGGGCATGAAAAGAGAAATAGAGGATCCGGAGGCTCCGGATGAATGAGGTGGAAAGGGACGCGATGTCCAAGGAGAAGAGAAAGATCCGGAGGTTCCGGAGGAAGAAGACGGAAAGGGGCGCGATGCCCAAGGGATAAAGAGAGGGGTGAAAGATCCGGAGGTTCCGGAGGAAGAAGACGGAAAGGGGCACGATGCCCTGGGCATGAAAAGAGAAATAGAGGATCCGGAGGCTCCGGATGAATGAGGTGGAAAGGGACACGATGTCCAAGGAGAAGAGAAAGATCCGGAGGTTCCGGAGGAAGAAGACGGAAAGGGGCCCGATGCCCAAGGGATAAAGAGAGGGGTGAAAGATCCGGAGGTTCCGGAGGAAGAAGACGGAAAGGGGCGCGATGCCCAAGGGATAAAGAGAGGGGTGAAAGATCCGGAGGTTTCGGAGGAAGCAGATACCGAGGGACGCGATGCCCTGGGAGAATCAGTAAGAAACCCATAAGATCCGGACTTGAGGGTGTGTAGGGGCGCGATGCCCAAAGAGCAAGATCCGGAGGTTCCGGAGGAAGCAAATACCGAGGGACGCGATGCCCAAGGAGGAAGTCCAGAAATTCTGGGAGAACGAGATGAAAAAGGACGCGATGCCCTAGCAGGATAAAGGAGAAATCCGGAGGGTCCGGATGCAGGAGTTGGAAAGGGGCGCGATGCCCTGAGAAGAGATTGGAAAGGGGCGCGATGCCCTGAGAAGAGATTGGAAAGGGGACAATGCCCAAGCAATGAGGATGAAGATGAATAGGATGGGAAATGCGGAATATCTGGAGGTGCCGGAAGGCGGGGAAGATACGGGTTTGGAAACCCGGGCAAGAAGAAGTGCAAATGTATGCGAATGCAATGCAATAGATGTGATGAATGCGTGGATGCAACAGAATGCATGAGATGCAAAGAATATGACGAACATGAAGGGCGAGAGGATGAGATCCTCCTCCTTACCCTTGGGGTGGCCCATGTAGAATCGGTGACAGAGGAGAATATGGGTGGAGTTGAATGGAAGGTGGATAAAAGAGTGGAAGCATGTCTACCCCTCCACGGCAGCAAAAGTGTACAACCGGATAAAATCACAGTATGTGATGAAGCTTTAACAATCACTGCCAACTCCCTTGGAGGGTGAAGAGTGACAATGTGAGAGAATTGGAAAATTAGAGCGTGAAGCATTGTCATATCCAAGGATTGTGGTGTTTGAAAAGTGTTGAACAAAGCGGGCGTTCGCCCCTTGTATGAAAGAATGAGTTCAAGCTTCGGAAGTTGGGACAAGGGGTGCCCTGCCCGGACCTTACACAGCATCAATGCTTGACATTCTCTGAGCAATGGCGGCGACTTGGCCTTTTCAATCGTTCTTGGCACAATAACCCGGATTGGCATCCCGCAAATAAACTCTTACATCTTGAATAGCGCAGCCATGGCCAAATCTTTCTTGCCCGGCTCCGGATTATCTTCGGCACAAGCGCTTGTAGAAAGCCTCCCATTCCGAGTGGTAGGGGAAGGTGAAGCGGAGGCGGAAGGCTCCATGGATAGCAGGGGTATAATGGAAGGTGTTGGAGAAAAGGTGAGTGGAAGTGGAGGTTCAAACACATCGAGCTTTTCCTTTTGCTCGGAAGCAGTCGGGATTGGCTTGAGTGCAAAAAGGGGTAGATCCTGCTCAGGATTAACCATGGGTAAGGGTAATAGGTTAAGTGGTGAAATGGGAGTGGCCAGGTTTGGGGTTACAGGTGTAATGGAGGGTTGAGGTGGCGGTAACGAGAGACTAATTGGGGAAGGTTCGATGGTGGACTCGGTGGAGGGCGGTGGTGTGGAGGTTAATGGCTTAATGAGTGGAGGTTTAGTGGAAGGCTCAGGGAAGGCTGGTGTCATGAAGGTTAATGGTATAGTTGGTTGAGGTGTAATTGATGGAGGTTCGGTGCGGAGAAAACGTCGAACGGGATGAGCGGCGTTAAGGATAGGAGGAGACTCCAGATGTGCCGGCGCGGGTGATTGGAGTATCGACCCATCATCGTAACACCAACTAGTCTCATAAACGGGGGTTGGATTGGGTATGGTGGCTTCATCCTGAGCAGGGGGTTCATCAAATAGTAATGGGGGGAGAGGGAAACGAAGGAAACTCGGAAGGGGTGCCTGTGCAGCTTCATCATCGTATATTGCTTCAAATTCTTCAATCACCGGCTCTTACTTGCTTGAACCGCCGATGCCGTAATCGTCTCTCCTGTCTTTCCACTCTTTCTCCATCTTTGTAATGTCATTTAAAGCAGCATGAAGGGGATTGACTGGAGTAGGAGGAGCGGGCCGTGGGCCCGTAACCCTCTTTAATTGTTCCTCCAAAGAAGCAACTTTGTCGATAAGAGCTTGCTGGAGGGGTGTGACTTGAGCAACAGGGGGTTGGCAGGGCCTTGAAGGAGGGGCCGTATAAAAAGGCCGTGGAAGGGGATTAATGGGCCGACCCATAGAAGAACTCGGATGGGCCGGATTGCAAGGAATAGATGGGCCTTGGGGCCGTGATGGAGGAGGAATAGAAGGAGGCGGGTGTCGGACCACCCGAGTAGGAATATGAATAGAAGAGGGAAGTGGGTGATGGGCCACCCGCATAGGATTGGAAGGAGGATGAGATGAATGAGATGCACCCTCAACAGCGGCCTTAAGGGTTTGAATTTGCTGAGGGGTGAGATGATCTAATGCATGAATGATTTGGGAAACATTCTCATCATTGGGATGAGACGGTCCCGTAGGAGTAGTGGCTCGCGATTGGATTGGAGGACCATGGGATTGGATATTGCCCATGGGTCGGGCAACACCGTAAGAATGAGGACGTGGTCCTTTGAAAGAATTATGGTGAGAATGATGAACATGTTGAAATTGAGGGGAATAAGATGTGCTAGGTTGATCACCCTCATGAACATTAATTGAGTAGAACATGTTGCCTTTCTTATCAAGGTAATCCAAATAATTCAATGTGCAACCAAAACAATTCACAGAAATAGCAAACAAGTTGGGATGGTTACCTTTGACTTCTTATGTTTGAACCTTGGTGAATTAAGGATTTTTAACAAAATTATGATTCACACAAGGGAGGAACCTAGTTTCAAATGTGATTTCAACTCCGGTGCCAACTAGGAACACTCTCTCACCGTGTATGGCCAACTAAACCCGGGACTTCAAAGGGTACAACCTGCCCGGCGTCCGTGAGGGAATCCACGGGTGCGGGGACTTATGGAGGCTTGGTTTAGAAATTTCCAATCCAAAGAGACGGAGTGCTCAATGGAGGGTCCTTCCTTCACCAAGAGGGTGTGTGGAATCCTAGTGTAGAGAGAGGAGGTCTCCCAAATCAATGCAAATGAATGAATGCAGGAGATATGAACGAATCACAGCAGTAAGATCAATCAATGAATATAAGCATGAATCAGCATGAAAAATCACAAACGGGAGGGTTCTGTAAACCCACAGGAAAGAGACGCCCTAGCAGGGGTCGCTACCAAGAAACAGACGACAGCGTGGCTGTCGTGAATCGCGGTGAAGGCCCAGAAGCAGTGAAAAACGCGCCTTGGAGTGAGGCGCTATATATAAAAGGACGCCCCTGGGTGAGGGCGTCAAATGTAAACACGCGCCTTGATGTGAGGCGCTAAGCAACAAAAGACGCCCTGGGGAAGGGCGTGAATTCATAGAAAGCAAGAGATGTGATGGAAGACGCCCTGGCAGAAGGCGTTACACATAAAAGAAGACGCCCTGGATCAGGGCGTTAAAATAAAACGCGCCTCTGTCTACGGCGTTAATTTCCTCTATCTCCAGAAGAACTCCACGGCCAGAAATATCAAACACTCACAGTCAGAGGCAATCAACAAATATATGAATTAAGATATTAGCATGCTCATCAAAATTTTTGGATAAGTGAACATTATAAAGCAAACCTATCAAACTGACAGATCACATGGGGAGAGTGCAATGCACGGTGGAGGGTGCCCGTGGGGCACAAAGGAAGCGCACCGTGGGTGCAAAAGGGGAGATGGCACACATGGGTGCCCAAGGGAAAGGGTAATCAAAAGAAAAACGAAAGGTGTCCCACCGTGATCGCCAATTTGTAGATCCTAATTAGAATCCACTTAAGACATAAAAATAAATAGAGATATGGAGGAATATGAAGCATAAAAAGCATGCACGAGGTGCGAATAGGAAATGTGATCGCCAGAGACGCGAGGGCCTCAAAGAATATAATCAAATAATAAACATGGAGGGATCGCGAAAAATACCTTGAAACGCGGGGATGTGAGTGTTCCTTTCTCTTCCAATCGGCCGGCCGATGAAGAGAGTTCTTCTCGATTTGATTACCCTTGCAAAACAATCAAAGACAAACACCAATAAAAGAATATGGAATTAGAAATATGGTGAGTGTAGCATCAAATCCTTAATAGATATGAGCATGGAAGTATGTGCAAGAACACACCTTAAGGGTGGTTGCCCTTAAACCCCTATGCAAAAGGGTATGGAAATATATGATGAATGATATGCAAAGATGATGTAAAATAGATAAAAGATGTGTGCAAGAGTGCACTGTGGGGGAGTTTCTCAATGCGGTTGAGAAGAAAAATACATAAACAGTATGAACATGCATGCATATGTGAATTAACGATGGTAAAACAAAAGAAGAATAAGAAAGCAAAAGGAGCCTGTGCTTCAAGACTTTGATGCTCGTTGGGGAGGAAGCTCTTCCAAAGGATGGATGCTGTGAGACACACGAAGGCTTCTCCTTTAGCCAAGCAGCAACAGCAGCGGCCCCTGCGAAAAGGAGAAGAAAAAATAGAAAAAAAATAGAGAAGAAGGGGAAGAAGACGTCGGAGGAAAAGAGGGGGGGAGGAATCCGATTAACAGAGCCGCATGGCTCTATTAATAGGGTAGACCAAAGATTTAGAAAGGATAAGATATGGGAAGAGTCCAAGGAGGGAAGGATCAACATAGAGAAGGGTGACCAAACGAGGCAGAGACTCTCTGGGAAAGGGCTGCGTTCGTTTAGAATACAAAGGGAAAAACACGACCTAGACAAGGGCGTCAATTCAAGAATTGACGACCTGCAAAAGGGCGTTAGTTTAAAACGCGCCTTGGAACAAGGCGTCAATTCAGGGATCATTTTTAGAAATAAATCTTTCTTCTTTTTTTTGAAAATTGTGAAACACGCCTCAACCAAAGGTGTTAATTAAAAACGTGCCCTACCAAGGGTCGTTAATTCAAAAATAATCAAAATAGGGCTATTTTTCATTTCTCAATATTATTTTTCCATTTTTTAGGTGGAGGTGCATCTCAATGTGCTGATTCTAATGACTATTTTTGCGTATTTTTCTGACACCCGAAAGGCTAACAAATCACCTCTGGAAGAGGGTTGAAAAATATTATTAAAATAATCGATTGAAAAGTGACGCCACGTGCACGTGTCGTTAATTCCAATTCTTTAATTTTAATTTTATTTAAAATAAAGGTAACGTCCTATGATAGGTCGTTAATTCCAAAAAATTTCGAAAAAACTTCAGAAAATTCTAGAAAAATGGAAATTGAGAGAAATGGACGCCCCTCAATGTATTCGTTAATTTTCTTTTATTTTCTTTTAATTTTCTTAAAAAGAAATGACACCCCTCTTCAAGTCGTTAATTCTAAAAAATTCATAAAAATAAGAAAAATATCCAGAAAATCCAGAAAAATCCAAGAAAATAGAAAAAAAATAAGAACAGGGTGAAAAAAAGGAGAAATCTAAGAAAAGTGAGAAAAACCACTCAAACAAAGGTAATTTGAAGGTCAAATTGGGGTATTACAAGGTAATATGAGATGTGCTCACAGTAACGTCAATTTTGGCGTGTCTACAATATATATATATATATATATATATATATATATATATATATATATATATATCCCTTCCCCAGATCTGTATGCTAATCATATAACATGTGAGTATTAACCTATTCAGCCCACGGGCTTCACTGTTCTAATATATGTCTAACAAATCGTTTGTCCATTTGTCGTCGAACGATGTCATATGCCGCTCTTTCCACTCCGTTCGTATTTCAACATCTGGGAGTCTGCTCTGTAGCACTGCTCCAATACCCGGGGAGGGGAATATTCCCCCAATCTTTCACAACTAGCCACTCGGTTGACAGGGGCTTATTCATTGATGATGAGTATCCCTTCAGGCCATTGAGTGCACAGTAACGGGGCTAAGCCCTACAGTTCAAATCCACGATCCTTAATGGACTTCGTGGTGGCCGTGGGTTGTGTGCCCCTTGTAGGCTAGCCCTCGGGGTTTCCTTCCTTCTATCGGTCGTCCCGATTTGAGCGTTGTGCCGACTCGGGTCGCGTGCCCCTCGCAGGCTAGCCCTCGGGGTTTTCGCTCCCATAATGAGTCGCCTCATTCGTTCACTCTCGCCCACGGACTCGGTGCCTATAGCAGGCTAGGCCTCGGGGTTTTCCTTTCCGTTCGAGTTCGTCGGCCGCCGTTGCGCCACCCAGCTCTTAGGGGTTGCTCCGCCACGTGAGTATTCCCCGCTTCTCCCCGACAATCCTCCGGGATGGAGAGATGCTGCCAAAATTTCGGCTCGAACGAGTCTGACTCGGAACAATCACCGCGCTCGAGTGTGAACCTCGCGCGAGCCTGTGACCCGGCTCCCGGATGCCCCGGGGCCGATCCTTTGAATAAATAACTTAAATAAACTTTCAAAGTTTCCTAAAGTATTTTAATAAACCCAAGAAAATGAATAAAACCTCGGTTTTCGTGAGATCGGGTTAAACCGGCGCCGTGTGCATACGGCGCGCCTTAAAATGGCGCGCATTAAAACGGCGCGCCCTTCCCGGCGTGCCCCTCCCCGGCGCGCCCCAAACGGGTCACGCCGTTTTAACCTGTTCATTCACTTACGGTCCCCACGCCGTTCTAAGTCCTGTACCTACGTTTTCTGGCGCCGTTTCTAATCGTTACGTTGTCTAATCCCTAGCTCGCCTCCGGGGCAATATTGGCCTCCCGTGGTCGAGATTGGCAACCCTAATTAGCAGTAGATTGAATAAGGCAAGGGCTGTTCACGCCCCGAATAACCTTTCTATCAGGCTGGCTATCAGGTGTATTAGCTCTCTGCTTTCGTTATCACCCTTGTGTTACCTTTTTCCCCTTTGGTGGGGATTAATAAATGTGATTGAGCTCTGTTCGTTTTCATAACTCTATTACCATGCTTAGCACAGTCATGGGCATCATGCATGCATGTTTGCATAGACCCTCGGATATATCAAATGGTGTTGACAGAAGGCCGGGTTATGCCCGATCGGAAGTCTCCGCTACGCGCGATGGTGGTCTTCGGACCTACATCCTCCGCCCTGTATCGAGGGTCATCGATTTAATAAACCATTCCTCTCTTGCATGATAGATAGATGCATCTCACGTGATCTTTTCATGTTCATAACATCGCACCTTTTATTCCGGCCTCGACAGCCCGCTATCTCGGCAATTAATCAAAGGTTTTCCCTCCTCGTGGGGGATGTAATTAACGTCATGACCTTTATGGTATGACGGACTGCTGGTCCCGACCGAACCTCACTCTCGCTCGACACGGGTCAGAAGGAGCACATAATAAACTTGTCACTCACGTGACTGGCACGCCCGCGCCGTCAATCAGTCAGTTAATTGGTTGATCGACACGTGAAATAAGAGATATATATATATAATAATAATAATAATAATAAGGAATAAACCCATCGCAAACAGCGGGTCCCAGCTTTCTACCTGCACCACTCAGCACGTGTGTCCAATATCCTCGACCCCATCAAACACCTCCCAGTCGAAAGTGAACCCATAGTTGTGGAATGCTCCCGGCCCTCTACCCATGGCTTCAGACACATACAGACTTCTCTTCAGCATAGAACAAAGGTGTTCGGATTCAATCCGATGTAAATAAATACCGATTGCTTGCGATCGGTGGAGAAAGACGTCCAATACACGATTCCCACAATCGCATGCGCACTCGCATTCGTGGAACCTCTTCTATCCATGTGTCACCCGACCTCTCAAACCCACGTGCTGCATCCTAGCGACGCTTCCCCGGTCAACCCTTGGTTCTATAGGTGATTGTCGAGAAATCGACTAGCATGCCCGCACCCTGTCCAGTTAACCTACACCCCGACACTCTCGTGCCATTCGATCTTTTTCGACTTTCCGTAAAAGGAGAGTGTCTGGTATCGTAGTGAGAGGCATACAACCGTGAAGGAGGATACCCGAGATACATAAAACTTCTGTATTTTCCTTTCCCACTGTATTCCTTCTTTCATCCCGGTCATCGGCATAAAAACCCCCGTAATAATCTTTTTCATAACCGAATATATCATTGAATCCTTGCAAGCTCCCACATGGTTCTTGTACGAGACGGAGTTTGCACTCACGCATAGTGAAGGAATTCAGACTGGCGAACCGGTCGTTCATCCAACACCATTTGATATACATAGAACCAATTGAGGGGCAATAAGAAAATTTGTCTGCAAAGTAATCCATTCACAATAAACCATCCATCAAGCCAATACCAAATCAATCCATTCATTCATATTTGCCAAATTCACATGAAAGGAAATGAAAGTGAAGAACACATATTTATGTCCAATACCAAGTGCCTTCCATTCATTCTAGGTTCATTACATATTACATTGACACTGACTGACACAGGGTGAGTCCTTGACACATGGACAATGTAAATGACACAAATGCAAATGTAAATGACAAACACGTATACAAACATTTGGACACGCATGCATAGTCTATATAAACCTATATTAACTACTTCTCCTCCTTTGGCATCATCAAAAGAGGGGATGGGAGACAAGAAAAATAGACCAAAAAGGACTCAAAGACCCAAGTACAATCATTGAGGAGGCGGAGGGCCTTGGCCAGGCGGAGGTAGATGGTAGATAATGGAGTTTAAGATATCATCTTGGGCGATCAAGTGGTGTTGGATGCCGACGAGAGAGCAGTTGGTGGTATGAAAAGCTTGGTGAGTGTCTGCATGGCTAGCAGTGAGGGTTGCCATGTGCTGAGTGAGGGTATCCAAGGTGTGGGAGAAGGAATCGATCCGGCCAGACATGGATTCAAGCACAGTGCCAAAGGTGGCAAAGGATGTCTCAATGTTACTCTCAAAGTTGGAAAGTTGCTCCCCAAAGGTATCCATAGTGGTCTCTATTCTAATTAAGGGCCTATCAACTCCCTCAAAATCTGCCCAAGAGGGCTGTCCAGTGCCTTGAGTGGACGACTCCCCATGATAGAACTGTGAAGGTACCTCTGGATCTACATGCTGTGGAGGAGGAGGAGGAGGCTGCTCCTCCGCCTGACCTGGAGGTGGGGCTTGCCCTTGATCTTCCTACTGTCCTTACTGTTCTTCTTCCTCATCTTATGTGTCTTCGCCATAAACTCTCACATCTCTATATAATTCACCATATGGACCCCACTAATAGCCAAAGAATGTGGAGAGCTTGTGTTTATTGTAGATTTCATCTTGCCTTACTTGAATGGACACTTCGTCCGCCAAGCTGATCCCAACAAAAATAAATACTCCAGTCAACTGTGATGCATAAGGCAAATATCACCGTCGTTGTGTACGGCATGACCCAATCAAATCTGTCATTAGGTGGCCCATGTTGACTGGTAATCCATTCAGAACATAGTAAAACAAGAACTTGTGCACTTCTGTAACTGCATCTCTGCTACCCCCCTTAGGATAGATGAGGGTGATAAACATATGGTGCAATATACGTTGCAATGGAGGAAAGTAATTGGCATTCAACGTGATCAAGTTGCTAACTCCATGCACATATTCACTGCAGGTCATGAAGATGAAGGTTTCCTCAATGTTACCATGACCATAGACCATATCTTCGCCCCCAACTGAGACTCCTAGGGTGCTCTCAAATAAATCGGGATTGACTGTAATCTCTACTCCTTTAATAATAGTATATAGATGATCATTTCTCATTGTCAAATTTCCATAGAACTGTTGGACAAGGCTGGGATAATATCTAGTATACCTTGTGACAAAGTCAATCCACCCATCTTGTATCTCAAAAACTACACCCAAATCTAGCAAGACGTCGTTCAAATCATCGAAATCAACCAGACGGTGGTTGAGTATGGGCTGTGGGCGCATCGGCGGTGCACGTGGAGGTGCGAGTGCCTGCTGTGGTGGAGGAATGGGGTCCTCACATCTCCTAGAGCTAGACTCCCTCCTGGTAGATCTCCGAGGGTCTCAGAAGAAGCATCGTCTAGGTGTCATTTAGACTAAAAATCACAGTGGAAACCCTTATATTGCTAACATATTCCCTTGGGAGTGAAAAGGGACTGGATGACACACCGGATGCCAAGGAAAGTGACTTCCCACAAGCTGAAACCCTGAGAAGAAGCTGCAAGGATGCACACGTTGCCGCACAGACTCAGCGTCGAAAGTCGGAGACGATCCTGATCTTTTGCGGAGAGGAGAGAATGAAGGTTTTTACGGTTGGAAATGGGTGTTTGAGAGTTCTAGGGTTGAAGAAAGGGCTTGTGGGAGTGAAAGAGGGCGAATGAGATGAGAGATGGGGTGAAAATCCCCTTTAAAAAGGGTTCAGACGTGAGTTCGGTCGGTCTGGTTCGTCAGTTTCGGTCCATCAAACCGTGGGTGTCGGTCGACTGAAATGGTCGGCCTACCCCATTTTTTGCAATTTTTTTTAGAACCTTCTCTCCTTCTTTTTTTTGATTTCTTTCCTCCCCCCCTTTTTTTAATCTTCACTTTTTTTTTTGAAAAGTATTGGAATAAGTGAGACTTCTGAGATGACCCTGCTTTAGGAGTTTTTTTGAAACTCTCCCTCAGTAAATGCCTCGGATCCTGAGTGCACTAGATCCACAGTTATTTAACAAGGATTATCTTGCCTTAGAAAAATTTCAAGGAAGGGCTATATAGATAGCTACATTCAAGCATGCAAGGTGGTATTAACACACAAAGAATTAGAAATAATCACACAAAATATGCATGTGTTCCATGCAATCTACCCTTCATACAATTGACTTTTCTACATGTGCAACACTTAACCTTGATGCAGACCTAGGTATGAATGCTCTCACCCTTGCACATGCCAAGTTCTCTTCGTATTTTGTTGAATTGTTCCTGGTTTAGGGGTCTGGTAAAAATATCAGCCAACTGATTGTGTGTATCAATGAATTTCAAATCAAAATCCCCTTTTCCTACATGATCTCTCAGAAAATGATGCCAAATGTCCATGTGTTTAGTTCTAGAATGTTGAACATGATTTTTAGACAAGTTGATTGCACTTGTATTGTCTCATAAGATTGGAACAGATTTCACTTTAACATTCAAATCAAGTAATTGATTTTTGATCCAAAGTACTTGGGCTCCACAACTTCCGGCGGCTACATATTCAGCCTCGGCCGTTGAGAGAGCTACTGAATGTTGTTTCTTGGAGGCCCATGAAACTAGGCACCCACCAAGAAACTGACAGTACCCACTAGTACTTTTACAATCAACAATACATCCAGCATAGTCCACATCGGTGTATGCAATCAGATCAAATGAACTACCGATGGAAAATCATAAGCCGAAGTCTACTGTGCCGATCAAATATCAAAAAATCCATTTAATAGTCAATAAGTGAGACTCTTTAGGACATGACTAAAAACGAGCACAGAGACATACGTTGTCCTGAATATCAGGATGGCATGTTGTAAGGTACAATAGTGATCCGATCATACCTCGAAACAGTGTGGGATCTATTGTTTTACCCTTTTCATCTTTGTCTAACTTCATGGTTATGGCCATCGTAGTTGTCATTGGTTTTGTATTTGCCATTCCGTATTTCTTTAATAGCTCCGTGATGTATTTGGCTTGGTTAATGAAAATACCTTCAGATGTTTACTTTACTTGTAATCCAATGAAGAATATAAATTCACCCATTAAGCTCATTTCAAATTCACCTTGCATTATTTGTGCAAAATCATCACATAAGGCATCATTAGTAGATCCAAAAATGATATCATCAACATACACCTGAATTACTAATATGTCTTTACCTGATGTTCTTGTGAAGAGTGTTTGATCAACTTTACCTCTCTTGAAATTATTTTCAAGTGGGAACGAGGTGAGCCTTTCATACCATGTCCTTGGTGCTTGCTTTAGTCCGTACAAGGCCTTTTGCAACTTGTACACATGTCGTGGATGTTTTAGGTCTTCAAAACCTGGAGGTTGTTCTACAAACACATCCTCTTTGATATACCCATTAAGAAAAAAGATTTAACATCTATTTGAAATAATTTAAAGTTCAGAGAGGAAGCATCGGACAAGAGAATCCGGACTGCTTCTAATCTAGCAACCGGTATAAAAGACTCATTAAAATTAATACCCATCTCCTGGCTATACCCTTTGGCTACAAGCCGGGCCTTGTTCCTAACCACCAATCCCGTGTCATTTAGCTTGTTTCTGAAAATCCAA
Organism: Amorphophallus konjac; assembly: GCA_022559845.1. Lineage (NCBI taxonomy): Eukaryota > Viridiplantae > Streptophyta > Magnoliopsida > Alismatales > Araceae > Amorphophallus > Amorphophallus konjac. The sequence goes on from CM040126.1 coordinate 357,509,824, forward strand.
TGGGTTCCAATTATTGAATGATTTTTAGGACGCGGCATGAGAGATCACACCTGGTTTCTTTCAAACTGGTGTAGCTCTTCATGCATAGCCTGGATCTAGGATTCATTTTGAAGAGCTTCATGGACATCCTTTGGCTCTTCTTGAGAAATAAAAGCCATCAAATCCTCTTCCTCCACTTGTCTTAGTGATGATCTAGTTTTAACACCATCTTCAAGATTACCAATTATGTTTTCAATAGGGTGATCTTTCAAGAGTGTTGAAGCTCTAGGCAGATCGGGGTGCTGCACTTGCTGTTGTTGAAGTGTTTCAAGTGAAGAAGCTTCATCATCTTCATCCTTGCTGGAGGTTCCTTCAGTTGATTCATTCTTGGCTTTAGCTGGTCCAACATCACTTGGATTTTGGGAATGTGATATGCATCCAAAATTGAGATAATTTGATTTATCAGTTTTAATTTAGATTCATCAAATCTTGGTATAATGACACTAGCACAGTAAATCATTCAGAATTCAAATGACAGATTGACATATTCAAGAGTCCAAGCAGATCTAGGACTCAAGGGGGTCGACTCTTGGAGTCAAAGTCGTCAAAGGAGAACCTGACAAACCAACAAGTGTTGCGACGACTCAGCCTAAACCATAAACAAAACAACCCGCAGAAAGATTACTTCCTTAGGAATGAGCTTAGGCATTAAGTTCACATGACTAAGCTAGCAACTCCCCCTTAATGTGTGCAAGAGTCTCTGAAATGTTAAGTGAAATTTTAATGCCATATGCAGCCTATGAATAATTGATTCATGGTACTAGACAGAGAACTTAGATCCGAATATCACCTCACGCGTAGTGATAGTTTCCAGATAGGCTTAACATGCCCTTCCACATGTCATCATTTGATATACCATGTAGTCATTGTTATGATGAAGGCATGAGGATTACAATGCATTATGACATGAAAACATATTATTCAACTCCCCCTCAGCTGGACATTATATGATAGATGATATGCACATAGATATGCAAACAACTATGGATGGAATGCACATACAGACATATGCATTATCACATAAAGATTCAGCACAAAGTAAATCAAGACATAGCACTTTTTCTAGAGAAAGTGAGAGGGATATCACCTGAACGTTCAGATTTCAAATTTTTGATTTTACCCTGACATATGCCGCTTGTCCCGTGTGCCTTACCTTCTTGACTGAAAATACATTTCAGTCTTCTTATTCCTAAGGCACACCTGTAAAACAGATTTCTCATTTTATATTCTTAGGTACCTAAATCCTCTTGGGTCCTTGTGGGTTAGCAGCACTATTGGCAAGTGGTTTTCACTTTTTAACAACATTCAAATCATCCTTTTTCATAAAAAAATAATCATTCATCTTATGACCTACTTTACCACAGTAGTCACAATTCACATATGACCTGACATAATTTTTATTTAGGTTATTAGCATGCTTCCATATGGATGGAGAAAATTTATCTTTGTCAGGATGAAAATTCATTTTCTTCTTCACCAGCCAGCAGTGTGAAATTGTATGACCTCTTTTACCACAGTGATTACAATGCATGTAAGATTTTTTGGTAAATGACTGCTTTACATTTTTAAAACCAGATCTATTCCTGCATGCTTTCAAATCATCATTTTTCATAATAAAATAATCATACATAGCATGTCCATGTTTTTCATAGTAAAAGTATGAGATTTTCTTTCTGGATGCATGTGTGTGTGTAGCAGGAGTATGTTTAACATGCACAATTGTGCTAGCAACATTTTTGGGTTTTTGTTGCAGATTGATTTTTGAAATTTTATTTTGTTTTTGAATCTTTTGGACAGCAGATTACTTTGGGGGTGAAATTGAGGTACTGGCTATATTTGAACTTTGAACAAAAGAAGTATATATCTTATTCTCAAAAGACTTCTTATTTATAGGATTATAGCCAAGCCCTTCCCTTTTTTATAAGGGACCACAGGGTCAGCCGCCAGTCGAGTGCACCCTCCCCCAAAGGGGGAGAATATTCTCACTCCCCTAGGCGATCCACCTATGGCCAGAGGATTTTATTGATAAAAGAAAAAAGTAGCCAAGCTCTTCCCTTTGAAAATTCACTTTCATACCCAAAATTTTATTTAGATTATCTTTTCCATCCATGAATTTAGACAGTGAATTATTTAAGTCTTGAATTTCACTCTCTAAAGATACGATATGCAATTCAGCATCAGCAAATTCTTCTTCATAAGTAGCAAGCCTCACATTCAACAATGCATTAGCAGTTTTGAGGCTATCTACTTCCTATTTTAGTCCATCCATATTTTCACACTCACTTACAGCCACAGATTTCCCTTTTTCTAGAGTCAACAATCTCTCAGATATGCTTGGAGGAGTGATCCCACTTCCCCCCCGGGGGGTAGTGCACTCGACCGGCGCAGTTTCTATCGCCCCTTTTATTAAAAAAAAATTCCTTCAAGTTCTCATTTTCTTTCATAAAGTTCTCATCGTGAACAAGTTCATTTATCAAGATTTGATCATTGGCTATTGAATTTACTTTTTCTTTCAGTTCTTTATTTTCATTTCTTAAGGAGTAAATTTGATCTTTATGAAACTCAATGTCGAACACATGAGCCTCACTCAATTCCTCTAAATGTGAGTATTCTATACAGAAGGAATCACAGTTGTTTTGTTCAACCTTCTTTTTCAATTTTTTATTCTCAGAATTTAGCTTCTTATATTTACTTGCAAGCTCATTGTATCCATCCAATAACTCATCAAAAGAGATATTATCAGAATCCGATCTTGCCTCTGAGGATGATCCACTCTGTTGATCACTGTTGTGGTCGCTCATACCTGCCATGAGACATTTTTCCTCTTTCTCTTCATGGAGGCCGACTAAGCCATCCAATATGTCCTTTGTGGAGCTGCAGTTGGAAACAAAGGGAAAACTGTTAGCATTAACTGCAGTAGTGAGCAAATTTAGAACCAAATAGTTTTTGTCATGTTTGGACTCATGATCTGAAGTCCAAACTGATTTGTCTTTAGGCAACTCATAAGGACCATGAGAAATAAGCGTCCATAACTTAGGGTCGTATGAGTTGACTAAACTGCACATTCTTCCCAACCACAGATTAAAGTTGGAACCATCAAACACCGGTGGAGAATTCATGGTGAACATTGTTTTAGCCATTGATCTGGATCTAACTCTAGATCGTTAGATCTATGAAAAATATAGCCTTAAATTTGATACCAATTGAAGTCCCGAGATCAATGACACCCAAGAGGGGGGGTGAATTGGGTGATTATAATTTTTAAAGAACTTTTACCCGATTTGAACAGATATGATGAAATAGCAACTGAGAAATTCAGATATGTTACAATATCGATTAGATCTATCAAAATCAATCACCACGATAGTTCTTCGGTACTAGGCGGAGGTATGAATCTGAAGATTCTGCTCACGCAAAGTGTTATTGTCCTGACAAGACTAGCCTTGTCAATTCAAACCCACCTTTCAATATAGCAAAGATCTATTATAGAAGAGATTGATTATGCTAGATCTAAAGAGCAAAACGCGGAAGAATTAAAACGCATGAACAATCACACAGAATGGGGGTTGAAGAAAAGGACCAAACCACATAATAGACATCGATTTTTAGGTGGTTCGGATGCAACAACGACAACCTACGTCCACCCCTCACGATCCGTGAGGATTCACACACTATCTTGTAAGAGATTACAAGATAAAAACCACACACACGGATATGAAAAGATCCATACACACACACCCACGGATCTGAAAAGATCCACACACACACTTGATGTTCACAAATAGAAGGAAATACACACTTGAAGCTCAAGATAAAATAGAAGAAGAATATGAAATGAAAGATGTCACGCCCCGATCCGATAGCAGCGGGAAGCGATGCTCGGAACGTGGCAGCGAAACAATCATGATAAATAGAGCAGAAAATAAATAAACATAATAAATAATATTCAAACACATGGAGGCCATTAATTTGAGAAAATATAGTTTTATTGATATTTGGAAATTGAATTACAACGTTGACTCAATTTTTACAATAATAGACTCAATGAAAGAAATAAAGAAGAGAAAATAGCAAGACCCACTATACAAACTATACTCAAGAAAATAAAAAGACTGGGGTCTCAAGGCTCCAGGTTCACTTGATCACGCTGACCCGATCCCAATTGCAAATGTTCCATCTACCGCGTTACCTGAAAAGGATGGAAGTAAGGAGGGGTGAGCGAAAAGTTCAGTAGGAATTACACTCTATCATCAGGCAAATTTAAGTAATTAATCATTTTTAGGAATGTACGAATAATGCGAGAACTCAAATAAAGCAAACTATTAACCGAAAAAATCGGAAGACAATTGCTAGATAAAAGGAAAGGATCATTGCAAGTCTAGATATCAAGCACTATTAACAAGAACTTTCCAATGAATGGCCATTTCAAGTCAAGTCAAGTCAAGTCATATCACGCAAGTAAGTACTTCACGCTTTCAAGCATGAATAGCAAGTTTCATGAGAATGTGGAATGTCGTAAACTCAACACGCTAGATAGTACTCGGTGACAATGCCACACCTAGTCATTCAACTCCCCGGGGTACAAGTATATTTCGGGTGCTCCTCCCAGGACCAGACTGGGCCCTTAAATATGATTGTCTTGGCATTGATTTGTTTGGATCATAGATCCCATGAAATCTAGACATCCACGAATAATAATGGACAAGAGTTCTAAGATCAAGCTCATGTAATCAAGGTAAAATGTGTAAGAATATTGATTTTTCTTGAGATTCCAACAATATGCTCATTAATCGATAGGAATAGTCATTTAAGGAAATGACTCTCGAATGGATAAATGTCCACAATAGACCTAACAACATGTCAAAATTTGGGGTACAATAGCCTATTTAGGCTAGAGCAGCTCACACGTATCAAATCCATGAAATCATAAATTTCCAAAAAGCTGGAAGGTGAAACGGTCAGCAAAGGACCGCTAAGATAGGAACACAGTTCAATCAGGACCGCATGCACCAGAGAAACGGTATAACCACGGCCGCATACACAAGAAAAATGGTCTAATAATGACCGTATTCAAATGACAACGGTCAACACAAGACCGTTTAGGTGGTATTATGCGTCAGAACATAAAAGTGGCCAAGCCCATGGAAAACGGTTTTGGACTAACCGCTAGACTAACCTAGCAGTCCAGAGAAGGCCGCTAAGGTCAGAAAAATGGTCTGAACATGACCACAACCCTTACAGAGCAAGGGCTGATCCAAAATCATAATTTCGGTCAATTAGGAGGGTTCAAGACTTAAGATACAACCTGTCCGGCGTCCTAGTGGGAATCCCAGGCTCGCGGGGCCTTACGAAGGTCTCAGAACATGAACACCTAGTCCGGTAGAAGGAATATCCGACGGAGAGGTAATTCAATGCCCGAGAATTCAATAGCTCACAATCAATGAAAAATGAGATATTCGGTCCAGTCGCCACCACCAGAGTGGCACGACCTTAAAACAGAATTAATAAGACAACAAGGTGATAATGGAAATAATGAGAAGGAAAGGCGAAACTAACATTTATCACTCTACTCATTTCAATCATAAGATATCAAGAACGATGATCATGGAGGAATAATCATGAAGAAGATTAACTTAGATCATTAAATTTTATTTTCCTAGTTAACAGTGTGATATTTAACAAAAAGTCCTACCAGCAAATTATATAACATGGATTAACAATGTATAACACGCCGTAATCGAATGAACAACACAGGGTAGCAAACGGTCACAGAGCAGACCGCCAGAAGCCTAAACAGTCAAGGGTAAGGCCGCTTAGCCTAGTTAGCGGTCAAATTTACGGTCTCTAGATCAATAGTGCAAAACAGGATCCTTGCAGTCTATCGAGCGACAACTAGACACATAAGCGGTCTATTTGGAGACCGTTAAGCCCAGCGTAGCCCTAATAAGAAGCAAGCGATTTGTCACGGGGCCGCTAGATCATGCAAACGGTCTATCGTGCGACCGCTTGACGCCTGGTGGTCCCTGGAACGACCCTTTCGTTCAACCCGAACCCAGAACATAGAAACATAAGACACCGGTCTAATGAAAGCAAGATTAAAACATGAATATAGCATGAAAATTAGACTATTTACTATCAAAGCGTAGGTAACTTAAAAATGCACATCATGGCATGCTCAATTTAAAGATTGCACTAAGATTCTTGCTGTAACCTAAACAAAAGCGAACGTGAGCAAAACCCTAATTTCATGCTCTACATAAACTAGGAATACGCATGATATAGATAGTCAAAATTGGGCGAAAAAGGTTCAAAAGAAAGCTAAGGATGAGATCTATCTATCCATGTTATTTAATTAGATTGGGCCTGAGAGAAACCTACGAGGAAGAGAAGGGAAGACGCACTCGCCGGAACCTTAATACACGCCGCCACCAAACGCCCAAATTCACCTAGGTTCGACCACGATAGCCCGCGTCACTAGTTGGAGAAGCAAATAGGGGCTTAGGGCTGCTGAAGCCTTCAATCTATAGTGTACAGAGAGGCTTCTAGAGATCAAATTGGACTCAAGAGTCCAAGGAGGAAAAATCGGCGAAAATCTCGCACCTTGATCATAACCACACCGCCGTCGCCGCTGGAAGGCTCTAGAGTCTAGGGTTTCGAAGGCAAAACAGGCCTCTAGGGTAGATCTATCCATTGGACCTAGTTTGGGCTCAATTGATTAAGAATTGGGCTCCAATTTAATCGTTTAAGATTGATCTATTAAAACAACGAATTTGGCCATTAATTTCTTAATCTAGCCTTATTAAATTTTTATTAGGGGTCGGCCCAGTTGACAATATTATTAAACACTTCGTTCTCTACAAGAATATGATTTTCCCCATATTTTTAGAAATTAGTCAAAACTTTGACCTACGGGTAAAATTCAATTAGTTTAATTTATACCTATTAAATTCAAATCATCATAAAAATTTGATTGCATCTTGGAATATGAAATTCTTTTTATGGTGATTGTAGAAAAATAATCATTTCTTTTTATTGATATAATTTGGCCACTTTCAAAATAAATAATATTCGTTAACTAAGAAAATTATTGAAGTCATTAAATAGCAAGTTAATATAACTTTAATCCGTTTTAATATATGTTACGTTGAATTAATGATTCGATTAGTTATTCTTATTTTTTATAAAATTAGATTCCCTTTTCTTTTGGCACGTTTTTCATTTATTTCTATTTATCACATTTTATTCCAATACATATTTTAAAATTTTACTTTTATATTTTATTATTTAACAGAGGTGTTACAAAAGAGCTCAGATATAAGTTCCCCCTTGATGAAAGATGCAGATCTTGAAGCAAGATGGTTCTTCACTTGATTGGCTTCAAAATGATCTTCAAATGTTTGGATCTTGATGAAGAGTGATTGGACGGAGTATTGTTCATGCAGTGATTTTGGTTCTTGCAGCATCTCACCCTCTTCACTTGATGGCCTCCCTTTGATCTCTTGGGTGATTAGGGTTTCTTGACCCAAAAATATGTTTTTATATCACTTGGATTGGACAAGGGATGGTTAAAAGTAGCATCCCACGTTTTCCGGCATAATTGGAGGCTTTGGGACTCAAAAGTCCACCATATTCATAAAATTTTGCTACAATTTACACTATTAATATGCAACCTATACAAATGACTGTAATACAATTTGTTTACATCTCATCAGTGGGGTTGGGGGAGTTGCGCGCCGAGCTCCGTCTTCTCCAGTCGTGGGAGATCACCCGCGGTTTCGTCGGTGGGGGAGAGCTCCCGCCGGGAACTCCCCCCCCTCTCCTTCTTCTCCTTGGCCGGAGGAGGCTACTACCAGGTTTGTCTCTTCAGGGATCTTCCCGGTATTTTGTCAGGAGGGCCCTAGAAACCCTTGTGGGAACTGTCAGAGGAGATCGGAGCTCCTCTGATCTCCTCTGGAACCCCTCCCCCTCTCCCTATTTCTCCTCTTCCTTTGCGGTTCTCCATCCTTTCCCCTACCCCCCGCCCTCCCCCCTCTTCCTCGGCGCCCCCCTTACTCCAACCTCTCGGTCCCCCCCCCCCGTCCCCCTCCCCTTCCCGGCCTCCGCTTCCCTCTCACCGATCCCCCCGCCCCCACCCCCGTCCTTCCCCCATCGCCGGCGTCTTCCCCCTACCCCGGTCCCCTCTTCCGCCCCCCCCCCCCCCCACTACTCCCCCCCGTCCTACGCTGCCCCTCCACCCCCCTTTTTTTTCGGCCACCGTCCCCTCTTCGCCGGATCTCCGCCCCCTTCCCCCTTTTTCCTCGGTCGCCCCCCCTCCACTTCCTTCTCCGTCTCCTCCTGCCTCCCTCGCCTCTCGTCCCTCCTTCGGCCTGACCCTCCCTCCTCCTCCCGCCCCCGTTCCCCGCTGTCCACCCACCCCCCTCTCTCCGTCTTCCTCCTTCCAGCTCTGCCCTGTTCCCCCTGAACCCTTTTGGTTTGCTCCCTTCTCATCCATCCCTACCCTTGGCTTGGTTCTCCTCTCGTTGGGCGCCTCCTCGAGTTCCCGAAGTTGCCCCCGTCCTATTGTTACTGGGTTTCTATCATCATTCTCAGTAGGACTCGGAGTTTTTGTGCTTAACCCCATGCACCTTTTTGGTTGCTGGCCTCCCGTGCTCCTCTATCTCACCGCTCTATGCATTAGCGGTTTGGCAGTCTGGTGCTGCCCGATATGGAAACCGGTCACCTCAGTTGCGGCGGTCTCTTCTCGGTCGTCTTCTGGAGCTCTCAGCAGAGTCGGGAGCTCGGGTTCCTTTATGTTGTTATGGTTCTTTATGTATCCATGTGGGGTTATGGTTTGTATGGGCCTAATATGGGAGCTTATGTTTCGGTTCGGGGTCTTGTTTACTTCTGTATTGTGTTTACTAGTTTGGTTTGAATGAAATATCTTATGCTTGATTCCAAAAAAAAAAATTTTGTTTACATTTATAAAGTGACAGTTACACAAATAACACCATCTCTCTCTCTCTCTCTCTCTCTCTCTCTCTCTCTCACGCGCGCGCGCGCACAAATTGGTGGAAGAATACCGGAAGTAGGCAAGGAAGAATTAAGAGACTGATCTGACCCATGATGAGGTGGCAAGATAGTTGACTTACATGTGAAAAAGAATGACATGGTGGAGGAGGAGGAGGTGGCAAGAAGACTCACTGCATAACGAAGAGATAGTTTTCTAAATATGTTGAAATTGGACACATTTGGATAATGTGTATTAAGATAAGATTATTTATAAAAAAATTCTCTACGTACGACTTTTGCAGTAAAAATTAAGGTCCCAAGATTAATCTCATATTAGATGTTGAGAAATCAGTCAAGTACTTATAAGGTTAGTTTTCACCTCTTAATTAAGGATGTTCTTTTATAAGGATAGAACTCCACCTCCGTTTTAGAAATAATATTTCTTGAGAGCACCAATGTTCATCTTACATTTATATAATGAGGTTGTTTGTGAGAACTCCGAGCTCACACTAACTTATCTTCTCAAAAGAGATTAATATAGTGAGACACATAGTCACAAGATTAATTCCACGTTAAATGATGAGAAAATAACTAAATATTTATAAGATTAGTTTTCACCTCTTAATTTAAGAGGGCTCTAATATCTCTCGGAGATACTCAGATTTATCTCTCTTCTACGACTTCCATTTGGATGTTGCATCAGGGTGATGCCACTAGCAGCATGTACCACTTGTGCAGGGAGAAGATCGCAGGGCTCTTAACTACAAATTTTGAGCCTCCAGAGAAAAGTTAGTGAAGATTTTTAATTTGATAGAGCAGATTTTTAATTTTATGTGTGTGTGAGTGAGTGAGAGAGAGAGAGAGAGGACGTATATATGGTAATTAATGCTGCCCCGATTTCTATCTCGTAGACTAGGCTGCAATTTTTAAGGATCTTTAATCGATGATGTAAAGTTTTAAGATATTGCAGGACGTGTCTACCATCTAAAAGGATCTGGATTGCGGAAGAACTAGAGTGTGGAAGGGGCAGTATCTCTATATAATACTAGACCACCATTTGAATGGGTCTTAAAGATTATCAAGAGTTAACAAATATAATCATGGAGGCATAAAAATAAGAACTCTGAATAATGTCACGTCAATTGTTAATAATATTATTCGACGATTCGATCGTACCGATTATGTATTAATATGATATAATATAATATCGTATCGTATCGTATTATATCAGAAATAAAGAATTATATAATAAATGTTTATTATAATAAATGTTGATATAATATCATGTATAGTTGAGTTGATTGAAGTGTCACGTGATCAATTGTGATGGTTCTTATTATTTGTATTTTGAAAAATTTTAACAAAAATCATGAAAAAATGAGACATCTACGAGTTTTAAACTTGAAATTCACTGTTGGAAATAAATGTTCTTAACCAATTTACCTATCTAAATATAAAATAAAATATATAATATATGAATACATACTGATTGCGTACCACAGTTATTGTTTGCATTTTAGATTTTTTACTTAAAAATAATAAAAATTTCAACAAAGACCGTGCAAAAACATGACATTCATGAATTTCAAACTTGAAATCCACTATGAAAAATAAATGTCCTTGACCAATTTATTTATCAAGAGAGGTTAAACATAAAATAAAATATATAATATATGAATACGTACCGATTGTGTATCACGTATCAATCGTATCGATCTTTATGTGGTACGATTCAGTACGTGCGGTTCGTCCTATACCAGATTGATTTGTAAAATTTTAGATAATAAGATGATCATTCTTTTTATTCACATTTTAGGGACAAATCTTTTGAGAGAGACACAATTTTTCCCACGATGATAATGACTAGAATTAAAATCTTGTTTAGGAGTAACAATTGGGAATCAGATGTTTGAGCTGTCATTCGCATTCCATCTTTGTATTATGTTATGAACTCCTTCCATTTTATATGGATGTGAGGAAAAAAATTATGGTGTGCGGAAAATGTGGAGGTTTTTCCTCATTTCTTAATTGGAATTAAACCTAAACTAAGAATCCCTTAGAAATCAACATGACTAGATGTCATAGATGTTCAGGATTATAGTGTTGGAAAATAATTTCTTCACGGATGCACGATCGAGGGATTTCTCTATCAGGCGGATTAATAGAAAGAATATGGAATGAAGTTTAGAAAGATCAAACTCGGGTCGAAGCGCGATGTCGCTTTCTTTAGAGTTGTTTCGCCCCTACACGGTGCAATAGGCTCCACAGCGAAACTTCCCCCAAGATATGACGACCCAAACGATGGCGGCGCAAAGGTGCACTCCAAGTTGCGACGCCGGGGCGAACACCACAGTGACCACTTCGAGAACTTGCAGGAGAGAAAAAATGACAGAGAGGAGAAGAAAACCGGAGGAAGAACAGTTCGTTGCCTCTTTGCCCTCGGGAGAACTGCCTCCCTAAATAGACTCCCAACCAGAGTCTAAAACGGTCAAACACACGAACAAACCGACACTCCCGTTCGGGAGAGAATCTGAGGAGACGCGGAGGAAACCCAAGAGACGCTCGGTCAAACGGTTAAATAATAAAATAAAATAAAGGTCGAATATTATACACACGCACGCACGACACGGCATCGGTAAGGCAAGGCAATACACGCGCGTGTGTGATATAGAATAGGGCCCAAGGAGCCCACTGGCTCAGATGGCCCAACTACCATAGTCTCCCCAAAGGAGTACACAAGGTAGTAAAGAGTCCCAACTAATAAGAAGATGAAAACTTTTTCAATCTTCTAATGTGGGACAAAACAACACAGGAAATCAAACTTTGATAATTTTTAAAGCACTAAATCCAACATTCGCCCACCACAAAAAAAAATTTCAAAGTTTGAGATATGGAAATTCAAGTACTCGAAGTGAAACACTATGCATAAGGGAAGGTGTCTTCCGACTTGAACCTTCACTTAGTGAAACACTTCCCTCTCTCCACAGGTCCAAGTGAACTTCGTCTTGAACTCAAACCTTTATGCAGAAAGTTCCATGCATCACACACAGTATTGGTCGATAGTGGTGTTCTCACGGGGCAGCACATTCTGGCCATGTGCTTTGTATCTTGTTTCATGAGCGCTCTAGAGATAGCCCAAGCATCTCATAGGTTGCGGCCACATAACCACACTCACATAGGTGAATCCTCCAAGGTGCACTGAAACGTATCTACACCTTGCCACTATGGCCTTTGGATTCATTAAGAACATTTAGTTCAGCCTTTGTCGTTCCAGATAGAGCACTACATCATAGGGAGGGATAATGAGACATAAGTCTCCAACAATGTGCTCTCTACTAGTCACCCACTCAATTTGTTTTCCCATTGAACCTACTTCATGGGATCTCCAATCAATAGGTTGGGTTGCCATTGACGGTGTCTAAATAATGGGCTTCAGTCCCATCCCCCTCGATGTATCTTCAATCAATTTTCTGTTAAGTCCTTTGGTTAAAGGATCAGCAAGATTACTTGCATATTTCACAAAATCCAAGGAAATAATACCTTTGGTTAAGTACTCCCTTACAAACCTCAACTTGAGTCTTATATGAGTACCTAATTTATCATTTATTTTTTCACTCTTAACCTTGGCTATCGCTGCCTGGCTATCACAATGTATAGAGATTGCAGGAATAGGCTTACTCAGCAGAGGTAGCTCAACCACTAGGTTCTTCAGCCAATCTGCCTCTCTACCAGTCATCTCAAGAGCTATAAGCTCAGATTCCATAGTGGATCGAGCTAATAAAGTCTGTTTGGTGGATTTCCAAGCGATTGCCCCTCCACCAAGCATGAAAACAAAGCCAGTGGTGCCTTTACCTTGGGCCTTTCCTGTCACCCAACTGGCATCACTGTACCCCTCTAGTACAGCAGGAAACCTCTCATAATGTAATGCAAGTGATAAGGTACCTTTCAAATACTTACATACTCTCTCAAGTGCATGCCAATGTGTTTTGTTAGGACACTGAGTATATCTATTAAGTCTATTCACAGCAAAGGAAATATCAGGTCTACTGCAGTTAGACAAGTACATCAAACTACCAATAAGCTGTGAATATCTAAGTTGATCAAAACTATCACCATTATTCTTCTTAAGAATGACACTAGGATCCAAAGGAGTACTAACAGGTTTGGAATCATAAAAACCAAATCTTCTTAATACTTTCTCAACATAATGAGCCTGGGATATTGCATATCCCTCACGTGATTTTAGAAGTCTAAGTCCTAAAATCACCTCTGCCTCTCCCAGATCCTTCATGTCAAATTTACTGTTAAGGAAATGTTTGGTTTCATTAATCAACATGATGCTACTACTAAGAATCAGAATGTCATCAACATATAAGCATAAAATAACACATGCATCATTAATCAACTTAACATACAGACATTTATCAGATTCACACATGGTAAAACCATTGGAAATAACAACATCATCAAATTTCTGATGCCATTGCTTAGGGGCTTGTTTTAACCCATACAGGGACTTCGTTAACTTGCACACTTTGTGCTCTTGGCCAGAAACTACAAATCCCTCAGGTTGATCCATATAGATTTCTTCTTCAAGTTCCCCATTTAAGAATGCAGTCTTGACATCCATTTGATGGACCTTTAAATCATATATGGACGTCATTGCAATAAGCACACGGATTGTGGTCATCCTAGCCACAGGAGACTAGGTATCAAAGAAATCTATTCCCTCTTTCTGCCTATACCCCTTAGTAACAAGTCTAGCTTTATATTTGTCAATAGAGCCATCAGTATTTATTTTCTTTTTGAAAATCCATTTACATCCAATAGTTTTACTTCCGGGAGGAAGATCAACCAATTCCCATGTCTGATTACATATTATGGAATCTTTTTCACTTTTAACAGCTTCTTTCCAAAAAGCAGAATCATTAGATTTCATAGCATCATTAAAAGTTAATGGATCATCTTCAATCAAATAAGATATATAGTCATCACCAAAAGATTTTTCGATCCTTATTCTTTTACTTCTTCTGGGCTCTATATCATCAGGTTGAGATTCAATAACTTTTGAGCCACTATAAGAAGGAATAGAAGAGGAAGATTCTACTTCAACATGCAAGTTTGATTTGAAAGGAAAGATATTCTCAAAGAAAACAGCATCACCAAATTCACATATAGTGTTTTCAGAAATAGCAGAAATTTCAGACTTAATAATTAAGAATCTATATGCAGAACTATACTCTGCATAACCAATGAATACACCATCAACAGTTTTGGGGCCAATTTTTCTTTTCTTATTTTCAGGAATTTTAATTTTGGCCAAACAGCCCCAAACCTTCAAAAATTTATAATTCGGCTTCCTTTTAAACCACAATTCAAATGGTGATTTATCTTTTGATTTATGAGGAACACAATTTAGGACATAACACGCAGAGAGCAAAGCCTCTCCCCACATACTCTCAGGTAAACCTGAGCTGCACAACATGGAATTCACCATGTCCAACAAAGTCCTATTTTTCCTCTCAGCAACCCCATTAGATTCAGGAGAGTAAGGAGCCGTTAATTCATGAATAATTCCATTCTTATCACAAAAATCATGCAATGCATTAGAGGTATATTCACCTCCTCTATCAGATCTAAGCCTCTTAAGAATCATATCTGTTTGTTTTTCAGCAAGAGATCTATAAGTCATGAATTTATCAAGAGCTTCATCTTTAGTACTTATCAAATACAACAAACAAAATCTAGAAGCATCATCAATAAAAGTGATAAAATATCTTTTCCCACCTCTGGTTAGGGAACCAGTCCCTTCACAAACATCGGAGTGTACTAACTCCAACACCGAGGTGTCCCTTTCAATAGATTTAAAAGGCTTCCTAGGTTGCTTCGCTTGAACACAAATTTGGCATTTATCTTTATTCTTAACATCAAACTTCGGAATCAAGTTTAAGTGCATCATCCTTTTCATGACATTCAAATTAACATGACCAAGTCTCGCATGCCAAACATCACATGATTCAATATGAAAAGCAACAGAGGAGGAACTTTTATTTGAACAACTAGAACCAAGTACATTAAGAACAAATAATCCATCACACAAATAACCTTTTCCTACAAAGTTTCCATTTCAGGTAATTACAAATTTGTTGGATTCAAAAATAAGTCTAAAACCCTGCTGCACTAACAAAGATCCACTAATCAAGTTCCTCCTAATATCCGGCACATGCTGCACTCCATAGAGGTTTAACATTTTCCCTGAAGTGAGCTTCAAGTCAATACGTCCCTCTCCTACTATTCGTGCAGCAGTGGAATTGCCCATTGTCACGCTCTTGGCACCGGTGCCCTGGTAAGAAGAGAGCAAGCTTCTATCAGAGCAGACATGGACATTTGCACCTGTGTCTACCAACCATTCAGTTGGAAGACTTGCCACATGGATTTCAGGATTATAAGAGACAAACCTCTCCTGTGAGGTGGATCCAACTGTCAACATGTTGACAGCAGGTTCAGTAACAATGGGTTTCTTCTTCTTGTTCTTGTTGTTCTTGTCCTTTCTATCATAGCATCTGTAGGTTTTGTGACCGGGTCTCCCACAGACATAGCAAGTAATATTTTCCGAGTCCTTCTGAATCTTTTTCTTCCCTTTAAATTTGTTGAATTTCTGGTGGGGTTTATAGGAAGTGGAAGTATGAGACTTGGATTTTTCAACAAGATTAGCTTTGGACTGGAATTCAGGGTCAGAGGGAGGAGGAGGAGGAGGGATCCTAGCCTTATTCCTATCCCTGTTCCTCTCTTCAACTTGAATGGCAGAGATCAATTGCTCAACATTCATCTCATCTCGTTTGTGTTGAAGAGATAGAGAAAAATCATTCCAGGATGTTGGAAGTTTGGTAATTAGTGCACACACCTGAAACTTCTCATCAATGGCCATCCCACAACGTTGGATGTCCAAAACAAGGGATTGGATCTCATGGGCTTGATCAACAATGGAGGTTCCCTCTACCATTTTGTAATCAAAATAATTAGCTACGATGATTTTCTCTAGACCGGTGTCCTCAGAACCATATTTCTTCTCTAAAGAGTTCCAAAGCTCTCTAGCAGATTTTGCAGAACAATAAATGTCATAGAGCTTGTCAGAAAGGCACGACAATATACTACCAGTGCATAAATAGTCCTTTTCTTTAAACTTAGCTAAATCCACAGACCTAGCAGGTTCATTCTCATCCTCTGCAGGAGGATTAGATTCGATTACAGAAAATAAGGCCAGAGAGGTAAGCCAGTAACGCATCTTCTGTTGCCAACGCTTAAAGAAATGACCAGAAAACTTTTCAGGGCGGGCAACAATCTCCGGAGCCATCATGAAACTCGTCTGATAGAGAGAAACGACTCTAAATGTTGGAAAATAATTTCTTCACGGATGCACGATCGAGGGATTTCTCTATCAGGCGGATCAACAGAAAGAATATGGAATGAAGTTTAGAAAGATCAAACTCGGGTCGAAGCGCGATGTCGCTTTCTTTAGAGTCGTTTCGCCCCTACACGGTGCAATAGGCTCCACAGCGAAACTTCCCCCAAGATACGACGACCCAAACGATAGCGGCGCAAAGGTGCACTCCAAGTTGCGACGCCGGGGCGAACACCACAGTGACCACTTCGAGAACTTGCAGGAGAGAAAAAATGACAGAGAGGAGAAGAAAACCGGAGGAAGAACAGTTCGTTGCCTCTTTGTCCTCGGGAGAACTGCCTCCCTAAATAGACTCCCAACCAGAGTCTAAAACGATCAAACACACGAACAAACCGACACTCCCGTTCGGGAGAGAATCTGAGGAGACGCGGAGGAAACCCAAGAGACGCTCGGTCAAACGGTTAAATAATAAAATAAAATAAAGGTCGAATATTATACACACGCACGCACGACACGGCATCGGTAAGGCAAGGCAATACACGCGCGTGTGTGATATAGAATAGGGCCCAAGGAGCCCACTGGCTCAGATGGCCCAACTACCATAGTCTCCCCAAAGGAGTACACAAGGTAGTAAAGAGTCCCAACTAATAAGAAGATGAAAACTTTTTCAATCTTCCAATGTGGGACAAAACAACACAGGAAATCAAACTTTGATAATTTTTAAAGCACTAAATCCAACATTCGCCCACCACAAAAAAAAATTTCAAAGTTTGAGATATGGAAATTCAAGTACTCGAAGTGAAACACTATGCATAAGGGAAGGTGTCTTCCGACTTGAACCTTCACTTAGTGAAACACTTCCCTCTCTCCACAGGTCCAAGTGAACTTCGTCTTGAACTCAAACCTTTATGCAGAAAGTTCCATGCATCACACACAATATTGGTCGATAGTGGTGTTCTCACGGGGCAGCACATTCTGGCCATGTGCTTTGTATCTTGTTTCATGAGCGCTCTAGAGATAGCCCAAGCATCTCATAGGTTGCGCCCACATAACCACACTCACATAGGTGAATCCTCCAAGGTGCACTGAAACGTATCTACACCTTGCCACTATGGCCTTTGGATTCATTAAGAACATTTAGTTCAGCCTTTGTCGTTCCAGATAGAGCACTACATCATAGGGAGGGATAATGAGACATAAGTCTCCAACAATGTGCTCTCTACTAGTCACCCACTCAATTTGTTTTCCCATTGAACCTACTTCATGGGATCTCCAATCAATAGGTTGGGTTGCCATTGACGGTGTCTAAATAATGGGCTTCAGTCCCATCCCCCTCGATGTATCTTCAATCAATTTTCTGTTAAGTCCTTTGGTTAAAGGATCAGCAAGATTACTTGCAGATTTCACAAAATCCAAGGAAATAATACCTTTGGTTAAGTACTCCCTTACAAACCTCAACTTGAGTCTTATATGAGTACCTAATTTATCATTTATTTTTTCACTCTTAGCCTTGGCTATCGCTGCCTGGCTATCACAATGTATAGAGATTGCAGGAATAGGCTTACTCAGCAGAGGTAGCTCAACCACTAGGTTCTTCAGCCAATCTGTCTCTCTACCAGTCATCTCAAGAGCTATAAGCTCAGATTCCATAGTGGATCGAGCTAATAAAGTCTGTTTGGTGGATTTCCAAGCGATTGCCCCTCCACCAAGCATGAAAACAAAGCCAGTGGTGCCCTTACCTTGGGCCTTTCCTGTCACCCAACTGGCATCACTGTACCCCTCTAGTACAGCAGGAAACCTCTCATAATGTAATGCAAGTGATAAGATACCTTTCAAATACTTACATACTCTCTCAAGTGCATGCCAATGTGTTTTGTTAGGACACTGAGTATATCTATTAAGTCTATTCACAGCAAAGGAAATATCATGTCTACTACAGTTAGACAAGTACATCAAACTACCAATAAGCTGTGAATATCTAAGTTGATCAAAACTATCACCATTATTCTTCTTAAGAATGACACTAGGATCCAAAGGAGTACTAACAGGTTTGGAATCATAAAAACCAAATCTTCTTAATACTTTCTCAACATAATGATCCTGGGATATTGCATATCCCTCACGTGATTTTAGAAGTCTAAGTCCTAAAATCACCTCTGCCTCTCCCAGATCCTTCATGTCAAATTTACTGTTAAGGAAATGTTTGGTTTCATTAATCAACATGATGCTACTACTAAGAATCAGAATGTCATCAACATATAAGCATAAAATAACACATGCATCATTAATCAACTTAACATACAGACATTTATCAGATTCACACATGGTAAAACCATTGGAAATAACAACATCATCAAATTTCTGATGCCATTGCTTAGGGGCTTGTTTTAACCCATACAGGGACTTCGTTAACTTGCACACTTTGTGCTCTTGGCCAGAAACTACAAATCCCTCAGGCTGATCCATATAGATTTCTTCTTCAAGTTCCCCATTTAAGAATACAGTCTTGACATCCATTTGATGGACCTTTAAATCATATATGGACGCCATTGCAATAAGCACACGGATTGTGGTCATCCTAGCCACAGGAGACTAGGTATCAAAGAAATCTATTCCCTCTTTCTGCCTATACCCCTTAGTAACAAGTCTAGCTTTATATTTGTCAATAGAGCCATCAGTTTTTATTTTCTTTTTGAAAATCCATTTACATCCAATAGTTTTACTTCCGGGAGGAAGATCAACCAATTCCCATGTCTGATTACATATTATGGAATCTATTTCACTTTTAACAGCTTCTTTCCAAAAAGTAGAATCATTAGATTTCATAGCATCATTAAAAGTTAATGGATCATCTTCAATCAAATAAGATATATAGTCATCACCAAAAGATTTTTCGATCCTTATTCTTTTACTTCTTCTGGGCTCTATATCATCAGGTTGAGATTCAATAACTTTTGAGCCACTATAAGAAGGAATAGAAGAGGAAGATTCTACTTCAACATGCAAGTTTGATTTGAAAGGAAAGATATTCTCAAAGAAAACAACATCACCAAATTCACATATAGTGTTTTCAGAAATAGCAGAAATTTCAGACTTAATAATTCAGAATCTATATGCAGAACTATACTCTGCATAACCAATGAATACACCATCAACAGTTTTGGGGCCAATTTTTCTTTTCTTATTTTCAGGAATTTTAATTTTGGCCAAACAGCCCCAAACCTTCAAAAATTTATAATTCGGCTTCCTTTTAAACCACAATTCAAATGGTGATTTATCTTTTGATTTATGAGGAACACAATTTAGGACATAACACGCAGAGAGCAAAGCCTCTCCCCACATACTCTCAGGTAAACCTGAGCTGCACAACATGGAATTCACCATGTCCAACAAAGTCCTATTTTTCCTCTCAGCAACCCCATTAGATTCAGGAGAGTAAGGAGCCGTTAATTCATGAATAATTCCATTCTTATCACAAAAATCATGCAATGCATTAGAGGTATATTCACCTCCTCTATCAGATCTAAGCCTCTTAAGAATCATATCTGTTTGTTTTTCAGCAAGAGATCTATAAGTCATGAATTTATCAAGAGCTTCATCTTTAGTACTTATCAAATACAACAAACAAAATCTAGAAGCATCATCAATAAAAGTGATAAAATATCTTTTCCCACCTCTGGTTAGGGAACCAGTCCCTTCACAAACATCGGAGTGTACTAACTCCAACACCGAGGTGTCCCTTTCAATAGATTTAAAAGGCTTCCTAGGTTGCTTCGCTTGAACACAAATTTGGCATTTATCTTTATTCTTAACATCAAACTTCGGAATCAAGTTTAAGTGCATCATCCTTTTCATGACATTCAAATTAACATGACCAAGTCTCGCATGCCAAACATCACATGATTCAATATGAGAAGCAACAGAGGAGGAACTTTTATTTGAACAACTAGAATCAAGTACATTAAGAACAAATAATCCATCACACAAATAACCTTTTCCTACAAAGTTTCCATTTCAGGTAATTACAAATTTGTTGGATTCAAAAATAAGTCTAAAACCCTGCTGCACTAACAAAGATCCACTAATCAAGTTCCTCCTAATATCCGGCACATGCTGCACTCCATAGAGGTTTAACATTTTCCCTGAAGTGAGCTTCAAGTCAATGCGTCCCTCTCCTACTATTCGTGCAGCAGTGGAATTGCCCATTGTCACGCTCTTGGCACCGGTGCCCTGGTAAGAAGAGAGCAAGCTTCTATCAGAGCAGACATGGACATTTGCACCTGTGTCTACCAACCATTCAGTTGGAAGACTTGCCACATGGATTTCAGGATTATAAGAGACAAACCTCTCCTGTGAGGTGGATCCAACTGTCAACATGTTGACAGCAGGTTCAGTAACAATGGGTTTCTTCTTCTTGTTCTTGTTGTTCTTGTCCTTTCTATCATAGCATCTGTAGGCTTTGTGACCGGGTCTCCCACAGACATAGCAAGTAATATTTTCCGAGTCCTTCTGAATCTTTTTCTTCCCTTTAAATTTGTTGAATTTCTGGTGGGGTTTATAGGAAGTGGAAGTATGAGACTTGGATTTTTCAACAAGATTAGCTTTGGACTGGAATTCAGGGTCAGAGGGAGGAGGAGGAGGAGGGATCCTAGCCTTATTCCTATCCCTGTTCCTCTCTTCAACTTGAATGGCAGAGATCAATTGCTCAACATTCATCTCATCTCGTTTGTGTTGAAGAGATAGAGAAAAATCATTCCAGGATGTTGGAAGTTTGGTAATTAGTGCACACACCTGAAACTTCTCATCAATGGCCATCCCACAACGTTGGATGTCCAAAACAAGGGATTGGATCTCATGGGCTTGATCAACAATGGAGGTTCCCTCTACCATTTTGTAATCAAAATAATTAGCTACGATGATTTTCTCTAGACCGGTGTCCTCAGAACCATATTTCTTCTCTAAAGAGTTCCAAAGCTCTCTAGCAGATTTTGCAGAACAATAAATGTCATAGAGCTTGTCAGAAAGGCACGACAATATACTACCAGTGCATAAATAGTCCTTTTCTTTAAACTTAGCTAAATCCACAGACCTAGCAGGTTCATTCTCATCCTCTGCAGGAGGATTAGATTCGATTACAGAAAATAAGGCCAGAGAGGTAAGCCAGTAACGCATCTTCTGTTGCCAACGCTTAAAGAAATGACCAGAAAACTTTTCAGGACGGGCAACAATCTCCGGGGCCATCATGAAACTCGTCTGATAGAGAGAAACGACTCTAAATGTTGGAAAATAATTTCTTCACGGATGCACGATCGAGGGATTTCTCTATCAGGCGGATCAACAGAAAGAATATGGAATGAAGTTTAGAAAGATCAAACTCGGGTCGAAGCGCGATGTCGCTTTCTTTAGAGTCGTTTCGCCCCTACACGGTGCAATAGGCTCCACAGCGAAACTTCCCCCAAGATACGACGACCCAAACGATGGCGGCGCAAAGGTGCACTCCAAGTTGCGACGCCGGGGCGAACACCACAGTGACCACTTCGAGAACTTGCAGGAGAGAAAAAATGACAGAGAGGAGAAGAAAACCGGAGGAAGAACAGTTCGTTGCCTCTTTACCCTCGGGAGAACTGCCTCCCTAAATAGACTCCCAACCAGAGTCTAAAACGGTCAAACACACGAACAAACCGACACTCCCGTTCGGGAGAGAATCTGAGGAGACGCGGAGGAAACCCAAGAGACGCTCGGTCAAACGGTTAAATAATAAAATAAAATAAAGGTCGAATATTATACACACGCACGCACGACACGGCAAAAGCAAGGCAAGGCAATACACGCGCGTGTGTGATATAGAATAGGGCCCAAGGAGCCCACTGGCTCAGATGGCCCAACTACCATAGTCTCCCCAAAGGAGTACACAAGGTAGTAAAGAGTCCCAACTAATAAGAAGATGAAAACTTTTTCAATCTTCCAATGTGGGACAAAACAACACAGGAAATCAAACTTTGATAATTTTTAAAGCACTAAATCCAACATATAGAAAATATCATTACTCGAGGGATTTAGGTAATTATAGTCCTTTTCTATTCCATAATATAGAACACTAAACAAAAAGTATTAAATGTTTGTGTTATATGTGACATAATAATATTTTCTAATGCACTAAAATAATAGTTAATGTATCTTGACTTTAGATTAGGTCTACGCAATCTTTTTTTTTTTTTGAAGTTCAATAATTGATGTTTGGACAAGTTACTAGTTCTTTCACCATTGAAGGAATTAGACTTTTAGAAAATTTGGGAGAAAGAGTGAGAGATGATCTTCACATGTATCACAGCATCTACATGTGAAGATTGAGACATTATAGAAAACCCTATTTGAATGCAAACATTGGTAAACCAATTAATTTATAGGCTTTTATCAATATTTTATCTTGAGAGTATTTGAACATACCATTTATCTTGTTTCTCGATGCTCTCCCATCGGTACGTGCATGGTAAGAGATATAGTGTATATGTGGCGGGAGAGAACTAAAAAATGTACATAGTTCTACTAGCCTTCAGGAGTAAATATATGGATGTGTAAAATATGTAAATATAACAAAAAAGGATAGTTCTGGTTTATATATATATATATATATATATATATATATATATATAAGGAAAAAATTGGAGAAACCTTTTATCATGAGAATTTTAATCTCTGACAACATTTTTTTCCTGCAAAGAGTATACCGATTATGGCTTCAAGGTGTTGCTAATTAAGATCATAATTGAAGCCTCGTCTTCCTCCACTCTTTGAACAAATTCTGCTAATGGAGGTGCCATCTCCTCGTAACTTTGCTCTATCACTAATATATTTGACCATTCTTAAGCTCCTTAGACCTAATTCCCTTGCCTCTTTTTTTTTTTCTCATAGAGGTAAACTTCGATGATCTTTTTAAATTGATTTTATGTCTGAATTCTTTTCCCTGATAACTACAACTTTGCGATGTGCATGCTTAGAAGGCCCCTCATCTAAAACTCTGTTATCTGGACATTATCCCTACACTCCATAAGCTTACTACTAGTCTTCACTCTCTTTATTTTTTCTAGCCCCATGAATTTTTCTCCAATTCTAGGCCGTCGAGGTGTCTCGTGTTCCGGTGCATTTTCTCGTACGTGAAAATCACGACGTATCTTTTGAGACTCTCTCTCTCTCTCTCTCTCTTTTCTTATAACCGTCGAATGAACGGTGAGTTGTAATAGTCTGCTCATGTTTGAAGCCCACCCTCTCCGAAGGCATACATATCTTCTACAGTCCGACAGGTCATTTACAGTTGAGCTCTGTGCTCTGGGTCTTTGTCAATGTTGGTATCATTTTGATTCTCTCATTGTCGGTGATTTTTATTCTGTTCTTCTTTGCATGTACATGTTTTATGTGGGTGAAATAACATCTTATCTTACATTCCAAAAAAACGGAAAGCCCCATATTATTCCTTCTCGGTCGGATAATATCTAACACGGATATCTTAATATCTGAATTAGTATCCGATTAATAATCGGATATTCGATATCCGATTAAATTATCCGTTGAATATTTTATTCAAATAATTGTCCGAGATTAAATGACGATGGAGGTGTTGACACCGGTTGGGGTCCTCTCTCTCACCCTCTCGTGGAGTCACAGATTTGTAGCGGGTGTGGGGATATTTTCAGGTTTGCATAAATTTTAACCCCATGAGCTCCTGGAAGAGACATGGACTTAAATAATAAACTCTGGTCAATAGATCTCCTTTTAAGAAATCTAGTCCAAGATCAAAAATTAATTAGCACCCATTTTTTTGGGATGAGAAATTAATTTCCCTTGTTTCTTTCGACCTAACACTCTTTTTCGTAAGTCGATAACGGTGTTCGTTTGCTTTACAGCGTCTTACTTGCTGAGTCCACCATACACTACACCTCTAGGTATGATGGCATTTCTTTTTTACATTCTTAAAATGGGGTTTGGTTGCCACTTGATCAAGCTATAGAATTGCATGTGTTCTACCGTGAATATCTTCCGGCACAATTTCTACCAATATATCTACTAACCATACCGTTCCACTAGCTGCATTGAAACTTATATCAAATCCTTTATAAAACTGATTTGAGCAAATAAATAATTTGACGGTAGAAAAAGGAAAGGAAATTCAAGATAAATTGAAAACATATGTAATTGATATTTTAAAATATATCATTCGGTTAAGTGAAGATCGGATTAATTTATTTGTCTGTTTTAGCAGACCCATGATTGATGCAGGGATAGATGGACTTCTTTTTCTTTTCTTTTCATTAAGTGTTTTCTAGTTTTTCCGCCCTAAAAATTTCAATATTAGAAGCAATCCTCCTAATCCATCTATTTTGTTAAAAATCACTCAAATCTTATAATCTTTGGTAGAAACCTCCTCCGGATAACAGACGTCTGGAAAAACATCATCCGATTTTAAAGAGTATTCCTTCTTCGTCTATTTTGTTAAAAGTCACTCAAATCTTTTATAATTCAGGTTGCCTTTTGTAAGTCTTCCAAGAAAGATTTTCCTTTGAAAATCACCTCGTTGTACGATCATCAAAAATGATTAAACGAGTGTAAGATTTTATCGGGGGTAAGTTTCAGAGAACTTGTTTACATTTGAAAATGTTGTCACACAATATGACTAGGAGTGGATAATTACCCTGCTATCCTCTACATTTTTATTCAGTGGGCGTGTTACAATTCCACGTGATATGACCAACGACGTCTGTTCGTCTTTGGGAGCTCTCGTCGTTGCCTAGAAATTATTTTCTATAATCTTTTGAAAACCAAAGTCCACAAATAAAATTATCTCTCTCTCTCTCTCTCTCTCTCTCTCTCTAAATGAAAATCAGGTGACCCACCAAAATCTATACCATCAAACATGTTTGATTCCGCTGAACTCTCCAAGAGTGATGTCAAATACGAACTTGTAAAAAAACTCCTGGTCGGTAATCATCTAAAAAAAATAGCTAATTTTAAGAAATATTCCTTCTCTCACTATTTTTTATTTTTTTCCCCCAAACTGTCCTCCTCACGTCTCTCTCTCTCCTCTCTCGCGGCACCCCATCCCACTGGGTGGGGGTGCCGACCTACGCCCACATCGCCGCCGTCCAGATACCGGACGTCGCCAGCCTCCTAGTGGACCTCCTTGAGTCTTGCGATGAAGCCGTCCAGGGAGAAGCGGCGGCGACGGTGTCGAGATCGCCGTGTTCGAGTTCGGCCACCCGCCGCCCCAGGTCCACGCCGTTGCCGTGGCCTCTACCTCCTCCGAGTCCCCTACACAGGCTTCCGCGCTGTGCAGTCCACCTGCAAGCATTGGCAGGTGGAGGTCCAGTCGCCGGGCTTCCACTGGCTCTGGAGAGCCGGCGGCCACGGCTGGACCGTCGTCGCCTTCGCGCGGTCTGAGCAGCTGTCATCCGACGCTGCTGTGGCCGCCGTTCACAAGCATCAGGCCTCCATCTCCCCTGCCACCACCATTCCCTATTGTCTGGCCCTCTTCTATCACGACACCGGCGCCTGGGACGTGTTGCCTGCACCCTCCCCTCCTCTCTCTCCCCCCCCCCCGGCGCACCACTTCCTCTCTTGTTCTGCTCTTTCAGTCAACCTCCGACTACCATCCGACGCCATGATTGCCCAAGGCGCAGGTAGGGAGGCTCATCCGGGCGCTCATCTGGATCAACCGACGGGTGACAGAAGGACGAAGGGAGGAGGATCGTGGAGAGGCGGCTCGGGAGTTCCCGGTGCTCGCACGGGCTCTCTCTCTCACACACACGAGTTGATGGGGATTAAGAGGGGGATGTAGCCCCATTGATACACGGTTAGGATGGAAGTACGTTAACTCAACCAGATTAGTTTGTCTTATAATTATCTTAGTTTTATTTTGATAGGGAGGTTAACCTATTTGGGTTATAACTTTATACTTATTTTACAAAAAAATTACACAATTTAACGTTAGAATATAGAGTGTTGTGGAATATAAACAGTGTTTTTGCAATATTGTTCACGTTACAGTGTCATCCGATTGAGAGAGAGTGAGAGAGCGAGAGAGAGGGGCGGGCAGGGGGCGTCGATGGCAGTGGGGGTATCCGGAGGCGACAACGGCATCTTTGTTGAGGACGGGAGGATTCGGGGGTGGCGGTTGTGTCTTCGCTGGCGGTGGGGGGGGGGGGGTGGAGAGATCTGGCTCTGCAACTCCAGAAGCAGCTTTGCAACACTCCTGATTGAGAGAGAAAGAGAGAGCGAGAGAGAGGAGAGGGGTAGGAGGCTGAAGACGGCACGATGACGCCGCAACAGGTGCAGTAGCGAACAGGGCACTAGCGTAGTTTGGTGGTCCTTGTCAAACATGATTGTCGGTCGTTTACATGACAAAGAAGGAGGAGGAGGAGGAGGAGGAGGAGAGAGAGAGAGAGAGAGAGGCGCATTCAAAAGGGGGGTTAATCCGTTAATTCTCGGAATAAGTTGACGAAGCTCGTGAGGTGGAACAGGAAACTCAGAGTTAACCCCCTTCTTCACCCGATGTTTCTTGTTCCAACTATCAAAGCACAAATTGAATTTATTCCGAGTTAAAATAGAGTTTACTCTGAGAAAATTCTCTCTATCAAACTTGTGCTTACGGTCTTCTTCTGGTTAGGTTAGACAAACAATAGTTAATTTGATTTTTTTCCCGGAGACTAATGACAAGGGTATTTTCGTGTAAGGGTGAAGATTTGAGCAACTTTTAACAAAATATATAGTTTACGGGGACGTATTCTTAATATCTTAGGGGCACAAAACTAAAAAATTAATTTATTAATTAAACTTGTCCTCACTAGTCACTACTTCACTAGTCGCCGCCCTGAGGCCCGAGGCGCCTCCATGAGGAGTGCCGAGGCGTCACCTTTGGTGGAGAGGACCCTGGGCTTGAAGAGCCCCAGGCTGCTGCCGCTGCTGAAGACCTGCTCTGGCCTCCCCCAACTTAAGGCCATCCACGCCCACATGCTCCGCACCCACCTCATCGCCGACGTCTTCTGCGCCAGCCGCCTCCTCGCCTTCTGCGTCGACCACACACCCCACCAAGCCCACAAACCGCCGCTTCTGGATTACGCCCGGCGTGTCTTCTCCCACGTGGATAGCCCCAACCTCTTCATGTACAACGCCATGATCAGGGGCTGCTCCTCCCTCGGCGGCGACCCGTTGGGCGCCCTCCACTTCCACTGCCAGATGCAGCACCGGGGGATACGGCCTGATAATTTGACGTACCCGTTTGTGCTCAAGGCCATCGGGCGCTTGGGTCGTGAGGAGACGGGGAGGCAAGTGCATGGTCAGGTGGTGAGGCGCGGATTTGGGCTTGACGCCCACGTTCAGAGCTCGCTCCTGCACATGTACGCTTCCTGCGGGGATGCCGGCGCAGCAAGGAGTTTGTTTAGTGAGGTTAAACGGCCTGATGTGGTACTCTGGACCTCAATGATCGAAGCTTACAGCCAGTGCGGGGACGTTGGTTCCGCGCGGCAGATGTTTGACATTATGCCGGAAAGAAATGTGGTAACTTGGAGCAGCATGATTTGTGCGTACACAAAGAATGGGCACTTCGATGGCGCACTGAACTTGTTCCATGTCATGCAGCTGGTGAATATCAGGGCAAACGAGGCTGCGATGGCCGGTGTTCTGTCTTCGTGTGCCAACCTGGGGGCACTGGAACAGGGGCAGAGAGCTCATGAGTATATGGTGCAGAATAACCTTGCGCCTAATTTGATACTTGGGACAGCTCTAGTGAACATGTATGCCAAATGCGGTGATGTCCAACAAGCCACCAGTGTCTTTGAGCAGCTTGAAGAGAGGGACTGGTTGAGCTGGACGACTATGATAGCGGGCCTTGCAGTTCATGGGTATGCCGGCGTGGCACTGGACTACTTTTCCAAGATGGTTGGAGCGAGGGTCCCTCCTAGGGAGATCACATTCACAGCTGTCTTATCAGCATGCAGTCATGGAGGGTTGGTTGAGAGAGGCTTCGAGTTGTTCAAGAGTATGAAGAAGGATTATGGAGTGGAGCCCAGCATGGAGCACTATGGATGCATGGTGGACCTGTTAGGTCGTGCAGGGAGATTGGAAGAAGCTGAGAAGTTTGTGCTAGAGATGCCTATTAAGCCTGATGCCTCCATCTGGGGTGCGTTGCTGGGAGCTTGTCGAATTCATAAGAATGCTGAAATGGGAAAGCGGGTGGGGAAGATATTAACCGAGCTGCAGCCAGCGTACAGTGGTTATTATGTCCTCATGTCAAATATCTATGCTACGGCCGGCCAGTGGGAAGGTATCACTGACCTGAGGCACGTGATGAGAGGACGAGGGGTGAAGAAGTCTCCTGGGCACAGTCTCATTGAGATGGAGGGCAGGGTGCATCTGTTTGTTATGGGAGACAAGTCACATCCAGAGATGAGAAAGATTGAGGAGATGTGGGAGGAGATTGCCCAAAGGATAAGATCAGTTGGGTATGTGGGCAATACAAGGGAAGTGCTATTCGACATAGAAGAGGAGGAGAAGGAGAGTGCTCTGGCCAAGCACAGCGAGAAGCTTGCCATGGCATTTGGCGTCATGAAAACTGGTCCTGGAGACACTATCAGGATCATAAAGAACCTGCGAGTGTGTGAAGACTGTCATGAGGTAACAAAGTTGATCTCCAAGGTATACAACCGTGAGCTTGTTGTGAGGGATAGAAACCGTTTCCATCATTTCAAGGGAGGCAAGTGTTCTTGCATGGATTATTGGTGAAAACCCCTAGTGGGCACCACATCGGGGGATGGCAATATTATTCTACTTAACAAATATGAACTAAAACAATGCATGTAGAACCCCACCAACGTCCCGTTTGATGGAGAGGTCCATTTTGGTGCAGAAGCTGTTCAGTGAGTTCAGCAGTGAGCATCCTCTGGGCTTCAGTCTCAATGATGAGCCATTCAGAATAGTCTTCCAGGAACCTCTCATGATCTTGCAACAATCTGGAGATGCAGGTGATGGTCATCAAGGAAGAGAGGCCGAAGCCAGAAGGGTAGTCGAGGGTTCAAGAGTAGAACCTTCGGAGAGGTGTTGGCACAGGGGTTGGGTTTCAGATTGGGGAAACCGTTGTATTGGGGTCCTCCTGGTAGTTGTGGGACTTCCCCTAAGTTAGAGGTTCCCATTAATCACTTTGGCAAGCAGCCATGCAAATTCTGCCAGGGTGAAGAATCTGCTTGACAAAGAGAGTGGGAGGAGCCAAGATTGGATGTCAACCAGATCTCTAGTGTGGAATTCTTGGCCGTAGATCCATCGTCTGAAGAGGCAGAGGCTTTAGGCTGTTTGGGTCCTGGTGGCAGTCGACTTTTCTCTGAACGCTACAATATGGTCAGTAATCATATTGGCCTTTATACCCAGCACACAAATTTTCCATGGTTTTAATTTCTGATCAGACAAGAAGAGTATTCTTGAATTTTCTCATATGCCTTTCACTGTGTCCGAACAGACTCTTGAGGTACATCTAAGTGCAAATCTTGCCGGGCACGAGGAACACTGCTGACTGTGGTACCATGTCTGCAGTGCTTGAGGAGGTTTTAACATTGTTGGAATGATAGCACAGATTTCCCAGGGTGGTGATGGAGTTTCACTACAGAGTAGGGAGGCTATCCCCAGGGGGCCAGGATATCTCCTTCACTAGTGAGGGGAGGATCAAGGTTGATAACAGCTTGTATGCCTCTCAGCGTCGCCTCAGCTTCACTGTCTCTTGACTAGTATCTAGCAGGGTATAGAGGTAGGCACCGAAGGGTGGTACTTGTATGATCTCTGATTACCATCCCAGCTGAGCCTCTATGTCTGGCCGTCGCTCCATCAACATTTATCTTGAGCCAATTAGTGAGAGGAGCGGACCACTTGTCTTAAATAGTAGATTGTGGGAGTTAATGGCGCCAGTTATGGGAATCATTGACTGCCCTCGTCATAACTGTAATGGGGTGAGATTTAGCATTTTCAAACACCGGTTAGCTTTCCAAATTTGACAGCAGACGGAGCAGAGATAAATCACCGACCTGTCCATCTTGTCCTGGGAGGTGGGTGGGGAAGCCCATTCTGGGATCTTCGTTGCAAGAGATGTGTAGCCTTTCTCTGAAGAGAGAATCTATCGGATAAGTTTTCCACACAGTCCTTGCTAATTCGCACTGAAATAACGTATCATGTAGAGTCTCCGCCTGATAAATTGCAGATCCGGCAAACTTGAGCTAAATCTGAGACGAGCTTGTGTAGAGTGGCCATTACTGGGACCGTCTGAGAAATACACCTTCATAAAGACCGTACTATTATTCTTGGCGGGGCAACTCTGATCACTGGGTCCCAAATGATCTTCCATCGGGGTGGAGGAGAGGAACCAGATGGGGAGTAGATTGATCTCCCTTAGATCTGATTGGGAAGTCTCCATGCTTGGTAAGGGGCCATTTCTTCTTCTTCTTTCCCCCCGCCCCCTGGAATCTGGTCGAGGCTCGGGCTCTTCGGGAAGATCAGGTTAATTGAGACATGCAAACGTTCAAGTTACATTTCATAAATTGTATCCTATCTCACACATGCTTTGGTAGGATTTGGAAGGCGTAAGCGTTCTGATTGTATAATCCTAGCACAATCAGCTTCTCTGAGGAAGTGATCAATCCAGATTTTTTTTTCATGATAAAAAATGCATCTCTTCTGAAGTATCATAAACCCGGTTTCACCTTCCAGAAAAACGAAGCTGTTTGACCTGATTTATCTGTAGAGCTTATTAATGTTTTTTTTTCTCACCCTTTTTGGGCCTCCACTGCACACCTCTCAAAAGGTGGAGCTCCAATGATTGCAGTGTTTTCAATTAAAATTAGCCTTTTCTTCTTCTTTCTCTCCCTTGTAAGAAGAGTCTTTCCTCATGTGGAATGGGGAATCCTTGTTCTTGATGATAAATAAGCACGTGGACCCTGAAATTTTCATGGATTTTAACTCTCTGGCAATCTGTAAAATGACTGCCACGATATTCATTTTAGGGGAAAGAAAAAACAAACGAGTGGAAATATTTATAAGAAAAATGTTTTTCGTCCGCATGAATTGATGGATTTCCTCTACCTTTACTTACAAAATTTATTCCTCGGAGTGTATTTTCCATTTGATCGCTTCTTTTTGCACAACCAAATGGCCCCCATGCGAAGTAATCAAGAAAACCTCTGCCGGCTGGTCTGAGCTGCTCCCAAGTGAACTGCACCTCGTTCTAACAGTCCTGAACATACAAAGCTTAAATAAAAGTGATATACCCTTCAAAATGTCACATGTGATGAAACATACGGATATATAATTTTTTGTTCAAGTACCAGGAAGTAGGGAGCCCTGTCCCTGCGTACATTTCTAAAATTCATTCAACATGATCAAATTTTTGGAATAAAAAAAACATGCACACAAACACAGACCATAGGAAATTTCATTTCAATGTTTTCCATCTCCATCTGTAGGCACTTTCATGTTGAAATTTCTGTCAACTCAATTGAGGGGTACATTCGTAGACACGAGTCGATCAAGAGAGCGAGAGAGAGAGAGAGAGAGAGCATACATATGAAATTTCGTACCAATATTTTCATCTGCATCCATAGATACCTTCGACGTGAGAGAGAGAGAGAGAGAGAGAGAAATTTGAAATTTCAATATTTTCATCTCCATCCATAGGTACCTTCACGTTGAAATTCCCGTCAACTCAATTGAGAGGTACATTCGGAGACAGGAGTCATCTGTGATCGAGGAAAACCACCCAAATGACTCAAAATACAACAAATCAATCAAAAAAGAAAAGAAAAGAAAAGAATGCACAAAGTAATAGAGCCTCGGTCAATCAAATCACACTTAGTCCACAAAGCGATACAACATTTCACATACAGTAACCAGGCCGGGACAAGATCCACCAGGATATTTACAAAGGCATGACTAAGCTCTGAAAATGCTCGAGTCACCCGTCAAACGGTTCTCGAGTGACATCGCAACGGTCGTATCCGTGGGGCAGTTTCTAGAAGTAACAGCAAGCCTACATTGTTCGATTGCCCAAGTGTATACCTGCAATGGAAGGCGTGAAAACATTAGATTACCATTGCATTACTTCACCTGGAGATGAAACTGTAGCACACATCAGAGCCCAATATGCTCATACTCACTTGCTTTGATCTGCCTTCTTTTTCCTGAAAACAAATGACATGATCCACTGGAAGACAGCAGAGACGAGAATAAGCTTCCCACTAAATAAAACCAATGGTAGCAAGGGAAGAAAAACAACAAACAAGTTTCATACAAGCCAGCAACATGATTGCACCAAAACATAAACTTTTGATGTGTGGCATAAGGCTTTGACATTAACGTAGACCTGAATATGCATGTGCTCACAAGTTACCAACCATATTCAACTGCAAATTCATGACTCACCGGAAGTCCTCCATCAACCTTATTATAGTAGATCCAACAACTAAAGTACATATTAACGGCAGAGTAGTTCCAAAAAGTTCCTTGAGTTTAAATATGAATATTGCACTTGATAGAAATCTTTGGCGGAACAGGATTCATGTAGCCGACCTCAATTAATTGGGATAAGGCTCTGATGATGATGATGATGATGATGATGATGATGAGTTCCCAAAAGTAGTGATTGGGACAAAGACATCATCATTATCATTATCATCAGAGTCCTATCCCATTATTTAGGGTCAACTACATAAATCCTATTCCGCCAAAGAATTCTATCAAGTAAGATATTCGTATTTAAAGTTTAAACCCAAGAAATCAATGTCCCTTCTAATAACATCACATCATCTCATTTTAGGCCTCCCACGAACTCGTTTACTAGCACCCACTAAGATTTGGTCGCATCTTTTAACTGCCACTGAGTTAGGACGACGATGCACATGTCCAAACCATCAGAGCCTATTTCCCCTCATTTTGCCATCAATTAGAGTTACACCTAAGTCCTCACAGATGCATTCATTCCTAACCTTATCTTTCTTAGTTTTATTATACATCCATCTCAACATCCTCATCTCCGCCACACACATTTTGTGAATGTGTCTTTCTTACTATCCAACACTCGATACCATATAATAAACCAAGTCTCATAGCCGTTCTATAGAACTTCCCTTTAAGTTTCACAAGTATACGACGATCACAAAAGACTCTTGATGCACTTCTCCATTCTAACCAACCTGCCTTAATCGTGTGTGCAACATCATCACAGATCTCCCCATCTCTTGAATAATAGACCCTAGGTACCGAAAACTACTACTTTTAGGAATGTTTTGTCCACCAATTAGAGCCATGTCTTCTTGTGCCACTTGCACATTACATCGGCAAGGACATGCACCAAAAAATTAAGGTAGGGTGAAATGACTGGTAGATGATGCATAAAGTGAACAATTGAAAGAATTGTAAACAAAAGGTACATCCTCTTTTTGGTGTTCCTTTCAACAATTCAAGGCAACATAAACGATGCCAATTAAAAGAACAAACAATGATGATCTGTGGAATGGTTCCCCATTGTAGAAGAAAATATCTTATCTCTGAAATTCAGAGGAAAAAAAGGAGGAATACATCATTTGTACCCTTTTTCAAGAGGATTACATCTGAATTAACTAAACACAATAATCACAACCATGAAAATGCAGAGGCTTCCAGAGAGATTAAGCAGGTACTATCACAACCACATGCAAAAAATTAACTATATTTAAAATTTGAAAAACAATAAAGTTCCATCTCTGTCCAAGTGGATTTTTCAAGTTTCTCAATATCTTGTCACATAAAACAGAAATCAATTTAGTCAGAAAAATATGGGAATTGTTTTTAGTAAGCCTCTTCATCAATCAAATCTTGCTTGCCTAGACTTTCATTATGCAGTCTTCTTGTCTTATGTTATTTCCCCATTTTCTTCTTTTCCTTCTAGAGTTCCAGTATGCCCACACTGCTAGAGAGGGAAACCGTCTCACAAGAAGGGGGGTTGTTTGGGGCAGGGTTTGCAAAACCCGTTCCGGTTCCTGAACCGGTCAGGGCCGGTTCCAGTCCCAGAACTGGTACGAACCGGGAACTCGCTGGTTGAGGGATTTTGGGACTGGTTCCTCCCTATACATTTAAATATGAGTTTAAAAATTGAAAAAATTAGAAAAAAACATAAAAAATAGGGAAAATGATACGGGCGAGAAAACAGCCAGATCTGTTCGCTGATGGCTAGATCTGCTCGTCGGTGGCAGGCTGGGTTGGCGGCAAGGGTGGCTGGTGAGCTCTTGGGGCTGGGTGCTGCGGCCTGTGGTTGTGGTGCTCAGCCTCATGCGGCTGTGGCTGCAGCCTGCAGGCTGAGTCCTCACAGCCTCACGGCAGTCCGGGTCGGCAGTGGCGGTGATCGCTGGTGGAAAGGGCGGCCAGTGGGCTCCTGGTGGTCAGGGCTCAGTGCTGCGGCCTGCAGCTGAAGGTGCTCCTCTCATGGGCTGTCACAATGTACAGCCTGTGATGTCATCGAGGAAGCCCTTATCGGTCAGTCCCGACAGACAAACAGGGACGGAACCAACCGATTCAGCCGGTACTGCTCCCGTTGGTTTGGTTCCTCTTTTTTAATTCGTTTAAATACATACCGGCCAGTTCCGGGATGAATTGGCTGAACCATCCCTGCACCAGCCGGTACTGATACGTTTTTGCCCAGTACAGTACATAACAGGTGGTTTTGCATTCCATGGTTTGGGGAACAGAGACAGGGTTCAGCCATGATGGGGAAGAAATACATCCTTGAGGGAGGTAGATCAACTGTGATCTCCAATAACTACATGGAGTTGGTCATGGATTTTTGTTTGCGGGACCTTGTTGAGAACTAGCATCTTCGCTAACCTTACATAATGCCATGAGGCTCCTACTGCTATGGGGTCCAGGGAGTGTCAATTATTTGCAGCCTCACCCTTGCTTTTCACAAAGAGGGTGTTTCTGGTTTTGAATCCGTGAACTCCATTTCACAATGGAACAAGACTACTGTTACACCAAGCCCCAAGCTCGTGTCGGATAACTTCATGTACCCCTAAGATTCTATCGGGGATGGACAAGCACAACTTTGGCAATGCAGAAACATTTGACGATTCTTGAACCTCTCCCTGTGAGGAGTCCAACCAGGTGCCTCTCACTGCAGCAAGGGCCATCAGACCCCTTGTCTGTGTTCTGAAGACGGGAACCATGGTGGCCAAGCAAAATCCTGCTTATCCTCTGCTTAACCTGCCCTTGATTGAGGATAACTACATGACCCTCGGGGAGTGCAGGGCAACCCCACCATTAATGACTATTGATGAAATGAATCGCAGAAAGGACATGTTAATGACATTGTATAATCTGCGCATGACCCAGCAAGACAATGAGTCGCTTGTGATCTCTGGGCCAGTGTGCCTGTGAGTGGAGCTGGGCAGACCATGGGGCATGGTGACACAGAAGGTAATGGGGTCTGAGCAATATGTCAGGCATCCTTGTGGACCAAGAGGCAATCATGAGGAAGGTAGCATTGTAACACCAGTGGATGCAATCGAGGACAGGTGGGTGAGAGGACCCTCCATTAAGCTGAAAAGGCAGCAGCTGCTGCTGCTGCTTACAGCACAACCATTGTTGCCATACATGCACGTATGCGTGCACACTCACACACACACACACAGCACACACCAGATACTAAGGGAGGGGGGAGGAGTTTTTTTTCTTCTATTTCTTGATCTTTATTTAAGGGTAAAAGTCTTCTTTTCATTCTACCGTTATTACCATGATGCCAGTTAACCTGATACAAAAGGTCAGGGTCTGGTGCGCAGTGCGAGGGCAGTTTCTTTAATGGCAAGATAAGAGAAACAATACTGTGTAAAGATTCAAGGTGTATACATGTAACTTTTCCTTTCAAAATGTTGCTAACATTTCCAAGTCCAACGACAAAAACAAGTTAAGATTTACTGAAGATCAAATTACAAAAACTTTGAAAAGAAATAAGAGAAATTGAGAGGAAGAAAGGTCCCTCAACACTAAAGAAGCAACTGGGAAATCCATCATGTCATCGAATCCAGATATGTGAAGACATCTAGCATATATATTGATTAAACTTCCTAGCATTGGCACTCTAACAAAGATCATAATTGCTAGGGGTCCATTGTTAGGTATAGATAAGATAGAGTTTGGCATGATCAACCAATTGGGAAAATGGCATGCGAAAAGTACAAGAGTAACAGAAAGACAAAGTAACAATTTTGGGAAGACTTGAACAAACCAGGAAACAATATCTCTCAACATTCTGAATCAAAATCCTTGCAACTTTTCTTATTCATTTTCCTTAATGGTCATTTGTGCTTTCAGAAAAAAACAAAATAATGTACATGCTATGATGAAGTTTTCATACAATGAAGCTACAGCCAAAGGACAGCTAATGGAACAAGCAATGGAGAACCATGATTTTATCTCCATGATCAAGCTTATGGTCTTGCACTTTCAAAAGGAGTGCATGGAGAACCAAGAACTGTTGGTTGGTCTTCAACCAGCGGTGTGAAGACAACCAGAGATGTGATATGTTTCCTCCTCTGAAGAAAGTGTCAGGTGGTATCCCAGGTTCCTTCAAGTGGATGCAGGAGTACATGGCTACACTTGGCCATTTGGATGTTGAGGAGCATGTAATCAAGCTGGTCAACTGGAGGCATCTATCTCCATGTACCAGGAAAAGAAAGCAAGCATAGTCACCAGTTTGTGGCATCTTCCTCTACATTCCCAATATCTTTAACAACTTACTTTCCGTTTCTAAAAAAACAACTTACTCAAACTACAATTAAACAATAAAAAGTGCATATGTCAGGCTGTTCAACTTCAAATTGGCTAGACAAGCATATGAACTGAAAGAAAAACCTATTAAATATGACAACGTAGACGGGAAAACAGAAAAAACAAACGGCAATGAATAATCAAGAAAGAAGCTTCAAGATTACTTTGATTGTGGTGGACATGAATGACAAGTGACCCAGGAGAGATGCCTTTATAGTTGCCTTGATCATGGAGATGAACGAGAAGCACCACAACAGAAATGGCTTTCTCACCATCTTCCCCTCCGGTGCAGGAGCCGAATGAGCCGATACATCTCTACAAAGACGTTGAGCGACCTCCTTCAAGAACACCAGCTGCGCCTTGTCGGACCGCATCGAGATGATTGCCTGCCTCATCGATTCCCTGTCTGCTTCCAGTGCCCGGAGCCTCATTTCCAGCTTCCTTACGTCCACATCCTCCTCCTCCTCCTCATAGGATTCGTGCACCCTGCAAGCCGTTTCCTCCGTTGTGCAGACATAGTCTTGTCCGTTTCCCCCCACTCGCGCTGCCCCACGGTGCACTGCATCAACAGTGTACACCCTGTCGCTCGTGTTGTCATTATCCCCACCAACATCCGAGGAGTGGAACTGCTCCTGCTGCTCCCCGCTGCTGCACGTTGGCTCTCCCGGCAGCACATGGGGCGACTGCCCCGTGACCACCCCCTTCTCCATCTCGTCTAGCAGGCTGGCCGGGCTTGGCGACCGCTCCAGGTCGTCCCCGTGCCGGATGGCAGGCGCCAGGGGGGACGCTGGGCCCTCACCGTCCTCACCTTCGAGGGCGGGAGCATCCAAGGCGGGCTCGAGGGAGTCCGGGGGGATCCCGTAGCTGAGCAGGCGGTCGCGGTAGGCCCGCACCTCGCAGGAGAGGGCCCGGATCACCCGCTCCCGATCGTAGAGGAGATCCTCGAGCGCGGCGAGCTCCTGCCGGTCGTGCTCCATCTTCTCCTCCGCGAACCGCCGGAACTGGCGCGCCTCCATCTGCGCCTCCCCCTTCTCCCGCTGCAGCCGCAGGATCATCGACATCGCCTCGCTCGCCGCAGACGCCGACGCCTCCCTCTCCTCCTCCAGCTCGGCGCACAGCTGCGCCACCATCTCCCGGTGCCCATCCACGGCCTCCCGCAGCGCGGCCACCTCGTCCTCCGGCTCCACCCTCGGCCCCGCCGGGTGCTCCTCCGTGTCGTCCAGCTTCCGCTTCAGGGAGGGCGGCTCCCCGCGGCGGCGGCAGGAGGAGGAGGAGGAGGCGGCGTCCTCGGGGCACGGCTGATTGGACGCCATCGGACGGCAGGTGCCGCAGGGGGGCACCCAGAGAGGGGAAGCAGCAAGCAGCTGCAGCACGACCTCAGCTATGCTGGCTTGGCTTGGATCGGGGGGAGGGAGGTCAATCACAGAGGGAGGGGGTGGACAATCTCGCGTGGATTCGGTTCCGGCTGCTCTTCCCTTCCTAGTTAGTCCTTCCTTGGAGGGAGAGGGGAGATGAGGAGGAGGAGGAGGAGAAACTGCTCTGAGTCTGATGGGGGGATTCCATTCGCATTCCTCCAAGAAGAGGGAGGGAGGGAGGGAGGGAAGGGGCGGGGTTCCCCCGGCGGTTGGGGTGGGGTGAGATGGAGAGGTTTAACATTACCTGCCTGCCTTCCCTCCTTCCTTTCTTTTGGAAAAAAAAAAGAAAAAACCCCCCACAGACAACAACACAGTGGAGGGAGGGAGGGAGGCAGGCAGTGAAGGAGGGAGGGACACCCAAAGTTAAAAGTTAACTAGTCTGGTGGGCGGGGTCTCTCTCTCTCTCTCTCTCTCAATCTTCACCGCGTAGTTGACCAACGGTATGGATTCTCCGAGCCGCCAAGGCGCGCCAACTTTGATCGGAGGCTATATAGAGTCCCTATGGTAAGATTTTAGAGATATGTTAGCAAATATAGTAGTTTGAGAGTTATAACATTAAGCATCAAAAAACACATATACAGATATATAAAGCACCTTGGTTATTAAAAATAAAAGCGGGGAGGTTTCATCACTTTAATGGTTGGAGGTTGCTATCCAAAGTGGACCTCATCTGATATTGGCTTTCCGATAAAAAGTTGGGTTTGAACCGCCGCGTGGATTTGTAGACCCGGTTTTGTAGACCAATTCTATTAATATGATTTATGAGTCGGGTCCATATCCATGTTCCATGCGATCATGCATGAAACTCCTTCTGAACATGCTTTTAAAATAATAATAATAATAATAAATTATCAATTTAACTACTAGGCGAATCCTTTTGAAAACTAGATTTGGAGATAACCACTTTTAGGTTGGTTTCAGTTTTCTCCATCTCATAACTGCAAACTGATTGTAAATAGAAACGAACAATCCCAAAATCAAAAGAGGGAAAATCACTTTAAAAAGTTGTAGCAAATAACAGTGTCATCCTCCACATATACTCTCTCTCTCTCTCACGGGGATGGGGTTTGACAGCAATGATCTGAAATACAGATATAATGCACAGATGGGGTAGGGGGAACATGCTTTTGACATAATAATGTAGAAACTTTCACATGCGCCACCATGGTCTCCCCCTCACACCCCCAACCCAAAACCACCTCTCTCTCTCTCTCTCTCTCTCTCTCTCTCTCTCTCTCTCTCTCTCTCTCTCTCTCTCTCTCTCTCTCTCTCTCTCTGTGTGTGTGTGTGTGTGTGTGTGTGTGTGTGTGTTCTCTCTGGTGGTTGCATGCAGTGAGGGCAGAATTAGAAAGGC
The DNA here is from genome assembly GCA_022559845.1 of Amorphophallus konjac. NCBI lineage: Eukaryota > Viridiplantae > Streptophyta > Magnoliopsida > Alismatales > Araceae > Amorphophallus > Amorphophallus konjac. The sequence goes on from CM040126.1 coordinate 357,549,839, forward strand.
ACAGAATTCTTTTTCTTTTCTTTAGCTCCTCTTTCTCTTTCACTGGGAGGGGTTGAAGCAAGAGGAAACTTGAACATCTAGCAATTAATGATGGGAGTCTGAGATCTGATGACACTGGCATATGTATACGCTTTCCTTCAAATTAAGGGAAAGGGCGCGCCACTTCTCTCAGACCAGTCCAGCGCAGCGGATGCTCTTTCCTGTGATTTGCTCGAACTTCAGACGACTCCTCCCCCCCTCCTCGTTCGCTACAAACCTCCTTTCTTTTGAATCAACAGTTATATCAAGTACTAAATTAACGTACTTAAAGGATGTAGTCCAGGCCCAGCCAGTGCTGGCTGGGCACCCTGTTTGTCTATAACCCTTTGTCTCAAACTTGTGCGTTGTCCTGTGTTCGTCGTTTCATGAATCTGCCCGCCTATTTATGCTACACGACTTCATTAATTTCCATGCATGCATGCATGGAAGCTTCCTCTGTCACCAACTCCGTTAGTTGCCGAGTGTTGACGGTGGCCTGGTGGAAGGAAGTTTCTTGATGTCAGGACATGCATTATGAGTAATACCGATACATTTCCTGTGATATTAATTAGTTTCATCTTGAGCCTGTTGTGTACGCACCCGTCTGAACCATGTGAATGATCTTGCTATCTCTTCCTTTCTAATCGGAGCATCCCCAGCCCAGTGGCTGATCAAGTCTAAGATCCTCGATCACCGCGAGGATGCAGATTTAGATTTGGGGAGACTATGGAGGTGGACGACTTGCAGTTCCTCCGGACCGTCGGATGATCTAAAGATTTCTTTGATGTGAGCAGATCGGATCTTCTTAGCCCAACAGAGGGAACACCGTAGAGTGCACAAAAGCGAGAAGAGGGAGAGATGGAGCTGGACAAGAGCTCAGAGTCATAAATATTATTCCTTTATTTTTTTTAATAAAAGGTACAGGACCGCGTTGGACCGGTATACAGAGCTTGAGAGAAAGAGGAGAGACTCATGTACTAAGCCTAAGAGAAAGAGAGAAATCATCGACCAAGGCAGAAGATGACGCGTAGATTTCAGGCGGAGGTAGATTGATCCTTGTGGCCCCATGGCTCAGGGCAGATGAGTTGAAGGCACTAAGGTTGTGGATCGACCTTCTTGATGCTGACTAGTGAGTAGAGGAATTTGCGTCGGCGTACCTCGAACTTGTGTTGTTAGTTGAGAGTCAGATTATACACCTCATCACCCGGGCCTTTCAGGTGATGGAAGTGCATTAGTGGGTATGGCATCAATTGGCCGAGGAACATAATGTTCTCTCCATCTTCTGAAAGTGGAAGTTATCACCGAGCTATGGCCGAGAGGAATGTGAGGTGAAGGAGAGACCTGGATTGGGTGAAAGTTAGCGTGGAAACCCGGCCCTACAGATGTGTGAAGACCTGGGTACTGGTTGCTTGAGGCAACATGAACCTATCTGGAAATCTGCTAAAGGGGGTTGGCCACCTTGATCTTCCCTTGATTGTGCGAGGGAAACTTCCATGGCATTGTAGAGACTTAGTGGCTTAATGGCGCGAGGATCTCCTTGCAGAGGAGAGATCCATTCAAAGGGCACTGGTTGTTCACCCTTGCTAAGGACATCAACCACTTGTTACTAGCGATGTTGGATATATGTGAGGCCGGAGGATGGATTACCTCTATTGTCCATGGAAGAAGCTTTTCACACCCCAAGCTAAGGGTTTCAAGGCTTCCATATGTTACAGGTCTTCTCAAAGACAGACTTGGGTAAGGACGGGATGGTAGGGGAGGATAAGATGGGGGGAAGGAACATGACATGCTTGAGAAACCCGCAGCAGCAGTCCTACCTGATGGGGACATCACCTGCAGTTCCCTCTGACTCGGATCACCGCTTCACCCCGGAGACGCGTAGACACGGCTGTCACCATGTATTGAGTCATATTATGAATTTTTTACTTTTATTTGAGTCATATCTATGTATTTTTCATTTTATTTGAGTCTTGTCCCTAAGTAAGTGGTCATTTACCTATGTATTGAGTCATTAGACCCTTGGTTTCTCTTGGATAGCAAGGGACATTTTGTGAAAAGTCAATGGCATTAAGGTCATGTAAAGAGTTGGGCTCCTATAAATAGGACCCCTTGGGCTCTTGAGAGAACTAATGAGAAATTGAGAATTTGAAATCCCTCTTGAGTGTGTTTCCCTTGGTGAGAAGCCAAGCTTGGGTGAGAAGCCCTTGGGACTGATCGAGAGGCTCCCCTATACCCCTATCGCCCCCTCTCTCTCTCTCTCCCTATCTCCAAAAACCTGCACCCCCTTTCTCTCTACACCCCCTCCACCTCACCCTCCACCTCACCTCAAACTGCCACCTCACCCGCCACATCATCGTGACCCCTCAAATCCACCAATCCTCATTCAATTCCTCCATTAACTCCCACAGCTCCCTAGACACCTCTCCATCCCTCAACACGCCTCTTCCACTCCCCAAACCAACTCTTCACTCTCCTAGGCACGCCTCCACTTTCCCAAGACATCCCTTGACTCTCCCAAGACCCCTCATCAAGAGGTGACTCCTCCCCTCCCTGCCCCTCCTTGCCACATAGACCTCCCCCACCTCCAAACCCCCCTTCCCTCACCTGGTCGCACCCTACCACCCCCTTCCCCACCCTTGGACAGATCGCACCCCTTCCCCTCCATTCCCCACAAGCCAGCCACTCCACCCTCCCTCTGCTCATCCCTCTCTTCTCTCCCTACTGGAACTGCTCACACCCCTCCTCATCTCTCTGCTCTCTTCCCCATTGATAGGGAAAACGTATGCCGTTAATACGTCTACTACCAAATTTAATTATCGGCCCACAAATTAATTAAGAAGAAATAGTTAAGTGATAAGACAGAGTCGAATCTACAAATAAATTTAGATTTTAAGATAGAAAACCTTGAGTTTTTAGGATTAAAAATTCATGAGAGAATGGACATTGAAAATATTAAAATAAAAGTTGACAAATTAAAATTAACTAATTTAGATGGATGAACTTAAGAAGCTAGGACACAAACTAAATTAAACACATGCAAGGAAAATACCAAAAAGACACCAAGCTTAGAGAAGAGGAAGAGAGAGATGAAGAGACAAGAATAAATAAAATCAAAACACTTCCACTAAACTAATATATATATATATATATATATATATATATATATATATATGTGTGTGTGTGTGTGTGTGTGTGTGTGTGTGTGTGTGTGTGTGCTTACATAGATGACTATAATTGATGAACTAAAATGACAAAGAAATAAATTTAAAAGAACGATGTAATAAGAGTGAACATAAAAACTGTAGCATCAAGGGGCCTCTGCCCCCCTCTTCCTCTCTTCGTCACGGACGCCACACTCTCAACCAAAACACCAAATAACAGCAAAAGGGAAAATTCCCAAGAGACGTCAAGAGATGAACCCCAAAAGTCGAACCCCCCTATGCGTTCCTTGCACACCCCTTTTATAGGGGTAAGCCTAGCCAAGAGTCCCACGGAGTCAACTCCACCTTCGATGCCATCATCTTTATCCTCTGTTGGTATTATCCACAGTGCCCCTCTCTCTCACGATCCAAGCTCCCGTGCACGACTTACACGGACGCCACCGTTTCTTTTGCAAACGGAACCCACGCAACACGATCACACACGTCCAGTTTTCTCCAAACGTGATGGCCACTAGCGAGTATCTCGCTACTCACGCGAGTGTAGCCGCATTCGTCCTCTCACGAACCCTGCTCCGCCCACTGCTCACGCTGCCACGAACGTCGCATACGGAAGCAAACGGCCTCACGTCCTATCGTCTTCTTCGCTGCATCTTCCTTATCCCGTCGACGCCATGCACGCAAAGTCCATCACATGGCGCTGCCGCTATCCATGCGGTGACTACGGAAGTGCCAACGCCCATCGCGAAAACCCAGCCAACCATGCGAACTGCACAGCCCATCTCGACGAGCTCCGCTGCTACCTTCTTCACTGCGTCCGCCACGCACCGCTTCCACGTTGTCACCGTCCCATGGAGCGATCCATTGAATATTCCATTGAAGCCACGCATGCGGGAGTCCAACCACTTTTTACGTGAATGACACCCGCGTGGCTAACCCATCTTCAGCATGCAAGTGGCCATCTTCCACTGGGATTGGAATGAGCTCTGGGACAAGAGAGGCTAGATGGAGGGGCCCGGGGAGAGTTCACCCCCACCTAGGCGTGGCCACGCCTGGGGTGAAACCCCCCCCCCCCCGGGGGTGGGCTGCCGCCGAGTGGGGTCCCCACGGGGTTGCCTTTCATCATTTGTCATCATCCTTTGATGGGATTGGGTCCCCAGGACGCTGGTGTTGACCCGTAGGGGTCTAATCATGGAGCGTTATAGTTTTCGCCTGCAAGGTGTTCGGGAAAATTCCCAACACACCTTGTGTTGCCAAACGGCTCGGCTAGCAGGCTTTTTTGGCTTGTGTCTAACCCAAGGGTCAGGATGGTAGCTTGTAGGAATTGAGGGCCCCAGCCTTGGCGAGACATGCCGCGTTACATGGCAGGTTGATGGGCAGCCCCGGGTTGGCCCGATGGCTGAAAGTAAACGGCTCGTTGCCGCATGTCTGAGGGTCGGGGATAGCAAGCGCGTCCAAGCCGTGGGTTGGCCCCCGGCTTGTTGTAGAATGGCTGGAAAATGTACGTCCATGAGGTGTTCGGGGAAATTCCCAACACATGACCATAGGCTATACAAGTATGCTAAGGGCTCTTGAAGCCCAAGGTTGACTCGGGGGGATGCTCCTTTAGGTTTAGAATACTGGAGGGAGGCATTTTAGGAGTGAATCCCGGCCTCGTTGCTGGGTGTCGCATGGTGCGGCTTGTTGTCGGGGCGCCCCCGAGTTGGCTTGGGTGGGTTAGTTGAAGGTAGGTGTGGGAAATGGATTTTATTTATTTATTTATTTTATTTATTTGATTTATGGGTTGGTTTATTAGGCGTGCCAGTCACCGGAGTGACGATTTATTGTGCGCTCGATCTGACCCAGTCAGTCGATTATGAAGTCCGAGTCGGGACCGAAAGTCCGTCATACCATAAAGGCTATGACGTTAATTATGCCCTTCCAAGGAAGGACAACCCTTGATTAATCGCCAAAGTAGAAGAATTCCAGGGGCAAAACCAATGTGATAGGTATGCTCATTCATTTGCATGATAAGAGATGCATGCAGATGATCATGCGATGCAAGATATGATATATTAATACACGGAGTAAATCCGGCAGCATATCCCCTTGCCTTGGACTGTGCCAAAAGGGGAATATAGGACATCCATCTACGGAGTGCCGAGATGGAAGCCAAAAAGAAAGATGGGCGTAGCCCGAGATCCAAGAGGATCGGAATGCAGCGGGACGATGTCCACTCATCGTAGCATATATTGATATCCCCTTGAAGAGACCATAGGAGAACATGCAGCGGCAGAACTCCATAGGCCGGTGGGGTTGCAAAACAAACATCATACTCGGTAGAATGTAGGGGGGGTTAACCACATTAATGTAGCTCCCCTGGACTTGAGTGAAAGGCTATCACTCCTCCCCGGGATAGTATGGGTTCCAAACAAGGGATGATAAGGCTCGGAGTGTTGGGCTTCAAGGCTCATCAACGGTTGCTAGATGATCGGATGCCTCAGTAGCTTGAGGGAAATGATGGGCGTAGGAATCGGCCTTGGAGGGAGTCAGCGCGCACAAAATCGGCACAGAAGGAGCTCGGCGTGATGAGGCACCGGCTGGCTGAGAGGGGTGGTCGGCGCGGAAGCAAACCGACGCAGATTGTCACCAGCGCGCCTGCCACTCGGCGCGGAACCGGCGCCGGGAGAGCACCGCGCCGGGAGACCAGCTCTGGGCGCCGATAGGGGAGATTTGAGGATTTGGGCCTTTAAGGCTGGGGTTTTAGGAGATCTCTTGTGTTTAATCAAGGCTTCACGGGCTCTGACGATGATGTTTAGGCAAACTGGAAGGCGAGGAGAAATTCATCCACAGAAGGTATAGGGAGACCATGTGACAATCAACGGAAAATCGCATAATGATTATATTCCCTTTTATAGCGGACAGAGGGCCATGAGATAGTCTGTCTCAGGCCTCTACAACACAGTAGAGGATTAATTCATCGGTTTAACGAAAAAACATCGCACGATATGATAGAGCGAGGATCGTGAATGAATTTCAGCAGCATCTCCCCTTATTTTGGATTATGCCAAAAGGGGAGTATAGGACATCCATCCACGGAGTGCCGAGATAGAAGCCAAAAGAAAGCTGGGCGTAGCCCAAGATCCGAGAGGATCAGAATACAACGGTACGGTGTCCACTCATCATGGCACCTCATTAATATTCCCCTAAAGGGACCAACGGAGAACATGCAGTGGCAGAACTCAGTGGCCCGACGGGGTGAAAGAGGGAAATCGGAAACCCAAACTGAAGTAAATGTAAGGGTGAAACCCCATTAGTGTAGCTCCTCCGCTTCCCACAGAATTGGATATAAATGGCCCAACAGGATTAATCCATAAACAAAATAAGCATGCATTTATTCTCACACTGATGTGTACACACACACAGATATATATATATATATATATATATATATGACCATATACATGGCCGAAATAAAGAATGATGATCAAAAGGCCCATTAGGAATTTATTAGTGCATTCATTCACTGCACATGTTTTAAACATGGGTGGACAAAGGGGTTTTACGTAATGGCTCTTGTATACACACATGCATATGATGATAGAGTTGATTTACATCACAACATGCACCAACGTGGAGTGCAGTGGAATGAGTGAAGGTTTTAGAAAGTAACGCAACAGGCATGTGCTAGTTGGATTAGAAAGTGGCTAATCACTATTCACGTACAAGCATACCTGTGAGTGGGGGGCCATGCATTGAATGAGTTTAATCTACACAAAAGGCTTCTCGTAAAGGCAATGCAGCACGTGGGCCACTACATGCCAAAGCCATCTTGTGCATGCAAATAACGCACAGGAGAAAGTAAACGACGGGTGCATGCGTTCGGCGTCGTTCACGTATTCGGCGTGGAAATAAAAGAAAGGGATCTCGGCAGGGATTCACGTTCTTGGCGGGCTCGTGCACTCGGCACGGAAATGGAGAGGAGTCCCGGCACGGGAGGTAATCGGTGCCGGTTTGGCACCGAGAGCGGTTGGCGCCGAGACTAGCTGAAAGGGGATTTTGGGGTTTAAGATTTCATGGGGGCTACTGGGCTTAGGCTCTTCCGAGTTAACATGAAACTATTCGGAGAACACAAACACCAAATCAAAGCCGAACAAAATTGATTTTCCTCATGATTTGGGAGATGGGAAAGCCACGAGATGGGCTGTCTCGGGCTCCCACCCTATCAGAGGGAAATAACTTTAGCTACTCACAGTATAATTCAAGGAGTAAGCGTCAGAACCCAGTATCCCCAGAGTGCAGCAATGCCTTCGCGAATGTCATTGACAGATGGGATAATACTCCCACTGTCTCTACGAAGTCGTAGTAGCCATAAGGCCGTCGCCCGGGGTTAAACGAAAGAAACGTAAACCGGAGCTACAGAATTTCAAGATAGAACGATGGGAGAACACGGGCGAGCATCGAAGGGATTTGGTTACAGTAACACATTTATATATATAAAAAAGAAATTCTTATCATAAACAGATGCATCAATATATATCTTTCATTCATATAAAATCAAGCGTTGCCAGGATACAGACAGAAGGAAGCCGCCAGCAGAAATATAGCGATAGAGGAACGTATAAACAGAAGAGAAAGGAAGCAGGGGGAGGGGGAGATTGTAGCCCCGAAGGGCCTCCGACCGGTGGCAACCCACCTTGTACGGATGCTCCGACGACCCACTTTCCTCTCTTCTTCTTCTCTCAGTCTCCTTCTGCAACTCTTCCGGAATACTTCGGTGGCTCTCTTCTTCTCTTTTTTTTTATCACCCGTCCGCCGCTCTCTGGCTTCTTCGTCGAACCTCAACTTTTATAGTGGGTCATATAACCCTTGAAGCATCGACGCGGTTTCATCTTGGATCTCGGCCTTAGCACAATCGGCGCGCCTCCTTCTATTGTGGACTTCGGGTTCGGATGGGCTTTGACCATGGCCTTGGCGACACTTTCACTTTGGTGGTCGATGGGCCCTGGGCAGCCCACTCCCAGTGTCCTCATCTTTTCTTTCCTCCCTGAAAAATAAGAAATATAAGATGTAATATGTAAGTATTATTATTTGTATTGCTATTATCTTATTATCTTATTATTATTTTATTATTATAATTATATCTTCTCTTCTCTTTTTTTATCTTTTTGTTGTTATTATTATTAATAATATTATTTATCTTCTTTTCCTCTTTTCTCTCATTTTTTATTTTCATTATTAGTATTATTTATTTATTTTTTTATGTATCAACAAATGCCCCCCACCCGTAGGTTGCGCGAATGAGGGACGGATGAGCGGGGCCTACGGGTGAAACCCGTTTGAAAGCGTGTCTTTTTGTTCATGCGAGCATGCAGGCATTCAACATCAAGCATAAGCTAGATATATGGAATAGCTCCCCTGCATCAAGGATAGGACAAAGACAGCGCCTGCCTGTGATTCATAGATAGAGTGCGGCTCACAAGGCACAACTAAAGGAGATGTGCATGCGCAGAGAGGACATCACATAGAATATGTGCACAGCGTAAGCCATGATCTACACCCGAGGCCACTTCTCCATAGTGTGATAGTGCAAGTATGCGAGCAGCGAATCTCTGACATAGGGATACGCAGATGTTCTAGATAACATTAGAGCATTGCTCTAGCGTCTACACGCACAGTTGGGGTTCTCGATTTTGGGTAGCTTCGTGCAACCCCCTTAGCTTATTTCTAGCTCCGGACTTCACCGTTTGGCACGAGTCTCCTCATGTGTCTCAATGGGGATTCCCGACTACTAGGATTCATCCTTTATAGCAATTTTATTCCAGACGTCACCGTTCGGCGCGAGTCTCCTCATGTGTCTCAATGGGGATTCCCGGCTACTAGGATTCATCTTTTACAACAGTTTATTACGGACTTCACCGTTCGGCACGAGTCTCCTCATGTGTCTCAATGGGGATTCCCGGCTACTAGAATTCATCCTTTATAGCAATTTTATTCCGGACGTCACCGTTCGGCGCGAGTCTCCTCATGTGTCTCAATGGGGATTCCCAGCTACTAGGATTCATCCTTTATAGCAGTTTATTACGGACTTCACCGTTCGACACGAGTCTCCTCATGTGTCTCAATGGGGATTCCCAGCTACTAGGATTCATCATTTATAACAGTTTATTACGAACTTCACCGTTCGGCGTGAGTCTCCTCATGTGTCTCAATGGGGATTCCCGGTTACTAGGATTCATCCTATCATTTTTCTCTCTTTTTTTGAATGGGGGGATAGATAGCTTTTTCCTCACGATTACCCCTCATGTGGGTGCAAAAGTTAGAGCACACATATAGTGTGAGGAAGAACCTTCTAGCATCCCTATGATAAGAGACCGCTGAACATATTGTGGTGCAAAGTGTGGGAGTTTTGCTTTGGGCGTATCTCACGAGTTGCGTTAGCGACACAGCTATGACTTTTCCACTGGACGCATGCACTCAACCAATACTGAATTTTCATCCCTTAGTGTATGCCGTGGCGCATACATGCTTAGAACCAGGCAACTTTATTTAGCAAGGAAATGTGGTCCTAGGAAATTGAAGGAGGTGTATTATCTTATAGTATAAGCAAGCATGCAAGCAGGGTCAACAAACACCCAAAATTTGAAAGGAAGCAATTTTTCTTTCTTTTTCTTTCTTTTCTTTTTTTTATTTTATATGTATGCATATATGTATATGTCACTACATATCCATTTATTTGTTCAAGCGCCCGTTGTGAATACCTGCAGGTTAGTTATTCAAAAGCAAGCAGAATTGATAACAAAATAATGGAAAAGGGCTTTATAGCAAGTCCCGGCGGGACGAAGGGGGGTTGGCACTGGACAATGAGAGCCGTTTTATTCAGATGATGAACCTGGATTAAGATGGGGTGGTAGGCCTCAACAAGGTGTCTTGGCCAAGAACGGACAACGAGTTTTGACAGGGAGTCTAACCCAAATATAGAAAGTGGACTATAGAAGCCGGCGGTCGGCAAGGGAAGCGGGCTATGATAGCCGAAAGCAACATGGCAAGCAGGCTGTAAAAGCCAGGAGATAATGGGAGAATAGGATATGCAGACCTAGCGATAGCAGGGAAGCATGCTTCAAGGGGAGCCCAAGTCATTGAGTTGTAGCAATCATCACGGTGGGACATGATGGTCATTGTTGAAGTAGGCTTAAGCCACAAGGGTAGCGAGACAATGGGCTTGAGGAGATGCTGGCCGACCTTGCCGATGATGACAAGGGCCATGAGGAAGTTGACCGATCTTGTCGATGATAGCAAGGGTCCCAAGGAGGTTGACCGATCTTGTCGATGGTGACAAGGGTCAGGAGGAGGTTTACCGATCTTGCCGATGATGACAAGGGTCAAAAGTAGGTTGACCGATCTTGCCGATGGTGACAAGGACCGGAAAGGGTAGACGGTCTTGCCGATGGTGATGAGGACCGAAAAGGGTATACGGTCTTGCTGATGGTGACAAGGACCGGAAAGGGTAGCGACCGATCTTGCCAATAGTGACAAGGGTCGAAAAGGTAGACGGTCTTGCCGATGGTGACAAGGACCGAAAAGGGTAGACGGTCTTGCCGATGGTGACAAGGACAGGAAAGGGTAGCGACCGATCTTGCCGATGGTGACAAGGGTCAAAAAGGTAGACGGTCTTGCCGATGGTGACAAGGACCGAACAGGGTAGACGGTCTTGCCGATGGTGACAAGTATAAGAAAGGGTAGCGACCGATCTTGCCGATGGTGACGAGGGTCGAAAAGGTAGACGGTCTTGCCAATGGTGACAAGGACCGAAAAGGGTAGACGGTCTTGCCGATGGTGACAAGGACCGGAAAGGGTAGCGACCGATCTTGCCGATGGTGACAAGGGTCGAAAAGGTAGACGGTCTTGCCAATGGTGACAAGGACCGAAAAGGGTAGACGGTCTTGCCGATGATGACAAGGACCGGAAAGGGTAGCGACCGATCTTGCCGATGGTGACAAGGGTCGAAAAGGTAGACGGTCTTGCCGATAGTGACAAGGACCGAAAAGGGTAGATGGTCTTGCCGATGGTGACAAGGACTGGAAAGGGTAGCGACCGATCTTGCCAATGGTGACAAGGGTCGAAAAGGTAGACGGTCTTGCCGATGGTGACAAGGACCGAACAGGGTAGACGGTCTTGCCAATGGTGACAAGGACCAGAAAGGGTAGCGACCGATCTTGTCGATGGTGATAAGGGCCGAAAAGGTAGACGGTCTTGCCAATGGTGACAAGGACCGAAAAGGGTAGATGGTCTTGCCGATGGTGATAAGGACCGGAAAGGGTAGCGATCGATCTTGCCGATGGTGACAAGGGTCGAAAGGGTAGCGACCGATCTTGCCGATGGTGACAAGAGTCGAACAGGGTAGACGGTCTTGCCGATGGTGACAAGGACCAGAAAGGGTAGCGACCGATCTTGCCGATGGTGACAAGGGTCGAAAAGGTAGACGGTCTTGCCGATGGTGACAAGGATCGAAAAGAGTAGCGACCGATCTTGCCGATGGTGACAAGGGTCGAAAAGGTAGACGGTCTTGTCGATGGTGACAAGGACCGCAAAGGGTAAACGGTCTTGCCGATGGTGACAAGGACCGCAAAGGGTAGACGGTCTTGCCGATGGTGACAAGGACTGAAAAGTGATGATAGCAAGCCGTGGGGGCCAGGGTAGCAGGTTAAAAGAGCTAGAGGTAGCAAGCTGTAAAGCCAGGATCAGCAGACTATAAGGTCTGGAAACATAAAACTATATGAGTCAAAGATAGCAGGATATAGGAGCCAATAACAGCAGGCTTTAAGAGCCAGAATAGCAGGCCGTAGAAGCCAGGAATAGAAGGCTACGAGAGCCAGAGACAGCAGGCTATAAGAGCCAAGATAGCAGGTCGTAGAAGCCAGAAATATAAGAGCCAAGATAGCAGGCCGTAGAAGCCAAGGATAGCAGGCTACGAGAGCCAGAGACAGCAGGCTATAAGAGCCAGAATAGCAGGCTGTAGAAGCCAGGAATAGCAGGCTACGAGAGCCAGAGGCAGAAGGCTATAAGAGCCAGGATAGCAGGCTACAGAAGGCAGGAATAGCAGGCTACGAAAGCCAGAGACAGCAGGCTATAAGAGCCAGGTGTAGATCTAATTAAAAAATCCACTAAGAATAATAAAATAAAAAAACATATGCTAAGAATGGGGAAAAGGGATAGGGAGCATGTGTGGATGCAAATAGGAGGGTGATCGCTAGAGGAGTTACCTCAATGAATGCGGGAGATAGTGGGTGACTTCCTTCTCATCCGATCGGCCGGCCGATGGAGAGAGTCTCTTTGATTACCCTTGCAAATAGAGATAAACACCAACAAAAGTATGGAATTAGATTCACGGTGTAGCACCAAAATCTTGAATATAAATATAACGTGAAGATCATGCGAGTGAACACACCTTTCGGGCGCCAGCCCTTTAACCCCTTATGCAAAAGGGAAGGATAAAAATGCTATGAATGAGATAAAGTGCTAGTGTTGCACCAATGGAAGAAGTCTCAATGTGGTTGAGAAAGAGGAATAAAAGAGAGGAAAATGATGCATGCAGAGCTAACAAATGCAGAAAGACACAAAGAAGGAGTAAAGAAAGCCTCTGGGGGATATTCTCCTGTGCGTGCAGTTGCTCTTGATGGGGTTCAGGAAGAGCCTCCAAAAGATGAAGCCTTAGATGCAGGGAGCTCTTCTCTCTGAGCAACCAGTTGGGCAGCACCTCCCTGTAAAAATTGAAAATCGGCTTCTCTCAGCCTGAGCCGCAGGGGCTCTATTTATAGGGGAAAATGGAGTTTAAGTCCAACAATAATTAGGATAGCTTGGTTTTAGCAAGAGTCAAATATTGGAAGCGGTCCTCTCAATCATGGAAAGCCTTGGGGTCCTTTTCGAAGTGAAAATGGACTCAAAATGAGGAAAGAAGAGGTTTCTGGAAAAATCGGAATTCAACACGAATTAACGTCTTGGAGACGGTCGTTTCTTAAAATGACGCCCGCAGAGGAAACGTCAATTTCAGAATTGACGACTCGCAAAGGGGCGTTATTTATAATTTAACACGAATTTCGGTCGGATCCAAACTCTCAAAATATAGCAATGAAAATGACGACCGACACAGGGGCGTTAATTGAAAATAACGCCGTGCACAGGGGCGTTAATCAAAATGATAAAAAGTCAAAAAGAATGGATGACCGTGAATTCGGGCGTCAATTAAATTGACGTCCGATTCAAGGTCGTTATTTCAAAATATTCAAAACAGGGTCATTTTTCATTTCTCAATATTATTTTTTCATTTTTTAGGTGGAGGTGCATCTCATTGTGCTGATTCCAATGACTATTTTTCCGTATTTTTCTGTCACCCGGAAGGCCACCAAATCACCTTTGAAAGAGAGTTAAAAATAATATTTAAAAAATTAAATTTGAAATTGACGACACGTCGTTAATTCAATTTTTTCTATTTTTTATTTATTTAAATCAAACACACGCCCCTTCGTGTGTCGTTAATTCCAAAAAAATCTAAAAAAATCTCAGAAAAATTAAGAAAATAGAAAAATGAATGGAATTGACGTCTATATTGATAGTCGTCCATTTTTTTAGAAACGCCCAAGGCTAAGCCGTTATTTAAATGACGTCCCATGTCAAGTAGTTAATTTTAAAAAATTTATAAAAATAGAGAAAAATTCTCAGAAAATCCAAAAAAATAGAGAAAATAATAAAAGGGAGAAAAAAAAGGGAGAAATCTAAGAAAAGTGAGAAAAACCACTTAAAAAGTTAATTTGAGGGTCAAATTGGGACATTACAAGGTAATATGAGATGCACTCATAGTAACGTCAATTTTGGCGTGTCTATAGCTGCCCCGCCTTGGTGTCTGCTTTGCAAGGGAGCAGAGCGAACTGAAAAGTAGATGCCAAGGTGTGATGAGACACGCAATCAACATCACTTGATGAGAATTGAATCAAAAGCTCGAGATGAAGCAATCTCGGGAAATTCAATGAAATCAACGATGTTTGGATAAAAGAGGGAGTGTGCACGCGGGCACGAAGGAGAATGATCAACTTCCAGCGCGGTGGAAGTACCCCAGGTCACAAACCTGTAGGTTTCACCATTGGAGAGCGGTTACCAGCCAATGTGGACGTGCTGCAGCCAAGGTGGATCAAGGGAAAAGATTGAAATAAGATGATAGAAATCCAAACAAGGAGCTTTCGAGAAAATGACCCAAAACAATGGCAAAACGAACTGAGGATTCCATTCAGCAATGAATATCTCATATCTTGAAAGATTAAGATCAATTTGACTCTCCAAATCAGCTTATCAGAATGATTTTTCAATATTGATTCAAAGTCCTATATGAATGCATGCTGGGTTTAAAGGAAAAAGTAAAATAAATGAAAATATAAGATAATCAAGGATAATATTGTTAAGCTACCCAGACTGGGTCAAGAAACCGATTTCGCGAGCTGATACTAAGCCGAAGCCCGTTTATCCACGCACCAACTCGTAAAAGGGAACCATCGTCCCCAGTCTCGGACGGCTCAACGGCCTGTCCGTATGACTAAGACTCCTCTAGAATCATCATTGTTTTTGATGGAGGGGAACTCAAATTCCAGATTTACCAAAGCCACAAGGTCCTTGATATAATCTAATAGCGTATGTAACATATAGTAAGAATGCATACAGGAAGATGGTGATAGCAATGAGCATGAGGGAACTGGGAGATGAGATGCAAACACCGTGGGACTTGGATGATGATGTCCAGTCGGTGTGACCAAGAGCTTCTTTCCTGCACTCAAAACTTCATTAGCCAAAATATAAGGAAGATAACAAGCAATGAATATGACATTTAAGCATAGCAAGCATAGTATGAAACATAGCATTAATAGCAATCACAACATAGTCATCAAAGCAACCAAAGCTTGGTGTAGATAGCATTCAAGCATGTATTAGCAAGGCGAAGCATGTTTAGCATGAATAGCATGAGTTAAATCATAGCATTGCAAAGCATCATTGTTTGTTGATTTGTCATGAGGATGACAATCTTGACATGTGAGATTGAGATTGGATGATCAGAATCAAGTAATGCCCAGTGGCAAAGTAATCAGCAGGAGTTTATTAAAAGATTTGAAGAAATGCCTAGTGATCATTGTGAATATGGAAAGAATCCAAAGGTAGATGACAATGAATGGAGAGGACTCATCCCGTGTTATTGGTCCTTACAAAATTCTTGTTCCTGCAAAAGCACCATCAGAAAATACAATGCAAAATTTTTGAATTTTGGAATATGCAAGTTTTTGTGGGTTTTGAAAAAGATATTCAATTTTTATGTGGATTTTGGAAAATATGTGAATTTTTTATGAATTTTAAAATATTCAATATTTTTGGATTTTGAGAAATATTCAATTTTTTTTAGATTTTGGTGTAGGAAATATTCAATTTTTTTTGGATTTTGAGAAATATTCATTTTTTTTTATTTAGGCTTTGTTAATGCAGCATCAAAGGGTGTTTTTAAACCACTGGCTAGGGGTCCTTGTTCCTTCCCCTTTCGCTAAAAACTGCCCAAAGCTGAGCGTGCATTGAAGATGGCGCCCTACGACCGGCTACCCTTGTATAACGATGCCCCTACCAAGGCCATACCCGAGAAACATTCGATCTTGGAGGGAGGAGAGAAGAATAATTGGAGATAAGCTTTATGCAAGATGGGAGATGTCGGGACTTGAATTCCTTCCAAGGTATACCCTCAAAGAGGTGGTCTGTTGCGCCGGGGCTTTGTGCCTTTGATTTTTAGACCCTTGACATGCATACGACCAGGGTTTTCCCTGCGGGGACTTTGCCACTCTTGTCATGCCACAATTCATACTTTTGAATTTATCGAAATCTTGACTTGATTTTCATGATAGCCCTTCTTGGCTAGATGTATCATGAAATTTGACTTTATTTTTATTATTTTGGGTCAAGACTGCCCCTATTTGAGACTTCTCTCGTATTGGGGATTACCTAGGTTAGTCATCTCGTCCGCCAACCTCTTGCCCTTGCATTCGGCCGAGTAAAGAGGAGAAAAGACTTTCAGATATACTCATGGCATGGCCAAAGTAGCAACGGTGTTTAACTAAAGGAGCCGGCTAAGGACACCGTGAAGTGTGTGCGATGCCCAGCTAAGGGTTGCTCTTAACAAGCGGGGAGAGAGCGTTGAATTCCCAGCGCGGGATTTTTATTAACCAAAGGTGCTGCAGAAGCAAGCCTAAAGACTTTTTTGAGAATGATTTAATTAAGATAAAGGTTTAAAACACCACTTTTGATCTTGTTAAGAAGCACTTTATTTTGAAAATCATGCGTGAAGCAATAAGGTAATGATATCATAAAATGCGTACTTACGCCAATATGTTACCTTGCGATCTTTGTGGAAGCAGCTGCCAAGGGTGAGGTTGATCAACATGGGATAGTCCTCTTTTGGCGAAGAAAAGGAATGGAAGCAAAAGATTTGAAAGTGGCTTAACAAGAAGGAGTGGTGTTCAGACCAGACTTAGACGAATAAGGAGAAAATGAAGAGAGGCGAGGGCTAGAACTCCCTCACTAAGGCGCGGAGACCCTGATCACATGGAACAGTCTACAGAAGAAGCAAAGAATTAGAAGGAGGAGTGAGGACTAAAGCCTTGGAAGCACTGGGAGAAAGGGCAGATACCCAAGGCAGTGGATGTGGAAGAAGTTGGGTCGGACCCGAGATCAGGAGGAATCAGAAGAATAAATTGATAGATGGAAAGAGGCGGATCCGGAGGGTCCAGAGGCAGTGGAGTAGAATCATGATAGGAGGAATCAGAATCTGGAGAAGGAGAATCTCGAGGGACGCGATGCCCTAGGAAGAAATAGGGAAAAAGATGATGGAAAAGGAAGAAAAAAATGAAGGATGTGATATCCCGGAGGAGCAGAAAGATGAATCGGAAGAAAGATGGAGGGTCCGGAGGTTCCAGAGGGAGAAGATAGAAAGGGGCACGATACCCTGAAGGAAGATAGAGAGAATAAGATGGAGAATCCGGGGGTTCCGGAGGAGGAAGATACCATGGGACGCGATGCCCAAGGAGAAGAGAAAGATCCGGGGGTTCCGGAGGAATGGAATTAGAAGGGTCAGGATGCCTCGAAAGAAGATAGAAAGAATAAGATGGAGAATCCGGAGGTTCCGGAGGGGGAAGATACCATGGGACGTGATGCCCGGGGAGAAGAGAAAGATCCGGAGGTTCCGGAAGAGTGGAATCAGAAGGGGCGTCATGCCCTAAGAGGAGGGATAAAACACCTGGAGGTTCCAGGGAAATAGCAGGAAAGGGGACGCGATGCCCCGGGGAGAGTGGATTAGAAGAGGATGAAGATGAATAAGATGGGAAATGCGGAAGATCCGGAGGTTCTGGAAGGCGGGGAAGATACGGGTCCGGAAACTTGGGAAAGAAGAAGTGCAAATGTATGCGAATGCAATGCAACAGATGCGATGAATGCATGGATGCAACAGAATGCATGAGATGCGAAGAATATGAAGAACATGAAGGGCGAGAGGATGAGATCCCCTCCTTACCCTTGGAGTGGCCCATGAAGAAAATGTGATAGACAAGAATGTGGATGACATTGAATAGAAGGTGGATGAAATAGTGGAAGGCCCCTTAGCACCAAGATAATCGCCCCTCCATGGCAATGAAAGTGTATATCCAATTGGCCCAATGGATAAAGCAAGAGCCCATGACGAAGCTTCAATGGTAAATGACAACTCCCTTGAAGAGTGAAAAGTAATAGTGTGAGAGAGTTGGAAAGTCGGGATAAGAAGCATTGTGTTGCCCAGGGGTCGTGGCATATAAAGAATGTTGAATAGAATAGGCATTCGCCCCTTGTATGGAAGAAAAGGTTCGAGCTTTGAAAGGTGGAACAAGGGGTGCCCTGCCCGGCCCTTGGGCACAAACTTACACGGCATCAAAGTTTGACATTCTCTCTTAGTGAGCAGTGGCGGGAACTTGGCCTCTTCGACCATGCTTGGCACAACAACCCGGATCGGCATCCGACATATAAACTCTTGCATCTTGAATAGCACGGCCGTGGCCAAATCCTTCTTGCCCGGCTCTTGATTATCTTTGGCACAAGTACTTACAGAAGGACGCCCGTTCCGAGTAGTAAAGGGGGGGTGAAGCGGAGGCGGAAGGTTCCATGGATGGTGGAGGTATAATGGAAGGTGTTGGAGAAAGGGTGAGTGGAAGCGAAGGTTCAAACATGTCGAGCTTCTCCATTTGCTTGGAAGTAGTCGGGGTTGGCTCGAGTGCAAAAAGGGGTGGACCTTGCTCAGGACTAGCCACGGGTAAGGGTGAAGGGTTAAGTAATGGAGTAGGGGTTATAGGCATAGTGGACGGCTGAGGTGGCGAACAAAGAGGAGGTGTAATGGAAGGCTTGGCGGAGGCCGGCGTAGTGGAGGGTGATGGAGGCTCGACGGAGGCCGATGGGATGGAGGCTACTGTTGTGGTTACGGAGGTGAAGGTTTAGTGCATTGAAAATGCCGGATGGGGCAAGAGGTGTCATGTATAGGATGAGACTCATGATGCGGCGGTATGAGTGATTGGAATATCGACCCATCATCGTAACACCAAGAGGTCTCATAAATGGGGATTGGATCGGGGACTGTGGCATAGTCCTGAGCATAGGGGTCTTTTGGTAGTGGAGGAAGAGGACGGCGAAGGAAACTCGGAAGGGATGCCTACAGAGCTTCGTCGTATGCCGCCTCAAATTCTTCAATCGCCGGTTCTTCATTAGCAGGTTCAAGTGGACACCGTAGTGAAGGCGTGTATGTGGGTGGTGGAATGTAATGGTATTGTGTATGTGGTGAATGCAAGTGTGAATGCGTAGGTAGAGGCGGAGGGCCATATGAATGAACGGGGTGAATGGGTGGAGGATGGACATCGTCAACTTGAACGTTGAAATCTGCCGGCTCTTGCTCGCTTGAACTGTCGACGCCGTAGCCGTCTCTCCTATCCTTCCAATCTTTCTCCATCTTTGTAATGTCGTTTAGAACAGTATAAAGGGGATTGACTGGAGTAGGAGGAGCGGGCCGTGGGCTCGTAACCCTCTTAAATTGTTCCTCCAACGAAGTGACTTTGTCAAGAAGCGTTTGTTGGAGGGGGGTGACCTGAGTAACAGAGGGTTGGCAGGGCCTTGAAGGAGGGGCCGCATAAAAAGGCCGTGGAAGGAGATTAATGGGATGACCCATAGAAGAACCCGGATGGGCCGGGTTGCAAGGAATAAATGGGCCTTGGGGCCGTGGTGGAGGAGAAATAGAAGGAGGTGGGTATTGGACCACCCGAGGAGAAGGGTGAATAGGAGGAGATGGGTGATGGGCTACCCGAGTAGAAATGTGAATAGAAAAGGGAAGTGGGTGATGGGCCACCTGCGTAGGATTGGAAGGAGGATGAGAGGAATGAGATGCACCCTCAACAACGGCCTTAAGGGCTTGGATTTGTTGAGGGGTGAGATGATCTAATGCATGTAAGATCTGGGAGACCTTCTCATCATCGGGAGGAGACGGTCCCGTAGGAGTAGTGACTCGCAATTGAATCGAGGGGCCATGAGATTGGTCATTGCCCATGGGCCGGGCATGACCATAGGAATGAGTACGTGGTCCCTTGAAAGAATTGTGGTGTGAATTATGAAGTTGAGGGGAATAAGATGCGCTAGGTTGATCACCCTCGTGAATATTAATTGAATTAAACATGTTAGTCTTCTTATCATGGTAAGCCATTTTGCAAGCAATTTAATGTGCAATCAAAACAATTTACCAAGATAGCAAACAAGTTGGAATGGTTACCCTTGATTTCTTTTGTTTGATCCTTGGTGAGTTAAAGTGATTTTTAACAAAGTTGATGTGATCACTCAAGGTCTTGGACCTAATTTCAAATGCTCTTTTCTCCAGTGCCAACTAGGTTGATTCTCACCACGAATGGGCCAACTAAAATCCGGAGACTTCAAAGGTACAACCTGCCCAAGCGTCCGTGAGGGAATCCACGGGTGCGGGGACTTATGGAGGCCTTGGTTTAGGAATTCACGGTCCAAAGAGACGGAATGCTCAATGGAGGATCCTTCCTTAACCAAGAGAGGGGTATGGCTCCTAGAAAGTGTGGGGAGAGGAGATCTCCCGAACCGATGTCAATGCTAATGCAAAAGAAGAAAAAAAAGAACACACAGAATGATGCAAACAATAGTGTGTAAACGATAAATAAGAATTCACATAAAAAACAAATATGTGACAACTCGAAGGAAGGGTGACAGGATGAATGCTAAGGCACAGAGACAACAAAATGAATGACCCAGATGAACAGTGATGTGAAGCCAATAGGGGATAACAGAACCGAATGCTAATGCCAAGGGGGTGACAAAATGGGTGTTAATGCACAGGATAAAAAAAATGTATGCTGATGCACTAATAAAAAAATGAATAGTGATGCACAAATGAAAGCAAATAGGCAACAGAATGGTGGGCTCTAGAAACCAATGATAATGCAACAGATAAACAAAGTGTCGAAAGAATGATGCCAAAATGTAAATGATTGGTGGTGAATAAAATGTCAACAGAATGATGTGAATGATGCAACAGATTTTGTTCTTACCAGAATGATCTCAACTTTACAGATGTGTAAATGCATAATAGTGTAAATGAGAAGGCCCATTGATGTGGACTCAAATGGCATGCAACAGAGAGATGAAGACTAAACAAACGTATGAACAGAGACAATGGGATGATGGGAATGAATTAGAGGATGCAGCACATGACAATTATGAATGTTAATTTGCAATGCAAGTGACAGAAATGTGGGGCTCAATATGCAAGATGGTGAATGCAACAGTGTGGTGTATCACGCATGCACTAAATAAATGGACTAAATGGGCAGAGAAAGCACCAGATATAAATATGCAAACATGCGAACAGAGAATTCGCGTATGTTACTGTGGGTGCTAATGGGTGATGCACCGTGGGTGCAAGAGGGAGATGGCACTCGTGGGTGCCCGATGGTGAGGGTAATCACAAGAAAACGGTAGGAAGTCCCACCATGATCGCCAATTTGTAGATCTAATTAAAAAATCTACTAAGAATAATAAAATAAAAAAACATATGCTAAGAATGGGGAAAAGGGATGGGGAGCATGCGTATGGATGCAAATAGGAGGGTGATCGCCAGAGGAGTTACCTCAATGAATGCGGGAGATAGTGGGTGACTTCCTTCTCGTCCGATCGACCGGCCGATGGAGAGAGTCTCTTTGATTACCCTTGCAAATAGAGATAAACACCAACAAAAGTATGGAATTAGATACACGGTGTAGCACCAAAATCTTGAATATAAATATAACGTGAAGATCATGCGAGTGAACACACCTTTCGGGCGCCAGCCGTTTAACCCCTTATGCAAAAGGGAAGGATAAAAATGCTATGAATGAGATAAAGTGGTAGTGTTGCACCGATGGAAGAAGTCTCAACGTGGTTGAGAAAGAGGAATAAAAGAGAGGAAAATGATGCATGCAGAGCTAACAAGTGCAGAAAGACACAAAGAAGGAGTAAAGAAAGCCTCTGGGAGATATTCTCATGTGCGTGCAGTTGCTCTTGATGGGGTTCAGGAAGAGCCTCTAAAAGATGAAGCCTTGGACGCAGGGAGCTCTTCTCTCTGAGCAACCAGTTGGGCAGCACCTCCCTGTAAAAATTGAAAATCGGCTTCTCTCAGCCTGAGTCGCAGGGGCTCTATTTATAGGGGAAAATGGAGTTTAAGTCCAACAACAATTAGGATAGCTTGGTTTTAGCAAGAGTCAAATATTGGAAGGGGTCCTCTCAATCATGGAAAGCCTTGGGGTCCATTCCGAAGTGAAAATGGGCTCAAAATGAGGAAAGAAGAGGTTTCTGGAAAAGTTGGAATTCAACACGAATTAACGCCTTGGAGACGGTCGTTTCTTAAAATGACGCCCGCAGAGGAAACGTCAATTTCAGAATTGACGACTCGCAAAGGGGCATTATTTATAATTTAACACGAATTTCGGTCGGATCCAAACTCTCAAAATATAGCAATGAAAATGACGACCGACATAGGGGCGTTAATTGAAAATAACGCCTTGCACAGGGGCGTTAATCAAAATGATAAAAAGTCAAAAAGAATGGATGACCGTGAATTCATGCGTCAATTAAATTGACGTCTGATTCAATGTCGTTATTTCAAAATATTCAAAACAGGGTTATTTTTCATTTCTCAATATTATTTTCCCATTTTTTAGGTGGAGGTGCATCTCATTGTGCTGATTCCAATGACTATTTTTCCGTTATTTTCTGTCACCCGGAAGGCCACCAAATCACATTTGGAAGAGAGTTAAAAATAATATTTAAAAAATCAAATTTGAAATTGACGACACCCTGCAGGTCGTTAATTCAATTTTTTCTATTTTTAATTTATTTAAATCAAACACACACCCCTTCGTGTGTTGTTAATTCCAAAAAAAATCAAAAAAATCTCAGGAAAATTCAAAAAATTTAGAAAATGAATGGAATTGACGCCTCTATTGATAGCCGTCCATTTTTTTAGAAACGCCCAAGGCTAAGCCGTTATTTAAAAGACGCCCCATGTCAAGTCGTTAATTCTGAAAAATTCATAAAAATAGAGAAAAATTCTCAGAAAAATAGGGAAAAATAATAAAAGGGAGAAAAAAATGGAGAAATCCAAGAAAAGTGAGAAAAATCACTTAAACAAAGTTAATTTGAGGGTCAAATTGGGACATTACAAGGTAATATGAGATGCACTCATAGTAACGTCAATTTTGACGTGTCTACACCAGGATAGCAGGCTGCAGAAGCCAAGAATAGCAGGCTACAAGAGCTAGAGACAACAGGCTACAAGAGCCAGAGATAGCGTTCTGCGAGAACTAGATATAGCAGGCCATGAGAGCCAGAGATAGCGAGCTGCGAGAGCTAGATATAGAAGGCTACGAGAGCCAAAAAGTAGCAGAGATAGCAGGCTGCGAAAGCCAGAGAGCAGTAAGGAATTGGGCTTGTGAAAGCCGAAAGGTAGTTTAGTCGAATTATATGGTTCCGGGTCTTAGCCGAAGAGGCTAAGCCAGAATGTAAGATAGCTGAAACGTGGGATAGCGAGCTTCAACCGAAATGACTAAGCTAAAGGACGAGATAGCTGAGAGTCATGATAGCGGGCTTTGGCTAAGCCGAGAGATAAGATAGCTGAGGTGTAAGGTAGCAGCTTTTGGCCGGATTGGCTAAGCCGAAAGATAGGATAGTGGTCACATGCTGTGGGGAAGCGGGCTTCCAAGACGACATCCAGGAGGATGGAATGTGAGTTGAAATTGAGGAGAGAGGGACTAAATAGTCATAATCAAGGGAAGTGGGCTTCGACGACAAGTCTAGGCCGTTGCATTGCATTGATTATTGCAATGGGACGGGTGGATGAGTCCTGATAGCAAGCTTTGGCCAAAAATGGCTAAGCCGACGGATGAAGTAGTTGGAAATTGTAATAGCAGCTTTGGCTGGAATGGCTAAGCCGAAAGATAGAATGGTCAAAAATTACGATAGCAGCTTTGGCCGGAATGGCTAAGCCGACAGATAGAGTAGTTGAAAATCATGATAGCAGCTTTGGCTGGAATGGCTAAGCCGAAAGCTAGAATAGCTGAAAATTATGATAGCAGCTTTGGCTGGAATGGCTAAGCCGAAAGATAGAATGGTCGAAAATTATGATAGAAGCTTCGGCCAGAATGGCTAAGCCGATAGATAGAGTAGTTGAAAATCATGAGAGCGCCTTCGGTCGGAATGGCTGAGCCGGGGGACGAGATAACCAACAAATTGTGATAGCGGCTTTGGCCAGAATGGCTAAACCGAAAGAGGAGATAGATGAAAATTTGTGGTAGCGGCTTCGATCGGGATGGCTGAGCCGGAGGATGAGACAATCAACAAATTGTGATAGCGGCTTTGGCCAGAATGGCTAAACCGAAAGAGGAGATAGTTGAAGAATTGTAATAGCGGCTTTGGCCGGGATGGCTGAGCCGGAGGGCGAGACAATTAACAAATTGTGATAGCGGTTTTAGCCGGATGATGGAATGGCTGAAAATGTATAATAGCGACTTCGGCTGTCATGGCTGAGTCGGGGAATAAAATAGCTGGAAGTTGTGAGATATATGGTAGTGGGCTTCAGCCGAGGTGGATGAGCCAAAAAAATGAGATACTTGAAATACATGATAGGGTGTTGGGCTCGCCAACAAGGATAGCTGGCTTCGACTGGATGTCAAAGGCCAGAAGATAGGATAGTGGATCCTGGTAGGATGTCGGACTTGGAAGCAATCTAGAATTGATGTTGCCTTGACGGACTGTCGAAGACAACCCATGCATCTTGACCCAGACGGGAGATCTGTGTCAAAGGTAGAATCTAGATGCCAACTTGACAATATGTCGGAGCTGACAAACCTTGCTCAGACGGTAGGTCCGGGACAAGGGTAGAATGTAGACATCGACCTGACGAGATATCGGAATCAACAAACCTTGCTCGGACGGCGTGTCTAGGGCAAGGGCAGAATATAGACGTCGACCCGATGAGATGTCGGAATCAACAAACCTTGCTCGGACGGCGTGTCTGGGACAAGGGCAGAATACAGACCTCGACCCGACGAGATGTCAGAATCAACAAACCTTGCTCAGACGGGAGGTCTGAAACAAGGGCAGGGTATATAAATGGGCATTGACTTGACAGAACGTCGAAATCAAACAACTCAGCGAAGACGTGGGGTCTAGGCCAAGGGTAAAACCTAGCCGGCTGACTAGGGCTAAGAATGGTACCTTCCAAAAGTACTCTTGGTACATACCAGTCCACAGTGCGGGCTATGTTGTCCGGTGGGACTATTAATGGATTTGACTGTGTTGTTATAGCACCGATGGGGCTAGGGATTAACATCTGAGAGCTCGGCCAAGGTGGGGTGCCTTGAGCCAGAGGGAAAAGGTTTATGGGCCTATCCTAGTGGCAATACTTAAGAGCTCGACGCGGACGGAGTACCTTGCGCCGAGGAAAAAGCTTATGGACTCAGCTCGGCGGGGCTTGATGGGAAAGTCTAAGAGCTCGGCGAGGTCGGAGTGCCACTAGACCAAGGCAGGCAGAACTCGGTCAGGGCGGAATGCCACCAGACCAAGGTAGGTAGAGCTCGGCCAGGGCGGAATGCCACCAGACCAAGGTAGGTAGAGCTCGGCCAGGGCGGAATGCCACCAGACCAGGGTAGGTAGAGCTCGGCCAGGGCGGAATGCCACTAAACCAAGGTAGGTAGAACTTAGCTAGGACGGAGTGCCACTAGACTAAGGCAGATAAAACTTAGCTAGGGCAGCGTGCCACTAGACTAAGGTAGGTGGAACTTAGCTAGGGCGGAGTGCCACTAGACTAAGATAGGTAAAACTTAGCTAGGGCGGAGTGCCACTAGACTAAGGTAGATAGAGCTCGGTTAGGGAGGAATGCCACTAGACCAAGGTGGGTAGAGCTAGGCTAGGGCGGAATGCCACTAGACCAAGGTAGGTAAAGCTCGGTTAGGGTGGAATGCCAATAGACCAAGGGTAGGTATAACTCAGCTAGGGCGGAGTGCCACTAAACTAAGGTGGGTGAAACCTAGCTAGGGCAGAGCGCCACTAGACTAAGGCAGATAAACCTCAGTTAGGGCGGAATGCCACTAGACCAAGGTGGGTAGAGCTCGGCCAGGGCGGAATGCCACTAGACCAAGGTAGGTAAAACTTAGCTAGGGCAGAGTGCCACTAGACTAAGGCATATAGAGCTCGGTCAGGGCGGAATGCCACTAGACCAAGGTAGGTGGGACTTAGGTAGGGCAGAGTGCCACTAGTCTAAGGCAGATAGAGCTCGGTTAGGGCGGAATGCCACTAGACCAAGGTGGGTAGAGCTCGGCCAGGGCGGAATGCCACTAGACCAAGGTAGGTAAAACTTAGCTAGGGCAGAGTGCCACTAGACTAAGGCATATAGAGCTCAGTCAGGGCGGAATGCCACTAGACCAAGGTGGGTAGAGCTCGGTCAGGGAGGAATGCCACTAGACCAAGGTAGGTGGGACTTAGCTAGGGCGGAGTGCCACTAGTCTAAGGCAGACAGAGCTCGGTTAGGGCGGAATGCCACTAAACCAAGGTGGGTAGAGCTAGGCCAGGGCAGAATGCCACTAGACCAAGGTAGGTAAAACTTAGCTAGGGAAGAGTGCCACTAGACTAAGGTAGGTAAAACTTAGCTAGGGCAGAACGTCACTAGACTAAGGCAGATAAAGTTCGGTTAGGGCGAAATGCCACTAGACCAAGGTGGGTAGAGCTCGGCCAGGGTGGAATGCCACTAGACCAAGGTAGGTAAAACTTAGCTAGGGCAGAGTGCCACTAGACTAAGGTGGGTAAAACTTAGCTAGGGCGGAACGTCACTAGACTAAGGCAGATAAAGCTTGGTTAGGGCGGAATGCCACTAGATCAAGGTGGGTAGAGCTCGGCCAGGGTGGAATGCCACTAGACCAAGGTAGGTAAAACTTAACTAGGGCAGGGTGCCACTAGACTAAGGCATATAGAGCTCGGTCAGGGCGGAATGCCACTAGACCAAGGTAGGTGGGACTTAGCTAGGGCGGAACGCTACTAGACTAAGGCAGGTAGAACTTAGCTAGGGCAGAGTGCCACTAGACTAAGGCAGGTAAAACTTAGCTAGGGCAGAGTGCCACTAGACTAAGGTAGGTAGAGCTCGGTCAGGGCGGAATGCCACTAGACCAAGGGAAAGATTTAATGGGCCTGGTCCAATGGAACTGATGGGCGATGAGAGCTCGACGAGGGCGGAATACCACAAGCCAAGGGAGAGGTTTTATGGGCCCGGTCCAATGGGACTGATGGGCAACGTCTAGAGCTTGGCGAGGGCGGAGTGCCACAGGCCAAGGGACAGGTTTTATGAGCCCAGTGGGACCTGTTTGGTATCTCTTAGCGTGTTTGTGTAGCTGTTTGCGGTGGAATGCCGAAGGATGGCAAGGATGTATTAGTTATGAATGTGGGTTCCACACTGGGGGTAGAGAGTCAATCCTGGTGGGACTAATGGGAAGCATTTCGTAGGATAAGGAGGAATCCCGTTCTAACATTGAATGAAATGCAGCAGATGGGTCCTCTAAGCGAGGAGCTCGAAATCTTTAGCAGTCGAGCTTGTCGAATAGTTAGCATCTGCAGTGGGTTGTCCAGTTCACGGTGGGATGTTGGTGTGTCCTGAATAATCCCGTTCTCTCTTCTTTTAGCTTTGGATGCCCCCATGCTGGGGTGGATAGTCGGAGAGTTCATTCTCCTTTTAATGCCCCCAAGCTAGGGTGGATAGCTGAAGACGAGTTGTTCAAAGCACGTCTTTCCATTGGGTAGCATGTTCGCTTCACGAGCAGCTGTGTAGGCAGACAATAGCAGGGAAATCCGGCCATTGGACTCCACCCTCTTCTCTTTTGTTGGCAGCCCCCGAGTGGGGAATAGAGTCTTGATGTGCCCAGCGGCACCTCAGAGCTTGATTGCGGCTGAGCATATTTTCATTCTTGCCCCCCCTTGCTCGGAGAGAGTTGAGCCTCCATTATTGTGTGCTGGAGCATGTAGAGCAGCGGCTACGTTATGCCGGGTCATTTCATTTGGAAGGAGATTCTTCCTTGCATCTTTATCATTTTACAGTTGGCCCTGAGATGAGTGGACTCCATTCTTGAGCTGATGGCTTGAATAAAGAGGGCAGCACATCGAGCGGTAAAGTATCATCTTTTCTTTTATTCTTGGGTTTATTTCTGTTTTGGTCTTCAGCAGTTGTCCCAGAGACGGTGCAACAATTGCATTTGTTCGGCCTCTCGCCACAACGGAGGGACCTCAGGATGCATCTTAGAAGGTGTACCGTCCCGATTGATGTACGGAAACTGTGTTAGCCGTCATCTTGAAAATGGGCATCAGGTGAGGGCGAGGTGGATCCACCCTATATTCTCTAAGTTGTAATTCACCACTTTGGACTAAGTCTTCCATGATGTCTTTGAACATATAGCAGTCCTCGATGAGATGTCCCCTCTTCTGATGGTAGGGGCAAAACCGAGGGTCATCTTTTCTTTCGATGTCATTTGGTCTCTTGAGCTCCAGGAGGATGACCTTTTTGTACTCAAGGGCCCACTCAAACAGCCACTGGGTCTTGTCTGTTAGGTTTCGGTGCAGTATTCAGAGGGGGGGGTGAATGAATATAACCCGTTAAAAACTTCACCCAATTAAAACTAGAAAAAATAACAAGACAGATTCAACAATCTGAAGCTCAACTGGAATTTCGCTCTCTTGACAGATTAAAATATTTTAAGAAAACTAATCAACACTTCTGCTCAGCCAAAAGCCAAACGCTTAGAGCGCCCCTATGCATTCATCTAGCGGAAGCACAAATGAACAAATCAAACCACAATGCACAAGGGGTTTTTAGGTGGTTCGGTCCTCCAGACCTACATCCACCCCATACTCAAACCGAGTGTGGTTTCCACTAGCTCACGCTAGAAACAGCAGACTCAGTCTGCAACAAACGCTGCCAAACAGCTTGACCAGGGGAACAACCTCCCCTCTTCCTCCCAACCGGAGGGAACCACTAGTGACACTAGTCACTAGCAAACCAGAGACACAAGGTCTCTCTTCCTCCAGACCTGGAGGGAACCCCTGGACTTGAATCCACAAGCCCAGAACCGGAGACAAGTCTCCCTTCCTCCAAACCGGAGGGAACCCACAAGTAGCACCCAGCTACTTGCAACCGGAGATAGCAATCTCCCTTCTCCTGAACAAACAGGAGGAACCCACAAGTGACTCCAGCCACTTGGAAACCAGAGACACACGGTCTCTCTTCCTCCACACACGGAGGGAACCACCGGACTTGCTACTCACAAGCCCAGAGCCGGAGGAACAAGCCTCCCTTCCTCCAACCCGGAGGGGAACCTAGAGACCCAAGTCTCTCTTCCTCTGAACCCCAGAGGGAAGCACAACCGGAGATAAATCTCCCTTCCTCCAACCCGGAGGGAAACAACCGATGACACCCTATCAAAGGCAACCAGAGACGCAAGTCTCTCTTCCTCCACACCGGAGGGTACCAACCACAAGTAGCACCCAGCTACTTGCAAACCGAAGACACAAAGTCTCCCTTCTCCTGAACCCACAGGAGGAACCCCGACCTCTCTACAGAGGATCGGAAATACAGTA
Source organism: Amorphophallus konjac (assembly GCA_022559845.1). Taxonomy (NCBI): domain Eukaryota; kingdom Viridiplantae; phylum Streptophyta; class Magnoliopsida; order Alismatales; family Araceae; genus Amorphophallus; species Amorphophallus konjac. The sequence continues at coordinate 357,579,244 of CM040126.1, forward strand.
AATGGATAAAAACATAAACGAAACCAGCAACAGAAGGCTGAAAGATGAAGTGCACAATGTGGCTCTCAACGGAGCTGACTGGCCTGGATTTGATCCACGGTCCAGTAGACGGATCTTCAGGTAAGATCTTCCTTCTTCTCCACGAGCTCTCTCGCTCACTCTCTATCTTTCTTTCTCTTTCTTCTGCTCTCCTCTCACTCTCTGCTTCTTCTTCTCTTCACACTCTTCTCGAGCTCTCTACCTCTCTTCTTCTCCTTCTGCTCTTCTTCTTTCTCTTTTCTTCTTCTATCTGGATCGTGGCTCTCTGTATACGCTTTTCTTCTCGCCAACTCGATCACACTCCATCTGTGGACGAAGGCTCCTATATATAGCAGCAGCAGTAGGTGGATAGGGCACAAAACGCATGTGCCTCCCACGTTTCCTGCCCTAATATTTCGGACCACGTGGAGGCTCCTCTGCATCTTGGATCACGTGCCATATGCAGCCTTGTATCACGTACTGCTTCACGATTAGAGCACCTGTAAAACAGAGTATCGGATAAGTAATCAATTTAAGGAACACCTCTGTATAGATTATCAGAAGAACAGTACTTTAGAAGAAACTTGAACGAGGTTAAAACGAAACAACACGAAGTGACAAATAGCAACGACACGGAGACAACGCGAGGACACAATAGGGAAAACGACACGAAGTCAGTAAGGACTCGATGTACAACAGTAAGTAACATGAAGTAAGACCACACAGACATAAACGATAACACGAGAACAACACGGGGTGACAGCAGAAACCGACACGAAGTGTTTGCAAACAAAGTAAGACACAAGGTCTACGTAAAGCAACACGAAGTGTGGTTAAAGCGAGAACGACACGAAGTGAAGTTATAAAACAACACGAGGTAAAAAGAAGAACGACACGAGATACATGGAGACAAAACAGAAACCAACACGAAGTGTGGTTTCAACACAAGAAAGACACAAGGTCTAGGAAGAACAAAAACGACACGAAGACACAAAATGGAAAACGACACGAGGTGTAACAAACACGACACGAAGTTATGAAAACAACACGAAGTCGAAACAGTAATCGACACGGGTTGAAAACAACATGAAGACGAAATACAAAGAGACGACACAAAGTGAAGTTGACACGAAGTGAAAACAACACTAAGTGAAAAACAATAATCGACATGCGGTGAAAACAACACGACGACAGTGAGAACAGCACGAGGTGAAATGACACGGGGTGTAGAAAACCAAGAATCGACACGAAGTGTGGTCAAGGCGAGAAAGACACTAAGTCAAAAACGAAAGACCAACACTCAGACAGAAACATAAAAACAACACGGAGACGTAGACACTAAAACAACACGAAGATGAAGACAAGGGAAACGACACGAAGTCTAACCTCATACAAGCTTTCCTGTCACGCATGGAAATCAACACGAAGTGTTGTATGCTCATACAACACGAGATCTTTTCGTGTTAGTGAGGGGAAACAACACGAAAACTCAAGTACAGAAACAGCACGAAGATGATGTACAATCTGATGTACAGACATGAAGAACAGTCCAAGGTATAGACTTGCACGAGTAAGCTACAGTGCCAAAGTATAGACTTCACGCTGTACAGACTATATGACCAGTGCATGATTATACTTGACAATGTAAACACTTAGCCTATGCAGACCAATGTACAGACTTTGGCGAAGCAAAAGGCTGTATAGACTTGGGGACCCAAAGCCATTGTATAGACTTTGTCTAAGACAAGGCATGAGCTGACGTTGTATATACTTAGCCAATGCAAACCAGTCCGATGTATAGACTTTAAGGAAATGCATGCTACAGTGCAATGTCTAGACTTGCGATGTGTTCGCCAAATGCACACTACAGTCCAATGTATGGACTTGGACGAATGATGCATGTGCAGTGAATAGACTTAGGGCATAAACCCCACGATGCACTGTATAGACTGTGCACATAACATAAGTCTAACATAAACAATATATCAGTTGTACCAGTCACAGTCATGATGCAATCATCAAGGCACAATGTCATGAAAACACTATATCATTGCTATCATTAAAATACAATATCAATCATCAAAACCACAGCAAAGAATGCTTTATGCATCAGTTTAACATGTAACAAGACTGAACATCAAATATGTTAATCTAAACTGAGCAGCAAGATGACTGAACATTTGATTAACTCACATCAACAACCAATCATCAAAGCCATCATTAAAACCATCATCAAAACCAAAACCACATGCATGGGCACAACAATCTCCCCCTTTTTGATGATGGCAACACTTTCAATACATTGAGTCATTCTGATGATGTGAGGCATTCTGAGGTAATTTGAAGACTCAAATTATTCTCCCCCTTTGACTTCATCAAAAAGAAAAATAATTTGAGAAATTATAGCATGTATAAAAGTTCAGTCAATTTCTCCCCCTAAATAAAAGCTCCCCCTTTGAGAAGGAATATGAACAGATAACACAGGTAGAAAAGGTAGGAGGATCACTTGATAACAGCTGAATCATAGGTTCAGAAAGGAAGCATGATTATAACCAACTGTTTAGAGTATAAGAATCACCACTCATACAATTTTCAAAAATTCAGGTTTAATCAGTGATAAATCTAGAGTAAAACACCTGACCCCTGAGAAAGAGTTTTAGATTCCATTTATAGCAATGAATCTAGGGCACATGGTATTGATAGATAAGTCTGAAATAATACCCTTTTGTGTTTAAACAAGGAAATTCAAGAGAGGCAACTTGAATATGTATTGATAAAAATAATTTTCACTCATTGACTTTTGATTTTTCGAAGGGTTACAGCAGTTTGATTTTCATTTTTTTTTTTAATTTCTGAAACTGAACTAAGTGAATAGACCTATGGCATTTATGCTGTTGACATTAGGTGTACACCTTGATAAGAGGCAGGTACCCCCAGTTACTAGGCATAAACTATATGATCTATTTCAGATCAAGACCCACGAGGAATAGTCTTCACTTTTGACATTAAGGGTACACCTTGATTAGAGGCCAGTACCCTCAGTTACTTGGTGAGGACTCCCCTTATAGATTTGACCCTATGAACAGAGATAGTCTAAGGCACTTCATGACATGTGAGTTCTCCTGTCTCTTTGGAGGAGTTCACAGTTTCTCAGTGCAATCAGCCATTGCTCTGTCACTATGTTCAGTTCTTAACATTAATGATCTTATATACTGCTGCCCTTAATTCTTTTAGAGTGATTGATTGAAAGACATTACACACTCTTGTTCACCTGTTCTAGACATTTCCAGATTAACACATTTAGGCATTAAAAAAAACTTTTTCTATTTTAGCCATGAGACAAAGATTGAGAGCTATAAAAGTTTTCTTTTATCTCAAATTCTGAAGTGCAGACACTTAACTCTCCAATTTAAAAATGTTAAACCTTATAGTTCTTTTCAATTTGTAGATGTGATTCTTATAAGTGAACAATGGCAATAATCACCACTCAATGTACTAAACCAGATACAGAGCTGTTGTTTAGTGAAAAAGTGGGGAAAGGATAGCAATAAGCATTATGATCCATAGCATCTGATGACAGTGAATATGAATGAGTTGAAAGGGGACAAAGAGAAATACCAAGGATTCAATGAATTGAATAGAACTCTCAGCTCCCCCTGACACCATGATGCAAAAATATGCTATGCATTAGACTGTTCTACATGCAGACTATGTAACATTAGTCAAACTCCCCCTGACAAAGTGCATGAAATAGAATTAATGAACTGCTCATAATTTTAGAATATGCTCAAGAAGAATTCATGCTTTGTTCAATCAGAGAGAGAATTTATCAAATGCATCATCTTCCTTTTAAATTTTCAGATTTTTTTTTTTTTAACAAATGATGCAGTACACTGTTCTTCATGAAAACTAAACCCTGGTATATCAAATGGTATGTTACTAAAAGGCAGGGAAATCTGCCCGGACTTCCACTGGTTTTCAATGGGTCTAACTTTGAGTCATGGTTCAGTAGTTTGCGTAACTACGTCAATCTAGATAATCCCAATTTGTGGAAGTTAATTACTCATGGTCCTCATAGATTACCACGAAAAGAGTCCAAATGGACTGATCGTCATAGATCAATGCATAGAGAAAATCAGAAAGCTATAAAACTGATAAAAGCATCCATCAACAAGGCTTTACACTTTTGCCTTCATGATTGCAGGTCTGCTAGGGATATTCTGGACAAGATGAAATTAACTTGCAGAACAGAGAAGGAAAACTGCATGATGGCTGATGGGAGCGACCATAGCAGCAGCCACAGTGATGAAGAAGAGAACGAAGTTCAGGTAAATCCCTTTGCGGACTATACCTTAGATGATTGGGTAGATGCTTATTCCAAGCTGTTAAGATCTAGCAATAAATTGAGCAAGAAAAATAGATCTATGAAAAAACAGCTAGATATGTTTGAGAATTCTAAACTTATTGGTGAGGACAGTGATACTCTGAAAACTGAAAATCAAATATTTAGAAGACAGCTGACTGATCTTGATTCTATTACTTCAGATCTAGAATATCTGAGATCTGAAAATGCTAGACTCAAAAACCAAACTGAGGAATCTGGATCTAAATCAGTGAGCCTTGAAAATGAAAATAGATTGATTTCTGAAACCTTGGAGACTGTCATAATAGAAAATTCAGAACTTCAGAAAAGGCTTGAAAAACTTCAATCTGAAGATGAACAAGAAGTGTTTAGTGAATGTCAGACCACCTTAAGTGTTTTGAAATTTGATGATGAAATCCTGGAACACAATGGTAAAATGAGACAGGAGATCTGCGAGCTAAAACAGTTAAATACAGCTATGTCTGAGAGACTTATCACTCTTGAAAAGGGGAAGAGTGTTAGCCTGGATAGCTCTGATGAGCTAATGAAAGCTGAACAGGAAATTGAAAGTCTTAGGACTGTTAATCAAATGCTGAAAGAAGATGTTATTTGCTATAAAAAGAAAGCTGATGAATATGAAATCCATGTATCAAAGCTTGGATCAGAAGTTACAGAATTGAGGAAATCTCTTGAGAAATTTGTTAGTGGAAAAGAAAATCTTGATAAAATTCTTGGATCTAAAGTGAATCTCCGAAGAGAGGGTTTGGGCTACAAACCAATAGATAAAAAGAGCTTTGAAAGTAAGCTTCAAACTTCATTCGTGAGTAGCTCTAAGTCAGGCAGCACATCGAATGTGCCTATTTTTGAATTTAGTGCTAAGAAGAATCAAAATTCCACTGACAGCCCTAAGGCTGAGAAACAAGTTCAAAAACAGAAAAAGACTATTCATGTTCAGAACAAAGATTCAAGGAACTCTCATGATAAACCTGAGAATGCTGTGCCTAAATTGAACAAACACATTCATGCAAATAAAAAGAAAATTTCATGCCATTACTGTCATAGGTTTGGTCACTTGATGCATGAATGTAAATTGATGGAACAGGATGATAGAATGCATGCCAGGAAGTACAATAACAAAAACAGTCCTGTTGAACAGAAAAGAAAAAGTCATTGTTATCATTGTGGAAAAACAGGTCATGTTAGTGAACAATGTTGGTTTGCCAAAGGTAAAGGCAAATATTCTTTAAATTCTAATGATGACAATTTGTATGAAAATCAGCATGTCTTTAAAAGGAACAAAAATGGGTCCAGGGGCCAACACATGGTGTGTTTCACCTGCAGCAAGTCAGGCCATAGGGCGGTTGACTGCTGGCTTAATGTTGGTAGAAGAAATTCCATCTTCTGCTATCACTGTGAGAAAGTTGGCCATACAGTCAAAGACTGCTGGTATTCTCAGAGAAAGAAGGTCAACTCTAAATTTGTTAAACAAAGTGTGTTTGGTAGAAACAAATCTGCTCAAACAAGAAAATCCCTCACATGTTTTGAGTGTGGTAAGCAAGGTCACAAGGTGACTGATTGCTGGTTTTCTGACCATCTGAAACAAAGTGGTGGTAAAAACAGAAACATTCATGCTCATGAATTTAGTACACCTGCTTACATGCATAGTAATAAATTCAGACCGAGTGGTTCATGTGATTATTGTGGTCGGTCTGGACATTCTATGCCTAGCTGCTATATGAAAAAGCATGATGTTATGATGGCTCAGAAGCTTTGGAAAACATCCCATCAAAATGCCACTAACCCTGCAGGACCCAAGGAAACTTGGGAACCAAAATGTGCCAAGTGAGAAACTTTTTGCAGGTGTGTCTTGGGAATGAGAAATAAAAGGGGCAAATAAACCAAGACACCCTAAAAGGGTAAACCCCACTCATGCACCTCTCAGGTAAGTCTCTTGACTTTTCAATGAGTTTGCTTAGATGGCATTAGGTATATAGATAGATTTGTTAATTAGTGGTTTAAACATGTATGTTTGCATTTCCATGCAATAGTTGTTGCTTCTGAATATGCTCATTCTGTGACTGCATACATCTAGAATTCATGACTCATGAATGATTTTCAAATGTTCTGAATGCACACCGTCAGGGGGAGCTGCACTGCATATCATGCACATTTGACCAGTCTAATACCCTTCAGGGTCTTCATGCCTTTCATGGGTAGTTAATACATCTAATTGCATCTCAGAGTGGCATCATTTAATCATGAAATTTTTCAAAAGAAAAGGGAGGGTTACAGTTTATGCACTCAGTGAGGGGGAGCATCTCTCATTATTCATTCATGTAAGTGCATGTGACCATCAGACCTCTCATCAAAGCTCATGTCTGATGACTAATACTCACCTTCCTGTTTGAACTGCAATCTGGATAAACTCCTTGGTGATTGTGAAATGCATTGTATTTCAGCCTCTTGCTTCAATTCTTGTCAGCCATTGTCACTCATACTATCAATTGGTATTCATTGGCATTTGTTGACGTGGCTGTACCTGAAAATTGCTCTTGCCTTCCTTGAAGTCCCAGAAAGATTTCTCTGCTCATATCTTGATCATAAATCCGAAAAACATTGTTTTTAAGGAAATTTCTATCATATAGGACTATGAATGTCTGAAGATTTCAGCCGGTTGAAGTTTCATGTACTTCTTGTGTTTGTTTATGAATTCTTCTTGGAAATATCTGAGTTAGTCTTAATAAATTTTAACCAATCCTTTCATGTTGTGTCTTTTAAACTCTTCTGAAATCTGAAATTCTGAAATCATGATTTTCCTTGACTGATTTGCATGAAAATATGTATTGTTTTTAAACATCATGGAATATGGATTGTCAAATACCAAATCTTGTCAGAGCAATGTCCTTGGTCACTGAGAAACACATCTCATTCATCAAAGAAATGAATTGAGATATGTCATGAAGTGCCATAGTTAACTCTGTTTAAATATGTTGATTAAAAATCTGGCAGAGCAATGGCAGGCACACTGAGAAATACATGTCTCTCATCAAAGAAATGAGTTTCAGTGTGTCATGAGGTATAAATGCTATCTCTGTTCTTAAGAAGCATGACAGTTAGTCCTTCCAAGCGCTTAGGGATACTGGCGTCTAAACAACGTGTATCCTCCAGTTGTAAGGATGTACTTAACCTAATTGCTCTTGACTATTGCTGTTAAAAAAAAAAAAAATTCGTTGCCTATCTAGCAGATCATCTGAGATTGTTTGGAAAAGAATGTTCTTTCAATAGAAATTTTGACAGAAATAAATGGTTTCTTGTTTGTTTATCCTCAATACTATCGATTGCATTTCTTGAGGAAATCCTTGAAATTAAGCGAGGAAGAATGAAGAAGGTTAAAAAGGTTTCTCAATATGAAAACTTGGTTCACTTGTTATTAAGAAAATTGATTTCAGATATGAGTAGAAATAGCTCATGTTCAAACCTCGCATACATAAAATTCTGAACTGGTTTGTCAACATAGGTTCATTCATAGGTTTCTATGATGGAAAGGTCTGTAATCATTTGTTTAAATCAGATTTATGAAATTGATATTTCATTGAAAATCTTTCACATTCTTTCTGAATTCCTTTTTACTCTCTCACATTGGACTCCAGTCGGTCAGACTAAACTGACTACTTCATTTGCACTCAGTTCTATCAATTGGTTCCAACTGATTGACTTCCAATGATGTCTTGGACCTGCATAAGTATGGTGGATGCATAAGAGTTGTATGTCTGAGGGGAAACAACACGAAAACTCAAGTACAGAAACAGCACGAAGATGATGTACAATCTGATGTACAGACATGAAGAACAGTCCAAGGTATAGACTTGCACGAGTAAGCTACAGTGCCAAAGTATAGACTTCACGCTGTACAGACTATATGACCAGTGCATGATTGTACTTGACAATGTAAACACTTAGCCTATGCAGACCAATGTACAGACTTTGGCGAAGCAAAAGGCTGTATAGACTTGGGGACCCAAAGCCATTGTATAGACTTTGTCTAAGACAAGGCATGAGCTGACGTTGTATATACTTAGCCAATGCAAACCAGTCCGATGTATAGACTTTAAGGAAATGCATGCTACAGTGCAATGTCTAGACTTGCGATGTGTTCGCCAAATGCACACTACAGTCCAATGTATGGACTTGGACGAATGATGCATGTGCAGTGAATAGACTTAGGGCATAAACCCCACGATGCACTGTATAGACTGTGCACATAACATAAGTCTAACATAAACAATATATCAGTTGTACCAGTCACAGTCATGATGCAATCATCAAGGCACAATGTCATGAAAACACTATATCATTGCTATCATTAAAATACAATATCAATCATCAAAACCACAGCAAAGAATGCTTTATGCATCAGTTTAACATGTAACAAGACTGAACATCAAATATGTTAATCTAAACTGAGCAGCAAGATGACTGAACATTTGATTAACTCACATCAACAACCAATCATCAAAGCCATCATTAAAACCATCATCAAAACCAAAACCACATGCATGGGCACAACAATCTCCCCCTTTTTGATGATGGCAACACTTTCAATACATTGAGTCATTCTGATGATGTGAGGCATTCTGAGGTAATTTGAAGACTCAAATTATTCTCCCCCTTTGACTTCATCAAAAAGAAAAATAATTTGAGAAATTATAGCATGTAATACAACGTCAGCTCATGCCTTGTCTTAGACAAAGTCTATACAATGGCTTTGGGTCCCCAAGTCTATACAGCCTTTTGCTTCGCCAAATGCACACTACAGTCCAATGTATGGACTTGGACGAATGATGCATGTGCAGTGAATAGACTTAGGGCATAAACCCCACGATGCACTGTATAGACTGTGCACATAACATAAGTCTAACATAAACAATATATCAGTTGTACCAGTCACAGTCATGATGCAATCATCAAGGCACAATGTCATGAAAACACTATATCATTGCTATCATTAAAATACAATATCAATCATCAAAACCACAGCAAAGAATGCTTTATGCATCAGTTTAACATGTAACAAGACTGAACATCAAATATGTTAATCTAAACTGAGCAGCAAGATGACTGAACATTTGATTAACTCACATCAACAACCAATCATCAAAGCCATCATTAAAACCATCATCAAAACCAAAACCACATGCATGGGCACAACATTGTCTTGCGGAAAGGAGTATGGTCTTTTCATTCTTGCCCTACGTGAAGGGGGTTTTTGTTCAGCAACCTTGGTAGAGGAGGAGCTAGTTGCCTCTTGTGCTTTCCTCCACTGACGCTCGAAGGCTACAAAGTTAACTGCTTCTATTCCTTCTGGTGACGGCTGTTCTTTAATTAGCTTGTGCTCTTGAATTGGAGGAGTAAAATCCGGGCAATATTTGGCCAGAAAGGCTTCAATTTCAATTGCCACATCTTCTAATTGGTCCAAGGATTTGACTTTGAGGCCAATTACCCTTTGCAGGATTTCTTTCCTCAGATTGCACTTGCATAGCTGGACAGCGTCCTTGCAGCTTGGCGGATGTTTGCATCCGGAGTGGAGGTTCTTCCAACGTTGAATGTAGTTTGAAGCAGACTCATCATCTCTCTGTTTGATCATATATAATTCTGCCTCGGTGACTTCTTCCTTAGCAGATTTTATCTCAATTGCTTGTTCTATTACTGGCTTGTTTATTATGGCTGTCGCCGCTAGATTCCAGCGCAAGCCAGCTGATTATAGAGGTGGCATTGCATGAGGTGTGAAAGCTGCCCCCTGACGTGCATGGAGAGCTGAGGGGTACGCGTGGGCCGCGTGGTATAGCTACCGCGGGAGGGTGTTCCCATCGTGGCCTTGTGTTGACTGGGGCATAGCTGGTTGCAGTGAGGCTTCAAATGATTTAGCGCCACCTTGTAGGGCTTTGGATGAAGGTCTTGCCTGCCCGAGTGTGACTGGGAGTAAGCCCATCTCAGTCAATCTTTTTCTTAGTGTCTCCACTTTCTGTATTTTCTGATAGAGCTCCATCATCAGAGCGGAGTTAGCTTGGTAGGAGCTGGGAGTGTTGTTTCTCGTGCTAATTCCAAGTGGGACTAGCAGCATTTTCTTATCGGTGCGGGACACGTACGGTCCTGCATGAATAGATGTTCTTGCCCTCATGCCCTCATGTTGAGGGGGGGTATAATAGCATGCTTCTTCAGTAGGTGGTGGAGGATGCCCCCACCCTTCCGGGGGTTGACGGAGAGAAATAAATGTTGCAGCTTGACCTGCCCTTACTGGTGTATAGCATATCTCTTCATCGTCTTCTTCAGCAGCTCGGCTCGCACTGGGCAAGGTCGATAGGGTATTGCAGGAGAGGATAACGCCGCTCCCTCTACCTCTTGGCTTATTCTTCTCTTGCATTTTTGTAGTTGGCACCTGGTGTGTGATGCGAACTCTGGTTGTCTCTTGAGACGACAGCTCGCATAGAGACACTGTATTGATTACTCTTTCCATAGCAGGTAGCTCATGCGGGCGAGGAGGATCAACCTTATAGTCGCCCAGTTGTAGCTCCCCTCTTCTGATTAGCTTTTCAATAGCGTCTTTAAAGACGTAACAATCTTCAATATGCTGCCCAACCATCTGGTGATATGGGCAGAAGCGAGGATGATCTTTCTTTCTAGCATCTTCCGGTCTCTTCAGCTCTGGTAGAGTAACCTTGTTGTTTGCGACAGCCCATTCGAAGAAGATCCGAGTCCTCTCCTTGGGGAAAGAGTAGAGCTTTTTCATCTTGGCCCGCAAGGATGAGACTTCTTGCTACTCAGCTGGCTTAGCAGGAGGCGGGTTGGCAATTCCTTCCTCCTTTTCTTTTTGTTGAGCGAACACTTTGAAATCAATTGTGTGAACTTCCTTTGGCGATGACCATTTGTCAATAGACTTGCCCTTTTGGCTTGTAGCGGTTGGAGTAGAAGGAGAGCTGGAGATGAAGGCTTCAATCTCTGTGACCACATTATTTAGCTGGTCGAAAGATCGTATTTCAATTCCGATCATCTTGCCGAGGATTTCTCGGCTCAGATTCTGCTTGCATATTTGCACCGCGTCCTCTGGATGTGGCGGCCGCTTGCATCTCATACTGAGATTCCGCCATCTTTTGATGTACTCTAGGGCTGACTCATCATGTCTTTGCCTGGATGCATACAGCTCGGCCAGTGTGACCTTTCTTTCAGCAACATAGAACCGCTCCCGGAACTTCCGTTGCATAGCTGCACAGTCGCTTATAGAGCCGGTCGGTAGGTTGGAATACCATTCAAAAGCCAGGCCTGTCAGTGAGGACCCGAAGAACTTTAGCATGTAGGCTTTATCTGTTGCCAGATCGCCCATTACTGTCATATAGTAAGCAATATGCTCTTTAGGAGAGCCCTGCCCGCCAAACTTTTCAAATTTGGGCGGTTTGTTGATGCCAGGCGAGAGCCTCTTTGCGGCATACTGTGGCGGATATGGCACCTTGTAATCATCAAAAGTGCTGATATCACCATCTTCCCTCTCGGCCAGCTTCATTTCAATTAGTTGTTCCACCATCGATCTATTTACCACGGTTGGGTCCACCGGCACCGAGTGGCAATGTGCAGAATGCTTTATAGAGGGAGTGAGTAGTGCTTCGACATGAGGTGTTGACGGCTCCGTTGGTGGCAACTGCTGCACTGGTGGAAGAGCTAGTTGCACCAAGGATGACTGTAGGGAATGTGGCTGGAGAGCGGCCTTTCCATAGCCTGTTTCTTGAGAAGTAGTTTGGGGTGTAGCATTGACCGGGTTAGGAACTTCCCGGGATGATTCAACATGCACGTCCTGTTGCCAGGGAAAAGGGGCTCGTTCATTTCTTTCATTCAGTTGCCTCTTCAAGGCTTCGATCTCTTGCTAGTAATTTTGTAACATCATTAAGATGGTTGGGTCTTGCACTGCCATAGCGGAAGTACCCTTGAATGCTTCGCCCGAAACATCTTCAAACGAGGCTGGCAGAGTAATCTCTTCTTCTTCAGAAGTCACCATGTTGGCAGTTGAAGTAGTGATAGTTTGCTTCTCTTTGGCTACTTCGAGCATTTCTCTTGCAGCTTTGCCTCTTCTTGTCATTAGCCCGGGCCTTTCAGCTAACTTGGCCAACTCTTCTGGTTCTTCAGGTAGGGCCCCATATCTGCTAGCCACCCCTGCCATGTTACAAGTAAAGACTTGGATTCTTTTTCTTTGCCCCCAGACTATCTTCTTGACTTGACTGGGGAAGGTTGACTTTTCAAACATTGATATCCTTTTATTCTCTTCATGCTGTGGAGAAGCTTCAGAGTACTTGGCTTGCAAACAATCTGCATATTCATTGACGTGCATGAATGACACTATTCTTCTTCTTTCTTTGCCTTCTTCTTTTCTTTCGGCGCTAATGGCGCGGAGTAGCCTTTGTCGACTTAGGAAAGAACTTTCTAAGCCATAGAAGTAATCCTTGACCACCTTGGTCATTTCTCCTTGACTGTGCCCTGGAGAGAGGGTAGGAATTAATGGTTGGTCTTGCATCGACGGCATGTAGGAGGGCCACGATAGTCTAGTAGCTCCGTTCAATCTTGTCGAACGTCGAAGAACATTGGTCTGCCTGGCACAGACCCTATGAGCGGGCAGAGAGGCTACTGGCATGACCTCTTCTTCCTTTAATGCAGCTTTATTGCCCCCACACCTGGGGTCCTTGATAGTTGATGTTGAATCTTGTGTGGTCGAAGCAGAACCCTGGGTCCTCTTGGGAACCCACACTTGCTTGAAACTTGGTAGCTTGGGAGCTAGCTTCCCCCGGACATCCATGTCTAAATCGGCCTTCTGGCTTGCTAGCACCTGAAAGGGGTTGTGAACGGGAACCGCCAGGATGATATGATCCGGCAAAGCTTCAGCATGGCGGCCGTTCAGATAAACACGAATGCCACCAATTAGATTTCTCAGAAGTCGAGAGTCGGCCTCGGGAAACAGCAACATCACTTCTTCTTTGATTCTTCCTCTTCTTCCCCCCGGACGCCTTGTCACTGGCGGGGACAACGTGGTAGTCCACATGGTGGACAAAGCATGAGATAGTATGGCAAGACGGAGTGGTTCCCCGTGGACAGCTCGCCATTGCAGGGGCTACGGCCCTGGCTGCAACAGTCTTGTTAGCTTCCTCTTCCTCGATCCTTAGCAGGCCGATGAAGGCGACTCCGAGAAATTTAGGGAACCCCACCACTGGTGGCAGAGTTCCAAAAGCAGTGGGCACTGCCAGGTACCTGTGCTCCATGTGGGTAGCGACCACTTGAGGGCCGAATGCAAGCGCGGCAAATCCGCCAACCATTGAGATCATTGCAAATCAGAATGAGCAAACAATCAGTATTTTAGGGAAGGCCTCCAGGCCTTCTACTTTGGCGAAGAGATGAAGGGAGACTCGGTCCCACCGGGCGTGCCAGCTTGTGGAAAATAGATTTTATTTATTTATTTATTTTATTTATTTGATTTATTGGTTGGTTTATTAGACGTGCCAGTCACCGGAGTGATGATTTATTGTGCGCTCGATCTGACCCAGTCAGTCGATTATGAAGTCCGAGTCGGGACCGAAAGTCCGTCATACCATAAAGGCTATGACGTTAATTACGTCCTTCCAAGGAAGGACAACCCTTGATTAATCGCCAAAGTAGAAAAATCACAGGGGCAAAACCAATGTGATAGGTAAGCTCATTCATTTGCAGGATAGGAGATGCATGCAGATGATCATGCGATGCAAGATATGATATATTAATACACGGAGTAAATCCGGCAGCATATCCCCTTGTCTTGGACTGTGCCAAAAGGGGAATATAGGACATCCATCTACGGAGTGCCGAGATGGAAGCCAAAAGAAAGATGGGCGTAGCCCGAGATCCAAGAGGATCGGAATGCAGCGGGACGATGTCCACTCATCGTAGCATATATTGATATCCCCTTGAAGAGACCATAGGAGAACATGCAGCGACAGAACTCCATAGGCCGGTGGGGTTGCAAAACAAACATCATACTCGGTAGAATGTAGGGGGGGTTAACCCCATTAATGTAGCTCCCCTGGACTTGAGTGAAAGGCTATCACTCCTCCCCGGGATAGTATGGGTTCCAAGCAAGGGATGATAAGGCTCGGAGTGCTGGGCTTCAAGGCTCATCAACGGTTGCTAGATGATCGGATGCCTCAGTAGCTTGAGGGAAATGATGGGCATAGGAATCGACCTTGGAGGGAGTCGGCGGGCATGAAATCGGCGCGGAAGGAGCTCGGCGCGACGAGGCACCGGCTGGCTGAGAGGGGTGGTCGGCGCAGAAGCAAACCGGCGCGGGCTGTCACCGGCGCGCTTGCCACTCGGCGCGGAACCGACGCCAGGAGAGCACCGCGTCGGGAGACCAGCTCTGGGCGCCGATAGGGGAGATTTGAGGATTTGTGCCTTTAAGGCTGGGGTTTTAGGAGATCTCTTGTGTTTAATCAAGGCTTCACGGGCTCTGACGATGATGTTTAGGCAAACTGGAAGGGGAGGAGAAATTCATCCACAGAAGGTATAGGGAGACCATGTGACAATCAACGAAAAATCTCATAATGATTATATTCCCCTTTATAGCGAACAAAGGGCCATGAGATAGTCTGTCTCAGGCCTCTACAACACAGTAGGGTGTTAATTCATCGGTTTAACGAAAAAATATCGCACGATATGACAGAGCGAGGATCGTGAATGAATTTCCGCAGCATCTCCCCTTATTTTGGATTATGCCAAAAGGGGAGTATAGGACATCCATCCACGGAGTGCCGAGATGGATGCCAAAAGAAAGCTGGGCGTAGTCCGAGATCCGAGAGGATCAGAATACAGCGGTACGGTGTCCACTCATCATGGTACCTCATTAATATTCCCCTAAAGGGACCAACGGAGAACATGCAGTGGCAGAACTCCTTGGCCCGACGGGGTGAAAGAGGGAAATCCGAAACCCAAACTGAAGTAAATGTAAGGGTGAAACCCCATTAGTGTAGCTCCTCCGCTTCCCACAGAATTGGATATAAATGGCCCAACAGGATTAATCCATAAACAATATAAGCATGCATTTATTCTTACACTGATGTGTACACACACACAGATATATATATATATATATATATATATATATATATATATATATATGACCATATACATGGCCCAAATAAAGAATGATGATCAGAAGGCCCATTAGGAATTTATTAGTGCATTCATTCACTGCACATGTTTTAAACATGGGTGGACAAAGGGGTTTTACGTAATGGCTCTTGTATACACACATGCATATGATGATAGAGTTGATTTATATCACAACAAGCACCAACGTGGGGTGCAGTGGAATGAGTGAAGATTTTAGAAAGTAACGCAACAGGCATGTGCTAGTTGGATTAGAAAGTGGCTAATCACTATTCACGTACAAGCATACCTGTGAGTGGGGGGGCCATGCATTGAATGGGTTTAATCTACACAAAAGGCTTCTCGTAAAGGCAATGCAGCACGTGGGCCACTACATGCCAAAGCCATCTTGTGCATGCAAATAACGCACAGGAGAAAGTAAACGATAGGTGCATGCGTTCGGCGCCGTTCACATATTCGGCGTGGAAATAAAAGAAAGGGATCTGGGCAGGGATTCACGTTCTCGGCGGGCTCGTGCACTCGGCCCGAAAACGGAGAGGAGTCCCAGCACGGGAGGTAATCAGCGCCGGTTTGGCTCCGAGAGCGGTTGGCGCCAAGACTAGCTGAAAGGAGATTTTGGGGTTTGAGATTTCATGGGGGCTGCTGGGCTTAGGCTCTTCCGAGTGAACAGAAAACTATTCGGAGAACACAAACACCAGATCAGAACCGAACAAAATTGATTTTCCTCATGATTTGGGAGATGGGAAAGCCACGAGATGGGCTGTCTCGGGCTCCCACCCTATCAGAGGGAAATAACTTCAGCTACTCATAGTATAACTCAAGGAGTAAGCGTCAGAACCCAATATCCCCAGAGTGCAGCAATGCCTTCGCGAATATCATTGACAGATGGGATAATACTCCCACTGTCTCTGCGAAGTCGTAGTAGCCATAAGGCCGTCGCCCGGGGTTAAACGAAAGAAACGTAAACCGGAGCTACAGAATTTCAAGATAGAACGATGGGAGCACACGGGCGAGCATCGAAGGGATTTGGTTACAGCAACACATTTATATATATAAAAAAGGAATTCTTATCATAAACAGATGCATCAATATATATCTTTCATTCATATAAAATCAAGCGTAGCCAGGATACATATAGAAGGAAGCCTCAAGAGGCCATTGCATTACAGAGCTCACCTGCAGAAAATAGCGATAGAGAAACGTATAAACATAAGAGAAAGGAAGCAGGGGGAGTGTTAGTGTTGGTGTGCTACAGGCCAATTTCGGGTCGGGTAGGCCCAATAGTTGTACGATCTTGTTCATTATTAATAAAGTGGTGATTGAGCGTAAATATGCGATTGTGTTACTTTACGTTGTCCCTAGGATATGTGGTTGTAAAGTCAGCTCGAGATGGGATCTCGAACATGAGATTGACTTTACATGTACACATACCTTAAACTGTTCCTGGTTGGAGGGTAATCACTCGGGGACTTTGATTACCTATTAAACCAGTACACATGATGTGTCAGTGACCAGTCTCATGGTCATTGGTGCGGGGCACCAACACATATGTGTAGGTGTATAACCTTGGAGGATGTGCACTGAACTGATCCGCTATTGGATCTTCAGATGGTTGATTATACCTAATGTCAACTGAAGATCCAACGGTCTCAGTAGTATCGTTGGTCCTTTGACTTGAGACATTGATCGGATCTTACACGATGACTGGATTGGTTTAATTGCTTGGCTAAGTGACTTTAACCACAAGTCATGAGTTGCCGAGTCATTAATCACTCCAGGATACGTGTGAAGATCATCAATGGTCAAGAGGGGATCGCTCACTGTCGGGTATATATCAGACAGTTAATGGGTCATGACATTGACGCTCCGTTAAATCCCTGGCCAGGGTCGTATGAGTTCGTTTAGAACGGACGTCATACACTTTAAGGAGGTCATAGTCAAATGGCACGATCATGGGGTTTGACAGATACCGTACCCTCGATCGTACCAGACTCATAGGAGGAGCGAGGGATTATATCGATGCGGTAACTGTGGACTTACAGGTACCAGACAGGCTGGTTTAAACCTGGCGTCCTCTAGGATCACGCGGATTTGCTTGACCCAACGTGATTGTAGGTTCGGAATGAATTAAACCATTATTCGGCTCTTGTAGAAGCGAATAATACGTTTAATTTACTTCTAATTAGGAATTAGAAGTTAATGGGCCTTAAACTAGAGTGACTATGGGCCTAGAGGATCACACACAATGGATTCTTGGGTGACGGATAATTATTATACAAATGTATGTATTATTTCCTTTTAATTCCTTTTGGAAAGGAGTGTAAATGGAGTTTAATACATATGTATAATATGAGATAGGATATATATACAGTTTCGGTCTTTTGGAGCCCTTTTCTAATAAGCCTAAACTCTATATATAGCCATCTACGTGAGTTCATTCGAACTCTTGGCTTCTCCTTCCAACCCCCCCTTAATGCTAATCAAGCATTAAGCATTACGGAGAGGATTAGCCTCCCCCCTTTCTCCCCCTTACTCTCTCTCTCTCCAGAAGGTGTTAGAGCCGGGGAAAGTTATGCCGGGGAGGTACCGTCGCTGCGCAAGGGTCCGTGTGGATCTGCTCTAGAGGCCGTACAGCTGTGTGGCTCGTTATTCTGCATCGGGCATCGCGGACAGCGTCGTTCCGCGCAAGGTGAAACACGCAACCCGTAATTAGGGTATTAGAAACACCGATTAGAGCACAGATTAAGCTTTCCATAACACCGGAATCAGGTAAATTAAATTTTTGTTATCCGCTGCGTCGCCCATAGGTGCTGTGCGAAACCTTACAGTGGTATCAGAGCCAGGTTCGCGCTCTGGTCGGTATTTTTATCGCCGTTTAGAACCATATTTGAAAGGGGTTTAAATACTTCAATTATTATTTGTAGAAAGAGATTTGGACATCTCTATTCTTCCTGGATGCTGGGCATCCAAACAGTAATTTTTTTAAAAAAAAATTAAAAAAAATATATTTTTTGAACCCGCTGGGCGCAGTGCGTCGGCGGGCGCACCCGCGTGGGCGGGCGCCGCCCACGCGGGGCGTCCGCATGGCGGGCGCCCGCAGTTGGCGCCCGCCCGCGGGCGGCCGCAACGCGGGTCGCCCGCGTTGGTAACGCCCGCCGCGGGCGGTCAACGCCCGCGCGCGCAAGTTGACCCGCGCATATTAAATTTTTTTTATTTTCTTTTAAAATTATTTTTAACCCTTTTAATTTACTGTGCTCTAGTAACAATATATATGAAAATGCACAGTAAATTAAATAGAATTTTATCTAGTAGGTTAATTGTGTTATCTCGATGGTAAATGTCAAAAGTTAATTTTTATTTAACCGTGTTGAATTTATCGAGTTGAGATAATTACTATTTACCTTGAGATAAAATGGTAATAATTGAAGTTGAAGTTACTTCAGTAAAATTTAAGTTTTTGAATTTTTAATTATTAGATAATTAAAAAAATTCAAATTTTAAATTTTATTGAAGATAAATGTGAAAATTTAATTATTTGGATTTTTAATTATTAGATAATTGTTAAATTCAAATTTTGAATTTTAGAAAATTACTAATTGAGGATAATTGCATTATTTTAAATTTATTTTCAAACAAAAATTATTGGATAATTAGTTTGAATTTAAATTTAAATTATTGGCATGTTTAAATTTTGAATTTAAATTTGATTATTGGATAATTAAATTTAAATTTAAATTTAATTAATTATCTCAATTATATGCCCCTGTAGAAAATGATGGTTCTTTACGTGCTTTACTTTATTTACCTTGTATTGGCCTGCTTGTGTGTTTAATTTTAGTTAATCATGCTTTGATTTTTAAAATTAAACAAAGCTAGCCTGTTTTTGTTTGCACATCCTATTTTTAAATTCAAAAGTAAGGATTATTTTCAGAAAATAACCCTTGATTGATTTTATTTGAATGGGTTGGCAAGTGATCATGGACTTAGATTAATGTAATTAATTGG
Organism: Amorphophallus konjac; assembly: GCA_022559845.1. Lineage (NCBI taxonomy): Eukaryota > Viridiplantae > Streptophyta > Magnoliopsida > Alismatales > Araceae > Amorphophallus > Amorphophallus konjac. Next base: position 357,598,802 of record CM040126.1, read on the forward strand.
GTCTGCGAACCTCCTTTCTCTCTCTGTTAAAATTCCAATGTACTTCTATCTTCCTCCGTTGTTGTACTCGCCCTAAGGGCTGCTGGAATTTGAGTCACATGTAATTTATTTTTCCGGCCTGCGCGCCGTGTAAAAGTTGTAATTGATGCGGCGTCGGAGTTTGAAAGTGCGGAGCACACCCGACGAGGACGATCCAGCTGCTTCGGAAGCGGGCCGGATGTCTTAGTTACATTAGGGTTAAAGTCCATGATCACTTGCGTTTATTTTGCATTGGATGCATTTATTTTGTGCAAACTACTAGGTACGGTAAATATATTGGATATATTTATATTACCACCTAGGGTGAGATCAAGATAAAATTAAATTCCCTCGCGATTAAATTTTAGATCTGGTAAGCGTGGCTCTAGGAGTCGTCGTGGCCCTCCATCATTATGGAGTGAATGAACGTCTTCATTTCATGGATTTGTTGTGCTTTCCACAAGGTCCATGAGTTTGGGGACGGGATTAAACTCCAAGGCTCGGCCTCAATGGGGTGAGGAATTGAACTCGGCCTTGTTGTGCTTTCCACAAGGGTCGGGTCATGAACTCATTGCTATGTAGTAATGATGGTTAGATCTAACCGAGAATATCCTTTGTTGTGCTTTCCACAAGGGGATGATTTCTCGGGGGCCGAATATCGGATATTGCATTAGATGCAAGTGCTTGTTGACTGCCCTTGAGATGGTGTATGGCTTGTTGTGCTTTCCACAAGGTCGTACATCAGTCTCGTTGGGATTCCGACCCACTAGGTTGATCTCGTTGATCTCCCGTTCTATATACTGAGAGTTATATAGTTCGATCGAAAAATAGTGGGACTAACTAAGATAAGAAACCACATCTAAGTTAGAATTTGAACACATGCTTAGTTGTCTTTTATTTCTTATCCAGATTACAATGTCGTCCAACCCCCTCCGCGGCATCTTGGATGCAAATAGATTAACTGGACCGAACTACTCGGATTGGTTGCGTAATCTACGCATAGTCCTTACCGCCAAAAAAATTGCGTATGTGTTGGACACGGTTCATTCTGAGCCAGCTCCTGATGTCGACGAGGGCGAGTTACTGACTTATGCCAAATGGTCTGAGGACTCCTCCCTTGCCCAATGTTACATGTTGGCCTCTATGGCTCCCGAGCTACAGAGGCAATTTGAAAAGACTGATTGTAGAAGTATACTTCTCAATCTACGCCAGCTCTTCGGGGAGCAGGGTAGGATTGAGAGGTATGACATCTCCAAAAAGTTTTTCAGGACACAGATGTCTGAGGGTTCTTCAGTACAGGCTCATGTACTGAAAATGATGGAGTGGATAGAGAGACTCAATGCACTGGGGTTCAAGTTGGATCTTAAACTATGCATTGATCTTATACTCCAGTCATTACCCGATTCCTTTTCTTCCTTCATCATGAACTTTAACATGAACAGGATTGAAGCAACTCTCCCAGAGTTGCTCAATATGTTAAAGAGTGCTGAAGGAACCATGTAGAAAGATAAACCATCTTCGTCTGTAATGATTGTTGGCCGGGCCAACAAGAAAAGGAAGGCCTCTCAAATATCCACCACGAGTAACAAAGGGAAGGGAAAGAAAAAGGCCACGGGTAAGCAACTCGCCAAAGTTGACAAAGGGAAGGACAAGAAGAATGAAAAGGAAGACAAATATTTTCGATGTGGGGAAACTGGGCATTGGAAAAAGAATTGCAAGGCAATTCTAAATGAAGGTATTTTTGTCATAGACCTTAATTTGTCATATATGTAATCCACATCATGGGTATTGAATACTGGATGTGCATCCTATATCTGCAATTCTGTGCAGGTGTTGGCAAATAGAAGGCGATTGGGCAAAAAGGAGATTGAACTGAGGATGGGCAATCTCTGGCTTGTATAACATTGGATATACATTGACTTTTAATAGCACTGGGTGCTCTATAATGAATAATGGTTTGATTATAGCCAATGGTTCATTAGTCAATGGTCTTTATGTATTAGATACACGTTCTAATGTTATGTAAATTTCCAATGCTGATGAAGTGAATTCTACATATCTATGGCATTACAGACTTGGTCATGTAGGTGAGAAAAGAGTCTCTCACTTACACTCAAATGGGTATTTGAATTCGTTCGAATACAAGCCATTTGATATCTGTGAGTCGTGTCTCATGGGAAAAATGACCAAGGCTCCTTTTGGTGGACATGGTGAGAGGGCTGTTGACCTTCTCAAGCTCATACACTCAGATGTGTGTGGACCCATGTCCATAGAAGCAAAATGAGGTTATCTCTATTTCATTTCTTTTATTGATGACTTCTTGAGATATGGCTATATGTATTTAATGAGACATAAGTCACAAGCCTTTGAGAAGTTTAAGGAATACAAGAATGAAGTAGAGAAACAGATAGGCAAAAGTATTAAGGCTCTTCGATCGGATCGAGGAGGTGAATATTTAAGCCATGAATTCACTTCTTATCTTAAACACCATGGAATAGTTTCTCAGTGGACTCCACCGTATACACCGCAGCACAATGGTTTATTCGAAAGGAGAAATAGAAACTTGTTAGATATGGTCCGATCCATGATGTCTATGTCAGGACTACCCTTGTCTCTCTGGGGATATGCGTTAGAGACTGCAGCTTATTTATTGAATAGGATATCAAGTAAATCAGTTCCTTCTATACCATATGAGATATGGAAGGGCAGGAAACCAAATTTTAATCACATTAAAATTTAGGGGTGTCCTGCTTATGTAAAGAAGAACGAGAGTGATAAGCTGGAGTCGAGGACCGATAAGTGTAGGTTTGTGAGATATCCAAAGGAGACGTTTGGATATTATTTCTATCACCCTTCTAAGCAAAGGGTCTTAGTGGCCAAGAGAGCTGTATTTCTGGAAAGAGAATATCTACTCTAGAAAAATAGTGGGAGCCAGATAGAATTGGACGAGGTCCAAGAACCACAACCCATAGACACAAACTCATTAGATGAGACTGTATCGGTTGATCCTATTCAGAGTGAAACACTGACACTACGGAGATCTGGTAGATTACCAAGAGAACCTGAGAGATATGTTGGACATGTCTCAGAAGGGTCCTCTAAGGTATGTATCGATGAGGATGATGATCCTTAGTCGTACCAGGAGGCGATCCGTAGTGTAGACTCCGAGAAATGGCAAGAGGCAATAGATTTAGAGATCCAGTCCATGTACACCAACAAAGTTTGGAACTTAGTTGATGTACCCGAAGGGAAGGTCCCTATCGGCTGCAAATAGATTTTAAAAGGAAAATCAGTGCAGATGGACAGATTGACACATACAAGGCTAGACTAGTGGCGAAAGGATATCGTCAAAGGCAAGGCATTGACTATGACGAGACTTTTTCGCCGGTAGCCATGGTTAAGTCAATCAGAGTCCTCCTTGCCATTGCTGCATACCTGGATTATGAGATCTGGCAAATGGATGTGAAGACAGCTTTTCTTAATGAAAATCTGTCAGAAGAGGTGTACATGGTACAGCCTGAAGGATTCACCTCCAAACTACATCCTAATAAGGTATGCAAACTTCAAAGGTCCATTTATGGATTAAAGAAGGCATCTAGAAGCTGAAACTTAAGATTTGACGAGGCTGTCAAATCTTTCAACTTCATTCGGAATGAAGATGAACCATGTGTTTACAAGAAGGTCAGTGGGAGCTCAGTGACCTTCTTGGTCCTTTATGTTGATGACATCTTACTCATTGGGAATGATGTAGAGATGTTGACATCAACCAAGTCTTGGTTGTCCAAGACTTTCTCCATGAAGGATTTGAGAGAAGCATCCTATGTGCTGGGTATAAGGATCTATCGAGATAGATCTAAAAGGATGTTAGGATTATCCCAATCCATGTACATAGATACTATCCTCAAAAGGTTTAGGATGGAAAATTTCAAGAGAGGTCTCATTCTCATGAGACATAGAATTTGCCTATCCAAGGGGATGAGTCCTAAAACTTCTAAGGAGGTGGCACACATGAATAAAGTACCCTATGCTTCGGCGATAGGGTCAATCATGTATGCAATGCTATGTACACGGCCTGATGTTACCAATGCTTTGAGCATTGTCAGTAGATATCAGGCAAATCCAGGCGAAGAGCACTGGAAGGCAGTAAAGGGCATCCTTAAGTACCTGTGAAGGGCTAAGGATCTTTTTCTACTTTATGGAGGAGAGGACCTACAGCTTAGAGCTTACACAGATTCTAATTTCCAGTCAGATCCAGATGACTGCAAATCCATTTCTGCATTTATATTCATGTTGAATGGAGGGGCAGTTAGTTGGAGAAGCCGTCTGGATGAAGAAATTCATCCTGGAACTTGGCGTAGTTCCCGAGATATCAGCTCCCATCCTATTATTTTGTGATAATAATGGGGCCATCGCCCAGGCAAAGGAACCGAGATCTCACCAAAGGTCAAAGCATATTCTCAGGCGCTTTCACCTTATTCGGGAGATTGTTGATCATGGAGATGTGATGGTAGAGCGTGTACCGTCAGAAGACAACATAGCAGATCCACTGACTAAGCCTTTGACACAGACTGTATTTGAGCGTCATCGAGATAAGATGGGCCTCAAAGTTGTGGGTAATTGGCTGTAGTTCAAGTGGGAGATTGTTAGTGTTGGTGTGATACAGGCCAATTTCGGGTCGGGTAGGCCCAATAGTTGTACGATCTTGTTCATTATTAATAAAGTGGTGATTGAGCGTAAATATGCGATTGTGTTACTTTACGTTGTCCCTAGGATATGTGGTTGTAAAGTCAGCTCGATATGGGATCTCGAACATGAGATTGACTTTACATGTACACATACCTTAAACTATTCCTGGTTGGAGGGTAATCACTCGGGACTTTGATTACCTATTAAACCAGTACACATGATGTGTCAGTGACCAGTCTCATGGTCATTGGTGCGGGGCACCAACACATATGTGTAGGTGTATGTCCTTGGAGGATGTGCACTGAACTGATCCGCTATTGGATCTTCAGATGGTTGATTATACCTAATGTCAACTGAAGATCCAACGGTCTCAGTAGCATCGTTGTCTTTTGACCTGAGACATTGATCGGATCTTACACGATGACTGGATTGGTTTAATTGCTTGGCTAAGTGACTTTAACCATAAGTCATGAGTTGCCGAGTCATTAACCACTCCAGGATACATGTGAAGATCACCAATGGTCAAGAGGGGATCGCTCACTGTCGGGTATATATCAGACAGTTAATGGGTCATGACATTGACGCTCCGTTAAATCCCTGGCCAGAGTCGTGTGAGTTCATTTAGAACGGACGTCATACACTTTAAGGAGGTCATAGTCAAATGGCACGATCATGGGGTTTGACAGATACCGTACCCTCGATATATAGTACCAAACTCATAGAAGGAGCGAGGGATTATATCGATGCGGTAACTGTGGACTTACAGGTACCAGACAGGCTGGTTTAAACCCGGCGTCCTCTAGGATCACGCGGATTTGCTTGACCCAACGTGATTGTAGGTTCGGAATGAATTAAACCATTATTCGGCTCTTGTAGAAGCGAATAATACGTTTAACTTACTTCTAATTAGGAATTAGAAGTTAATGGGCCTTAAACTAGAGTGACTATGGGCCTAGAGGATCACACACAATGGATTCTTGGGTGACGGATAATTATTATATAAATGTATGTATTATTTCCTTTTAATTCCTTTTGGAAAGGAGTGTAAATGGAGTTTAATATATATGTATAATATGAGATAGGATATATATACAGTTTCGGTCTTTTGGAGCCCTTTTCTAATAAGCCTAAACTCTATATATAGCCATCTACGTGAGTTGTGAGTTCATTCGAACTCTTGGCTTCTCCTTCCAACCCCCCCTTAATGCTAATCAAGCATTAAGCATTAAGGAGAGGATTAGCCTCCCCCCTTTCTCCCCCTTGCTCTCTCTCTCTCTCCAGAAGGTGTTAGAGCCGGGGAAAGTTGTGCCGGGGAGGTACCGTCGCTGCGCAAGGGTCCATGTGGATCTGCTCTAGAGGTCGTACAGTTGTGCGGCTCGTTATTCTGCATCGGGCATCGCGGATAGCGTCGTTCCACGTAAGGTGAAACACGCAACCCGTAATTAGGGTATTAGAAACACCGATTAGAGCACATATTAAGCTTTCCATAACACCGGAATCGGGTAAATTAAATTTTTGTTATCCGCTGCGTCGCCCGTAGGTGCTGTGCGAAACCTTACAGGGAGGGGGAGATTGTAGCCCCGAAGGGCCTCCGACCGGTGGCAACCCACCTTGTGCGGATGCTCCGAAGACCCACTTTCCTCTCTTCTTCTTCTCTCAGTCTCCTTATGCAACTCTTCCGGAATACTTCAGTGGCTCTCTTCTTCTCTTTTTTCTTTATCACCCGTCTGCCGCTCTCTGGCTTCTTCGTCGAACCTCAGCTTTTATAGTGGGTCATATAACCCTTGAAGCATCGGCGCGGTTTCATCTTGGATCTCGGCCTTAGCACAATCGGCGCGCCTCCTTCTATTGTGGACTTCGGGTTTGGATGGGCTTTGACCATGGCCTTGGCGACACTTTCACTTTGGTGGTCGATGGGCCCTGGGCGGCCCACTCCCAGTGTCCTCATCTTTTCTTTCCACCCTGAAAAATAAGAAATATAAGATGAAATATGTTAGTATTATTATTTGTATTACTATTATCTTATTATCTTGATATTATTTTATTATTATCATTATATCTTCTCTTCTCTTTTTTTTATCTTTTTGTTGTTGTTATTATTATTAATATTATTTATCTTCTTTTCCTCTTTTCTCTCATTTTTTTCATTTTCATTTTCATTATTATTATTATTTTTTATGTGTCAACAGCAGGCAATGCCGCGTACTGGGTGGTCGGGGGTGGTCCCCATTGGTTGTGGGTGTCACCGTGAGTCACGGCAAGCTGGCTAGGGCCCTTGATTGGACCTGACATGTTGTAAGAGGTGTCGAATAAATATCGCCCGGAAGGTGTTTGGGGAAATTCCTGAACCCTTATTTCTTACTTTTTTCTTGGGAAAAAAAGTCTGAGTACATCAAATGTCCCCCACGGGGCGTGTGTCAGAGGTGGAGACGAGGGCGGACGGCATGTGAGTCCCTCATTTTGATATGTTGTAGTGGGCTGAGGTCTTATATGCACTTTATATTTTTTTTCCTTTCATACTAGCATTTTATGTATATTGCTACCATCTTGTACTCACCCTTTTGTGCAATTGTCTTGCAGCTATGGCGAGATTTGGCAGAGATGACCAGGCCCAGAGGTGCACAGAGCGCAATGAAGATCACTGGGTGAGATGGACTGGCCGACTGATGCCCTCTTTAGGCCCGCCCGTCATTACTATGGCCAATGTGGGCCAGCTAGACTTGGGGCGGTCCTTGGTAGCTGAGGGTCCCGTTGGCGAGGGGACAGATGCAGCTAGAGTAGTGGACTTAGCCATGATTTTCAAGATGGGTGGCATTTACACCTACGACTGCTCTGGAGGTTACCCGAGGGAGTTCCCCTTGGATCGACATCTGTTTGAGTTCATGAGGAGCTTCGTCCCAGCTGGTATAGAGGTGACAGACCCCTCAGTTGCTAGAGAGCACCGTCGACTGGAGAGGGCCATTTTGATGGGCCGAGACAGTCTGCACGGGGTTACAGTGTACAGCTTCCCGAGCTTTTCAGCAGACTACTAGTGACAGAGAGTTTCCCAGTGCAGATTGTCTAGGATTCTTCAGCAGAGCGGACCAGTTTGGGTCCGAGTTGCAGCTTTGAGTCCCGCCTCCTGGGACTTGCACGGTCACCACATAGTTGAGATCGAAGGCACGACTGGGTTACTATTGGAGCCATCTGGACTGCAGTTTGTTAGAGAGGGATATGATGATCACAGCCTTCTGGACGGGATACTACGTCAGACGATTGTCAGCTGGTATGGCCGATGGGTAGTGATCTCTTCTCATTGGTATCACCAGGGTGCGACTGAGTGGTTGATGGGAGTTGTCCATCATTACCAGCTACTTTTGGAGCGAGTAGGGATTCGCTATGCAGTGACAGTAACGTTGTATGGGCACCCATGCTATATAGGGCTTCTTCAGGCATTGGCTGAGTATTTCAACCGTCTATGGAATACAGTGGCCACAGCAGACGGGTGGTCCTTATTTAGGATTTCTAGCTTGTCGATCAGCAACAAAGGATATGAGGAGGTTGTACTGGACGACCTCCACTGCAGCCATATAGACGGTCTAGGGTGGTACCGGGTGCCACACAGCTACTGACGCTTACTGAAGACATGGACAGATCTAGCCCAGACTGGCAGGGAGAAGTCAGCGCATACTCCACGGGTGACATTGAAGGCATGGGTCCACCACTTCCAAAATGACCAAAGAGATATCACCACTTTCACTAAATTTAAAGAGCAAGTTCACAACGTATGTAGAAAAAAATAAACAAATATAGCTATAATATTTATAAAAGAACTCAGACGAACTATGAATACCGTATTACAAGATAGAGAGAAAAACAAATTAAAAGGAATGAGGAAAGGAGAGTAGAATTGTCGCCAAGCACGGAGGGCCCTCGCCCTCCTCCGACCGTCTCCTCTCCAACTCCAAGGAGCCGCCCCGGCCATCCCACGCATCATAGAAATTCCCCACAAAAGAATGCCAAAGGATGAACTTAAAGTTGAACCCCCTCCACGTTTCCTTGTGCACCCCTTTTATAGGGGAGAGCTTGGCCAAGAGTTCTACACACATTAGCCTCCGCTTTCGATGCCATATCATCTTTATCCTCTACCGGTATCATCCACAACGCCTCACTTATCCCGTGAATGGTCACACAAAAAACTCTACCAACAAACCAATCTTGTGAACACCCGGCCATCTTCACCGCGTTCCTCTCTCTTATGATCCAGGCTCCTGTGCACGGCTCGTGCGGACGCCACCGTTTCTTTCGTGAACAGAACCCATGTAACTCGATCACAAGCAATCGCGAAGTCCACTCCACCTTTCTTATTCCGTAGATGCCATGCAGGCGAGGTCCATGCTGCTGCCGCTATCCACGTGATGGCCATGGAAGCGCCAACGCTCAGCCAACCGCATCCTCGCGACGTGATGCGAACGCCACCCATGCAGCTACCCCATGCGAATGCCAGTAGCCATCTATGTGAAGGAAGCCCGCTACCGCATCACCATGCCGCCTTCGATGAGAAACCCGCGCGGGCGAAGGGCTTCGCCACCCGCATGCAATGTGAACGCGAGAGTTTCTCTCGCAAACGGCCACCCACCTGAGAGCCTTATCCTGCGGCGATCGACCATTGCATGCACGCAAGTGGGGAAAGTTTTCCACGAACCACAACCACTTCCATCCATGTAGCAATTAATTAGACTTCCTTCACATGGTGGCCGACATGGTGCAAGTGATCCACTCGTGATTTCCTTCACACACAAAATAAAATAATTAGATAAAACCATCAATATCAAATTCAGAAGATGATTCAAATATGTAACATTTATGCATCCTTTCACGTGGAATTGCACATAAAATGATAAATAAATGACATTATTTTAATATAAAAGTATATAATTATCAGTATTCAGTGGTAGAGCTGTGGTTCAGGACCTATTCGCGCTATATCTATGCACCGAGAGAGGGGCGGAATCCCCACGAGCTCCCAGACGTCACTTATCTGGCCGCATACCCCACGTATTGGCTGGCGACGTTCGTGGTTCCTCACGGCGAGGACAGTCTTCTACAGGTAGAGTTGATGTGGCCCGCATGTCTACTAGCAAAGGGATGAAGGTTGGTGTTGGCCCTAGTAGCTTTGGCCAACATCTACCACGGACTGAGAGCATTGGCAGCACACACCGTACCTAGGGAGAGGAGTATTGTTCTGCCGACCCATTACCTAAGTGTGTGGGCTGGTCTGCTTTTTCTGGGGTTTGTTACGAGGTCAAAGGTGGCAAACCCAGCAACTCCATTATTGTTTGCTTTTACGGGACAGCCGGACGGTGATGCAATGGATCAGCTGAAGAAGGCCTGGAGGGCCATGTCATACTTGCCTGGCAGAGGTAACGATGGTCTTCCGTTTGACTGTGGCTCGTGGGGCTTCAGGCCCATGTTAGTACCAATGAGTGGAGGGGCGGCCTACGCCCGGCCGTTTTAGAGAGAACCGGATGCACCAATGTACACAGAGTGGGTGATCATCACCTGACCCACTGTTCTGACACTGCACTAGTCCAGTACTAGTGTTATGGAACCCTACTACCCACACCGGTTCGCCATAAACTTCAGGTATGATCAGGCAATTCCGCCTAACCAGGAGTTCTCTCTGGCGAGCCGGTTGTACAAGGGCAGAAACACCCACATGGTCGCATCGGTCTAGTGGGACTTCACTTGCAAAGGTGAGCCAGAGAAGTTGTCGATGCTGGGGTTGGATTGTCGAGGGAGGTTCAATGTCTACTACGCCCGCTGGTGGTTCAAGCACAGCCACCTGTACCGTCAAAAGTCTTTAGTGATAAAGAAGGCTGAGGAGAGCAGGCTACTGCGGGAGGATCAGCCTCCCATTTTGTTGGACGAGGAGTTTTTTAGGACTCGCTTCTCCCGGATTTGCCAAGAGGTTGAGCGGATCGCTCGATAGTGGCCCCGAGACAGCTGGGCCTCCTCGTCGATGAGACGGGGCTACAGGGGGGCGATCAGCCCCTTGAGATCGGCGCAGGTAGGTCCTACGGCTACTACAGGAGCTGGGACGTTGAGCTTGAGGCAGTCGAGGACCTGTAGATAGTCAAAATTTTCGCGACTGCGACAGCAAGCTTCAGTTGGTCGTCTGACATCGGCGAAAGAGGAAGAAGAAGAAACAAAAGAAGAGGTCCCAGCGGCCAAATTTTAACTCTGGTGATGGTGGGGGCCGCATCCTACACCTGACACCGTGTCATCATGAATATACGTTGCAAGGGATGAATTGAATATAAAATTGAGCAAGGTCCCAACGTCCTCGAACATATAGCCCGGAGTGTGGAAGCCCGGACATCGAAAGAAGAGAAAAAAGAAAAAAAAGATAAAATAAAAGATAAAAAGAAATAGAGGAGATTAAAAAAATGAATGAGAGGAATGGTTTAATCGGTGGGGGGGGGGGGGGTTTAACCAGTGGCATCCTGCCTTAACCAGTAGGATGCATAACCGGCACCCCCCGATCTCTCTCCTCTATTCCCATTTTCTTCCCTCATCGTGCGCAGCGGCACCAAGGTCGGGCACGAGGTCTTCTCTGGTTCACTATGGGAAAACTGGTTTTTACCTACGACCATTTCCTACACTTTTGTAAGTCATTAGTATTTATGGGCCTATACCTACTATTTTTTAGGATATTCTGTTACCTACTGTCACTATCGTAGGTATATGTCATACACTACCTATGGTTCGATAGCACCGTAGGAATAAATAGTCATATTGAACTACGTACTGATAAAGTCGTAGGTAATTGGTATGTCATTCCTACGGTTTGGTAGTACCGTAGAAATAGATAGCCATATTGAACTACCTACTGATAAAGTCGTAGGTAATTAGTATGTCATACCTACGGTTCGGTAGCACCGTAGGAATAGATAGCCATATTGAACTACCTACTAATAATGTCGTAGGTAATTGGTATGTCATACCTACGGTTCGGTATCACCGTAGGAATAGATAGTCATATTCAACTACCTACTGACAATGTCATAGGTAAGTGGTATGTCATACCTACGGTTCTAGTTGAGCCGTAGGAATAGATAATTGTAATAAAATATCTATGGACATGGTCCTCGAAACGTACCTACGCTTTGTTACCGTCGTAGGAGTAGGTCATATGCAGAGTGATTGATGACATTAGTTTTTATTTGTTTTATATTACCTATGATAAATGTCGTAGGTAGCTACTTACTCGTTATTTGTGTCGTAAGAACATGTCACGCGTAGAGTGATCAGTGTCCAATTTTTTTATTTGTTATACATTGCTTACGTACTGAGGATAGTAAATCCGGTTTGGCCCATAGACAGCCCAATAGCGACAGGCCCAAATCGGAACCGTCTCCTTAAGCGCGCCCAAGATGCGCTTGAAGTGAATGGCCAGCTAAGGCGCGGCCCAACCCAGCCTCGCCATCAGATTATACGGCACGTGAAAGCATGTTAGTCGCCGGAGGACCCTCCGACGACCGACCGTTACCCCCTACCACGTCGGCCCAGATCCCATAACGGGTGAGCATGCCCCATGAGCGTCGTAAGACTCGCCCAGGGACCAGCCGACGCCGAGGTATTCACCCTCCAACGGGAAAATCCCATCACTATAGTGGAAGGGAGTTACTCCACTTCCTACGCCTTCCCTATCAAGGGAGAAGGCTCCTCGCTCAAGGATAACCCCTATAAGAAGGGGAGCGACTGAGAAGAGAGACACAATGGATGATTCTACCAGAATCTACTACACAAGAGAATAGAGCTACTAGCCCTACAGTAATACAAGAGGGAAGCACCGATGATCTACGCTGAAGGGAAGATTCTCCTCTGGCGACCTTACCACCCAGCAAGCACTCGCCGAGTAAACGTTGGGAGCAGCGAGCACTCGTTCTGAGGATCTACATGGCCCTTCAGCTCTCGACTACGATTTCCTTTTCTCTCTCCCTCGCTCTTCTCTATTCCTTATTAATACCATTGTTGACTTAAGCATCGGAGGACTATCCCCTAGGGTAACACCCGAGACTCCTTCTGATGCCTTTCTAGCTTCTGGTGTTTGCAGGCCTCCACGGGTGCAAGACGATTTCCCCAACAAATAAATAGAGAAGGTGATACGTGGCCTAGGAACCATTTTCCTGCTTCTACACTTCTTGGCACCGTCTGTGGGAACCCGAGCAAAAGGCTATGGCATCCCGTGGAAGCCTTCACAACGCTAGCAACCGGGGGCGCAACTGGGGACCCAACTCCCGCCGGGGGTCGCAGGAAGCTTCTTCCACCCACCCCGGACACGAGGTCACCCCAGATGATCTAGACAAAATCCGCCAACAGATCCGAGCCCTGACAGAGTTCTGCCAAGAACTGCAGAACCAGCGGGAGGACGATAGAGGCCAAACTGGGGAGAATCCTCGTCGAGCGCCAGAGGCCTCCCATGCCTCGGTCGCGAGGACCCGACGGTCGCACTGCTAACCCCCGCCGAGGGTATGCAGCCCACTACACTCCAACCCGGAGATGGATCGCCGGCTCCAGCGCTTCGACGAGATAGAGGACAAGGTCCGCTATCTGGACTGTTGTGTCCCTGTGGTCAATTATCATTCATGGTTTTGATAATGGCCAAACACTATAAGTCATTGATGCTTTCCACTCCCATATGACTGAAATACTTGATGCCTTTTCATGACAGATAAGCCAAGGAATGGAGTGGAGATGGTAAAAGTGAAAGCCCAATGATCGCACCCAAGCAAGGATGAAAATCCCTTCAAAGCAAGAGTCAACTCTAGGCTGGATGGCTATCAGAAGATCAGGTTGGCTTCAAGAACAGTGGATATGTCAAGAAGCAAGAGTAACCCTTTAGCCAAGGTAGATGCACAATGAAGAACACACTTGGTTTCAACGGCCAACAGTCTGAGCATGCATATAGGAAAGGTCAAACACTCAGTAGACATCCTCAAGGTCTAAAGAGTTTGATGCCACAGACTTGAATGGACTGCAATCGAGTTTAAGGGGTCAAATGAAGCAAATTTGTGAAAAATCTAACTTTTGGTCGACCTACGGACATAGACCGGTTGACCATAATTTCCAGGGACGAAAAGTTACAGAATTTACAGGAACCGGTCAACCGCCCCAGTAGGTCCGGTCGACCACCCCAGGTCCGGTCGACTGACCCCCCATGGCCGGTCGACTGATTTTGCCAGAAATGAATTGATCCTCACCTGTAAAATTCCGGTCGACCGGCCACTAACTTCCGGTCGACCGGCAGCCCCGATGCAGCAATGTTTGACTTCTTTTTCCACCTCGTGGGCAGCCCCATTTCTTGGATTTGTTTAGTCCTAAAGTCACCTAACCTACCATGATTTGTGGATCTGGTCTAGGACTTGTCTATGGACCATTCAAAAGATATAAAACCAACACAAGAGGGTTAGAAACCCTAATATATCAAGAGGGATCAAAGGAGATCAAGAGAGGCTAGAGGAGGTCCAAGGAAGAAGAGGTATTGTAGCCGTGAATAGTACTCCGTGCAGAAGCTCTTCATCCATTCCAAGGTGATTCAAGGTTATATCTCAAGCAAGCAACCTCCAAGGAAGTCTAGAAGCAAGTAAGGTTCTCAAGGGTGATCAAAGCTACATCCATAGTCTTCTTCATCAACTCAAAGGGATCTAAGGAAGCCCATTTCACAAGGAAGAAGAAGTCATTGTTGCTGAATCAAGAGGAGAGCTTTGTGAAGAAGAAAAAAGTCTCTGTTGGTGATCTACATCATGCGAAGAAAAGAAGATTCAGGCTCTTGCATTTTAGACAAGATCTAATTGATTTTAGCATATCTCCATATCTTGTTTGAGCATTTTCATCTTATTCTCTTTTCATTTTGTTCAAGCTATTGAAACTGAGAATCGTCTCTACCGGTGGTTAGTAAGAAGGTAATTGGAAGTTCTCTGATCTGCGATGTTGTCGTCCCTACCGGTGGTTAGTAGGAAGGCAACCAGAAGTTCTACGATTTGCGGTTTGGTGCGATGCACTAGTGAAACCTCACCGGGTTTCGTGAGGGGTGGACGTAGGACTGGGGATTCAATCTCAACCATCTTAAAATCTCGTGTGTTGTGGTTTGATTGTGTGATTGATTTGTGCTAGATGCATGCTTAGGTTCAATCGTTAATTTACTTGTTCATCTTGCTAAGCAAATTGTTGTGTCCTTAGTTAAGCTAGTTGTATTCCACTGTAATTCTCTATATCTAGCTTTAAAGAGGGGTGTTCTGCGAAAAGAGGGGCAGATCTATTCACCCCTTCCCTCTAGATCCACCATCCACTACTCGACAAGTGGTATCAGAGCCTAATCTCTTATTATGGGGTCCAACGACCTTGAGAAAAATGGTGGATTGTCGTCCAAGGGTTTATTAGCTGAAGGACATTCTGTGAATAGGCCTCCTTATTTCACTAGAACTAATTATTCTTATTGGAAACAACGCATGTAGGTGTTCATTCGCGTCCAAGATTATGAACTCTGGCGAGTGATCAGCAAAGGTCCGTATGAGCTTACGGATGATGAGGAATTGTGGACCAAAGAACAAATAAGAAAATCTACAGTCAACTGGAGTGCTAGACACTTAATGCAATGTTCACTCCATCCAGTAGAATTCTCAAGAGTGGCTACATGCGCAACTGCAAAAGAAATGTGGGACATGTTAGAAGTGATTTATGAAGGAACCTCTCAGGTATTAGAAACAAAAGCCAACATTTAATTTCTGAATATGAAATGTTCAAGATGAGGCATGATGAGTCAATTTAAGACATGTATGCTCGTTTAACTGTGCTTACTAATAGTTTAACTGATCTTGGAAAGAAATATTCAGAGCAGGAAATTGTAAGGAAGATTCTCAGATCACTAACCCCAGCATGGCACACGAAGGCTACCGTGGTTGAAGAATCCAGAGATCTCGCAACTACTAAGGTAGATGAACTCATCGGATCTTTGATAACCTATGAGATCAACCTAAAGAACAAAGAGGCTGAGGTACCTAAGAAAAAGTCCCTAACTCTTAAAGTAGGACCCAGCGGTCAAAACACTTCTGATGAAGGTGAGGCTTCTGCAAGTGAGCGAGATGAGGATGACGTAGCCATGCTCACTCGTAAGTTAAGAAAATTTCTGAGAAAGGAAGGTAAGAGCTTCATGAGAGGAAGGTCACAGGTAAGGAAAGGTTTCAAATCCAATTATGAAAATTTTAAGAAAGCTGACAAGATCATTTGTTATTCTTGCAACAAACCAGGGCATTTCAAGACTGAATGTCCGGAAAAATTCAGAAAAGCTGACAAATGGAAGGGCAAAAAGAAGAACAAGGCCATCGTGTCCACATGGAGTAACGAAGAAGAAAGTGATGATGGAACCAACTCCTCGGATAAGGAAAAAGAAGATCTTTGCCTCATGACCAGAGGCGATGAAGAAACTGAGGTAAAATCTCCATTTGAAAATTTCATAATTGATGATTGGGAGGAAGCATATATACAGCTTATGGAGAAATATGACATGTACAAAAAGGAGAATAAATCTTTGAAAAAAAAATTAACTCGTTTGTGCATGATCATGACAGGAATCATAAAATTGCTTCACTTGAAACTGAAATTGAAGACCTTAGAAAATGATTGAGAACTTGAAAGAAGGAAGAAAAGAAATGGCTGACTTGGAAACTGAAAATGAAGACTTGAGAAATGAGATTGATAGCATGAAGTTAAAAATGCAAACCTATGAAAAGGACAGCAAATTGAGTAATGAGAAGTATGAAGTTGTCAAACAAGTCAACACTCAACTCCGTCGAAACATTGAAAACCTACAAAAAGAGTTGAAGGATAAATAACACTCTTTAGAAAAGTTTGTAGATGGAAGAGAAAATCTAGATGCATTACTAGGTACAAGAATGAATTTCAGTAAGGAAGGGTTGGGTTTTAATCCCACAAACAAAAGGCCAATTGGGTTAAAAATTGTCACATTTGTTTCCTCTTCTGATGCTTCTACTTCAAACACAACACCCAAAGGAAAAGAAAAGGTTGAAGAGGAAGCCACTAAAATTCTCAAAAAGATTGCTCAAAAGCCTAAGAAAAATCAACCTTCCCCACAGCAAAGGTCAACACTTCCTTGGCCATCACCCGCTCAGCCTTCTAGATGCCACTATAACTGGGTTGCACCTAAGGATAGGAGGGTTTGGCTTGCCAAAATGCAACTTACCAAATTATCCAAGACCCATTGGTTGAACATTGAAGGGTTAATGATGGTTAGAAGGCAAGCTCCCATCACCACGTGGGGAGGAATGAAAGAACAACTTAGGCTCAAATATGTTCCCCCCTCCTACCACCAAACCCTCCTGGATGAATGGCAGGCTCTAACCCAAGAGGGGAGGTCCGTGACGGAGTATATCGAGAAATTCGATTATTACCTCCTCAAGTGTGGAGTCCAAGAGGACCATGCGGTCACCTTATCCTAATTTAGGAATGGGCTTCAATTCCACATAAAAAAAGAGCTCTTCATGCAGCATGTGACCACCCTAGAACAAGCCTATCAAATAGCTCGGGACGCCAAGAAATTCTCTCGATATCTCCGAATGGCTCCTCCGCGTATGACGGATCCCAAGTCCATGGTGCCTCGGACCAACACACCACCCCCTCAACGGGGCATCCTTCCCACTCCCTTGGGAGCTCCTCCTGTTCGAGCAGCCCCTCCTAGTGGGACCCTTCCCTCTCGGCCCACAAATGGCCCTCCCAGCCCCACTCCCAACTGTCCCAACTCGGGACCCGCTCACCCTCCCACTAGAGCTACCCCTAGCCACCATAGCGGGCAGCAATGCTTTAGGTGCCTTGGGTATGGGCACTTCGCCAACCAATGCCCCACCAAGGGAGCATCTAGTTTGCTCATTGAGGAGACTAATCTCCTACCCCAAGTTGGGGTTGAAGAAGAAGTTGAGGTACACGAGGCTTCTCCTAATTAGGAGGAGGAGTATGAATCCCACTACAACGAGTCCAATCAAGAGCAACCCCCCCATCCACCGACCCTCACCTTGGAGTGGTTAGGTGCACCCTCACTCAAACCCAAGAACATGATTGGAGAAGAACCACCATCTTCTACACCTACATCCGGATAGGGGACTGTGCCCAAAAGGTCATCTTAGATAATGAGAGTAGTGTGAACATGGTGTCCCCCGACACCATCAAGCTTTTAGGCCTTGCCGTCTCCCCACACCTGAACCCATACCGGGTAGTTTGGATTGATGCCACATCCGTACCCGTTAGCACCCGCTGCCTTGTCCCCATCACATTCCAATCTCACCATGGCCAAGTATGGTGTGACATTCTACCTATGGAAGTAGGAAGCATACTTCTAGGGTGGCCCTAGATCTATGATGTAGATGCCACTTTTCTTGAGAGGACGAATACTTGTGCTTTCACCCATGAGGGGAAGAGGATCCAACTCAACCCTTCGCCACCCCACCCCCTCCCCAAAAGGATACCTCCCTCCCTAGAAGGATCTCCTACCACTTCCTTCACTCCAGCCCCACCCCTCCCTCCGCCAAACCCTACGCCTCCAAATCCTAGCCCTAGTGTGGCCATTGGGACTACTAGGAGTGTACACCTCATCACTAAGCAAGAGTTTGAAGAGGAAGTCAACCAAGCGGCACAATTGTGTGCCATTATCATTTGTCTTGGGGAATCCACCTCAACCAACCCACACCCATTAGAAATCCAACAACTCCTTGAGGACTTCCATGATGTGTTCCCCGATGAGCTTCCGGATAGGCTACCACCCATGCGCGATGTGCAACATGCCATCGACTTTGTACCCGGAGCTACCCTACCCAACCTTCCCACTATCACCTCAACCCTCGCCGAGCATGCCGAACTTAGGAGGCAAATTGAGGAGCTCATCAAGAAGGGCTTCCTCCGCATTAGCAAGAGCCCATATGCCGTCCCGGCCCTCCTCACACCCAAAAAGGATGGAACTTAGCGCATGTGCGTGGATAGCCGGGCCATCAACAAGATCAAGGTCAAGTATAGGTTTCCCATCCCCCGGCTAGATGACATGCTAGACATGCTCGCTAGAATCACCATCTTCTCCAAAATTAATCTCAAAAGTGGCTACCATCAAGTTCGGATTAGGCCCCGGGACGAGTGGAAGACCACTTTCAAAACCAAGGACGGCCTCTATGAATGGCTTGTCATGCCCTTTGGCCTTTTCAATGCACCTAGCACTTTCATGGGCCTCATGACCGAGGTCCTCCGCCCTTTCATTGGCATCTTCCTTGTTGTCTACTTTGACGACATCCTCATATATAGCCAGTCCAAGGAAGCCCACCTTGATCACCTCAAGCAAGTTTGCACCGTTCTTAGGAAGGAGAGCATATTTGCCAACCCCGGGAAGTGTCACTTCATAACCAATCAACTAGCATTCCTAGGATTCATTGTTTTAGCCCAAGGGGTATCCATGGACCCCAAGAAGGTCTAAGCCATTCTTGAATGGCCCGAGCCCAAGACTCTCCATGATGCCCGGAGCTTTCATGGGCTAGCCACCTTTTATAGAAGATTCATTCGTGGTTTAGCACCATAACGACCCCTATCACTGATTGCCTTAAGAAGGGCACCTTTGCTTGGACTAGGGCGGCCTCCAAAGCATTCCTAGAACTCAAGGAAAAAATGATCCAAGCCCCGATCCTTTGTCTACCTAACTTCTCTAAAGTCTTCGAGGTCACTTATTATGCATCCGGGGTAGGGATTAGAGGCATTCTTAGCCAAGAGGGTCACCCCGTAGCATATTTCAGTGAGAAACTTTGTGAGGCTAGGTCTAGATACTCCACCTATGACAAGGAACTATATGTCGTGGTCCAATCCCTTCGGCATTGGAGGCACTATCTCCTACCAAGGAGTTTGTGATCTTTTCAGACCACGTGGCATTGAAGTATCTCAACACCCAACAAAAGTTCAATGCCCGTCATGCCCGCTGGGTTGAACACATTCAAGCTTACACCTTTGTCTTAAAGTACAAAGTGGGTAGTGAGAATCGCGCCACCGATGCACTAAGTAGGCGGGTAGCCTTACTTTCCACCATCAAAGTGGAAGTCATGGGGTTTGAGCGCGTCAAAGAGGAATACCCAAGTTGCCCAGATTTTGGGATTCACCACACCACCCTCTCCACCCAGCCCCACAAGGAACATGAGGGATTCATACTCCAAGAGGGGTATCTTTTCAAAGGAATTGAACTAGGTTTTGCATACCCTGGACTTCACTTCGGGATTTCTTGGTTTGGGAGCTACACAGTGGTGGCCTTGCTGGTCACTTTGGGGTCCAAAAGACCATTGAGTTAGTGGAGAGACAATTCTATTGGCCCAGTCTTAAGAGGGATATGGCCAACATTGTGGGTCAATGTCGCACTTGTGCTTCTGCCAAGCAGGTGAAGTAAAACACTGGACTTTACACACCCCTCCCCATCCCGGATCGACTTTGGGAGGACTTGAGCATGGATTTTATCCTTGGCCTACCTAGGACCCTTTGCAAACATGATTCCATTTTTATGGTCATTGATAGGTTCTCCAAGATGGCCCATTTCATCCCATGTTCCAAAACTTCAGATGCTTCTAGGGTAGCCCGTTTATTCTTTGATGAGGCGGTCCGACTCTATGGACTACCTAAGACCATTGTGACCGACTGGGATGTGAAATTCACTAGTTACTTTTGAAAAATCCTTTGGCATCTGATGGGGACCCTCCTCAACTTCTCTACTGCCTATCACCCTCTAACTGACGGCCAAACCGAAGTCGTCAATCGAAGCCTTGGGAACTTACTTTGTTGCCTAGTCGGGGACCACCTCAGAAATTGGGATCTCCTCTTACCTTAGGCTGAGTTTGCCTACAATGATTTTGCTAATAGGTCCATAGGCAAGAGTCCATTCGAAGTTGTGCATGGTTATAGGCCTAGGAAGCCTTTGGATCTTACTCCCCTCCCCCCGCATGCTAGAGTGTCAGTCTCAGTCGAGTCTTTTGCACAGCATATCAAAGAGTTGCATGATGACATCCACAAGTATATAGGGAAAAGTAATGAGGCTTACAAAAGGCAGGCAGATGCTCGTCGGCGCCACTACGAGTTCCAAGTGGGAGACTTGGTGATGGTGAGGACAGAGCGGCTCCTTCCGGGGCCTGCCTCCAAGTTGAGGGCACGCGGGTCGGGACCTTTTCAAGTTCTAAGATGACTAGGCAGTAATGCATATGAGCTGGACCTACCTGAGGGTTTTGGGGTACACCCTACCTTCAATGTGGCAGATCTGTTACCCTACAAGGGCCCTGCGGTGGGACCCAGTGAGGAGCTTGAGCCTTTACCTTCCCTTGTGAGAGACACCACCGGAGGGACTCCACCAATTAGCTTGAGAGGCTGACATGAGCAGGTGGAGGCGATACTGGATGAGCAAAGTACCATTACCAGGAACATGGTTTACCAACGTTACTTGGTAAGGTGGAAGAACCGTCCCTCAACGGAGGATACCTGGGTGAGACGGGAGGACCTACTGCGCCATGACCCAGACATTTTGGAGCACTACTGATAACTTCATATTTTCACATATTATTTCTATATAGGCTTGGGAGATAAGTCTAAGTAAATTGTTGATTATGTGTGAAAATGTTCAAAAAAATAGATTTTTGTTAACACGTGAGTTCTCATGGAAAACAACTATTATTGGGAGTAATTGTAAATAATAATAAGTGCAGAGAATAAGATTTACATTGACTAATGTTTTATGTTAACAACATTATAAATATCTGTTGTCACACATGCACTTTCTTTTAAATGACAGGCTGTTGGTGTTGTAACACATGCATGGTGGTTGTGGCATCACGTAGATGGCTAAAGATAGTTGCATGAGGTGTTGGTAGTGTAACGTACATGAAATGTATAAAGTGCATGACAAGGAAAGATGGTTGCATGAAGTGGCAACGTGATGATGCGGTTGCATGAGTTGCTGAGACCTTTGGCTTAATTTGCATGCATGAATCACGTGAGGTGTTTCGTGGGCTTCACAAAGATGGCCATAGATGTTTCCATGAGGTGGCCAAGCACGGAAGGCCTGCTGGTGTGGCTACCTCCGCGTGCATGGCAACAGCAAAAGACGCAAGATGGGATGGTGCCAACGTGGATCGCTAAGCCGTGAGCTGGAGCCTGGAATGAGGAGGGGATTAGGAGGTCATTCACGATGGGTGTTTGCGTCTCCATGGTCACCGCGGGAATATCGGCAGTGGCTTGTGATGGACTTCACGTGGACGCTATCGATGAAGATAAAGCACCTACATCCGGAGAAGACGGCAGGGCATGAGGCCGTTCGCTCCGTGTGCGGCGTTCGCAGTAGCGTGAACGGTGGGCGGAGCAGGCTTCGCGAGAGGTTCGCTAGTGGTTGGCGCAGTTGGAGAATGGCATTGTGGATGATACCGGCGGAGGATAAAGATAATGGCGTCGAAAGTGGAGGTGATTCCGTGGAGATCCTGGAGTCGTCCATAACCCCTATAAAGGGGAGGTTCAGGGAACGAGGAAGGGGGTCGTTTTTGTTTGTTTTTTGGTTTTCTCTTTTGGGTTTTAGTTTTCGAGCCTTCTTTCACAGCTCCCTCTGTTGCTCGTGTGTGGCATCCACAATAGTTTGACGGGGAGAAAGTGCAGCGTCACCTTCGCGTGTGGAGCCTTCTCAGTCGCGGCGAGCTTCTTCTGCCGTCCGTGGGCCTTCGTCCCTTGCTACCGTGAGATCCCCTCTGCTGCGACTGCACTTTCGTGGCATGAAGAATGGTGGCGCTGGTAAGCTCATCTGCTGCATGTGTGGGCCGCAGTGAACTTTCTCTGCCGTGCTGATCCCCATGCCTTCTTCCTTTGCTGCTATTTAGGCGTCGGTGGCTACGCGACAGAGAAAAGGGGAGGGCGGATGTCCCTTCAGTGCTGCTTTCTTTGTTCACTAATATTTTCATCGAGTTCTTCTCATTTCCTTTTTAGTTAGTTTTTTTTATTGTATCACTTTCCTCAAAGCAAAACTTATTAGTTCATCAATCCTAGTTGTTTTAAGTTGATAAGTACGATGCAAGCACATGCTGTCTTTAAGATTTAATTTAGTGAAAGTGTTTCAATTTTTTTATTCATTATGTTCGTCTCTCACTTCCTCTTCTCTAAGCGTGGTGTGTTTCTTGCATTTGTTTAATTCAATTGGTGTCTTAATTACTTAAATTCATTCATCCAAGTTAGTTAATTTTAATTTATCAACTTTCATTTGAGTGTCTATTTGCATGAATTTTTAATTCTAAAAACTCAAGATTTTCTACCTTAAAGTCTGAATTTCCATGTGGATTCGACTCGGTCTCACCACTTAACTATTTTCTTTTAATTAATTTATGGGCCGATAATTAAATTTGGTAGTGGACGTATTAACGGCATGCATTACTCGATGGGGTCGAGTTCTCCCCACCCCGGGGGATTTGATGAGGACATCTCACGCCACTCTCTCTGGCTCGGGTCGTCTGCACCACCTTGAGGAGAACCGGCTATGATTCTCACATGTTATATTTATTGTTGAGTCTTATTTCATGTATTTTCCTTTATTGAGTCATGTAGTTATAATCCAATTCCCTTGTTTGTGTTTAATTGGGCCTTAGTACCGTAGTTTGGGCCCATAGATTGAGTCTAGGATGGTCTTGATCTTTTGTCTATTTGTCAAGGGTCTTTTGGTCATGAAAAAGAGTGGATGCCTATAAATAGGCCCCCTCTCTCCCCCATGTAAGCACTTTTGGATGAAAATTGAAAGAATGCATTTCCTTGGCCAAATATCTTCTCCACTCTTATTCTCCCTCTCTTTCTCTCTCTCTCCCTCTCCCTCCAAGAAGGGGGTGCGCCCCCATCTCTCTCCTCCCCTCCCCCCCACCTCACTCCCCCTTCTCTCTGCTCCACCTCTTCAAGAATCTTCTTACCATCTCATTATTCAAACCTCCAAAGGAGACCCTCTAGCCCCAAGGTAGAAAACTAGCCCCCAAGTTGGACTTCTCCACCCCCTCTCATCACCTTCCCTCACCCAACTTAGACTTTCACACCTTCCCCATCACATCCCACCCACATTTTAGACTTTCTTTCCCCTCCTATCACATCCCTTCACAACTTTTCTTAGATTCCCTTAGCAACCCCCCCCCTTTAGGACCAAGGAATTCAAACTACACCACCACCCCTTTGAACCTACCCTCCTACCTCCAAAATTCGCAACTCACCTCCACCCCCTACAAGAACCACCCCTAACAGCCCATTTTCTCCTTGCCCCAGCCTGGTTTGCCCCCCCCTAACCCCCCTCCCAGCTAGGGACCATCCCCACCCTTTTCCACCCCATTTCCCCCTCTCATCTTCCACATTTCCCATCTCTTTCTCTTGCTGCTACCCAGGCAGACATAGCAGTAGATCAGGCATCCTATTGCAATGACGCCCCCGCCCTCCCTGAGGAGCTTCAGGCGCCCAACTTAGCACCTAAAGATTCTACTCTGAAGTGGCTTTCCAACAAGTGGTCGTGCACCCCCATCCGAGGTTGGAGCTGGGCAGGAGGCCCGTTTCCGTCAAGTTGTGCCAGATCAACTCCGACTAGAGGTAGAGACGTGTTGCAGAAGCTCCCATGGTCGCTCCTCTGAATTTCCTAGTGAGCCCTTCGGCCGAGGTGATCCTCCTTCAGTGCTCTTTCAGCTCCAAGAGGAAGGAAGCCAATCGCCCTCCAGAGCGCCCCGTTCTAGCTGTTCTCCTTAGTGTGCGCAGTTCAGACCCACCAGGTCCAGATCGGACCCCTCTCTACTTCCCTGGTCACCACACTCATTCCCAACCACCTAAGAGAGCCTTGTCAGTTCGTGAGCGTCGCCAGCTCATCCACGGACGTGTCGACACTAGTCTCGTCTCCATCAGAGTTCGATGGAGCCCGTGGCAACCTCTACAATAGTTTGCTACTATTCTGATTCCAGTAGAGGCTCTCAGAAGCAACCCCGGTCTCCGCACTGCAGCAGCCCAAGGCGGACCCTAGACGGTCCCGAATTCTTACGGCGTGCTCCTTAGCCACCCAGGGTCGTTTTAGCACTAGTCCCACCTCCGGCGGAGGACAGAAGAGTCTGTGGTGACCTCTTCTTCGGCTTGCTGTCTCTGCAGGACCCTCCCCGGTGAAACCGGCTCTTCCCAATTTCCCCACTCCTTACCTTGTCGGCTGACAGCCCCTCCCTGCGAGGAGGTAGTTTTTGACTGTAACAAATCGGTCCCTACCCCTTGTCCAACCCTCCTGCGAGAGGTGTAGTGGTGTATTATTTTAAATTTCAGATCCAGCGACACCGACGCAGCGTGCGGGTGTGGACCCCACGCTTCCTTACTCGCCCACGTCTCTGGCTGGGATCAGTGTCTTCACACCGATCAGATGAGCGCTGGTTCTCCCCTTGCTGGTTGAATTTTGCTTATTTAGTATCGCTTTTGAATGCTCGTCAGACGGTGAGGTGAGTGCCTGCTCCATATTCCTCTTATTGTGTGCCCACCGCGGAGTGAGACACGAGAGCCTCCCCACACCCGCACCCACGGCGTGCCGGTTGCCCACAAGTTGGGAATCCCACCCCCTTAGGGGGTACAGCCCAAGCAAAGCCAAGTCCTTAAAATGATTGGGTCCCACCCTGGATCCTCATCACCATCCCCCGGTTACCTTCGGGAGAAAGTGTGCGCCACGCAAGTGCGCTGTTTACGTGAGTCCGATGCTCGATCTTTGTATGCTTGCGAGTTTAAGTTCAAGGTATTTAGAGTCACCCCCATCTTCTCTGACTGTGTCACATCAAAGATACCTCAGAGCTTTCCTTGCTTTGTCTACCACTGTTGTTCGCCTTTAGACATTCAATATCATTTTTTCTTTCTTAGGCTTTGATTAGCCCATCCTAAATCTCTTTGGCTGACCTACAAGATGAAACAAAAGGAAGTACATCAGTGTTCACTGTAGCCTTTAAAATATTCAACACACCTAAATTGTCATGGTTCTCTTTCCTATGATCGTTGGTCCATTTGGATTTATCTCTAGGTAAGATATGGGGACCATGCTCAACTAACTTCTAAAGTTTACGATCAAAATTGTTTATGTAAACACAGATATTTTTACCTCGCCATGACGCATAATCAGAGCCATCAAAAATAGGAAGTAAATTCGCATTAGCCATCATGAAATGATCTTTTCTCCTAGACTGTGATGTCCGCTAAAATAATCAGAGACCCGGCTCTGATACCAATTGTTGGCCCAGATGGCGATGTACGCGGACAAGAAGGGGGGGTTGAATTGTCCCCCACGAGATATGAGAAATTTTAAACCTACTAAATTAATTTCAGCGGAATTAAAATAACTATGTTAGTTAAACTAAACTGAAATGACATTTAAGTTCTCTCAATCTTTCCGATCTCACACGAATAGCCTATGCAAAGATCGATTGAACTTTCATTAAATACAGATAGCAGACGAGCGATGTGTGATGATGCAATGAATAAAAATCTCTAAAATAGCCTGTGAACGGAGATAGGAGAAATGGACAACCACACAGGCAAACCACAAGGAACACAAAGATTTTTAGGTGGTTCGGCCGGACCTACCCATCCGCCTACATCCACCCCTCACCAAACTTTTGTGAGGCTTCACTAACACGCTACAAACGTAGCAACCACGGGGACGAACCCCAACACTACACACACGCTGCTTCTACAACAATCCACACACACGAGGCCTGGGCCCAGAACGCTGCCACCGCAGTACACTCCCACACGTTCGGGGAACTCACCCCGCACTAAAACCACACACGGAGATGCAGCTCTGCACACCCACACACGATCGCACACTGGTGATCAGCCAGTCAATATTTCAATGTTCAAAATAAAATATAAAATCTCAATGACATCCAAACAAAGGATAGAACATGGAAAACATCTTAAATAAGCTAGGAACAGATGCAGATATTTTCCCCTTTGTAAACTTCTCAAATCTCCAAGTTGATGTCGACGGTTGCTCGCGATATTGACATCATAGGATTCCTCGCTTCATTCCGCTTGCTATCTTCTTCATCAACGAGCTCTGAATCTCGATAGAAATAGATCAAATCTGGCGTTGAAGTCCTCTCGAGCTCCTCTCTTTCTCTCCTGCACAAGATAGCACGATATTAGCCAAAGGAGATGTTTAGAACCACAAATTCGTAGCACATATATAGCAGAAGATTAGATGGACAAAAAGACCATGAAGCCCCTTGTAAAAACCCTTAGAAACAATCATAACATGTTTGCAATAACCCTAGGGGCATTCCAGTAAAGTTTGAGGCCAAACAGACTGTGTTTAATGGGTTATGAACTGGGTTCGAAAAACTCGTTTCGGACTGTCCAGAAAAGTGTCGACTCTTAGAGTCGACACTTTTTACACAGGGTTCTGTCCAAGCCAAAAAACCAGAACACAGCAGAAAAAGTGTCAACTCTTAGAGTCAACACTTTTTGTCCTATGTTCTGCCAAGGGCAAAAATAGCACCCTGCTAGGAAAGAGTCGACTCTTAGATTCGACTCTTGCCTTGCCCAGGCCAATTCTGCCCAAGGTAGCTCATGCAAGAGTGGGGTGTCGACTCCATGAAACGACCCCTTCACTGACATGATTTAAATATGCTTTAAACACATTTAAAAACCCAATTTTCCTCAACCAAAAGTTAAAATCAAATAACCATGCATTGAAACAATGTTTGGACATCATTCAAACCATAAACCATCAAGTTTTATATGAAAACATTAAACACATTACCATCTCAAGAACCTCCTAAAGAATATGCATAAAACACTTTGAAGGCTTTAACACCCCATGAAGTATATGCCTGAAAACACTCTCAAACCATCAAATTCTTAACTAAAGATGAAATCATTTAGATATGTATATGAGCAATTTATGTGAACACCACATAACCCAATTTCACCATGAATGATCTAAAGATTTAAACACATTATGAGCATGAATGTAAACACCTTGAGCATGAATGTAAACATTAAATCATGCAAACCAACAAAGCCATTTCTTCCAAGCATTTCTTCCACACACACACACACAATATTTTGTTATCATCAAAACATTGCCAAAATCAATATGCACAACAAGATGGACATTAAGAATTAAAAGCGGCTTGAAGAACGAAACTCAACTGGGCTTTTTGTGTGTGCAAATTAAATGTGTGTAGCAGTTTGATTAGATTGAGTGTGTAATAGTGTCAATTTAACCTGTAAATGGAGATAGAGAAAATGGACAATCACACATGCATTCAGATATGGACACGATGATTTTTAAGGTGGTTCGGGACCACAACGGGCTCCATATACGTCCACCCCTCACTCAGCTGAGTGAGGCTTCACTACTGTAAAACTAACACGGGGATAAATCCCCACGCACACAGAGCCAAGCTCCACACACGCACGACGACGCCTGCACACACACACGGGAGAAAACTCCCAACCACACACGGGGAACAATCCCCAAACTACACGGGGATATCCACCGCACAAGATGACACACACGCGTCAACACAGACACTCGGAGAACCCACTCTTTGCACTCACACACATAGTATGTTTGTTTAGAAAAACAAAAACATATTCAGATGAATACATTCAAGCCCAAGATATGCTAGAAAGACTAAAAACAAGAAACCCATCATGTATAGAATTCTCCATTTCTAGATGCTCCTGACATTCTAGTTGTCGTAGACTGATGGTGACAATTTCAGCATCATCTCGATCCTCTCTTCATTCCGCTCCTCTTTCTCTTCTTCCACGAGCTTCAGAAATGTCTCCAAGTAGATCAAAACCCCATCTCTAGTTCTCCTTTTCTCCTGTTGTGACCCCTCTGTGTTGATGATGTTGACTTATACTTAAAACATCTTGTTTTGATTGATTGGAAACTGCTTATGCTTTGATGAAATTGTTTTATCAGATTCTCTATGTGTTCTATGCATCTTACAGGTTTACACATAGCACACACACTCAAAGTATACACATTGCATGTGTCTGTTTAGAAGTCCATACATCGTTCATTCATGTGCACAGCTCGTGGACAAAGTTTATACATTGGACTTGAGCATATAGGAAATCTGCACATTGCATGTGAGCATCATGCTAAGTCTATACACTACAGGGTAAAACCCAAAGTCTAGACATTGCAGCATTGCATGCTCGAGTTCAAAGTCTATACATTCATTCACTGTAGCTTGCATTGCATAAACTCTGTACAGCCGATCATCTTCCTCAGCGTCTCAATTGGACTAAGGCTGCAACGGCTAAGGATGTACATGGCATCGTCTCATGCAGCATCTCAGTCAAGTCTGTACAGCCGTCTGCATTGGTTCAAGTCTAGACATTGCACTGTTGCATCCACCGTCTCACTCAGCGTCTTAGGCTTGCAAAGTCCATACATTGGTCGGTGGAATGTCATTACATTGGCTTCAAGACTCTCGAGTCTATACATCCACAGTGGAACCCCAAGTCTATACATCGCATCATATTGTTCATGCAGTGTCTTGGTGAAGTCTATACATCGTTTCACTATACAGGTCCATACATTGCATTGCATTGGCTAAGTGTGTACATCGTCCGTCTCATTTAGAGTCTAAGGCAAAGTCTGTACAGCCATGCGTCTCAAGTTGCGTCTCAATGCAGCGTCTTGTTGAAGTCCAAGTCTGTACAGTGGACCGTCTCAATTAGCGTCTTATACATTGGAGCAAAGTCTGTACAACCATCAGTGATCTTCCAAGTATATACATCCATCGTCTCAATTTACGTCTCATTGAAAGTCCATACAGTGCACTATGCATCCTTCGTTGAGCTTCCAAGTCTATACATTGAAGCAAGATATGTACAGCCATCAGTGATCTTCCAAGTATGTACATCCAACTGTTCATCTTCGAAGTCTGTACATTGTAAGTTTTACCTACGTTTTCCTTCAAGTCTATACATCAGTAATTTTACCGTCGTTTCCCTTGAAGTCTATACACTGATCGCTTTACCGTCGTTTCCATTGGAAGTCCATACATTCGCTGCTTATTTGTTCAAGCCTATACAGCCTTTCATTTTGAAAGTCTATACATCGGGAAGTCTTCACATTGACTGTTGAATGATATTCAAGTCTACACATCGGCACTGTAGCATGCATTTCATAAAGTCTATACATTGCATGCTTCACTCTAAGTCTATACACTCGTGAGTGTTTCATCAAGTCTATACATTGGATGCTGTTCTTCAAAGTCTGTACATCGCATTTGTGTTGAAGGTTGCCTAAGTCTGTACAGCCGTTGGCTTCTTATATGAAGTCTACACATTGGGGTAAAGTGTATACATTGTTGTTTGCATTGTAAAGTCCATACATTGAAGTCTATACGTTGGCTTTGAACTAAAGTCTATACAGTGCACTTCATTTCAAAGTCCATACAGAGTCCGATACTTAAATTGATAATTCTATTTCGTCTATCTGACAGGGATTCTTCGAGAAGCTCTATGAAGGCACGTGATCCTAGGAAGGACGAGGTGCCCAGATGAGGACACGTGGATGCAGCCCAGCCAGGATGCTGCCAGGTGGTCGAAATGCCTCGGTTCTGGCAAAACTCCTTGGGCGGGAAATGTGGAAGACACGCGCCCTTATCCACCTACTGCTTATAAAAGGAAGTCTTCGTCCAACAGATGAAGACTGATCGAAGAAGTTGGCAAAGTCCATACAGTGAGCGAATAGCAGCAGAGAGCCACCGATCCACACAGAAGAAGAAAAAGAGAGAAGAAGAAAAGCAGAGAAGAAAAGAAAGAGGGATAGGAGAGATGTGTTGAGAGAGTGAGATTGAGATAGCGTTTGTTCGAGAGGTTGTGTCTCAGTCTCGTGGTTCAGAAACCAGAGCTGAGCATTGCTCATTAGAGCTACTTTCCCATTTGGGTTTTCATTGTCGTTTTGCTTCTGTCTTTCATATCCGAATTCCTGTTTCTTCAAGCTGTGAGTCAGCAGATTTGCAGTGGAAGTCTTCACTGGACGGGTTAAGCTGTATTTCCCCAGCAGTTGTAGAGGATCTGTTCCTCTGGTCGGCAAGCTGTAGTGCCCAGCGAAGCTGTGTATCAGCGGTTATAGGCCAAGCTGTATTGTCCAGCGGACGCAAGCTATGTTGCGCAGCAGTAAGCCATACTCGGTTGAGTGTGGGGTGGATGTAGGTCTTTGACTGAACCACCTAAAAATATTGGGTGTCTTGTGTTTGTATGATTTTCTATGAACTGTGTGCGACTGGTTGTCTTGTTTATTTTAAGAGCTTGATTCGCTTCTATTGAAATCTAGTATCCGGGTTAGTGATTTAGCAGATTTGCTTATATTCCGCATTTGAACCTTACATTGGTTTTTTAAATAGGCATTCGATCTATTCACCCCCCTCTAGATCCACATTTCGTGGAGATAGACTACGTCCATCTAACTCAACACTTGGTATCAGAGCCACACTCTTCTACAGGGACTCATCGCCCGAAGAGGATAGGCAGAGATGGATGCTCGAGGGATAATAGCTGAAGGTCACTCAACAACGAAGCCCCCATTCTTCGATGGATCTAACTACGCATACTGGAAGAATCGTATGCAAGTGTTTCTGAGGGCTAAGGATTACGAGATCTGGAAGGTTGTCAGCATGGGACCTTATGAGCTGTCCCCGAATGAAGATGTCTGGACCAAGGAGGAGATCAGAAGGCCCACGTTGAATTGGAGTGCCGTAAATGCCATCCAGTGCTCTCTGCACCCTACCGAATTCTCCCGCGTATCAGCCTGTAAATCAGCCAAGGAGATGTGAGATGCATTGGAAGTCATTCATGAGGGTACATCTCAAGTAAGAGAGCAGAAGGCCAATCTTCTTATATCCGAATACGAAGCCTTCAAGATGAAGCAGAATGAGACCATCAGCGAAATGTATTCTCGGTTGACTGTCATTACCAATGGTCTCAGAGGTCTAGGGAAACCTCAGATAGAATATGATGTGGTGAGGAAGATTCTGCGGTCCTTGACTCATGCTTGGCACACAAAAGCTACAGTGAAGGAGGAGTCAAGGGATTTGCGTAATACAAGAGCTGATGAGCTGATTGGCTCGCTAATGGCATATGAGATTAATATGCCAAGGACAGAAGAAGCTGAGAGGAAGAAGAAGCCGATAGCGCTGAAGGTTGGTTCAAGCAAATCCAACAAATCCAGCTCCAACAGTTCTTCATCATCAGAGGAGAGCCCGGATGAAGAAGATATGACTCGTTCTGAAATGGCCATGATGACCAGAGAATTCAGGCGATTTCTCAGAAAAGGAGCAGGACGATTCAGCCAAAAGAAATACAGTGGCGGCCGAAAGGATAAAAGGTATAAATCTAAACCTGCTAAGAAAATGGAAGCTAACGTTTGTTATCAATGCAGGAAACTGGGCCATCTGAAAGCTGACTGTCCAGACAATCAGAAATACAAGGACAAGTCAAAGAAGAAAAACAAGAAAGGAAAAGCAATGATCAGCACCTGGAGTGATGAAGATGAAGGCTCCTTCAGTAGCAGCTAAGATAGTGAAGCCGAATCTGAACAGCCCATTTGCCTTATGGCAACAAGCTTCGAGGATAGAGAGGAGGATTCAGATGAGGTAATCACTAGATTTGAAAACTTCACAATTGCTGATTGGGTAGATGCTTACCATGACATAGCTGATAGAGCTGATGATGTTAGAAAAGAGAATATGCATCTTAGAAGAAAAATCAATTCCATGCAAAATGATAAAACACTAACTGATAAAATTGCATGTTTGGAGTCTGAGAATGATAAATTGAAACTCACATGTTCTGAATTAGATGAAATCAAAAATGAGTTAAAAGCTTCTAGGGAAGAGAATGTGAGGCTTGAAAAAGAAATTGATGAATGGAAGCTGAAAATTCAGAAATGTGAGAGTGAAGTAAAAATTATTTCTGAAAAATATGAAGCTGTCCTCAATGTAAGTAATGAACTGAAAAGGTCTATTGATGAAATTCAGAAAGACAATGAGGATAAGCTGAAAACTATTGAGAAAATGACCCAAGGAACAGATAATCTAAATGCTTTGTTAGGGTCAAAAGTTAATTTCAGAAAAGAGGGCCTAGGATTTAATTAAGTGCAACTAAAACCTTTGGAATGAAAACTATTTCATTTGTTGCACAAAAAGAAAAAGGACCTCTAATTAGCATGAATTCAAACAATTCTGTGAATAAAGCTACTTATCTGAAAAAGATCAGTGCTAAGGAGAAGGGTAAACAAAAAGTCAGTGAGCCTAGTAGAGCTAGCACATCCAAGCAAAATCCTAGGGCTCAGACTCAGGTTAGGGGTCAACCTACACTGTCTCATAAACCCCATGTTAAGGTCACTAAGTCTCCACCATCATCACCACCTCTGAAGAAGACCCAATACAAACCTATGAATATGTCAGCAGGGTCCAAGGTGCAGGGGAGACAGAGTGCTGCTAGGAGTCAACCCAATCATCTCTACCAACCCAGAGTTTAGACCCATCACAACGCACAGTCAACCTATTTCAATAGGTCAGATTGGACTAGAACTCCGGGGAGGCGTACAGGTCTTGCATATCAGGCTGCACAATATCAAAGACCTTACACTAGCAATTGGGTTAATGGGTATGGCAACTGGACACCTAGGAACCAACAATTCTTTAGCAAACCCAGGAACTACTATGGCCAAAACTTTGTGAACACACCCTGGCCAAGGCACTGGCACAGAAGTAACAACACTGTCAATAATCATGCTGCTGCCAATAAGAAGAAGAACAACAAAAAGAAAAGGAACAACAACAGAAGAAAATCTGTAGGATCCACTGAACAAAATTCATTTAAACAAATGTGGATTCCGAAAAGCCTGCTTTCTTGCTTTGCTTCTAATTCATCTGTTATGGAGCCCAATCAGTCTTGGGTTCCAAACCTCTCTACCTAATTGTATATGCAGGTATGCCTGGCAGCCAAGAACAACTTGTGGTACTTGGATAGCGGCTGCTCTAGGCATATGACAAGAGATAAGGCCAAGTTCTGCATGCTGATTGAGAAACTAGGAGGCCTTGTCACCTTTGGAAGCAACACAAAGGGTAGGATTATTGGATCAGGTAAAATAGGTAAGTGCTCTACCTGCTGCATTGATGATGTTATGATGGTTGAAGGGTTAGCTTATAATCTACTTAGCTTCAGCCAGTTGTGTGATAAAGGATACAATATTTTATTTGATTCTCAATGCTGCAAGGTTTTTGAACCTGATTCTGAAAGTGTCAAATTTTTTGGAAAAAGAATAAATAATACATACATGATAGATTTAGATGACATTCAACATACTAACCTTTGCCTTACTGCCAGTAGAGAAGACTTAGCATTTTTATGGCATCGTAGATTAGGTCATGCTAGTTACACTGTTTTGCACAAACTAAATAAGCATGGCATGGTTAGAGGACTTCCTGAAGTTTCCTTCAAGAAAGAAAATAAAATCTGTGATGCATGCACTCAATCAAAGATAACTAGAAAGTCATTTAAGTCTAGAGCTGAAAATCTGTCTTCCAAACCCTATGAGCTGATACACATGGACCTTTTTGGGCCAACCAGATCTGTCAGCTTATCAGGGAGGAGGTATGGGTTTGTCATGGTAGATGACTTTTCTAGGTATACTTGGGTTTATTTCTTATCTAATAAGAGTGATGCTTTCTCAGAATTTCAGGAGTTCTATGTTAAAATAAATCAGAAAATTGAAAATATTTTGACTGATCATGGAGGTGAGTTTGAAAACTCATAGTTTGATGAATTCTGCAGGTCAAATGGAATCAACCATAGGTACTCCTCACCAAGGACACCTGAGCAGAATAGAGTTGTGGAGAGAAGGAACAGAACCCTAGTGGAGATGGGTCATACACTCCTTGTTGAAGGTGGTCTACCAAGGAAATTTTGGGCTGAAGTAGTGAACACTGCATGTTATGTAATTAACAGAGCCATGGTAAGACCTTCTACCCAGCAAACACCATATGAGATCTTAAAGGGTAAGAAACCTTCTATTGCTCATTTCAAGATTTTTGGATGTAAATGTTTTATTCATATAAATGATAAAAGAGACCTTGATAAATTTGAACCTAAAGGTGAACCAGGAATCTTTCTTGGTTATTCTGAAAACACCCGAGCATATAGAGTGTACAATCTGAACTCTAAAACTGTTGAAGAATCTCCACACATAGTTTTTGATGAATCCTTGGTAAATTCTAATGTTGGTCAATGCAGGAATGAAGACAATGGTGAAATTTTGAAGGAAGGAGATCCTGCAGACAAATCCGAGGATGAAGAAGGACATGAAGAGCTTAATGAAGAAGAGCCTACAGTTCAGGGGGACGTAAATTAAACACATGACAATTCAATTGTTAACATTAGATATCTTAAAGATCATCCTGTAGATAATGTAATTGGAAATCTGCATGACCCCCCGAGGACTAGAGGACACTTGAGAATTCAACATGAACTGAATGCTTATGCTTTTGTATCAAACACAGAACCCAAGTCCATTAACTGTGCTCTTCAAACTGTGCATTTGATTAATGCCATGCATGAGGAGCTCAATCAATTTGACAGGAATAAGGTGTGGCATTTGGTTCCACCTCCTGATCATGAAACGGTCATAGGGACTAAATGGGTGTTTAGAAATAAAACTGATGAATCAGGGAATGCTATTAAAAATAAAGCCAGACTTGTAGCTTAGTACAATAAGGAATTTGGAATAGACTTTGAAGAGTCTTTTGCCCCTGTAGCTAGGTTAGAAGCAATCAGAATCTTATTAGCTTATGCATGTTCCCTAGGAATAAATCTTCAGCAGATGGATGTGAAATCTACTTTTCTGAATGGGGAAATTAATGAGGATGTCTATGTGAGACAGCCTCCTGGGTTTGAATGTTTAGATTTCCCTAATCATGTTTACAAACTCAATAAAGCTCTCTATGGTTTAAAGCAAGCTCCTAGAGCTTGGTATGACAGGTTGAGCAAATTCCTCACCGACAAGAATTTCACAAGAGCTATAGTTGATCAAATATTGTTTACCAAGGTGAGTCATCCAGATATTCTTATTATTCATATTTATGTGGATGACATTGTGTTTGGGTCAACTAACCCCAAATTGTGTGAGGAATTCTCTCAAATTATGACTGATGAGTTTGAAATGAGTTCAATGGGTGAGCTCAAATTGTTTCTTGGACTGCATGTTACACAATCAAAGGATAGTACCTTTATCTCTTAGTCCAAGTACATAAAGAATCAATTGAAGAAGTAAAAAATGGACAACCTCAAGGAAATAGCTGCTCCAATGGGTATCTCAACAAATTTAGATGAAGATCCTAAAGGTAAACCAGTGGACCAAAAGCTATATAGAGGTATGATCGGATCCCTTCTTTATCTTACAGCATCTAGGCCTGATATTTAATTTGCAGTGTGTTTATGCTCTAGATTTCAGGCTAGTCCTAAAGAAACCCATTTTAAAGCTGTGAAAAGGATTTTTAGGTATTTACTAGGCACCCAAGAGCTAGGTCTTTGGTATCCTGCTAAGTGTGAGTTAGAGCTTCTAGCCTACACTGATGCAGACTATGCTAGGTGTCGAGTAGATAGAAAAAGCACTAGTGGCTATTGTCAATTCCTTGGTGGCTGTCTAGTGTCTTAGGCATTTAAGAAGCAACACACTGTAGCATTATCTACAGCTGAAGCTGAGTATGTTGCAGCATGTAATTGTGCTGCCCAAGTACTTTGGATTAAGCACCAACTGGCAGATTATCAGATAAATTTGGGATGTATTCCACTTTTATGTGATAATACTAGTGCTATATGCCTTGCTAAAAATCCTGTTCATCATTCTAGGACTAAGCACATAGAGATAAAACATCATTTTCTTAGAGATGATGTAAATAAAAAGGAGATTGAAATGAATTTCATAGAAACTGAAAATCAAATTGCTGATATTTTTACTAAGCCTTTTGGGAATGAAAGATTTAAATTTCTTAGAAGAGAACTTGACTTATGTAAATTTCAGCATGATGAATGATATGTTCAGCTGCCTTGAATAAAATTTCTGATTTGGACTTGCATCTGATAGCTTGAATAAACCTGTGGATGTTGAATGTGGCTTCACACTCATGATCATCATTGCATATCATTTAGTCATGATTGTGTCTAAGTTCTCTCTCATTCAATTCTTGCCATTCATTTGCAAAATTGCATGCATATAGACAGGGGGAGTTTCTGCTAGAAATTCAGAGTGTCTTCAACTTTCTTGAATTCATTCATCCTTTAATTCTGAATGTCGATTCTGACATTATGGCAATCTGTTAGTTAGTTCTGATTTCTAAGCAATAGAAAATGGACTTCTTCAGTTGTAAGAATTTGAATTGCTTAAGGACTGACCTAATAGTTTAAATTTTATAACTTTTTGGAGTTTAAAAATTGCAATCAGTATAGGAGTAAGCTGAAAATTGATAAAACTCTCAACCCTTATCTTATTTCATGTCAGACATAGCTAATCATATCTGAAATCATGTTAGAGAAGCTAAGTATGTGTATTGTTCTTAAACAAGTCATTCTGAAACATATAAAGGAGTAAAGGACAGCTAAGAAAGATATTGAAAAACATTGAAAATTATTGCAAAATAAAATTGGCAGAGCAATGACTGATAAATCACTGAGAAACTGAGTGATCCATCAAAGAAGTGGACAACACTTATGTCATGAGGTGTATCAGCTATCTCTGTATAAAATGATCAAAACAGTAGGGTGGTTTCATTGAGTACCTGGGGGTAACTGGCGTCTGATAAACGTGTACCCTCACACAAAAAGGTGTAAATCACTTTTATTGAGTTTGATCATGGCAGAATGGTCCATCATGTTGAGTATCTAGGGGTATTGGCATCTGATAAACGTATACCCTTATGCAAAAAGATAATGGCACCTGAATGCCCTTAATGAACTTGTATTGAAAATGCTGCTCCATAGAAAGAAATTTCATGAATGTCAATTTGTTTAGTTTCAATACATGACTTGGTATCGCTCAATCATTTTTTTTATGAGACTATGAAAGTAAGATATTTTGAAACTGACTCTCTCATACAAATGTGATTTTGGTTTATTATTTTATCATGCACAGCGAACTTATCTATTGATTGTAGTGCATGAACTCAAAATTTTATAGTCTTTAAACCAGCACTCTATCTGAAAGTAGTTTCTAAATTCATATACCTAAAGACTCTGTGCTTTAGAATGCTTATTCATGAACTACTTGTTCAGAATTCCAGTCAGATAACTTCTTGATCTTTCCCTTGCATTCCCTTTCCCTCCTCTTTGTTGATGGCAAAGGGGGAGAATATTGTCTAGGGGGAGAATATGTTGTCTGAATTCTGAATTCATTTACAGGGGGAGTCTGGGGCAGTAAGTTGCTTGCATTGTATAGCATGCATTCATAGCATCTGCATGTCAATCTGAATAACAAATCATGTTTTTCATCAAAATACATCTGTTTGACAGGATGTTGCTATTCTATTTAATAAGGGGTTGCCATCATCAAAAAGGGGGAGATTGTTGTGACCCCTCTGTGTTGATGATGTTGACTTATGCTTAAAACATCTTGTTTTGATTGATTGGCAACTGCTTATGCTTTGATGAAATTGTTTTATCAGATTGTCTATGTGTTCTATGCATCTTACAGGTTTACACATAGCACACACACTCAAAGTATACACATTGCATGTGTCTGTTTAGAAGTCCATACATCGTTCATTCATGTGCACAGCTCGTGGACAAAGTCTATACATTGGACTTGAGCATATAGGAAATCTGCACATTGCATGTGAGCATCATGCTAAGTCTATACACTACAGGGTAAAACCCAAAGTCTAGACATTGCTGCATTGAATGCTCGAGTTCAAAGTCTATACATTCATTCACTGTAGCTTGCATTGCATAAAGTATGTACAGCCGATCGTCTTTCTCAGCGTCTCAATTGGACTAAGGCTGCAACGGCTAAGTATATACATTGCATCGTCTCATGCAGCGTCTCAGTCAAGTCTGTACAGCCGTCTGCATTGGTTCAAGTCTAGACATTGCACTGTTACATCCACCGTCTCACTCAGCGTCTTAGGCTTGCAAAGTCCATACATTGGTCGGTGGAATGTCATTACATTGGCTTCAAGACTCTCGAGTCTATACATCCACAGTGGAACCCCAAGTCTGTACATCGCATCATGTTGTTCATGCAGTGTCTTGGTGAAGTCTATACATCGTTTCACTGTACAGGTCCATACATTGCATTACATTGCATTGGCTAAGTGTGTACATCGTTCATCTCATTTAGAGTCTAAGGCAAAGTCTGTACATCCATGCATCTCAAGTTGCGTCTCAATGCTGCATCTTGTTGAAGTCCAAGTCTGTACAGTGGACCGTCTCAATTAGCATTTTATACATTGGAGCAAAGTCTATACAGCCATCAGCGATCTTCCAAGTATATACATCCATCGTCTCAATTTGCGTCTCATTGGAAGTCCATACAGTGCACTATGCATCCTTCGTTGAACTTCCAAGTCTATACATTGAAGCAAGATATGTACAGCCATCAATGATCTTCAAAGTATGTACATCCAACTGTTCATCTTCGAAGTCTGTACATTGGAAGTTTTACCTACGTTTTCCTTCAAGTCTATATATCGGTAATTTTACCGTCGTTTCCCTTGAAGTCTATACACTGATCGCTTTACCGTCGTTTCCATTGAAAGTCCATACATTTGCTGCTTCTTTGTTCAAGCTTATACAGCCTTTCATTTTGAAAGTCTATACATCGGGAAGTCTTCACATTGGCTGTTGAATGATATTCAAGTCTACACATCGGCACTGTAGCATGCATTTCGTAAAGTCTATACATTGCATGCTTCACTCTAAGTCTATACACTCGTGAGTGTTTCATCAAGTCTATACATTGGATGCTGTTCTTCAAAGTCAGTACATCGCATTTGTGTTGAAGGTTGCCTAAGTCTGTACAGCCGTTGGCTTCTTTTATGAAGTCTACACATTGGGGTAAAGTGTATACATTGTTGTTTGCATTGTAAAGTCCATACATTGAAGTCTATACGTTGGCTTTGAACTAAAGTCTATACAGTGCACTTCATTTCAAAGTCTATACAGAGTTCGATACTTAAATTGATAATTCTATTTCGTCTATCTGACAGGGATTCTTCGAGAAGCTCTATGAAGGCACGTGATCCTAGGAAGGATGAGTTGCCCAGATGAGGACACGTGGATGCAGCCCAGCCAGGATGCTGCCAGGTGGTCGAAATGCCTCGGTTCTGGCGAAACTCCTTGGGCGGAAAATGTGGAAGCCACGCGCCCTTATCCACCTGCTGCTTATAAAAGGAAGTCTTCATCCAACAGATGAAGACTGATCGAAGAAGTTGGCAAAGTCCATACAGTGAGCGAATAGCAGCAGAGAGCCACCGATCCACACAGACGAAGAAAAAGAGAGAAGAAGAAAAGAAAGAGGGATAGGAGAGATGTGTTGAGAGAGTGAGATTGAGAGAGCGTTTGTTCGAGAGGTTGTGTCTCAGTCTCGTGGTTCAGAAACCAGAGCTGAGCATTGCTCATTAGAGCTACTTTCCCATTTGGGTTTTCATTTTCGTTTCGCTTCTGTCTTTCATTTCCAAATTCCTGTTTCTTCAAGCTGTGAGTCAGCGGATTTGCAGTGGAAGTCTCCACTGGACGGGTTAAGCTGTATTTCCCCAGCAGTTGCAGAGGATCTGTTCCTCTGGTCGGCAAGCTGTAGTGCCCAGCGAAGCTGTGTATCAGCGGTTAAAGGCCAAGCTATATTGCCCAGCGGACGCAAGCTATGTTGCGCAGCAGTAAGCCATACTCGGTTGAGTGTGGGGTGGATGTAGGTCTTTGACTGAACCACCTAAAAATATTGGGTGTCTTGTGTTTGTGTGGTTGTCTATGAACTGTGTGCGACTGGTTGTCTTGTTTATTTTAAGAGCTTGATTCGCTTCTGTTGAAATCTAGTATCCGGGTTAGTGATTTAGCAGATTTGCTTATATTCCGCATTTGAACCTTACATTGGTTTTTTAAATAGGCATTAGATCTATT
This sequence comes from Amorphophallus konjac, assembly GCA_022559845.1. NCBI lineage: Eukaryota > Viridiplantae > Streptophyta > Magnoliopsida > Alismatales > Araceae > Amorphophallus > Amorphophallus konjac. The sequence continues at coordinate 357,639,722 of CM040126.1, forward strand.
CACCCCCCTCTAGATCCACATTTCATGGAGATATACTGCATCCATCTAACTCAACATCTCCTTCTTGGCTTTCTTCTTCTACAAGATAGAAAATATTAGTTCATAGGGCTTATCTTTCGCAAATTTGGAATAGGAGTATATATAGAACCAAGAGAGTGCAAAAGACCCATATAGCCCTTCTAAAACATGTTAAAAACACCCTCATAGGTATGGGAATCATTTGGGGGCAATATGGTAACTTTTTTAAAAGTTTTCAATGGGTTTTAAACACTTTTGCAAGTCCTGTCCGGAAAGGGTCGACCCATGGGGTCGACCCCTGAGAATCCTCTGCCCAAAACACTACAAACAGAAACCAGACCTGGGGGGGGGTCAACCCATGAGGTCGACCCCTATGCAGTTTGTGCACAGGTTGGCCCAAAATAGTAGCAGGAACACTGGGGGTCGACCCTATGGGTCATCCCCTACCAGATTGGGTTAAAAACCCACACAACCTTCATTCTTCTCAAGGGTGAAAAGTGGTTTGATCTTACCATGTTCATCTAGGTTTTTGAAGGTTTAAAGTACCTTCCTTGAACCTGTAACAGCCCACAAAGTGGTTAGTTTCCATCAAACATTATGAATATTAACTTACCCAATAATCTCACCTTACATTGTGAATATGAAATGTAGAGATATCAACCAATGACATTTGATATACAAGCATGTCAACCATCAATTTCAACCTGAAAAATATGACTAAACAATTGATTTGCATGAGGATCAAAGTTTATGCATCAAGAATAATACATTAGACTTGTTCACTCAAAATGCTTCATTGAACTCACTTAAAACATGTTTTAAAGTTCTACTCGTAACCACCCTTGGAGTCATATGCATGATGAAACAAGCTCTTAACTCTCATTCATGAAAACTCAATCAAACTATTTTCACACAATGCATCTTCTAGCAAGTCTTTCACTCATATCAAATGAAGCTTAACAAAGTATACTGATCTCATGATGAAGCTCATAAACAACTTGACATGGTTACATAGACCAAATGCAGCCTTCTTGGAATTTCGGATGTGTAGTCCATGAGACTCATGCATCACACACACACATGCAACTATGCATTCTTGCAAGCATGTTTCCACATCCATTCTCAATCAGTGCAAATCTGTCTCAAACATACTCCAATGATAAATGCACCATTAAAAAATCTTTTGACAAATAGTAAAGAAACACTTTGTAATCATCGAAATCACACACTCAACACGGATCATGGGTCATTATAGAGGGAGAGGAAAAGGGACGGTTCTACAAATCTTGGATTTTTATGATTTTTTTCCTTGAATTTTTGTGACTTGCGCAACGTGTAGGGGAGAGAGAATCTCCTCCTTGTGTCTTGTGCTTCAATGTAGTACGCCACTCGCCATGTGGAGTGGTTCCAAACTTAATGTAGGACTTCTTCTCGATCGATTCCGTATACCTTGTGAGTTGCAAAGAGCTTGTTTCTTGCAAGATGAACTTGTTGCGTGGATATTTCCATCATTTCAAATACCCTACGAAATTTTTCTTAGACTTGTATATGACCCGATGTGGGTATTTTGGTTGTTTCGAATACCCGTTGGAAAGTTTCTGGGATTTATATTTAATCCAATGTGGGTATTTTGGTTGTTTCGAATACCTGTCAGAAAGTTCTCGAGATTTGTATTTAACCTGGTGTGGGTATTTTGGTTGTTCTGAAATTCATAGTTGGCCCGGCATCATGATGACACAGACTTTGTGTCCTTTGTGGCCGTCACAAGATTAATCTAACTTTTATTTATCCCGGTTGATTCGAGAGGGAAAAAATAAGGGGTTCAACACACACACATCTTCATGATCGAGTACCGACACTTAAATGGACTCGAGCTACATACACTTGCAGCTCGATTTGATGGCACTTCTCATTGATGTATCATCTTTGTTCTCACGTACTCACGTTCGCATCGTCTTTAAATAAGTGTAAAAAAAGTTGGGGCTAATTGGCCAAAATTTTACACATAAAATGATAGGAGATGCCTTAAGGTGAGTATATTTCTAGGAGGGAGGTAGAATTTACAACACAGACCGTAAAGAGAAGAGAGACATGCAGGTCTCATTATCAATCAATATAAAACATCAAACAATCACAACTAAGTGATGTCCAAGATCACCCAATGATCGCACCTATGTCATACTAAAATAACATTTATATTTTCTCAAAATAAAATAAATTTTGGCTATAAAACATGAGTTTAAATCAAAATCGGTGTTATTATTTTGAAAATTATGTTAACATGATCTCATCAAATAAGTAAAGCATCCAAAGTCATAATTTTACACATGTAATTTTTGTAGATTTTTTTAAATCACAACATTAATTTAAATAGAACACTTTTATTTATAGAAATTTTCTAACAGCTCAAAAGGAGGAAACTTTTCAAAAATAAAATTTCACAAATATTATTCTGCAAATCGCGGCAATCCAGACATGGGAGGATGAAATTTGGAATTGGAGGGCTGAGGGTGGCTCAATGCGCCCTGGTGCACAATCCAGGGCCATCTGGACCACTGCGACTGGTGGCGGGTCTGGGTTTGGACCAAGGCGCAGTGCGCCGTCACATCCTCCTCCCCCCTTCCGATCAAGATTTCTAGAAACTCTAAGCGATGCCGCCGCCGACACCGCCGCCTGGCCATGCGGAGTGATATCTCCCATCCCATGGGGACAGACCAAGCACGAAAAATCCCAAAAAATCCACTACGAAAATACATGAAAATTTTAAAACAAATAAGAATCATAACGAACAATCTGATTCTGATAGCACTATAACGATCCGACATGGTATAGCAATAAACGTAGTGAAATAAAATTGTTATCCACGTACGTTGTTGTCCGTTAAGAATCATAGCGAACAATCTGATTCAGATACCACTATAATGATCTGGCATGGTATAACAATAAACGTAGCGAAATAAAATTGTTATCTAGGTCCGTTGTTGTCTATTCTGATTTTCGTTAATTTCTTACAAGTAGGGATCCGATTTTACCTATATAATACGCGGATCGTAGGGAAGTGAAAAATGAACCCACATGGTGGTAATAAACTGCACAAGTGTCTGATCTCTAGTGATATCTGTAGAGGCAGTGTAGATATATTTTCTCCTCTTACTTAAAGGAAGATGGTGTTATGAATAAATCAACATGCGATGAGTAAGTGAAAGATAATAAGAGGAGAACAGAAAATGAAAATGATCGTGATCGCCATCAAAGCGCCGAACGTGATGAACACGCCGTGCTTTGGAAAGGAAGGGGAGACACTCGCCTAGCTGCAGCACAGGGAAGATGAGCGGTTGATGAAGAACCGCCTATAGATGTACGGTCTTACGATAGACCGCCTAAGGGTGCTGCAGAAGATGCGGGAGGAAGCGCTCCTGGATGTTGAACGGCTCTGTAACGACCGCCGGACGAAGAAGAACGGCCGAAGATGCACCACACATCTCCTTGCACGGACAGAAGAGAACCGCTCGAGACCACCGAGGTAGAAGTCGCAAAGGGGTCCAACCTCCACCCTCTCCAGCCGGCCAGAGGGGATGGGCCTCGTGCTGATGATTGCTGACCTACAAAATAACGTAAAAACACACAGAAAACCTCAATTAGAACTGAATGGTGTAGTAACTACAAAACAATAAGGAGTGAACGTGACTAAGTGGAAAGGGGATACCTGGGGAGTTTTAGACCCCTAGGGTGTCAAAAACGTGGGTGGATGTGTGCATGATGATGAGAATGAAGAAAAACGTGGGGGAAAGTAGTGAAAGTAATGCAGACAATGAGAAATGACGAAAGCTATGAAACACAAACGACTCAAAATCGGACTACTCCCTAGACCGGAGGCTTGTATGGACGTAAAAAGCCTCCCTCCTTGGTGCTGGGTCACTTAAGAATGCGGCAGGGCTTCGCCGTCGACCAAAATCTCCCCCCCTTTTCAAGCTTGGCCTTTAGGGTCTATTTATAGAGCCTAGAAAGCCTAGCTCGACATTAGAGTTTAGAGTCATTTTTAAGTTGTGATTATCAAACGACAATCGTAGATAAATGAATCATCTTTTATCCAGTCGAAACGGCACTTAAAATGGTTGATTATCCGAGGATAAAATGATGAAAGAAGTTGGGGATAAAACCACGGATAAAAGGGATAAAATCAGTTGAAATTCAGGAATCGAACAGATGAACGGTCTTACGATAGACCGCTCAACAGGACGTGCGGCCATGTCCGGACCGTCCAACCCTGTCGGTGAAAATTCAAAATAAATCTGAAATAATCCAGATTATCCCTCGAACTGACCGAAACGTTCGCCGTTGGACTCTCATAGATGAACGGCTCCTATAAGACCATCCAAAAGTAGAGCGGCCAAGGACCCACCGTTCTATCCTTGTCGGTGATAATTCAATTATTTGGATAATTATCTGAGAAAACCATTGAGCGCAAGACTCTGAGATATAGGCGGTTACCATCCATCCGCCCATTATGTTGAACGGCTTAATTAGGACCGCATAAATTCTTGTCGGTGGAAATTCAGAAAATTAACCAAAATGTTCCAAAATATATGGATGGCCCATAGTCGACCGCACATGGATTGAGTGGTCGTGGGTGAACCGTGCGTGCACATGGACGTTGAAACTCATAACAAAGCCCAATCAACCAAAACCAAGGCCCATTAAACCCTGAAATGAAACAATCCTAGCCAAGGAGGGAGGCAACCTATAACACTGGCCCAAAACGTGCCCGAAAATAGACCCGATAAGTGATGGACAACTCGAGGCATAAACAAATGGGAGTAAGCGGAACGACTCAACTTATCGGCAAAAAATGAGTGTCAACAGATGCCCCTCCTTAACGTCCTCTTTGCAGGGGAGCGAGCGGAGGTGAAGCGAGAGTGACATGGAACATGGAGGTGAAGCGGAGATGCAGCGGAGTTGTCACGCCCCGAGCGCGGAAGATACCCGGAGATGCGCGACATGTCTATATCAATCATGTCAATCAGAGTGGTCGTGTATTCGACACAAAGACAGAGATCCGTAAAATAGCAAGATAACCCAATCCTTTATTTCATAATGGATAGACTATTACAAATCCAATACTCTGTTTAACAAAAAGGAAAAGAATACATATTTGACTCAAGAAACTATGGAAAAGACTAGACGACACTTGTAGAAGCTCTATCACTTTCACTCTTGACCATTCCCATCCGATTGACTTCCATCGTCGTCGGACTTACCTGAAAAGTAAAAAGGGACAAACGGAATGAGCGAACGCTCAGTAGGAAATTATATCTCAAGTACTAGCAAGGGGTTTAAGTAATTACATTTTCATGAATGCAATAAGGCTATGCATGCTCGCATGAAACGACAAGATAGAGAGAATGTAATATCAAGGAAATAAGATGAACTTATCATGAACTTTCAACAAGATATAAGTTATTCAAGATATTCAAGCAAGCACGTTTAACAAGTCATGTCAAGAACTTTGGCTATCATGTATTAAGCAAGTAAATTACCCTTTTTCGGGCCACGCATTTCATGTAAAGTCAAGTACGATTCAAGTACAAGATGTGTGTGGAATGTCCAATCAAGCAAGTCAAGTACTCGGTATAATGCCAGATACCTTATCATTTTAACTCCCATGGGCACAAGTACTTTCGGGTGCTCCTCCCAGGACCAGATCGGGCCCTATATGCGCAGGCATTTATCATGTGTTTTGACATCCACTCTTGTTTATAGCCATCATAGAATTTCAATAATCAAGCTTGTAGACACGTACGACAACTTTGATAGAATAGAGTCCAAAATATGACAAAGGACATAGAATGGCGATAATAACGGTATAATCACGATATCGATAAAACTAGGTAGAATATGGTTCCCTTAACTTAGGTACCATGACAAATCAATATGGACATTCTTTATATAGAATTGAGGTCCACATGAACAGTATATCAAAGTAAGATACCCTCATTCTTATCATAGAATTGGGGTTTACAAGAACGACATGATATGGCATGATATCATCATCCCATTAAAAATTTTCTTATGATATACTCTTTGTACAATCATAAGGGCCGGTATACCATGTTTCTTTAGAGTGACATGGCATCAATAGTGTAATGGGTTTTTAGGGTACAACCAGCTCAGTCGGCCTTGAGGGAATCCAAGGCTACGAGGAGTCTTACGGAGGTCTCTATGACTAACTCGCTAGTCCAAAGGAACGGAATGTCCAATGGAGAGCTTGTATGTCAATGAGAATTGAGTGTGATCGATAAAACACCGTGAAAAGTGGGACTATACTCACGGAGTGGAGAATAGTGCCGATATATATATATATATGTATAATATATAAACCATCGGTTAGCAATTCAGAGGAAAAATCAGTTTACAGTAAAATAACGACTTAGGTCAAGTCGTTTCTCAAGTAATTAACGCCTAACAGAAGGGCGTTTACATATGGTCCGTTTTGCAGAATTTTAATAATTCAATAATTTATCTAAAACGCGCCTTCGGAAGGGGCGTTTCTTCAGAAGTTGACGACTACTATAGCAGGCGTCTTTTTATTTACAATATTTTTCAGAACTTATTTATTTTCAGAAATAATCAAAAACGCGCCCTTGGTAGGGGCGTTAATCATTAAGTTCTTATTTTCACAGAATATATATTCCAGGATTTTAACAGATACGCGCCCTAGTAAGGGGCGTTTCTTTTTAATTCACGCCCTGTGATGGGACGTTACCACAGGGAAAACGACCTAGTCTAGATCGTGAATTCAAGAAATATCAGGAATTTACATGATCAGCAAGATTTGCACGATAATCAAGGATAACAATCATATAGTCATGACAGGAAAATTGGCAGGAATTTAAATGCAGTATATCAGATTTGATGTTTCATGTTTATTAGCTTTTAACCGTTAACAATTATTGATTTGATTTCATGTAATTGCATGGATAATCAGTTCTTAAGATTTACATGAAATTAACGCCTGTGTACAGGGCGTTAAATATGAAATTGACGACCTGGGAAGGGTCGTGACTTGCAAAGTAGCGCCCTAGTCTGGGGCGTGTATTTCATAGTCACGCCCTTAGTAAGGACGTTTCTTTCAAGAAATTAACAGAAAGTCGTTCAGAAACTATAGTAAACCAAACCATGTATATGCATGATAATTATTGTACTGTATCAATTTAGTTTGGGCTACAGTGACTTGAGAAAATCCTACCTTTAATGGTTGATTTGGTTTAATCGAAGGGACGAAGAATCCCGCTGGTAGCAGTAAGAAGAGAAGGTGATTGGGTTTGATGAGGATGGTGAAGATATTGATCTTCTGTCTTCAGGAACTTCACCCAACAATCGATCTGTAAGAAAAAGAAAAGAAGATGAGGAAGATGGGGACATAACCGTAGTTAGGAAAAGTTTTAGAAGAACCTTACCTATGTTCTTCACAGCGTGTGCTCTCTCTTCAACCTGTAAGAAGAGAAGGAGATGAAGAACGTTAGTTCTTCATACACTCGAAGCAGAAAGAAAGGAATAAGAAGAACAGTTCTGTTCTTCACTTACCGTCGCAGAGGCTTGAATCAAATAGGTTTAGGGTTTGTTCGATCAAGGCTATTTATAGGATTTTGGACGTCCTGTTAGGGTTAGTGTTCTAGTGGAAGTAATACTTCTATGATAGAGTTATTACCACGTTTGAACTCTTTCTAATGCTTATCACTTACCCTGGATAAGTTCTGGGTTCGAACGGTTCACGAACTGAATTAACGCCTTAGGTAAGGGCGTCGATTCTTTAATTAACGACCTAGTTCAGGTCGTTTCTTAAGAAACGTCTTGGATAAGGGCGTTCCTTGTTTTTGAAACACGCCCCATATATGGGCGTTTCTCTTACTTGCCTATTTGGTCGTGAGAGTTGACGACCGCACGTGTGGGCGTCCTTTCTTTAGTCACGCCTTTGATAGAGGCGTTTCTTTTTGAATTAACGCCCTAATAAGAGGCGTTATTTTAACTTTGTTTTACTTCGTCTAATTAATCCTATTCTCATTATCTGTATTACTACTGTAATATATATATGTTTTAATTTATTTCAAATATTCATTTATCAGGGTTGCTACACCCTCCCCCACTTAAAAAGAATTTGGTCCCCAAATTCAATATATATATAATTATACATGTGGAGATCGTAGAACATATACCTCTTAGAATAACTCGGGAAATCGTTTCTTCATAGATTCTTCGGTCTCCCATGTCGCTTCGCGTTCGGGATTCTTATTCCATTGCACCTTGAGCATGGGAATAACCTTATTCCTTAGAGCTCGTATTTCTCGATCCAAGATCTTCATAGGCTTCTGTTCATACGTGAGATCTTTCTGGATCACCAGATCTCCATGTTCAATAATATGAGATGGATCGTGCACGTACTTCTTCAACATGGATATGTGAAATACATTATGTACCTCGGACAATTGAGGAGGTAATGCGATGCGATAAGCAACCTCGCCAACTCTTTCGAGTATCTCAAATGGTCCGATGAATCTTGGCGTAAGCTTGCCCTTAACACCAAATCTTCGTATGCCACGTCCAGGCGATATCTTGAGAAATACATGATCTCCGATTTGGAATTCAAGATCTCTTCTTCTTGTATCTGCATAAGTCTTTTGTCTGGTCTGAGCAACTTGTAATCTTTCCCTGATTACTTGTATCTTCTCGGTTGTATCCCTTACCATGTCTGGACCTAATAGTTGTCTCTCTCCAACTTCGTTCCAACATATGGGAGATCAGCAACTCCTTCCGTATAAGGCTTCGAAAGGTGCCATTTGGATACTAGCTTGGTAGCTATTATTATATGCAAACTCAACTAAAGGTAAGTGATCATGCCAGCTTTCTCCAAAGTCAATAATGCATGCTCTCAGCATATCTTCAACAACTTGATTAGTTTGCTCGGTCTGACCATCCGTTTGTGGGTGAAAAGCAGTACTAAAGTTGAGCCTTGTCCCCAACGAATGTTGTAATCCCTTCCAAAAATGAGAAGTAAAACGGGGATCTCTATCAGACACGATTGAGACAGGAATTCCATGTATCCTGACTATTTCTTTGATGTATAGTGCAGCTAGCACATCAATTGACCATCGACTTTTGATTGGCAAGAAATGTGCCGATTTAGTCAATCGGTCAATGATAACCCAGATTCCATCATGTCCTCCTTTAGATTTAGACAAACCCATGATGAAGTCCATACCAATATCCTCCCATTTCCACTTAGGAATATCTAGAGGATGTAGTTTTCCCGCAGGCTTATGGTGTTCCGCCTTGACCTGTTGGCATGTGAGACAGCGTGATACATAGTCCGCTATTTCTCTTTTCATATTAGGCCACCAAAAGTTCCTCTTTACATCTTGGTACATTTTGGTTGATCCTGGATGAATAGTGTACCTTGATCGGTGAGCTTCATCTAAGATCTTCTTCTTTAATTCCGGACAATCAGGTATACAAGTTCTATCTTTGAATGATAATCTTCCATCAGAAGTTAGTTGAAAATCAGATTGTCCTTCTAATCTGCCCTTGATTTCTACTAACATAGGATCATCATCCTGAAGTGTTTGTATCTTAGATAACAAATCTGACTGTATGCTTACATGAGATAGTGTGACAAATTTGGATTCCGTGTCCAAGCTTATATTGAGCTCGGAGAATTGTTCAAGTAACCTCCATTCTTGCATCATGCAATTTGCTATCATTGCTCTCGGCTTTCGACTAAGGGCGTCAGCAACATAATTACCCTTTCCGGGATGGTATTGTATACTGAAGTCGAAGTCCTTGAGATATTCTAGCCAGCGTCTTTGTCTCATGTTTAGCTCCTTTTGTGAAAATAGATATTTGAGACTTTTGTGATCGGAGTATACAGTAAACTGTGCCCCATATAAGTAGTGCCTCCATATCTTTAGGGCAAATACTACCGCGGCCAGTTCTAAGTCATGGACGGGGTAATTCTCCTCATGCTTCTTCAGCTGACGTGAAGAGTATGCTATGACCTTTCCTTGTTGCATTAGAACACATCCGAGGCCAATGCCAGAAGCATCAGTGTAGACCTCGAATTTCTCTCCTTCAATTGGTAGGGCTAAGACCGGAGCTGTAGTGAGATGATCCTTGAGAGTTTGGAAACTGCTTTCACATTCCTCACTCCATTCATATCGGATCTCCTTACGAGTTAACCTTGTAAGGGGCACGGCGATCTTAGAGAAATCTTTGATGAATCGCCGATAATAGCCTGCAAGACCTAAGAAACTTCTGATCTCGCTTGCATTAGTGGGTCTTTCCCAGTTTCTCACAGCTTCAACTTTTGACGGATCTACAGATAATCCGTCCTTTGATATGACATGCCCGAGAAAAGCCACTTCTTCAAGCCAGAACTCGCATTTGCTGAGTTTAGCATATAATTGATTTGTCCTCAAGACTTGCAATGCAATCCTCAAATGCTCTTCATGTTCTTCCTTAGTCTTAGAATATATCAATATATCATCAATGAAGACTACTATGAATTGATCCAAGTAAGGCCTGAATATGCTATTCATTAACTGCATAAAGGCAGCAGGGGCATTTGTTAGTCCAAAAGGCATAACAACAAATTCGTAATGGCCATACCTGCTTCTGAATGCGGTCTTGTGAATGTCATCGTCCTTGATTCTTAATTGATGGTATCCCGACCTGAGATCAATCTTGGAAAAATATTTGGATCCTGAAATCTGATCAAATAATTCATCGATTCTCGGCAGTGGATACTTGTTCTTGATAGTAAGATGATTCAATTGTCGATAGTCGATACACAATCTCATGGATCCATCCTTCTTCTTTACAAATAAGACTGGTGCTCCCCACGGGGAAGTACTTGGTCTAATAAACCCCTTTCGGATTAGTTCCATCAACTGCTCCTTCAACTCCTTGAGTTCAGCAGGGGACATTCTATATGGTGCCTTTGAAACGGGACCAGCACCAGGGACTAAGTCGATGGTAAAGGCCACATCTCTTTGCGGGGGTAATCCCGGCAATTCTTCCGGAAATACGTCTGGGAATTCTCGTATTACTTGAACGTCTTCTATCTTGGTTTCCTTAGCTTCTTTAATAGTGACAAAAGCAAGGAAGGATACACATCCTTTCTTGACGAGCTTGCTTGCTCGAAGAGCCGAGATAAGAGGGGATTTGCTTCGACTCTTAGGACTAGTATAAGTCAGTTCCGGAAATTCCTTGAAAACAATCTTGCTATCACGGCAATCAACCGTTGCCTGGTATTTGGATAACCAATCTGCTCCTAGTATAACATCATACTCTTTTAGATCTAAGCAGATAAGATCAATAGGAAAATTCTTTCCTCGAACCAATACCTCACAGTTTTGGTAATGATGTGTGATATCCGTCTCGTTTCCGAGAGGAGTAGACAATATTAACTTCATCCATTCTGGTTCTAGAGGTAATGGGTCAGCAAACTTCTTGGAAATAATGGAATGCGATGCACCCGTATCAAATAAGACATGTGCATATTTGGAACAAATTTTTAATGTACCTTCCACCAATCCGCCTTCTTCTTCTGGTTCGGTCTCTTGGATTGCATGAAGACGCGCGTTCCTTGTCACTGGGCGTTTACCCTCACCGTCTTGGTCATTCATTAATGGACAATCGGGAATCCGATGTTCACGACTCCCACAACGGAGACATGCTCCTAATTTCCTCCAGCATTCTTCTGTTTTGTGACCAGCCTTGTCACAATGCTTGCATATTACGTTTGAAGGTGTAGTGGTGATAGAGAAAGGCTTGGATTTCTTGAACTTCTGATCTTGAGAGGAAGAACCTCCATTATTGGGCCTCTTCTTAAAGTTGGGTTTAAAAGAACCCGAACTTGTGACTTGCTCCTTTTTGTCTTTCCCACGGATCCTATCAGATAGTTCCGTGGCATCTTCAAGCAACTGAGCTCGGCGCACTATTTCAGTATAAACTTGAATATCCATAGGCGCCAGTTGAGTAATGTAGTGGGGCCTAAGCCCATTGAGAAATCTACGGGCTTTCATCTTTTCCGTGCTAATTAAATGCTTAGCATATCTAGACAGTCTAGAGAACTGTGCTTCATAATCAGCCACCGATAAAGATCTTTGCTTTAATGCGGCAAATTCGGCGGCCTTCTTTTCCTGGACCCTATCAGAGAAATATTTGGCGTTGAAATATTCAACGAATTCTCCCCATGTAACTTGAGTTGGGTCTATAGTAGCTTCAATCGACTCCCACCAGCATCTAGCATCCTTTTCTAACTGGAAAGTAGCTAATAAGACTTTGTCCTGATCCGTGCATTGCATGACACGGAATATACGTTCAATCTCCCGAACCCAATGCTCGGCATCGTCTGGATCGGTCGATCCCATGAACTTCGGGGGATTCATATTCTTGAATACTTGGTGTAAGCTTCCAGCTCGTGGAGCACCACCTTGTGCTACCTGTTGTAGCACTTGGGTCATCCCTTGAAGGGTACGCTGCATGTTGCGCCATTGAGCACGTTCGGCAGCCATTATCCTACAATTACAATAGCTATGTTAGTATTATGTCACTATGATCTTATAAAGGACTCATTGATCATTTAACCCTTGGTTCTACCCACTCTCACTTGGTTAAAGGTTTTGAAACCTATCCTTGGACTTGGGTTTCCTAGGAATTGAATACCTTAGGCTCTGATACCACAAAGACTGTCACGCCCCGAGCGCGGAAGATACCCGGAGATGCGCGACGTGTCTATATCAATCATGTCAATCAGAGTGGTCGTGTATTCGACACAAAGACAGAGATGCGCAAAATAGCAAGATAACCCAATCCTTTATTTCATAATGGATAGACTATTACAAATCCAATACTCTGTTTAACAAAAAGGAAAAGAATACATATTTGACTCAAGAAACTATGGAAAAGACTAGACGACACTTGTAGAAGCTCTATCACTTTCACTCTTGACCATTCCCATCCGATTGACTTCCATCGTCGTCGGACTTACCTGAAAAGTAAAAAGGGACAAACGGAATGAGCGAACGCTCAGTAGGAAATTATATCTCAAGTACTAGCAAGGGGTTTAAGTAATTACATTTTCATGAATGCAATAAGGCTATGCATGCTCGCATGAAACGACAAGATAGAGAGAATGTAATATCAAGGAAATAAGATGAACTTATCATGAACTTTCAACAAGATACAAGTTATTCAAGATATTCAAGCAAGCACGTTTAACAAGTCATGTCAAGAACTTTGGCTATCATGTATTAAGCAAGTAAATTACCCTTTTTCGGGCCACGCATTTCATGTAAAGTCAAGTACGATTCAAGTACAAGATGTGTGTGGAATGTCCAATCAAGCAAGTCAAGTACTCGGTATAATGCCAGATACCTTATCATTTTAACTCCCATGGGCACAAGTACTTTCGGGTGCTCCTCCCAGGACCAGATCGGGCCCTATATGCGCAGGCATTTATCATATGTTTTGGCATCCACTCTTGTTTATAGCCATCATAGAATTTCAATAATCAAGCTTGTAGACACGTACGACAACTTTGATAGAATAGAGTCCAAAATATGACAAAGGACATAGAATGGCGATAATAACGGTATAATCACGATATCGATAAAACTAGGTAGAATATGGTTCCCTTAACTTAGGTACCATGACAAATCAATATGGACATTCTTTATATAGAATTGAGGTCCACATGAACAGTATATCAAAGTAAGATACCCGCATTCTTATCATAGAATTGGGGTTTACAAGAACGACATGATATGGCATGATATCATCATCCCATTAAAAATTTTCTTATGATATACTCTTTGTACAATCATAAGGGCCGGTATACCATGTTTCTTTAGAGTGACATGGCATCAATAGTGTAATGGGTTTTTAAGGTACAACCAGCTCAGTCGGCCTTGAGGGAATCCAAGGCTACGAGGAGTCTTACGGAGGTCTCTATGACTAACTCGCTAGTCCAAAGGAACGGAATGTCCAATGGAGAGCTTGTATGTCAATGAGAATTGAGTGTGATCGATAAAACACCGTGAAAAGTGGGACTATACTCACGGAGTGGAGAATAGTGCCGATATATATATATATATATATATATATATATGTATAATATATAAACCATCGGTTAGCAATTCAGAGGAAAAATCAGTTTACAGTAAAATAACGACTTAGGTCAAGTCGTTTCTCAAGTAATTAACGCCTAACAGAAGGGCGTTTACATATGGTCCGTTTTGCAGAATTTTCAATAATTCAATAATTTATCTAAAACGCGCCTTCGGAAGGGGCGTTTCTTCAGAAGTTGACGACTACTATAGCAGGCGTCTTTTTATTTACAATATTTTTCAGAACTTATTTATTTTCAGAAATAATCAAAAACGCGCCCTTGGTAGGGGCGTTAATCATTAAGTTCTTATTTTCACAGAATATATATTCCAGGATTTTAACAGATACGCGCCCTAGTAAGGGGCGTTTCTTTTTAATTCACGCCCTGTGATGGGACGTTACCACAGGGAAAACGACCTAGTCTAGGTCGTGAATTCAAGAAATATCAGGAATTTACATGATCAGCAAGATTTGCACGATAATCAAGGATAACAATCATATAGTCATGACAGGAAAATTGGCAGGAATTTAAATGCAGTATATCAGATTTGATGTTTCATGTTTATTGGCTTTTAACCGTTAACAATTATTGATTTGATTTCATGTAATTGCATGGATAATCAGTTCTTAAGATTTACATGAAATTAACGCCTGTGTACAGGGCGTTAAATATGAAATTGACGACCTGGGAAGGGTCGTGACTTGCAAAGTAGCGCCCTAGTCTGGGGCGTGTATTTCATAGTCACGCCCTTAGTAAGGACGTTTCTTTCAAGAAATTAACAGAAAGTCGTTCAGAAACTATAGTAAACCAAACCATGTATATGCATGATAATTATTGTACTGTATCAATTTAGTTTGGGCTACAGTGACTTGAGAAAATCCTACCTTTAATGGTTGATTTGGTTTAATCGAAGGGACGAAGAATCCCGCTGGTAGCAGTAAGAAGAGAAGGTGATTGGGTTTGATGAGGATGGTGAAGATATTGATCTTCTGTCTTCAGGAACTTCACCCAACAATCGATCTGTAAGAAAAAGAAAAGAAGATGAGGAAGATGGGGACATAACCGTAGTTAGGAAAAGTTTTAGAAGAACCTTACCTATGTTCTTCACAGCGTGTGCTCTCTCTTCAACCTGTAAGAAGAGAAGGAGATGAAGAACGTTAGTTCTTCATACACTCGAAGCAGAAAGAAAGGAATAAGAAGAATAGTTCTGTTCTTCACTTACCGTCGCAGAGGCTTGAATCAAATAGGTTTAGGGTTTGTTCGATCAAGGCTATTTATAGGATTTTGGACGTCCTGTTAGGGTTAGTGTTCTAGTGGAAGTAATACTTCTATGATAGAGTTATTACCACGTTTGAACTCTTTCTAATGCTTATCACTTACCCTGGATAAGTTCTGGGTTCGAACGGTTCACGAACTGAATTAACGCCTTAGGTAAGGGCGTCGATTCTTTAATTAACGACCTAGTTCAGGTCGTTTCTTAAGAAACGTCTTGGATAAGGGCGTTCCTTGTTTTTGAAACACGCCCCATATATGGGCGTTTCTCTTACTTGCCTATTTGGTCGTGAGAGTTGACGACCGCACGTGTGGGCGTCCTTTCTTTAGTCACGCCTTTGATAGAGGCGTTTCTTTTTGAATTAACGCCCTAATAAGAGGCGTTATTTTAACTTTGTTTTACTTCGTCTAATTAATCCTATTCTCATTATCTGTATTACTACTGTAATATATATATATGTTTTAATTTATTTCAAATATTCATTTATCAGGGTTGCTACAGGAGTGGACCGAAAAAGCGGGCATTAAGGTAAAACGACACCCGTTTCTACCAACAAGTGACAGGAATCTTCCAGAAAACTTTGAGCCAAACGCAAGGGATGATTAAACCAAAAGCAACACCAGTCTAGAGAAACTAAACTAAATGAAATAAATCGACAAGACCAACCTCATGGGAGACACAATCCCGCGGTCCAATGAGGAGGCCACAAAAATAGGCATCAAAAGTAAAGGAAACAGGTCAAAGCTCCAGACGGGGACCTCTCAATCAACCAAACCAGGCGAATCGACCAAAGAGAACCTTCCAACTCAGAGTGGAATTAGTTCCTCTTACTCAAACACTGAACGTACAGCTGACCATCACTGATGGGACATTTTTCAAGCAAACCATGGGTCATGAAAGCCCAAAAGATTCGTATGATGCATGCTGGGCTAAAATAAAAGATATCGTTAAAACAAATGTGAAGAAAAATTAAAATATAAAATACTCGAGAATAATATTGCTAAGCTGGGGAAATCAGAGTCAAGATACCATCCGCAACCACAGCGTGCAGGACAGAACCATCCTCCCCGTGATATCCCAACCTAACGACCTATCCGAAGATTAAATACATGAACCTGGATCATCATCGTTTTTGTTGAAGGGGAACATCAGATCCTGGAACACGTAGATAACCAACTGATTCTCGAGATAATATAACACAATACCATATAGTAATGTAATAAGGGATGTAAGGATAGAAAGCTATATTTGACTTACCTGTGCAGGTAAAATGGCAAATGAAAGTTTGATGCTACTCATGAAATTGTTAACGAGATTTGCAATAATATCAAAATTCATCAATTTGAACATTTAAGTGCAGGCATAGGGGGCAAAACAATTTCAAACATGCACGGTTAAAATTCAACCGTCCAAAGAGAACGGTTATGGTAGAACCGTACATATCATAGAATTTGAACCGACTTAAGCATCCTACCGTTGACCATGAACGGCCATAGATCAACCGCTCAAACAATGGACGGTCTATCGTTAGACCGCACATCCTCTGCAACTTCGAAAAGCTAAACCCTTCGTCTCCCTCCACCGTAACCGATAGTGGGGAGAAACGAAGGGCAACCGAGCTCATTCCAACCCCCCCTCTCTCAACTCTCTCTTGCCCAAACTCTCAACCCTCCCTCTCACTCTCTATGCGTCAGAAGCACCAAGCCCGCCGCCCTGAGATGGCCGGAGGGGAGGCAACCACACCGCCGCCGTCGACCGCTGCCGCGGCAGCGAACATCGAAGGACCACCGCCGGTGGTGGTGCCGACGACGTCCACGGCCGAGGGGGGCGCGTCCCCACCACCGCCCGTAGCCGAGGAGGAAGCCGGAGTAGCCGCAGCGGAGGAAGAAGTTGCCATCGTCGGAGAAGATGCACCGGCGGAGAGGACGGCCAAAAAGCCACGGGACCCCGAGCTAGGAGCCGTAAAACTTCTCCCATTTCCATTTTTATTCCATGTTTAAGCCATGCATGTTAGTTTGGGGGTTTTAGAGGGCTAAAGAGGGCGGTTTGGGGGGCCATAGTGGCCTCCCTGCCGGTGGGGAACCGCCACCGTCGTCGGGGGAGACGACGGTGGGGCGGTTGTACAGAAACCGCAGAAACCAGAACACGCGGCCCTCATCAGACCGCTCAAACTCATACGGCTTGGGATAAACCGTTTAAACTTACACAACGATAGAACCGAACCAATTAATGACGGTGAGAGGCTCACCGTTCAAACAGTCAAACAGACCTCATCGGTCCGTGCAAAACCAAACATCGAATAACCATACAGTCCCTATAGGACCGTTCAAAGGGATGAGCGGCCTGTGTGTAACCGCGCTTCTCATAGAAAATTAAGTCTTGGTGATTTTATTTATATGACACAAAATGCTAAAATAAAATACTAAAATGCATTTAAAATGAATGAATGAATGCAGGGAAAGCGCAGGACCCGCACCTCGTGGCTGCAGGTCCGTGCAGTGTATTTAGCACTACCGGACTTCCAGAGAGAGAGGTTGGCTGCCATGGGGTTCGCCCCATTCCTGAGCGTTGAGGTGTGTCGGTTCGACGCAGCTCTGCTCTACGCCCTGCACGACCGCTGGGACCCAGTGAGTCGGACGTTCCTTTTCCCGTGGGGGCATATGGTCCCCACGCTGGAGGATGTGGCCAGGCTTACTGGCCTTCGAGTGCACGGGGCACTGGTTAGCGGGACCACTTTTCCTGACTACCGGGGGATGGCTGGGCTTAGAGTTACGGCGCCCTGAGAGGCAGTCGACCCTCCTACCCCCGGCTGGCCTCCAGGACAGCCTGGGCTTGCGACGGGCGGGAGTTGCAGTCGGCGAGCAGCCGGAGGAGCACTTGCAGTGGTTGGTAGAGCTAGCGCGATCGAGAGTAGCTACAGGGCCGGGAGCAGAGGAGGATAAAGTACTGTGACGGTTCCTGATGCTGATGTTCGGGTGACTCCTCTTCTCCACGAGAGCGGACGTGATGAGTTGACGGTTCCTTCCTTTCCTCGAGGAGCTGGAGCACGTCGGGGACTACGCCTGGGGAGCAGCAGTTCTCGCCTTCCTCTTCGACACACTGAGTTCGACGGCCCGTCGGACGATGCTCAGGGGCTTCTCCCCCTTACTCCAGGTACGACTCTTATCCTAGACCCAATTATGCAACTCTACATGCTTCCTAAATGCTGACACAACGCTGTGATGCAGGTGTGGGCCTACGTGTACCTACGTGGGCTGGGCAGAGGTGAGGAGACCTGTCCTGGGCTCCTGTCGATTGCACGGAGGTGGATAGCACCTCGGGAGATGACAGCCCTGAGACGATAGGTCCGGGAGCTGCAGGACGACCTGGACGCTCTACCGTACGCCTCGGTATACTCCTTAACTCAGAAAATGCAATTCTTATATGATGATGATGATGCTGACGTGACTTCTATTTCTTGCAGGTATGGTGGACACCTTACGCAGAGGAGGGCCAGGCGGACCAGCCTTGGGTGGTGGGCGCCCTCGCCTTCGCCGGATGAGACGTGTGGCTTCACTGCATGAATGTGGTGGAGCCACTACACTACAAGTTGGTGATGAGGACCATCGGGGTCCATCAGCCAGTGGTGGAGTTCCCAGCGCCTGAGAAGGCGGGGGAGCGAGTGACGAGGACGACGCGGGGCCAAGCGGCAGCATTTGATTGGTCGACGAGGAATGCTGTGCAGGTGGCCGACTGGACGGCTCTGGGGCGAGTGGTGACTGCCCAAGCGGAGAACGACTCGACGTACTACACCGCGTACGCCAGACACTACCGGGGCCAGGTGTTCCGGGGTGCCCACCGACCGGTACGACTTCTAAACTTAAACTCTATCTATTATGCTTATGATATGATGCACTGACACTTGGACTTCTAAATGCAGATTGACCCAGCGGGGTGACTAGCGGAGCTACAGGGGCTCCTACACTCCACTATCAGGGAGCGGGACGAGGCCCGACAGGCCCTGGCCTTACTGGTGAGTTTTCTAAACCCTAAAACTCTCTAAGTTATGCAAATGCTTATGATTACGATTATGCATGCGACTGACCTGGAGTTTTGGATGCAGCGCGTCGAGGGTACCCAGGGACAAGGGACTGACGCTCCTTCTTCTTCCTCTACCCAGACTCCTGTAGATTGGGCCGAGCGGGAGGCCGACTTCACTCGGATGGTAGCGTGGGCGAAGGCGGCCGAGGTGGCGCTCACCGAGAGGGTGCGTAAATCACTACACTTTCCCTTTATTATTTATGCTTATGATGTTAGTGTTGGTGTGCTACAGGCCAATTTCGGGTCGGGTAGGCTCAATAGTTGTACGATCTTGTTCATTATTAATAAAGTGCTATTTGAGCGTAAATATGCGACTGTGTTACTTTACGTTGTCCCTAGGATATGTGGTTGTAAAGTCAGCTCGAGATGGGATCTCGAACATGAGATTGACTTTACATGTACACATACCTTAAACTGTTCCTGGTTGGAGGGTAATCACTCGGGGACTTTGATTACCTATTAAACCAGTACACATGATGTGTCAGTGACCAGTCTCATGGTCATTGGTGCGGGGCACCAACACATATGTGTAGGTGTATGTCCTTGGAGGATGTACACTGAACTGATCCGCTATTGGATCTTCAGATGGTTGATTATACCTAATGTCAACTGAAGATCCAACGGTCTCAGTAGCATCGTTGGTCCTTTGACCTGAGACATTGATCGGATCTTACACGAGGACTGGAATGGTTTAATTACTTAGCTAAGTGACTTTAACCATAAGTCATGAGTTGCCGAGTCATTAACCACTCCAGGATACGTGTGAAGATCATCAATGGTCAAGAGGGGATCGCTCACTGTCGGGTATATATCAGACAGTTAATGGGTCATGACATTGACGCTCCGTTAAATCCCTGGCCAGGGTCGTGTGAGTTCGTTTAGAACGGACGTCATACACTTTAAGGGGGTCATAGTCAAATGGCACGATCATGGGGTTTGACAGAAACCGTACCCTCGATCGTACCAGACTCATAGAAGGAGCGAGGGATTATATCGATGCGGTAACTGTGGACTTACAGGTACCAGACAGGTTGGTTTAAACCCGGGGTCATCTAGGATCACGCGGATTTGCTTGACCCAACGTGATCAAAGGTTCGGAATAAATTAAACTATTGTTCGGCTCTAGTAGAAGCGAAGAATACGTTTAATTTACTTCTAATTAGGAATTAGAAGTTAATGGACCTTAAACTAGAGTGACTGTGGGCCTAGAGGATCACACACAATGGATTCTTGGGTGACGGATTATTATTATACGAGTGTATGTATTATTTCCATTTAATTCCTTTTGGAAAGGAGTGTAAACGGAGTTTAATACATATGTATAATATGAGATAGGACATATATACAGTTTTGGTCTTTTAGAACCCTTTTCTAATAAACCTAAACTCTATATATAGCCACATACGTGAGTTCATTCGAACTCTTGCTTCCTTCCTTCCCTTAAGCTAATAAGCATTAAGCTTAAGGGAGAGGATTAACCTCCCCCTTTCTCCCTCTTGCTCTCTCTCTCTCTCCTGAAGGTGATTGAGCTGGGGAAGGTCGTGCCGGGGAGGTACCGTCGCTGCGCAAGGATCCGTGTGGATCGTCTCTAGAGGCCGTACTCTTGTGCGGCTCAGTTTTTCTGCATCGGGCTTAGCGGACAGCGTCGTTCCGCGCAAGGTGAAACACGCAACCCGTAATTAGGGACGTAGAAACACCGATTAGAGCATAGATTAAGCTTTCCACAATACCGGGATCGGGCAAATTAAATTTTTGTTATCCGCTGCGTCGCCCGTAGGTGCTGTGCGAAACCTTACAGTGGTATCAGAGCCAGGTTTGCGCTCTGGTCGGTGTTTTTATCGCCGTTTAGAACCTTGTTTTAGGGGCAATAAAATCTTCAATTATAATTTGTAGAAGGGGATGTTGGACATCCCCGTTCTTCCAGGATGCTGGACATCCCTGGAGCAAAATTTAAAAAAAAAAATTTTTTTTATTGACCCGTTTGGGCGCACTGCGCCCGCCGCGTGCGCCGCGTGGGAGGCGCACGCGGCACCCGCGGTCAGCGCCTGTGGGCGCTGACTGCGGGGGCGGGCGGGGCGACGTTGGCGGCCGCGCCCCCCCTGCGGGGGCCGCGAAATAAATAATAAAAAAAGTTTTTTTATTAAAAATTTTGCTTATTATTATTTTAATTTATTGATGCATATATAAATATATATATTAGATCTATATATTAAAATGCACAGTAAATTAAATAGAATTTTAGCGAATAGGTTAAATAGTGTTATCTCAATGGTCAATGTCAAATGTTAATTTTTATTTAACCGTGTTGAATTTACCGAGGTGAGATAATTACTATTTACCTTGAGATAAAATAGTAATAATTGAAGTTACTTCAGTAAAATTTAAGTTTTTGAATTTTTAATTATTAGATAATTAGAAAATTCAAATTTTAAATTTTATTGAAGATAAATGTGAAAATTTTAATTATTTGGATTTTTAATTATTAGATAATTGTTAAATTCAAATTTTGAATTTTAGAAAATTACTAATTGAGGATAATTGCATTATTTTAAATTTATTTTCAAACAAAAATTATTGGATAATTAGTTTGAATTTAAATTTAAATTATTGGCATGTTTAAATTTTGAATTTAAATTTGATTATTGGATAATTAAATTTAAATTTAAATTTAATTAATTATCTCAATTAGATGCCCCTGTAGAAAATGATGGTTCTTTACGTGCTTTACTTTAATTACCTTGTATTGGCCTGCTTGTGTGTTTAATTTTAGTTAATCATGCTTTGATTTTTAAAATTAAACAAAGCTAGCCTGTTTTTGTTTGCACATCCTATTTTTAAATTCAAAAGTAAGGATTATTTTCAGAAAATAACCCTTGATTGATTTTATTTGAATGGGTTGGCAAGTGATCATGGACTTAGATTAATGTAATTAATTGGGGTCTGCGAACCTCCTTTCTCTCTCTGTTAAAATTCCAATGTACTTCTATCTTCCTCCGTTGTTGTACTCGCCCTAAGGGCTGCTGGAATTTGAGTCACATGTAATTTATTTTTCCGGCCTGCGCGCCGTGTAAAAGTTGTAATTGATGCGGCGTCGGAGTTTGAAAGTGCGGAGCACACCAGATGAGGACGATCCAGCTGCTTCGGAAGCGGGCCGGATGTCTTAGTTACATTAGGGTTAAAGTCCATGATCACTTGCGTTTATTTTGCATTGGATGCATTTATTTTGTGCAAACTACTAGGTACGGTAAATATATTGGATATATTTATATTACCACCTAGGGTGAGATCAAGATAAAATTAAATTCCCTCGCGATTAAATTTTAGATCTGGTAAGCGTGGCTCTAGGAGTCATCGTGGCCCTCCATCATTGTGGAGTGAATGAACATCTTCATTTCATGGATTTGTTGTGCTTTCCACAAGGTCCATGAGTTTGGGGACGGGATTAAACTCCAAGGCTCGGCCTCAATGGGGTGAGGAATTGAACTCGGACTTTGTTGTGCTTTCCACAAGGGTCGGGTCATGAACTCATTGCTATGTAGTAATGATGGTTAGATCTAACCGAGAATATCCTTTGTTGTGCTTTCCACAAGGGGATGATTTCTCGGGGGCCGAATATCGGATATTGCATTAGATGCAAGTGCTTGTTGACTGCCCTTGAGATGGTGTATGGCTTGTTGTGCTTTCCACAAGGTCGTACATCAGTCTCGTTGGGATTCCGACCCACTAGGTTGATCTCGTTGATCTCCCGTTCTATATACTGAGGGTTATATAGTTCGATCGAAAAATAGTGGGACTAACTAAGATAAGAAACCACATCTAAGTTAGAATTTGAACACATGCTTAGTTGTCTTTTATTTCTTATCCAGATTACAATGTCGTCGTCCAACCCCCTCCGCGGCATCTTGGATGCAAATAGATTAACTGGACCGAACTACTCGGATTGGTTGCGTAATCTACGCATAGTCCTTACCGCCGAAAAGATTGCGTACGTGTTGGACACGGTTCATTCTGAGCCAGCTCCTGATGCCGACGAGGGCGAGTTACTGGCTTATGCCAAGTGGTCTGAGGACTCCTCTCTTGCCCAATGTTACATGTTGGCCTCTATGGCTCCCGAGCTACAGAGGTAATTTGAAAAGACTGATTGTAGAAGTATACTTCTCAATCTACGCCAGCTCTTCGGGGAGCAGGGTAGGATTGAGAGGTATGACATCTCCAAAAGGCTTTTCAGGACACGGATGTCTGAGGGTTCTTCAGTACAGGCTCATGTATTGAAAATGATGGAGTGGATAGAGAGACTCAATGCACTGGGGTTCAAGTTGGATCTTGAACTGTGCATTGATCTTATACTCCAGTCATTGCCCGACTCCTTTTCTTCCTTCATCATAAACTTTAACATGAATAGAATTGATGCAACTCTCCCGAGCTGCTCAACATGTTAAAGAGTGCTGAAGGAACTATGCAGAAAGATAAACCATCTTCTTCTGTAATGATTATTGGCCGGGCCAATAAGAAAAGGAAGGCCACCCAGATATCCACTACAAGTAACAAAGGGAAGGAAAGAAAAAGGCCACGGGTAAGCAACTCGCCAAAGTTGACAAAGGGAAGGGCAAGAAGAATAAAAAGGAAGACAAATGTTTTCGATGCGGGGAAACTGGGCATTGGAAAAGGAATTGCAAGGCAATTCTAAATGAAGGTATTTTTGTCATAGACCTTAATTTGTCATATATGGAATCCACATCATGGGTATTGGATACTGGATGTGCATCTCATATCTGCAATTCTGTGCAGGTGCTGACAAATAGAAGGCGATTGGGCAAAAAGGAGATTGAACTGAGGATGGGCAATGGAGCTTTAGTTTCTGCCAAAGCTGTCGGGACTGCACGCCTCAGTTTACCTTCAGGAGTCATTCTGGAGTTGAATGACTGTTATTATGTTCCTAATATTATTAAGAACATTATTTCAATCTCTGGCTTGTATAACATTGGATATACATTGGCTTTTAATAGCACTGGGTGCTCTATAATGAATAATGGTTTGGTTATAGCCAATGGTTCATTAGTCAATGGTCTATATGTATTAGATACACGTTCTAATGTTATGTAAATTTCCAATGCTGATGAAGTGAATTCTGCATATCTATGGCATTGCAGACTTGGTCATGTAGGTGAGAAAAGAGTCTCTCACTTACACTCAAATGGGTATTTGAATTCATTCGAATACAAGCCATTTGATACCTGTGAGTCGTGTCTCATGGGGAAAATGACTAAGGCTCCCTTTGGTGGACATGGAGAGAGGGCTGTTGACCTTCTCGAGCTCATACACTCGGATGTGTGTGGACCCATGTCCATAGAAGCAAAAGGAGGTTATCTCTATTTCATTTCTTTTATTGATGACTTCTCTAGATATGGCTATGTGTATTTAATGAGACATAAGTCACAAGCCTTTGAGAAGTTTAAGGAATACAAGAATGAAGTAGAGAAACAGACTGGCAAAAGTATTAAGGCTCTTCGATCGGATCGAGGAGGTGAATACTTAAGCCATGAATTCACTTCTTATCTTAAAGACCATGGAATAGTTTCTCAGTGGACACCACCGTATACACCACAGCACAATGGTGTATCCGAGAGGAGAAACATGACCTTGTTAGACATGGTCCGATCCATGATGTCTATGTCAGGACTACCCTTGTCTCTCTGGGGCTATGCATTAGAGACTGCGGCTTATTTATTGAATAGGATATCAAGTAAATCAGTTCCTTCTATTCCATATGAGATATGGAAGGGCAGGAAACCAAATTTTAATCACATTAAAATTTGGGGGTGTCCTGCTCATGTAAAGAAGAACGAGAGTGATAAGCTTGAGTCAAGAACCGATAAGTGTAGGTTTGTGGGATATCCAAAGAAGACGTTTGGATATTATTTCTATCACCCTTCTGAGCAAAGGGTCTTAGTGGCCAAGAGAGCTGTATTTCTGGAAAGAGAATATCTACTCCAGAAAAACAGTGGGAGCCAGATAGAATTGGACGAGGTCCAAGAACCACAACCCATAGACACAAACTCATTAGATGAGACTGTATCGGTTGATCCTATTCAAGGTGAAACACTGACACTACGGAGATCTGGTAGACTACCGAGAGAACCTGAGAGATATGTTGAACATGTCTCAGAGGGGTCCTCTAAGGTATGTATCGATAAGGATGATGATCCTCAGTCGTACCAGGAGGCGATCCTTAGTGTAGACTCCGAGAAATGGCAAGAGGCAATGGATTCAGAGATCCAGTCCATGTACACCAACAAAGTTTAGAACTTAGTTGATGTACCCGAAGGGAAGGTCCCTATCGGCTGCAAATAGATTTTCAAAAGGAAAATCGGTGCAAATGGACAGGTTGACACATACAAGGCTAGACTAGTGGCGAAAGGATATCGTCAAAGGCAAGGCCTTGACTATGATGAGACGTTTTCACCGGTAGCCATGGTTAAGTCAATCAGAATCCTCCTTGCCATTGCTGCATACCTGGATTATGAGATCTGGCAAATGGATGTGAAGACAGTTTTTCTTAATGGAAACCTGTCAGAAGAGGTGTACATGGTACAACCTGAGGGATTCACTTCCAAGCCACATCCTAATAAGGTATGCAAACTTCAAAGGTCTATTTATGGATTAAAGCAGGCATCTAGAAGCTGGAACTTAAGATTTGACGAGGCTGTCAAATCTTTCAACTTCATTCGGAATGAAGATGAACCCTGTGTTTACAAGAAGGTCAGTGGGAGCTCAGTGACCTTCTTGGTCCTTTATGTTGATAACATCTTACTCATTGGGAATGATGTAGGGATGTTGACATCAACTAAGTCTTGGTTGTCCAAGACTTTCTCCATGAAGGATTTGGGAGAAGCATCATATGTGCTGGGCATGAGGATCTATCGAGATAGATCTAAAAGGATGCTAGGATTATCCCAATCCATGTACATAGACACTATCCTCAAAAGGTTTAGGATGGAAAATTCCAAGAGAGGTCTCATTCCCATGAGACATGGAATTTGCCTGTCCAAGGGGATGAGTCCTAAAACTTCTGAGGAGGTGGCACACATGATCAAGGTACCCTATGCTTCGGCGATAGGGTCAATCATGTATGCAATGCTATGTACACGGCCTGATGTTGCCAATGCTTTGAGCATTATCAGTAGATATCAGGCAAATCCAGGCGAAGAGCACTGGAAGGCAGTAAAGGGCATCCTTAAGTACCTGCGAAGGGCTAAGGATCTTTTTCTGCTTTATGGAGGAGATGACCTATAGCTTAGAGCTTACACAGATTCTAGTTTCCAGTCAGATACAGATAACTGCAAATCCATGTCTGAATTTGTATTCATGTTGAATGGAGGGGCAGTCAGTTAGAGAAGCCATCTGGATGAAGAAATTCATCTTGGAACTCGGCGTAGTTCCCGAGATAACAGCTCCCATCCCATTATTTTGTGATAATAATGGGGCCATCGCCCAGACGAAGGAACCGAGATCTCACCAAAGGTCAAAGCATATTCTCATGCGCTTTCACCTTATTCGGGAGATTGTTGATTGTGGAGATGTGACGGTAGAGCGTGTACCGTCAGAAGATAACATAGCAGATCCACTGACTAAGCCTTTAACACAGACTATGTTTGAGCGTCATCGGGATAAGATGGGCCTCAAAGTTGTGGGCAATTGGCTGTAGTTCAAGTGGGAGATTATTAGTGTTGGTGTGCTACAGGCCAATTTTGGGTCGGGTAGGCCCAATAGTTGTACGATCTTGTTCATTATTAATAAAGTGGTATTTGAGCGTAAATATATGATTGTGTTACTTTACGTTGTCCCTAGGATATGTGGTTGTAAAGTCAGCTCGAGATGGGATCTCGAACATGAGATTGACTTTACATGTACACATACCTTAAACTGTTCCTGGTTGGAGGGTAATCACTCGGGGACTTTGATTACCTATTAAATCAGTACACATGATGTGTCAGTGACCAGTCTCATGGTCATTGGTGCGGGGCACCAACACATATGTGTAGGTGTATGTCCTTGGAGGATGTACACTGAACTGATCCGCTATTGGATCTTCAGATGGTTGATTATACCTAATGTCAACTGAAGATCCAACGGTCTCAGTAGCATCGTTGGTCCTTTGACCTGAGACATTGATCGGATCTTACACGAGGACTGGAATGGTTTAATTACTTAGCTAAGTGACTTTAACCATAAGTCATGAGTTGCCGAGTCATTAACCACTCCAGGATACGTGTGAAGATCATCAATGGTCAAGAGGGGATCGCTCACTGTCGGGTATATATCAGACAGTTAATGGGTCATGACATTGACGCTCCGTTAAATCCCTGGCCAGGTTCGTGTGAGTTCGTTTAGAACGGACGTCATACACTTTAAGGGGGTCATAGTCAAATGGCACGATCATGGGGTTTGACAGAAACCGTACCCTCGATCGTACCAGACTCATAGAAGGAGCGAGGGATTATATCGATGCGGTAACTGTGGACTTACAGGTACCAGACAGGTTGGTTTAAACCCGGGGTCATCTAGGATCACGCGGATTTGCTTGACCCAACGTGATCAAAGGTTCGGAATAAATTAAACTATTGTTCGGCTCTAGTAGAAGCGAAGAATACGTTTAATTTACTTCTAATTAGGAATTAGAAGTTAATGGACCTTAAACTAGAGTGACTGTGGGCCTAGAGGATCACACACAATGGATTCTTGGGTGACGGATTATTATTATACGAGTGTATGTATTATTTCCATTTAATTCCTTTTGGAAAGGAGTGTAAACGGAGTTTTATACATATGTATAATATGAGATAGGACATATATACAGTTTTGGTCTTTTAGAACCCTTTTCTAATAAACCTAAACTCTATATATAGCCACATACGTGAGTTCATTCTAACTCTTGCTTCCTTCCTTCCCTTAAGCTAACAAGCATTAAGCTTAAGGGAGAGGATTAACCTCCCCCTTTCTCCCTCTTGCTCTCTCTCTCTCCTGAAGGTGATTGAGCTGGGGAAGGTCGTGCCGGGGAGGTACCGTCGCTGCGCAAGGATCCATGTGGATCGTCTCTAGAGGCCGTACTCTTGTGCGGCTCAGTTTTTCTGCATCGGGCTTAGCGGACAGCGTCGTTCCGCTCAAGGTGAAACACGCAACCCGTAATTAGGGACGTAGAAACACCGATTAGAGCATAGATTAAGCTTTCCACAATACCGGGATCGGGCAAATTAAATTTTTGTTATCCGCTGCGTCGCCCGTAGGTGCTGTGCGAAACCTTACATATGATATGTATGAAAATGCAATTGACTGACAATGATATGTGCATGCAGACGTCCGAGCTGACCCGTCTTAGGATTGAGCTAGAGCAGAGCCGGGCAGCGGCTCGGGAGAAGGTGGCCCTGTACGGGAGGAGGCAGCACAGAGCCGACTGGCAGACGCGCTGGAGACGGCGCTCCTGCGAGCGGAGCTAGAGCGACTCCAAGCCAGCACTGCTGAGGCGGAGCGCTATAGGATCGAGGCGTCTGAACTACGTGGAGAGCTGCGAGCCTACAAGGAGATGAGCCGACGATCGCGCAACGGGACTCCGAGCGTCAGCCATGGTACTCACGGCTCTGTGAGGAGTTACTTCCCGGGTTCCTCCAATCATCGGAGGAACGAGGAGGACGAGCAGCGCCGGCGACGTCAGCGTGATGATGCGACTTTAGTGATGCCTCCACCAAAGAGGCATGAGGGAGGTGGAGACAGTGACGGTGGCCAGGGCGAGGGATAGGCTTGACTTTGTCCTAGGCCCGATTTTTGTACACATGATATGACATGATAGTGATATGCATGCTTTTATTTTTTTTATTTTGCGGATGAATGAATGTATGAATGTATGAATGGATGAATGCGACTACCGACTCGACACGAGTGCGTGAGTGAGGGACGACTACCTACGGGTGGGACACGACTACAGGTGCGACACGACCGTGAGTGAGACAGAGGGACGCCAAAGGAATGAGATAGAAAGAGACAGGAGTGAGATAGAAAGAGACGTCAAATGAGTGAAATGAGTGACGCCAAATGAGTGAGGTGAGAGAGACGCGAGATGAGAGACACCAAATGAGTGAGATGAGGGCGCAAAATGAGTGAGATGAGGGACGTGAGATGAGAGGCGTCAAATGAGTGAGATAGAAAGAGACATCAAATGAGTGAAAATGAGTGACGCCAAATGAGTGAGATGAGAGGCTGCACGACTTACTAGTTGGACAGGGACACAAGGGGCTTCAGATCCGAAGAACGATTCTCAGTGGGCGGCTCAAAGAGATACACGGTCGAAAGTAGACCGCTCCACGAAAATCGGGCGGTTAATATAAAACCGTTCTGAATGACTGGATGGTTCACCATGAGCCATGTAGATATAAGAACGGTCTTAGTAAGACCGCTTGAAATCCTGCCCTCGAGCTCCCTGAAGGATGATAAACAGTCCGTCAAGGACCGTACAAATGGATATGTGGTCTATCGTAAGATCGTCCAGCTGGGTACCCTGCGAACCTAAAAGGGACTCTCCTAGAGAGTCCTTAACCCGAGGGAAAAACGCTTTGAACCTATCCAAATCTCATCTTAACCCGTCCTAGACTTATCCAACCTAATCTCAAGAGGCCTAGACTTTCTAACAAGCCCTATAAGTGGGAGGGGAGCCTAAATTCATGATTCACACATCCTCCTCCTCCCAAGCCTTGAAATCCTTGCTATTCATCAACAAATCATCATGAAAAGGGCTCTAGAGGGGACTTCTATGGAGGGAGCATCTTTTGAAGGGCCAAAGCCGGCCCGGAAAGAGTGAGAGGGGATCCAACGGTTGACTACGATCCCGCGACATCTGAGCTCGAGCCCTCTGAGAGAGGTAAGCTAATCATGATTCCATTTAATTCAAACCTTTCCTTTACTTACATGCTTCTCCTTTCTCTCTCTTTCCTCTATCTTCTTTCCACCTCAGCTTCTTCCTTGCGCGAGGCAGTATTCCATCTTGAAGTGGTTGACTCCCATGGTCCGCGCCCTGCCCCTAGGAGTGACATCTATCCTGAGATCTTGGCACTTACAACCTCTCCTAGTGTTAGGTCAGAACTACCCAAAGCTTTCCCTTGATTGGCACAGCATCTCATCCTTAGTTGAAATTTGGCATCCCCAAACCCATACATTCATCTTCCCATCATTCGAGGCCACTATCCTACTGGAGGAGGTAGAGACCTACTTCTCTTTACCCAGGTCCCAGGTGGGAGGAGAAGATTCGGTGTGTCATACTGTTGGTCCTATAGATCCTAGGCTCATATTGGGAGGGTTCATACCAGATAGCAGGGATGTCCACACCTTTGTAGGCCCACGCCAGATTCACCTTCTTCCTCTTAGCCAGTGGGTAGTGGAACATTGCAAGAACAGATGTGGTTGGGATGAAGCTATAGCTAAGGCTGCATCCATTTACTTGTGCGGGGCCATCTTGTTCCCTTCAGTTGACCATGTGCTAGAGATGCCCCTTCTTAGTACCATTAGTGGCCTGTGGTAGGGACTTTCTATCTCCCATGCCAACCTTGCTTACCTGTACGAGGGCCTTACTTCAGCAGCCTTAGGCGGTCCTCTGTTTGGCTCTATGATCCTTCTAGAGTGTTGGATGGGTGCTAGGATGAAATTCATCTATAGGGAGGATGTCACTTCAGCTAGCAAGATCTTTGGGAGCCACCCCCTCTTCTTCATAGGTGGCGCGTTCGGATTCTCTCCGCAGGTAGAGTGCAGGACAACTGAGATGAAGACCAGGGATGAGTGGCGACTGTACATCAACAGGCTGCCCCTGGATCGGTTCGTGATGCGCCCGGGTTTCCTCCGCGACACCACCGTCAGAGTTCCCAGGAGGCCAGGCTTAGACTTGAGGCTCGTGAGTGACACCGTACTGGCGATGTACAGCCCGCATCGGTGCTACCTACAGGTCGGACTACCCCGGACAATTCTACTAGCACTACCACACCTTCCCGCGCTACAGGCGAGGAGGATTGGCACAGAGGAGGACGAGCAGGCGGTCACAAGTGCCCTGATCATGTGGGCGGTGAGCAGGGTGCTTGCCCTACCAGCAGAGGTTGCAGAGATCCCGGCGACGCGCCAGGCATATGTTAGAGAGCTGAGAGAGATACGTCCCCGCGGGGATGCCCAGCGGAGGACTGAGTGATTATCTTTTATTTTCATGATGATGATGTTGGATAGGACTTGTGTTTAGAAAGCTTGATATATGACATGAATAAAACTGATGATTGGATTGAGCTTGAGCTTTGTTTGGGTTATGACGTGATTGCACAGGTTGGGATGAGACTTTACCATTCACATGGTCACGAGCCCACTGCACCTTTCAGCTTCAACCTGCCCATGCACACACATGAATACAGAAAACAGATTAAATCTGTTTTAGGCTTAACCCCTTGCCTATAACAAGTTAGGAAGTGACCAGTTCTTGATTTTTGGTCAAGGGGGTAAGCCTTATTAAAATAGACAAATAAAAAATGTCAAATGAATGCAATGGATGCTATGAATGCAAATCAAGGAACCCCCTTTTTTTATCTGATTCGATTTTGTTTTGGATTTTGAACGTATTTGATTTTTTTGTTTGGGTTTTGAAATCTTTGATTTTTTTTGAGTTTTGAAATATTTGATTTTTTTTAATTTTGAAATATTCGATTTTTTTGAGTTTTGAAATATTTGATTTTTTTAGTTTTGAAATATTTGATTTTTCTTGAGTTTTAAAATATTTGATTTTTTTTTAAATTTTGAAATATTCGATTTTTTTGAGTTTTGAAATATTTGATTTTTTTGAGTTTTGGAACCAGCTCAGTCCTGACGACGGGGAACCTCCTATCTCACCAGGGGCCTCCCAGGCTCAACGTGCAATATAAAGGACCGTCCGTGGCCGGTGCTAACCTTGCTTTAACGGTGCTTCAGCCGAGGCCATACCCGAGGTAGGATCTATTCCTTGGAAAATGAAACATATTTTAACAGAAAAGCTGGCAATAGGTATAGAGGTTTTTTAGGGCTTGAGTTCTTCTCGCGACACCCCCTTTTCAAAGAATTTGGTCTGTTGCGTCGGGGCTTTGCGTCCATCATCGAACCTATTTCCACCCTAGGCACGCATACGACCGGGCTCATAACGTCCCGCGGGAAAAATGTACTGCCACTCTTGTCGTGCCTAGCTTCATTGTTTGGGGACTTTCAAATTTTTGAGGGCTTCGAGCTTTGGGCGAGCCTTTAGCCTTGATTTTTGCCCCTTTTCTTCATTTCTTTCTTCTCTTTCTTTCTTGTTCTTCTACGGAATAAGGTCATGATGGACTGCCCCTATTTGAGACCTCTTTTATAGGGGGAGTCTAGATCGGTTCTCGCCTCCTTTTCACCCTTTACCCCTACTTTCAGTCGAGAGAGAAGAAAAAATAAGGAGTTTCACCCTTTCCGAAGCATGGCCAAAGGAGAAACGGTGTTTATGCAAAAGAAAGAAACTGACCCACGAGGGGTTGTGTAGTGTGTGAAATGTTGAACCGGGGATTTTCCTTTTGTGATCAAGCAAAGGCGCACCCCGCCACCAAGTCGTCGCTGGTTTGACTCTATGGATAAAAGCATTTTAAATACAGCCCAATCCACGGATTTGGTAATTCTTCGCCCTCCGCGTTGATTAAACGATATGCGTTACCTGGATAGACTTCCTTAACTACAAACGGCCCTTCCTAGTTGGGTTGCAGCTTAGACCTGGGACCTGCTGATCTGATAAACTTTCGTTTCAAAACCATATTACCCACTTGAAATTTTCGTTCGATGACCTTCTTTTGAAAATATCGCGAGACACGCTTTTGATAAACCAAAACATGATTGGCCGCGTTAAGCCTCTTCTCGTCTAAGAGTTCCAGTTGTACTAGCAACGCCTCTCGACGTTCATCGAGATTGAGTTCTTTGTCCAGCTGCACTCTTAGGGAAGGGATCAGGATCTCGTACTTGAGTACCGCCTCCATCCCATAGGTGAGAGCAAATGGAGTTTGCCCTGTGGGAGTGCGGACGGAGGTGCGATAAGCCCATAGAGCTTCTATCAGTTTATCGGCCCAATCAGCAAATTTGTGTGATTCGCACGTTTTCTTGATGATTTTAAGAAGGGTTTTATTCGTGACCTCAGCCTGGCCATTACCTTGGGGGTAGTATGGTGATGAATGATGCAATGATATATTAAGCTTCTTACAGAGGTCCCGGAGTTCTTGAGAGACAAATTGAGGCACGTTGTCGGTGATGATATCACTTGGCACTCCAAACCGTGAAATGATATTCTTCATGATGAAGCGGCATACTGTGGTGGCTTTGATTTCTGCATAAGCTTCAGCTTCCGCCCACTTGGTGAAGTACTCCGTAGCCGTCAGGATGAAGGACTTCTGCTTGACTGCGGAATTCGGGTCACCGAGAGGTCCGATGATATCAAAGGCCCACATGGAAAATGGCCAAGGAGCAGAAAGAGGATGGAGAGAAGAAGCAGGAGCATGGATCTTGTCAGCATGAAGCTGGCATTGAAGACACCTACGAACATAGGTGGAGCAATCTTCTTCTAGGGTTGGCCAGTAATAACCCTGCCTAAGAATTTTCTTCGCCAACGCCTACCCATTTACGTGCCCTCCACACTCACTGGAGTGAGCTGCTTCTACTACCTTCCAAGCCTCATCGTCATCTAGGCACCTCATTAGAACTACATTGAGAGCCCGCTTATACAATTCTCCAGCAACGATCGTGCATCTTGCGGCGACTCTTCTAATGGACTTTCGCTGCTCGGCATTTGCCACCTCCGGGAATGAACCATCCCTGCAATATTGCTCAATTTCATAATACCACGGCAACTCTTCTTCTTTTATGATCTCCTCGAGCTCAGTTAATGAAAATTCTTTCACCTCTTCCCTTTCTGCCTTCCTTTCTACAGATTTCCTAAGTTTGTTGAACCAGGGATCCTGAAGAGAAGAAGCATCTAGCCGCTTGTCACGCCCCGAGAGCGGAAGATACCCGGAGACGTGTGACGAGTTTATATCAATCATGTCAATCAGAGTAGTAGTGTATTCGACATAAAGACAGAGTGTGCAAATATAAAGATAACATAATCCATTAATTCCTTTAATAAGAATACATCTATTACAAACCCTTGCAAATACTAGACTCAATAAAATAAAAATACAACGCTTGACTCAACAAAAAATAGAGAAAAGACAGGACTAAATTGATGCTTGAGTAGCTCTAACTCTTTCACTCTTGACCATCCCCTTCAGATTGAGTTCCCTCATCGTCGGACTTACCTGAAACGTAGGGAAACACTGAGTGAGCGAACGCTCAGTAGAATTTATATCTCAAGAACTAGCAATGGGTTTAAGTAATTACATCTTTCATGAATGCACTATAGCTATGCATGCTCGCATAAAACGACAAGATAGAGAGAGTGTATAACAATAAGATAGCAAGAAGAACTAGTCATGAACTTTCAAGAACTTATATCAAAAGATATCAAGATATTCAAGCAAGTAAACTCATCACGTTATGTTGGAATTTGGCTATTTTGTTTCAAGTCAAGCAAGTATGTAATTACCCTTTCTCGGGCCACGCAAGTCATGTAATATCAAGTCAAGTACAAGTACAAGATTTGTGGAATGTTCAATCAAGCTAGTCATGCACTTCAGTATAATGCCAATACCGTGATCAATCAACTCCCATGGGCACAAGTACTTTCGGGTGCTCCTCCCAGGATCAGATCGGGCCCTATATGCGCATGCATTAATCATGTATTTTAACATCCACTTTTGTATATAGCCAATATGGAATTTCAAGGATAAAGCTTATAGACATGTAGGTTATACTTTGAAAGAATAGAGTCCAAAAATATGACACTTGACATAGAATGACGATAATAACGGTACAATCACGATTATTGATAAAACTAGGTGGAATTGGTTCCCTAACTTGGGTACCAAGATCAATAAGTATGGACATTCTTTATATAGAATTGAGGTCCACATGAACAGCACATCAATGGCAAGACGTCCTCATTCTTAATATAGAATTGAGGTCCACAAGAACATCATGTTGAATATAGAATTGGGGTTTACAAGAACAGCATCAAAGGGCATGATAACATCATCCCATTAAGAAAATTCTCATGATACACTCTTTGCATAACATGAGGGCCGGTATACCATGTTTCTATAGAGTGACATGGTAATTTAGTGTAATGGGTTTTTATGGTACAACCAGCTCAGTCGGCCTTGAGGGAATCCAAGGCTCGAGGAGTCTTACGGAGGTCTCTATGACTAACTCGCTAGTCCAAAGGAAAGGAATGTCCAATGGAGAGCTTGTATGTCAATGAGAATTAGTGGGTAAACGATAAATCATCATGAAACGTGGGACTATACTCACGGAACGGAATATAGTGCCGATTACATATATATATATATATATATAACCCTTCGGTGACAGTAATCAGTGTAAAACAGTAATACAGAAAATAGCGACTCAAGCTAAGTCATTAATTATCTAATTAACGCCTTACTCAGGGGCGTTTATTCACAATTTGACGACGTATTCATTAGTCATCCCTTCAATATTTCTATTTTGCAGAAAATCAATATTCTGGAATTTTTTACAAAAACGCGCCCTGGACAGGGGCGTTACTTGTCAACTAGCGCCCTGGTCTGGGGCGTCAGTTCAATAATAGACGACCTAGACAAGGTCGTGAATTCAAGAATTTACCAATTTTCATATAATAAAATTTCAGGAAAGAGGGTACATGATCATGACAGGAAAAATAGCAGGATTTCACAGGTATACTCATGCAATATATTAGATTCATGGTTACATAGATATTAAATTTTATACGTGGGTATTTATTAATTACATGTAATTGACGACTTCTGGGCAGGGCGTCAAAATAATAATTAGCGCCCTAGTGTGGGTCGCTTATTTAAATTAGCGTCCTTGTCAAGGGCGTTTCTTCTTAAAATTACATGGAAAAACATCTAAAACCATAATAAAACTATATGCATGTATGACAGAAGGTATTACTAACAACTGGAGTTGGTTTGGGCTACGCTCTTGAGAAAACCTACCTGGTTTAGAGGAAGATACGTAAAAGATGTGAAGAGATGATACTCTGTTTGCAACAGAGTTTCCTGATCGCCGGAAGAAGAAAACAAGATGAAGAACTTCTCGTCCTTCAACTATATGAGAGTTTCTTCACGTTGCAGGCAACCTGCAGAGGAAGAATGAAAGACGAACGATCATTATCTTCCTTAAACCGTGACTGAAGGAAAAGAAGAACACTACCTGTTCTTCGTGCACGGCAGCAGCAGACGAACGCCAAAATAGCGATCAGGGCTTGATTAGGGAGTATATTTATAGAATTTTGGGGATCCTAATAGGGTTAGAGTTGTATTGGAAGTAATACTTCCATGATAGAGTCCTTACCGTATTCCACCTTCGACGTAGTTATCCAGAACTTGCCCTGGATAAACTCCTGGGTCGAACGAAACTCGAACTGAATTAACGTCTTAAGTGAGGGCGTCGAATTTAAATTGACGCCTTGTCTAGCATCGTTACTTATGTAAACGCGCCCATGTAGAGGGCGTTTCATTTCTTTTCCTTAATTTTTATTTTTCCCGTCGTTTGGAATTTGATGCCTATTGTCTAGGCGTCCCTTTTAAATTAACGCCTTATCCAGAGGCGTTTCCTTTTGAATCAGCGCCTTGATAAAAGGCGTTATTTCTTCTTGATTAATGATTTACCCATTTAGACTCTTTGTCATCTATTTACTTATCTTTTATTTTAATTTAATTTATTTAAAAAAATCTTATTTTTATCAGGGTTGCTACACCGCTGGACCACAATGGTCTCAGTGGCGTGACTGAGGGGGAGTGATAGAGAAGAAGCGAGCGATGCAAGGGCATCAGCCAAAATGTTCTGAGAACGAGAAGTGTGAATGTAGATAAGCTTCCGGAATTGCCTAGCCAAGAGCGTGACCAAATATTGATAGGGTTTAAGCTTAGGGTCACGGGTGCGGTAAGTTGACAGAACTTTATGCAGCACCAGCTGAGAGTCTCCTTCGTTGTTAAGGTATCGCACGCCCATGATGTAGGCGTGCTTCAGACCGGCAAGGAGAGCCTCATACTCGGCTATATTATTCGTGGCAGGAAATGAGAGTTGATAAGCGACAGGGATGGTTACCCCTTCCGGAGTAAGGAGAATGGCGCCGATTCCACTGCCCTGGGAATTGAGAGCACCATCAAAATGGAGAGACCAAAAAGGAAGATGAGTGATTACCGCCAAGTGTTCATCGGGGAACTCGTCCTGGATCGAATCCGTGCGAGGGATGGGAGAATGAGCGAGATGCTCAGCAATAGCATATCCCTTGATTGCTTTTTGGACAATGAAGGTGATGTCGAATTGGGAAAGAAAGCTCTGCCAGCAAGCTAGTCGGCTAGAAAGGACATGTTTTTCTAGAAGATAACGGATGGGGTCCATTCTAGAGATCAGCCTAACCTCATGGGCAAGGAAATAATGTTTGAGCTTCTGAGCTACCCATACTAGTGCTGCACAGGTCTTCTCCATGACAGTGTACTTAGATTCGGCAGGATTAAACAATCTCGAAAGGTAGTATGCCGCCCTTTCCCTTCCTTCATCGTCTACCTGCGCCAAGATAGCTCCAAGGGAGTCCTCAATCACAGAAATGTATAAGATCAGGGGTTTCCCAGGGACGGGTGGTTGCAGAACCGTGGGATTAGAAAGATAAACCTTAAGCTCCTCATAGGCCTTTTGGCATTGTTCATTCCATTCAAACTTTGCGCCCGCCTTTAATAATTCATAAAATAGACGGCACCTTTGCGAGTGTTGAGATATGAATCTCCTGATGAATTGTAAACGCCCAATCAAACCTCTGAGTTCAGTAATGTTCTTAGGCGGCGGTATTTCCATAACGGCATTTGCTTTATTTGAATCGATCTGAATCCCCCGTTTACTAACTATAAACCCGAGCAACTTCCCTGACGCAACTCCGAACATGCATTTCTTTGGATTCATCTTTAACTTATACTCCCTAGCCCTTTGCAACACTTTGGCTAGAATGGCGGGGTGTTCTTCTTGAGACCTCGACTTGACCAAAATATCATCCACATAAGCTTCTAAATAGACATGCATCATGTCGTGGAAGATAGCCATCATTGCCCTCTGATAAGTAGCACCTGCATTCTTCAATCCGAATGGCATGACAACATAACAGTACGTGCCCCAGGGCGTGGTGAACGTGGTCTTCTCTTGATCCTCCGGAGCTAGACGGATTTGGTTATATCCATAATAACCATCCATGAACGAGAGGGCTTCATATCCAGCTGTGTTATCAACCAATACATCAATGTGAGGAAGCGATAAATCATCTTTCGGACATGCCTTATTCAAGTCCCTGAAATCGATACAAATCCAGATTTTGCCATCCTTTTTCATTACCGGGACTATGTTGGCCACCCACTGCAGATATAAAACAACTCTAATGAACCTGGTATTATGCAATTTGTCGACTTCTTCCTTAATTCTCAAGGCCATCTGTGGGTGGAATCTTCTCGCTTTCTGCTTAACGGGTGTTGCCCCTGGTTTAAGAATCAATCGATGTTCAACCATCGTGGGGTCAAGACCCGGCATGTCCTCATAGGACCAGGCAAAGGAATCGCTATACTTCCTCAAAACCTTGATGAGCTCCTCTTCAACCTGAGGGGGGAGATTAGCAGAAATAAGTATGGGCCTGGGGTCCTCTTTGGTTCCAAGATTAATTTCCTTAGTGGGTTCATCCACTGCCGAGGATGGTTCATCAAATCTCTTCAAACCTTGCGCGTACAGGTCAGCAGTGTCATCCACGTCGCTTTCCTCATCGTCAGATGGGTCCTTCTCATTCACAATTTCATATACCCCTAATCCGTCGTTGCTCCATACCCCTTATAACTCCTCATCATCTTCCAAAACAATCGTCATCTCCACAAACTCCGGGCACCTAAGAAGGGCATGGCATCTCTCGGCCAAATCTCGTAGAAACCTATCAGGGATGGATTTGGGATGACGCGCCACAGGGTGCGCTGCGGATGGGGACGGGCTGACTAGACTCGAACTAGATTCTACCCCAACTGACTCTACTAACCTAGGAGACTCTGCACACTATACATCTACCCTAGGAGAGAGGAAATCTACTGGAAAAGGAACAGGGGTCTCGTGCCCCTGGGAATCTGATCAGAACACAACGTAATCTTCCATTGAAACCTCCATTTTGAAATTGGCATTTTTTTTGGAGGCCGGAGGTGATCACGCAGCAAGAGGAGGAAGAAGACGGAGGAGGAGGCAGTTGCATGGGAAATAATTCAGGGAATATGCAATCAAAGAACGGATCGGAGGAAGAGAACCACATCTCGTGGAGTTGAGCACCGGGGGGAGGAGGAGTAAATAAGGTTGAGAGATCAATAGGCGGGCAATGCCCGCAAGTGCAGGGAACGAATAAAATTTCAGGTGGTCTCTCCGTGAAGTACGGGTCGACCAGGATCGGAGGGGAACGGGGGACAAACCCCGATTGTTGAACCTAAGAGGCAAGACGAGATGGGGACATAGAATAAGTAGTGATAGAGCTCCCCACTTCCCGTGGCCCCCGGTGGACCAGTTGCATTGGAGGATGCTTCACCAGCTGCGTCTCCTTCTTCTTCGACTGGCTTTCTCTTTCATGAAACAATTCTTCAAAACCATCAGAAAAATCTTCTATATCATTCACCAACCCCTGCAGCGGCGGTGGTGGGTCAGCAACAACATGGGTATCATCTGCCTTCTCTTTAGAATCGGGTGGCGGCGTCTTCAAGGTGCCGGGCTGTAACGGGCCTTTCACAAAATGCTGTCGATAGTCCCATGTTAACGGCCCAGAGTCTCTAAGTATCGACATTGCGGAATCACGGTAGCCGAGGCCTCGGCGGCCCATCTTCTTGCCTTTAGGGACGGGGTTGGTCCGGCCCTGCAATTGTGCGCCGAGACCCAAGCCCGGCTGATAGCCCAGTTTCAGAATCATGTGCCACCCTTTGGAGTCTCTCATCTTGGACTTGATCTTGACATTTATTGGCGCGGTGGCGGGCTTGCGTGACGCATATGCCCATGAATAATTCAAGTCCATAACTGACAGAACTGGCCTATTACTCGGCCATAATGTAGGAAGAATCTTGGCTGCTATCGCATCAACATTCTGGACTGTGGAAATGCTCTTCACCTTGACCACCCGCCCCTGGAATGGGAATTTCAAACACTGGTGGGCAGTGGAGGGCACGGCGTTCAGGCTGTTTATCCATGGACGACCCAGAATAGCTTTGAACTTTGGGTCTATGTCCAATACATAAAATTCCACGTCCATAACCAAAGGCCCTAGCTCGGCCTGTACCGTCACAACCCCGTGACAAGCACGTCTGGAATTGTCATATGCTGCTATTGTGGTCAGAGTTGGCTTGAGCATATCCTCTGAAATGCTGCAAGCACGAAGGGTACTCAATGGACACACATTTATCGACGCTCCCGTGTCCACAAGGGCAGACTCCACGGCCACTTTGTTCAAAGAGATGGTAATACATAGCGGCATCTGCCGTGCCTCAGGGGGCGCTAGCTCTGACTCAGAAAATGAAATAGAAGGCCCCTTGGTAATCGTTGCCAACACCGACGGCAAGCTATCCACTGCCACATCCTTGCTCACCGTAACCTTCTGTAAAAAAGTCTTCAAGGCATCTTGGTGTAGTGGCGACCTTTTGATCAATTCCAAAATTGAGATCTTGGCCGGCATCCGGTCCAAGTGCTGCAATAGGTCATATTTCATGCCCGGCACTGGGTCTTCTCCTTCTGTCTCAGCTGTGGGGGAGGGAATTTGGAGGTTAGGTGCAGACGCACCAGAGGGAGGAAAAATTCTTTGGAAGGGACGCCCGCTCCGAAGGGCGCAATGTGGTGCCGGCACGGCCTGAGATGGACCCCCGCTTGGCCCGGTGGGGTAGGTGGAAGGTGTAGAAATGGGGGTGAGGATGGCGGAGGTTGGTCTAATGGGCCCTGGTGAAGGGGAGATGGGTGAGGGGTTAAGCGGAGGGGTGATGATGGAGGGTATGGTGGGTGGTGGTGCAAGGATTGGCGGTGCGGAGGGGAATGCGACGGGCCTGATGGGTGATGCGGAGGGAATAACATGTAGTGTAGTGGTCAGAATGGCGGGCCTGAGGATGGAGGGGATAGAAGGTGCGGGGGAATGGTTGTGGTGGAAGGCCAAAAGGTGTGCGAGGGTTTCATCATCAAAAGTCCACCCAGCGTTGGGGGCTGGGTGCTGGACAATGTTTACTTGTGCTGGTGCCGGCGCCGGTGGCTGTTGTTGTTGCTGAGGAGCGGGTTGATGCATCGGCATGGGATTCTGATGGATCCCAATGTCATGTTGCTACTGCTGGGGTTGCTGTTGCTACTGGGGTTGCTGTTACTGCTGCTGCTGGGGCGCCGCCTACTGCGGCCTGGCTTGTCTCTGCCTTTGCTTGATGTCTTCAATTAGCTGGTGCATCTGGGCCCAATCAATCCTCTGGCCCTCATGTAAATCATACACCAAGTCTCTAAACTGATAGCACCGCTCTATCGTGTGCCGGGGCTGCCGATGGTATATGCAATATCGGGACTGATCGGCGGCCGGATTCCAATTTTGATGCTTGGGAGGTAATTGAAGATCACCAGTATACATCAAAGCAGAAAAAATATCGGGCAAGGTCTCAGGAAGAGGAGGGTAATGGGCCCTCTTTGGACTCGGTCGAGCAGATCCATAAGCGGCGAGTGGAGGAACATTATTATATTGTGGCGGCAGCTGAGGCTGTTGGGGTGGCGGTGTTTGTTGTTGCGGGTATTGGGGAACCTGGAAAGTGGGTTGGGGAACTTGTGGAGTGGCGAACTGGGGGTTGCGTGGAGGCTGAGGGAAGCGAGGTGGAGCGGCTTGGTGGGGGAACTGAACAGCCTGGACCTATTCGTTGATCTGTACTCCCTCAGTGACGGGGCCCTGGGTCTTCCTGGCGGTTTTGGGTTTCTGGGCCTCAAATAGCAAATGAATAGGGGAGTCTTTAAACTGGGTTTGTATGAAACGAGCTCTGCTGTATAACTGGTGCATATTCGAAATGTCATTCATTGCCAAGATATTTCTGAA
Organism: Amorphophallus konjac; assembly: GCA_022559845.1. Classification (NCBI taxonomy): domain Eukaryota; kingdom Viridiplantae; phylum Streptophyta; class Magnoliopsida; order Alismatales; family Araceae; genus Amorphophallus; species Amorphophallus konjac. The sequence goes on from CM040126.1 coordinate 357,682,514, forward strand.
TGTTGGTGTAGCATTGGAGATCAACAACTTTACTTTCTCTTCTTCCGGGATTTGCTCGGGCACACGTGAGGCCATCTGCCTCTATCGATCTGCATAGGTTGCAAAATCTTCCTCTGGCTTCATCTTCTCAGCTACCAGGTCGGTGAAGGAATACTCGGGTCCAACTCGATCTTGGAATCTCTGAATAAACCTCTCTTTGACGGTCTTGGAATTCTCGACCTCCTCCATGGGCAAAGTATATAACCATTCCAGGGCGACCCCTTCCAATGATCGGCGAAATAAATAAGCCATCAAGCGATCGTCTTGCTGGAACTGTGCTGACTCGTATAGGAACTCCCGAACATGGATGAATGGGTTGCCATTCCCGTCATATTGATTGAAAATGAATGTCCCTGAAGTTAGGAATAGAGACGTCAGCCAAAGATTGCGGGCCAACCCGCTTATGGAGGAGATCAATTTGTTGCTGCATAGCAGCCCATTTATCCAGAATTTCCCATTCCCAGGACGGAGGATAAGGAGCAGGAGGAGTAGTACCTGGATATGTAGCCAAAGGATAAGCCGATTGAGGGGGCGGCCCGTAAGATGGATAATGGGCCGGGGAAGGGCCCACATCCGCATGAGCCAGTTGGGCGGCCCCTGGTTGCGACCTAATGAAGTCTGCCAGGGCTACGAGGGCCTGTGGCGATGGAGAAACAGTGGCGTAGGGATCAAGGTAAGGAACAGAGGGGATTGGAGACTTCCCCTTATCGAGCTGCTGATGGGCCGAGGTAGAAGCCTGGCCCGCTTCCATGCCGGAGTACCGAAGGATCTGAGGACGAGTGGGAGTAAGGTCAATGGGGGCCACAGAGGTGGTCCCAGCAACAGCAGTTGAAGTGGCAACGACGGTCATGCCACGAGAAAGAACTGAAGTCGGGGCATCGGCCCCCTGCAAGGCTTGCCGGATGAGATGGAGCTGGGTAGGGTCCAGCTGGGCCATCATATTGAGAATTTAATTGGCCGGATTCTGAATGGATGGATTTGAAAGAGAGGGTTGGGAACCCTCACCAAGAATGGTCGGGAGCGGAGGGGCAGCCCCTCTCCCCCTTGCATATGGGCGACCCTAGGCGGGTCCTCAAGAAGGCCACGAGGAAGAGAGTCCTCGTGAGACTGAGAGAAGTCGTATGACGACATAGGAGATGATGAATCAAACAAGGGGTTGAAGTAAGAATGGAAATGAGAACTGTCCCTAGGAGATGATCCTAAGGGAAAGAAACAACCCCACATACACTAAGTACCTAGGATTAGGACAAACAAACCTAACCAAACAAAGCAACAAAGCAAACCACAAGCATGCAATGGAAGGAAGAGATGAGAGGAGAATCACTCAATTGTACAATCAAGTTATTAAATGATGCCTGTTAGATTCTTATGAATTCCTCTTTGAACCTTAGTGGCTTAATTAAACTATAAATTCACTCAACCACTGGGTGCCTAACTAGGGTAAGAAATGAGGAACTGTGTGACTCTATAGGGACCTCTCACTCGCGGATGCAAACCCTAGACTGGGGTGGGTACGGTACAACCTGTCCGGCGTCTGTGTGGGAATCCACGGCTCACGGGGGCTTACGGAGGTCCTCAGCAAGGTCCCTAGTTGGCTCCAAGGAATATGGAGACGAGAGGAAACCCTACCTTGGTAGGAATGCAACTACTATCAAAAGAGATGGATGCTCCTATGCGCACCGGAGTGCATGCACAATCTAGCCTAGCAACTATCAAACAATGATCAAGCAAATATATGAGCAATAAAAACAATGATGCAACAATGGTAAGAGAGCAGGGGGGAGATCAACAACTAGCACCAAAACTGACAAATCACATGGAATATGGCAATCAAAATGAACTATGAGTGCACTGCGGCACCAAAAGAACGGTCTGGATGCAACCGCTCAAAGAGTCAGACGGTCTGTATAGGACCGTATAATCCAGGGAGTGACAGAACGACAAAATGACTACAAAATAATCACAGAATGCTGTAAATATGGGATAGCAGTAATGAGGAACGTACCAGAAGAACGGTCTGTAACCAGCCGCGTAATCTCTGGAACGGACCTCTAGGAGCCGCGTGCCTACAGTCAGAACACACCGAAGAGTACCTGTGCCGAAGAGATGAACGGCCAGAGACAGGCCACGCAGAAGGATGGACGGTCGATTGGACACCGTCTACGACAGGACGCTGGAGTAGGACTGGCGCTGGTCGCAGGGGAAGGACGGTGGATGATCAGCCGCTCTAGAGGATGGTCGGCTCTGTGAGAACCGCTCACGTCCCAGAAGGAAGAAAAAGGCTCCCAACCTGCAAATCACTCCAAGAAGAGAACTAAAAAAATGAAAGGGGGGTCAGCAACTCACAAGCACAATGGGCACTAGGGGTCCCACCGTGATCGCCACAAAAGAAGGGTGTAGATATATTTTCTCCTCTTACTTAAAGGAAGATGGTGTTATGAATAAGTCAACATGCGATGAGTAAGTGAAAGATAGTAAGAGGAGAACAGAAAATGAAAATGACCATGATCGCCACCAAAGCGCCAAACGTGATGAACACGTCGTGCTTTGGAAAGGAAGGGGAGACACTCGCCTAGCTGCAGCACAGGGAAGATGAGCGGTTGACGAAGAACCGCCTATAGACGCACGGTCTTACGATAGACCGCCTAAGGGTGCTACATAAGATGCGGGAGGAAGTGCTCTTGGATGTTGAACGGCTCTGTAACGATCGCCGGACGAAGAAGAACGGCCGAAGATGCACCGCACGTCTCCTTGCACGGACAGAAGAGAACCGCTCGAGACCACCGAGCCAGAAGTCGCAAAGGGGTCCAACCTCCTCCCTCTCCAGCCGGCTAGAGGAGATGGGCCT